>JARBWK010000003.1:79110741-79728241 GCA_030556195.1 Anolis apletophallus
CATCAGTATCACCATAGTGAGTGAATACAGAAAATGGCTTAATGCTGGATCTTACTTGATGCTTTAGAAGAGAGGGAAGATGCTGCAGAATCATGTGAGCCTGATCTTTCTCGTTTGACAGGACTTCTTTTTTCTGAAGCTGAGCCTGTTCCATTATGGAAGGAAATGAATATGCATTATATTTCCGTGACATGGTCATTCTATCTACTTTTAAAATACGAAGCATCTGCAGAAGTAATGCCTTATTTACAAGCTGCTAGAAATGTGCTGTTTTTCTGCAATATTAAAGGACAATATTCATCATCTACACCCAGAATATATGGTCTTTCAGATGGTTATTGTAAGACAGCTATCATGATCTGTCTCACCACTGTCTACGCAGGATTGTTCTGAAACTCCATCTGGAGCATTCTGCACTAGAGATGAAATTGATTTAATAAGAAAAAATAACATTTGCTAATTTATGTATCCTCCATGTCAAAGATTGTATCCACACCTTGAAACACTCTATAGTGTTTATAGGGTTAGTCTATAGGGTTAGTTGAATTTTGGGGATTTTTCCCTGAAAAAATTTTTGGGTAAAGGACTGCAACACCCCCCCCCCCCCAGCCTTGCTCTTCTGCAAAAATCCAACTTTTTTCACATTAACCCAAAGCACACTGTTATGCATGCAACAACGGAACTCTGGGTCTGAGTCCCCTTCAGGGTGAGAAGGGTGGCATATAAATAAATAAATAAATAAATAAATAAATAAATAACCATTTATGGCAAAACAATTTATTTCACACAAAAAGTTCCCAAATGTGAAACATAATTAAACTAAACAGAAATTCATATAATCTTACACAGTATGAAGAAAACATCTAAAATTATTCGTTCTTGTATGCAAAAATGAATTAAGTGAATAAGAGGGTTATCTGGAAAGTAAGGTTACAAGGCACATAGCTCTCACGAGGAACTTTTGCAGGGGAAATGGATATCACTGCCGTGTAGCAGGAAGCCAGCGGAAATGAACGAGTAGTGCCAGATGTCAGTAGCTCATCGACTGGCAATGTGGTGAAGGTTAGAGATGAGCATCCTCATTCCGTTTCCCTCCTGTCTGTCTCCTCCATGACAATGCACATCCGCATACCGCTCATGCAACACCATAGTTGTTGACTTAATTTGGTTGGGATGTTTTAAGCCACCCCCCTCCCTCACAGTTCTAATCTCCCAGCCAGTGATTATCATCTGTTCACTAAACTGAAGAAATACCTGGGTGGAAAACACTTTTCCTACGACAAAGTGATGAACTGGCTGAAAAAGTTGGAAGGGAGACTTCTATGACACAGGCATTGAAAAACTTGTCCCACAGATGACAAAATGTATTGAACTGAATGGTGATTATGTGGAAAAATAATGTAATACCTATGCTATAATCCATGTGAGTTTTATTAAAATATATTCATTCTTTGTATTTAAAAACATTTTGTAACCTTACTTTCCAGATATCCCTTACGTATATTTACATTACTTGTTCCTACCAATTTATTTATTTATTTATTTCCACCATTTCTACCCCGCATCTTCTCAACCCCCGAGGGGGGACTCAGAGCGGCCTCACAATGGCAACAATTCGATGCCCAAAACACAGTAAACATATAATAGAAACCACAACAGTCAAAAATTTAAAATGCATTAAATACAGTTAACATTAAAATACATTAAAATACAATTAGCATTAAAATATATCAAATACATTCACATAGGTTAAAAACAGTATTCGGTCCATAATAGGAGCCTTAGGTCATGTCCACCAGTTTGCCATTTCAATCCAATCTAAAGTGCTGTATCGTGCTAAAGTGCAAACGCCTGGTCCCATAACCAGGATTTCACTTTTTTCCTGAATGCCAGGAGGGATGAAGTGGATCGTATATCAATAGGGAGTGCATTCCACAGATGGGGAGCCACCACCGAGAAGGCCCTATCTCTCGTCCCCACCAACCGCATTTGAGAAGTAGGCGGGAGTGAGAGCAGAAGAATGAAACAATCATTCATTAACAATTAAACTAAACCAATAATACAAAAAGAAAGAAAATATTGTAGAGACATATATTCACGCTTCAAATTCTGTTCTGCGGAAAAGCTTAACTCAAAATTTGGCTTCCAGTTTTAGAATAAGTTGGGATCCTTAAAGAGCTATACTTTCCCTCTTTTCTTATGTCAACACTAAGGTACTGAGCTTTGTTTGTTGTCTTGTGGTACATTCTGTCCTGATTCATACCTTGGACACCCAATGAGTACTGGCCTATTATGAACTAGAAATGTCCCTTTGGCTTAATGGGATCATGAACAGAAGACTGTGATGGGAATGGGACATAGCCCTGCCTGCCAGTTCTTTGCTCCCTAGGACTAACACTATCCCATGTTCAGAATCACTGGAACACAAACAAAAGAGCTCTAATGACATAAAAAGAGAATGCACCTAAGCATTAATTAGACCTTGTTTTCTATAACAGCTCATTGAAAGTATAATAGACTGTTTTGGCAAGTGGTGGGCTCTCCTTTTCTGGAGCTTTATAAACAGATGCTGGATTACCATCTTTCAGGAGAGCTTTTTGATCTGGCTACGGTCGTCCACGCTCTGGTTACATCCCGAATAGATTACTGCAATGCGCTCTACGTGGGGCTGTCTTTGAAGATGGTTTGGAAACTCCAACTAGTCCAACGGGCGGCAGCCAGATTACTGATTGGAGCAACATACAGGGAATATACCACACCCTTGTTGCATCAGCTCCACTGGCTGCCGGCCCATCTCCGAGCCCAATTCAAAGCGCTGGTTTTGACCTATAAAGCTCTATACGGTTCTGGCCCACATTACTTGTCCGAATGCATCTGCCTCTACGTCCCACCTTGTGCCTCTACGTCCCACCTAAGATCATCTGGGAAGGCCCTGCTCTCGCTTCCGTCAACATTGCAAATACGTCTGGCAGGGACGAGGGACAGGGTCTTCTCGGCCGTGGCCCCCGCCTATGGAACGCACTCCCAATTGAGATTAGCTCGACCCCATCCCTTCTGGCCTTCATCAAGAAATTAAAATCGTGGTTTTGGGACCAGGCTTTCGGACAATAGACAGAAGGATCATTGTAGTTGGATATGGACTAGAATGATGTTATGGCTGATGTTATTGTGATAATGTTTATGGTTTTAATTAATGCTATATTTATTGTTTTAATGATTGCTGTGTATTTAATTGTGATTTTAGCATTGTAATTGTTGTAGCGGCATTGTACCACTACTATATGTAAGCCGTCCTGAGTCCCCCTTCGGGGGTAGAGAAGTAACAGGATAGAAATACCAGAAATAAATAATAAATAATTTTGCTGTGAATTCCTGCATGTCAGGGTGCTGAAGTCTCTTCTAACTCTACAATTCATTTGGGGAATCAATAGCTTGTATTTAGAACCTTATACCCAAGTTCAAGAAAGGAAACCAAAGAAACACCAAGCGGGAGAGACACACCCCAACCAAGAAGAGCTATATTTTCATAGTACTAGAATTACATCTATATCACTAGTGTCAAAATATCACTCTCCCAATCAGATCATTTTTAGACAGTTTTCTTTCAGGTCCACCAGGTGTGTCCAAGTATCATTTCCATCCAGAATGATCATACTGGTTGGGAATGAGAGGAGACTTTTAGGGGGCACGTTGGGTTAGGGCATTTTAAAACAACGGTCCTCTTGATGTTCCACTCTCTACCTTCTATTACTGTTTCTTCATCTTCGTTATCGGTACTGCTCAACTTCTCTGGATCGCTCTCCAAGACATCGTTGGTGGGAGCCACTTTCTCCACTGAGATTTCAGAACTGATAAAATAAGCTGCCAAGCCAAGCTCTTGCTCCAAGGCCGTCCGCACCAAGCAAGAAGAGTTGATCAAACGCAAGTCGCAGTATCTCAGGGACCTTGTTCAGACAGGAAAACAGAAAGAGGAAGGGTGTGAACTGCACAATAGTCTTCCCGGAAATATCATTCTGCCTTTTTATTTCCTTGGCATATAGCAAATTATGTTGCATTTCAACCACAACATCATTGCGACAATTGCAATCAATATATGCTGAAAATTAGCAAAGATGGTGAAAGCAGGCAGTCAAGCTTTTTTGCAATCAAGTTTTAAAGAAGGGCAGAGCTCATTTGAGCAAAGAATTTTGCTTTACAATGAAGTAACCAAAAAGAGGAATACACAGAGAGAAGAACTGGATCATCAGTCATCAATTAATGTGCCCATGAGTGTTAATAACAGAGTTCCCACACATCAAAGACTGGGAGATATTTGCTTCCAGTTCAGAAACTCTTACTTTGAATTCTTCTGAACAGCTCCCCCCCCACCCCCCGCGCCCATTAAAATGATTGCTCACCAAGGGCTGAATAATTCCTCACATAAAAGTAGGTCATATATTGACTTCTCGAGTTCTCACTTTGTATGTTTGTACCCATCAGCATAAGCAAACCATGTGTTCTTAGCCAGATGAAAAACATAATTGCAAGACATAGCTGGCTACTGGCTTCTAAACTCTAGTTTGTTTTAAACCATGGCTTGTAATTACAACTGAACCCAGATATATTCTTTGCTCCTGGCTTGTCATTCCAGTTACCTATTCTGAATGAGGAACTCATAACAGCAGCAAGAAAAAACAGCCCAGAGTTTCCGGGGGACGGGACTGCTTTGTTCAGTTATGTGTGAGTAGGGTTGCCATATGTCCCGTATTATACGGGACGTCCCGTATTTTACGGGACGTCCCGTATTTCGGGCCTTTTTCAGGTGTCCCGTATTTCCAGCTGCTGTCCCTTATTTTTGGCTCCTCGTGGCCTGCCCTCTCTCTGGCTGGTGCTGGGAAAAGAGGGGCTGGCTCGGAGCAGGAGGGCTCGGGCGCCGCTGCGCGTGGCCAGCCCTCCTTCTTTCCCTGGCTTGGAAAGGGAGGCGAGGGGCGGAGCATGCAGGCAGCCTTCCCCGCTTGCCTTTCGCCCCCTCCGTGCGGCCTGGCTTGGAAAGGGAGAGCAGCGGGGTCAGGGGGCACCTACCTACTTTCAGACTGGGGTAGGGTAGGTAGGTCGGGGGAAGGAGGGCGCCCCCTGGCCCCGCTGCTCTCCCTTTCCAAGCCAGGCCGCACGGAGGGGGATTCGGAGGGAGCGAAAGGCAAGCGGGGAAGGCTGCCTGCATGCTCCGCGAGAGAAGGCTCTGCCCCTCGCCTGCTTCAATTGCTTTCAGGCGAGGGGATTGTGATCATTGGGCCAACAAACCTCGCCATGCAGGCAGCCTTCCCTCCTTGCCCCCTTTCTTCCTTTCCTCCTTCCTTCTTTCCTGCCTGCCTGCCTGCCTGCCTTCCTTTTCCCCCCTCCCTCCTTCCTTCCTTCGTTCCTTTCCTTCCTGGGGCTTCTGTGTGGGGCAGAGGCTGCTGGGAGGAAGGAGGTCTCCCACGTGGGCTGCCTGTTCAGGGAGCCTTTGCCTCCGAGTACAAGCACTCTGCAATTCCCAGGAAAACAGGTCAGTTCCCCTCTTCAGTATTTTCTGCTGGTCATGGGAGTTCCTTGTGGGAAGTTTGCCCCAATTCTGTTATTGGTGGGGTTCAGAATGCTCTTTGATTGTAGGTGAAAGAACCATACATCCCAGCAACTCTCCAACTCCCAAATGTCTCGTATATTTTCCCCAAATTTCCCCAGTGTTCACATTTTGGCATATTGAGGATTTGTGCCAAGTTTGGTCCAGAGCCATCATTATTTGAGTCCACAATGCTCTCTGGATGTAGGAAAACTACAACTCCCAAACTCAATGTCAATGGCCCCCCAGCCCTTCTAGTGTTTCCTGTTGGTCAGGGGACTCCTGTGTGCCACGTTTGGCTCAATTTCATCATTGGTGGAGTTCAGAATGTTCTTTGTTTATAGGTAAACTGTAAATCCCAAAAAACAAACAGGGTACTATATCAATACTTATGTTGCAAAATAGAGTACTAATGCTGATATTGATAGTAATGCATTAAACATGTAGAGAACCATATATGTTGATTTTTAGTATAATCCAGATTATACAGATATATAATCAGGATTATATTCCACTATAAATTTATAATTGTTAAAATAGAGTACTCTACTTATGCCAATATTGATGCATTTTGGAAATCCTTATTAAATTTTTCCATATTTAATTATTTTAAATTTGTGGAAATCCATATTTAATTTTTGATTTCCCTAAAGGACCTGGTTAGAAGCATCTATCTGCATGCATACCATAGATGTGGGCAAAATGACAGGAGAGAATGCTTCTGGAACATGGCCATACAGCGGTGAGTTTTCCCAGGTTGTATGGCCATGGTTCCAGAAGCATTCTCTCCTGACATTTCACCCACATCTATGGCAGGCATCCTCACGTTTGATTTTCAAGTTTTTATTAAGTGTCCCTTATTTTTGCGAAAAACCCCGTAAATGTCCCTTATTTCTGCTATCAAAATATGGCAACCCTATGTGTGAGGCAGTTCATTAATACAGCAGCATATTCTGAGTAGAATAACATAATTTACCCTATACAGTATATTCCTGTATAAAGGTAAATGTTTCCCATTGACATTAAGTCCAGTTGTGTCTGACCCTGGGGGTTGATGCTCATCTCCATTTCTAAGCCAAAGATCCAGCATTGTCCGTAGACGTCTCCAAAGTCATGTGGCTGGCATTACTGCACTGTTACCTTCATTCCAAAGCAGTACTATTGATTTAGGTCTTTGTTAGCAGCAGCAAGAAGCGGTTGTTTTTCCCTTCCAAGCTGCCTTAAGCAAGGGAAGGGGTGGGGCTTGCTACAGCAGCTCCCAGCTGACTCACATCCTGCCAGGTGGGAGGAGTTAGCCTAGTTTCTGTTTTAGGTCTTTGTTAGCAGCCCGCGCGCCTGGCGGCGCGCGATAGAGCATAAACTTGTAACAAGTCGGAAAAGAAATATCCAAAGACTTGTAAAAAAATTAAATTAAGTAAATTAAGACCACAACAAACAGTTAATCTACAAAAAAAAACCCATATTAATAAGAAATGGAGGTAGTCAGCCAGCAGCGGGAGGGGGGTTTCCCAGTGTTTTGCATCGAGTGTCACATGTATGACTATCTGCCTGCCGGGCAGAAGTCTTGGGTGTGCGTTCGCTGCAGTGAGCTCCTGGCTCTCAGGGAACGTGTTTCTTCCCTTGAAGCCAAGGTAGCAGACCTGGAGAAGCACAGAGAGGAAGTGAGGCTGGAGGATAAGATCTCCAGAGATGCAATAGGAGCATCCCACTCCGTGCCGAGCAGCCCTCCAGCTGCCTTGGAAAATGGGGGTCTTGGGCAGGGAGAACATCAGTCTGAGGAAGAGGGATCGGCTCCCTTAGTTGGGACCCCTTCCTCAGAGGCTGTGCCCATATCTTCGTGCACCGAAGATACTTCTCGACGGGTGGTAGGAGGGGGGCTTCTTGTAGTGGGTGATTCGATTGTCCGGAACATAGAAAGCTGGGTTTTGTGATGGACGTGATGACCGCATGGTAAATTGCCTGCCGGGTGCAAAGGTCGCGGACATCACGAGGCATCTAGATAGGCTGGTGGATAGTGCTGGGGTGGAGCCAGTGGTCGTGGTACACGTTGGTACCAATGACATTGGGAAGGCTAAGCGGATGGTCCTGGAAGCCAAATTCAGGTTGCTAGGTAGAAGATTAAGGTCCAGGACCTCAAAGGTAGCATTTCCGAGAATGCTACCTGTTCCACGCGCAGGGACAGCCAGACAGGCAGAGCTCAGGAGCTTCAATGCGTGGATGAGGCAGTGGTGTCGAGAGGAAGGATTTAGATTTGTTAGGAACTGGGGAACATTTTCAGGAAAGCCAGACCTGTACAAAAGGGACGGGTTACACTTGAACGAAAATGGAACCAGACTGCTGGCAAATAATATTAAAAAGGCTTCAGAGCAGCTTTTAAACTGATTCCTAGGGGAAAGTCGACAGGAGCTGAGCAGCTTCCGGTTCGAGAGGGTGAAACGCCAAGTATGGAGGATGAAATTTACGCACAAATGGCTGAGTCAACAGAAAAGATAGAAAGTAGTCAAGAGGTAGGACATGGTAGGCCTTCTACAAATTCTCATAAACAGCCAAAGTTGAAAGGGCACCAGAGCAATAAATATAAATGTCTGTACACAAACGCTAGAAGCCTTCGAACAAAAATAGGGAGTTGGAATGTTTGGCAAAAGAAAAAAATATTGATATTATTGGCATAACAGAAACCTGGTGGACAGAGGAAAACAATTGGGACACAAAAATTCCAGGTTATAAACTGTACAGGAAAGACAGGAGAGGGAAAACGGTGGCGGTGTGGCCTTGTACATAAATGAAGAGCTAGAATCTCATGAATTAGAATTTCAAGAAAATTCAAACTCACCTACAGAAACATTGTGGGTAAAAATCCCAGGACAAAAAACTAATCTAGCATTAGGGATCTGCTATCGCCTCCCAACCAAACTCCAGAGGCAGACTGCTATCTGGAAAATGAAATTAAACAGGCCTCAAAAAGCAATAAATTAGTCATAATGGGGGACTTCAACTATCCCCGAATAGATTGGCTAAATTCTTGTTCTACGCATGAAAGAGAGACAAGGTTCCTCGACATGCTAGCTGATTATTCCCTTGAGCAGATGGTCATGGAACCAACCAGGGGAAAGGGGATCCTGGACTTGGTGCTAACAAATGAACAAGATCTCGTTCAAGATGTCCTTGTAACTGAGCCCATAGGTACCAGTGACCACAACACAATAACCTTCAACTTAAGTTTGATAGCAAACTGTCAGTGAAAACTAACACAGGACCTTAAATTTTCACAAAGGGAATTTCACCAAAATGAGAAAAATAGTAAAGAACAAACTAAAAGGAACAGTAAAAAAATCAAATCCCTCCAAAATGCTTGGAAACTGTTTAAAAATACTATAAAACAAGCCGAACTAAAATGCATTCCTAAAATAAGAAAGAGGCCGGGAAAGTCCAAGAGGACATCTGTATGGCTTACAAATGAAGTAAAAGATGTGATTGGAAAGAAGAAAAACTCATTTAAGAAATGGAAGGCTCTTCCTACTGAGGAGAACAGAAAGGAACACAAGCTCTGGCAAACTAAATGCAAAGCAACCGTCAGGAAAGCCAAGAGAGATTTTGAGGCACATATAGCTAAGAACATTAAAAAAATAGCAAAAACTTCTTTAAGTACATCAGAAGCAGGAACCCAACTAGAAAAGCAGTTGGGCCACTTGACGAAAATGGTAAGAAAGGGACGATAAGTGAAGAGAAGAAGATTGCTGAGCGGCTAAACGACTTCTTTGCCTCCGTTTTCACACAGGAGGACAGACAACATATGCCTGCAGCTGAGTCAGTTTTTTCAGGGAGGGAATTAAATGAATTAAACCAGATAGAGATAAACAAGGAAGATGTTCTCACATGCCTTACTAAACTAAATGTCAACAAATCACCAGGGCCAGATGGCATCCACCCCAGAGTTCTTAAGGAACTCAAGTGTGAAATTGCTGAAATTCTAGCCAAAATATATAACCTTTCTCTAAGATCAGGCACTGTACCCGAGGACTGGAGGGAGGCAAATGTAACTCCGATCTTCAAGAAAGGATCCAGGGTGATCCAGGAAATTATAGGCCAGTTAGTCTAACCTCAGTTCCAGGCAAAGTGATGGAAACCATTATTAAAGAAAAAAATTACTAAGCACATAGAAGAACAGGCATTGCTGAAGGAAAATCAACATGGTTTCTGCAAAGGCAAATCATGTCTTACTAACTTGATAGAATTCTTTGAGGGTGTAAATAAACACATAGATAAAGGGGACCCAGTCGATATTGTTTACCTTGACTTTCAAAAGGCTTTTGACAAAGTCCCTCACCAAAGGCTCCTAAATAAGCTCTTTAGCCATGGAATCAGGGGACAGGTCTTGTCCTGGATTGGAACCTGGCTAAACTGTAGGAAACAAAGGGTGGTAATAAATGGACACTTCTCTGGGTGGAAAGAGGTGAGAAGTGGCGTACCCCAAGGTTCAGTTTTAGGACCGTTACTTTTTAATTTATTCATAAACGATCTGGATGTAGACGTAAATTGTGAGGTAGCAAAGTTTGCAGATGACACTAAACTGTTCAGGTAGTTAAAAATGAAACTGACTGTAAAGAGCTCCAGAAAGATCTCTCGAAATTGAGTGAATGGGCAACAAAGTGGCAAATGCATTTTAACCTAAACAAGTGTAAAGTCATGCACATCGGGCAAAGAACCCCAAATACACTTATCAACTGATGGGATCAAAGCTTTCTGAGACAAACCAGGAAAGGGATCTTGGGGTTTTGTGGACAGCTCAATGAAGATGTCAACCCAGTGCGCTGCAGCAGTGAAAAAAGCAAATTCTATGCTTGGCATGATCAGGAAGGGAATCGAAAATAGGTCGGCAAATGTTGTATTGCCTCTCTACAAATCTATGGTGAGGCCACATCTGGAGTACTGTGTACAATTCTGGTCACCGCACCTCAAAAGGATATAACGGAACTGGAAAAGGTACAAAGAAGGGCAACAAATATGATCCAAGGGATGGAGCAGCTCCCTTATGAAATCAGGTTGCAACGCCTTGGTCTTTTCAGCCTTGAAAGACGGCGTTTAAGAGGTGACTTGATCGAAGTGTATAAAATCATGCATGGGATAGAAAAGGTGAATAAAGAAAAATATTTTCTCTGTCTCACAACACTAGGACTAGGGGGCACTCCCTAAAGCTCCAAGGTAGGAAAGTTAGGACTAATAAAGGGAAATATTTCTTCACCCAGAGGGTCATTGGGTTATGGAACTCACTTCCAGAGGAGGTTGTGACAGCTGTCAGCCTGGACAGCTTCAAGGCAGGATTAGACAGATTCATGGAGACCAAGGGAATCAGTAGCTACTGAAATGGACATCCAAGTGCCACCTCTGTGTTGATGGAGGCAGGCAGGATTTCCCCGGGTACTGGTTGTGGGGGGTCGGGAGCAGGTGAGGGTTTTGCCCTCCTTTCTGCTAGAGATCCCCGTGTACAACTAGTGGGCCACTGTGTGACACAGAATGCTGGACTAGATGGGCTGAGGCCCGATTCAGCATGGCTCTTCTTATGTTCTTATGTTCTTATTTACGTACATTTGCATGTTTTCAAACTGCTAGGTTGGCAGAAGCTGGGCCCAACAGTGAGAATTTACCCCTCCTTGGATTCAAACTGCCAACTTTTGGTCAGCAAGTTCAGCAGCTCAGCAGTTTAACCCGCTGCGCCATTTGGGGGCCCCATTCATGTATAAGTCTAGAAAATTCAATCCTCACAAAACTGGATACACCTATCCACCGAACAGTGTGAATACTGCACCTTAACTCTTTTCTTTCTCTGAGAAGAATGACAAAAGGCCAGAGCACTTCCTTGTTTTATGCCCACTGCAGTTCCAAGCAACAAATGCAAAATTTTAAAGAGTTTCATCTTTTTCTTTGAGAAGAACTGCAATTTGCTACAAGATTTTTCTACTACTATCAGCATAGCAAAGACAGATTGCAGACAAAAATATTTGGGTTTGACTTCATGATATTATTACCTTGGAAGAGACTCTCCTTGAGGATCCATGCCACTAAAGATCAATATGCAAGGCAGACCCTCCAATTCCAAGTATGTCTGGGGTCTCCATTCAGCATCTTCAATTTTCTGCCAGATCTGTTGTAATATTTGAAATGAGCTAATCAGCACATTCATGTGTCACTTGAGCAATGAAAAATAATCATTGTACTTGAGATCTGGAGCAATGCACTCAGTACTTTAATGCACTTCTAGGCTCCGGTTTCAAATTGCAGCCCTCTTCCCAAGAGCCAAGGAGGCTTGCAGAGGCTGTTCTCATTCAGCCTCTGATCCTATTGCGTCCCATCTTTAATTCCTCAGAAGACATGAAGGATAAAAATATAATTAACGGGACACTGATACTTGGATCACTCAGGAATTGTAGCTGCATTATATAAAAATAGTCCTGGAAGTGTGATGCTTAATTTTTTTGGGCCCTTTGTTGGGAGAAAGTTGGATTACACATGAAACAAACACATAAGCAAACTCCTCATATAGTATTAGAAAAAATAAGACCAAGATCTTAGAAATTAAGATAGTTTTCACTCTCTCACACACATGCACCAAAACAAAAGATAAAGAATATGTTCAGTTGCCATTGATTAAAATTTGGCCTGGCAAATCAACCAAACATTTGGCTGATTGTTTTGCTGATGAAAGCACTAATTAAAATACCATAATTGGAATTCACTTCCTGGGGGGTATCCCAAGCCAACAAACTAGCCATCAGAGTGTATAAATTACGGAAGTAGAAATTATCATTTGGCTAGCATGTCTTCATTTCTTTCATAGGATAATTGTCTCCAGTGACATTTAATTAGATAGCTCAATATTGAGCCATGGCACATGAAGAACACATGTGACTTGACAATTAGACATGTTCCTCAAGTAGAGTAGACAAGATAGTGAGATGACCTTCCACCACACCCTTTTTTTCATGTCAGGAGAGACTTGAGAAACTGCAAGTTTTTCTGGTGTGAGAGAATTGACCGTCTGCAAGGACATTACCAAGGGGATGCCTGGATGTTTGATGTTTTACCATCCTTGTGGGAGGCTTCTCTCATGTCCATGCATGGGGAGCTGGAGCTGACAGAGAGAACTCAACCTGCTCTCCCCAGATTCAAACTGCTGACCTAGTTGGTCAGCAGTTCTGCTGGCACAAGGGTTTAACCCATCGAACCACCTCACACTGATTCCAATTGATCAATTTGTGCATATCCCTATTAAACCCAAAAGCAAAAGTTCTTATCTTCCAACAACTTCCACTAGCGACATGTCCTGGATAGCTGAAGCTCTCTTGTGTACATTACCTTGAGTTGCTCCACAAAGTGCTTCCCTACAGTGATGCCAGAGTTGGGATTGCCCAAGATGATTTCAAAATGCTCTTCAAGGGCAAGCCTTTCCCTCACATGGCTGAGGCGTTCATAAGCCACCGTTGCCAGAGGGATGCAAGGTATCCTTAAGACCACCATCAGCCCATGTCCGCTGGGGCACTGCCGTGAAGAATTGATGAGATTCTGAGTGATTTCCAAAGTTTCAACAGTTGTGTAGTTCTTCATCTGGGTCAAGCCACAGACTGCCATCATGGCTGCAGAATAGTGCTGAACAAGAACAAATGTCCTGATCACTGCGCTATGCAGTCTAGGAAACCTTGAAACAAAACAAGAGAAGCTTGTAATTTCACTTGGCGGGCAAAACTATTGCACCCCTTCATCATGGACTTCAACATAGGGGGCAAGTGAGATCAGGACCCTTGTGGGGTGAACTCCCCTCACACCGCCAAGACTCCTATATAGTTTATCCTCTTCTAGAGTGATCAGTTAGAAGTCTAATAAATAAAGCAGTAAGAAATTAAAAAAATGTCTTTGGTCTTTCCTAAGAATAACAAAGACTGCCTGCAATCTATCCTAGGCACACTTACTTGGCAGTAAACATTACTGAACGCACAGAAGGGTATATGCCTATATACCCATGGAACATGTAAGAGTTTTATTATTTAAGGATGTTTGAATGATAATGATTGGGGAACAGATCCCCCCCCCCACCGTAAGAACCTGCAAGTAGACAAAATGATTAACAAGTTACCTACCACCATTGAATCCCCACACTTTAAAACAGCATTTCTCAACCGGGGGGGTTGGGACCCCAGGGCGAGTTGTGAGGGGGTGACAGAGGAGTCGCCAAAGACCATCAGAAAACACAGTACTTTCTGTTGGCCATGGAGGTTCTGTATGGGAAGTTTGGCCCAATTATATTATTGGTGGGGTTCAGACTGCTCTTTGCTAGTAGATGAACTATAAATCCCAGCAACTACAACTCCCAAATGACAAAATCAATCCAAGCCCACCAGTATTCAAATTTGGGCACATCGGGTATTTATGCCAAATTTGGTCCAGTGAATGAAAATCATCCTCCATATCAGATATTTACATTACGATTCATAACAGTAGCAAAATTACAATTATGAAGTAACAAAAATAATTTTATGATTGGGGGTCACCACAACATGAGGAACTGTATTAAGGGGTCAAAACAAAATTTGGACCCAGCTACATTGCCCCATTTTAATTTCAGCCAATTTGGAAAACAGATTTTTTTTACCTTTTGCCCAAAGCCATGACCATTGCTTCAAAAGAGCTATCATAACGAAGCAACGGAAGGCTATGTCCAGAAAGAGTTGATTCAATAAATTCAGACAATCCATAATACCTCTTGTTTTCATGGTATAACTCTGCACCCTAGAATAAATGAGACATGACTATTAAAGGAATGAAATATGACTGATCAGCAATCCAGATATCACAATATTACAAATGCACCTTCTTACTCAAACATTCCCAATACTACTTTCTGTCTCATCTGTACTCATTTAGGGTTGGCGCAGCCACACAATCATATTAGGCAGCCACTTCAAGCAACAGTATTGATATGATATCAGTGATGAAGATTCAATAAGAACAACATTTATTTTGTTGCATAACTAATGTCCTCAATTACTGAGAATAAACACCAAATATTTGCTGGAATATTTTCTTTCATATTAATCAAGAAACATTACTTTCTTATTGTCAAAAGACGGAAGCTAATCGCAGAATCTCGGTTCTCAAAATCCTTAGATTTCATTTAGAGAGCAAAGGCAAAAAAGGTGATAATAAGTATGTGACGGACCTGAAGATCTCTAAATGTTGGTGCACTACAACCAGCCCTATACCAACATGTTGAAAAACATAGATAATCTTGCACTGATGAGAGTTTTCATACTTTGAGACTTGCTTGTATTTTGAGGCAGAAAATTCTGTTTTATGTGCAAAAATGTTTGGGGGGGGGGTTGCACAAAAATAGTATGCATACATAATAAGTCCTGAACTGCAAAAAAATTTAAAAAGCTGTTTCCAAAGATGTTATCACAGTGAGAAAAAAATAATTACTCATTGTTTTCTTCAAGAATAAAATTGGTGAACAATTACGTCCCAAATAAAAGGGAAAGTAAAGGTTTCCCCTTGGCATTAAGTCTAGCCATTTCCAACTCTGGGGGCTGGTGCTCGTCTCCATTTCTAAGCTGAAAAGCTGGCATTGTCCATAGACGCCTCCAATGTCATGGGGCCAGCATGACTGCATGGAGTGCCGTTACTTTCCCGCTAAAACGGTACCTATTGATCTACTCACATTAGCAAATTTTCGAACTGCTAGGTTGGCATAAGCTGGGGCTAACAACAGGAGCTCACCCCGCCCTGTGGATTTGAACTGCTGACCTTCTGGTCAGCAAGTTCTGTAGTTTAGCTGTTTAACTTGCTGCGCCACCACGGCCCAAAGGAAAACAGTGTCCTAATAATTCAACTTTATCACTACTTTCAAGAAAATACAGAAATGCCTCACACTTTGGGATTTGATTGGAGAAAATGTGCTAAAAAACACATAGTATTCAACAAAAGTGTTGTTTCTGGTCCAAAAGCAGTATTTTAATGCAGAATGCATTGATTTTGTCACAAAAATAGTACTTTTTGTTTGGATATACAAAATCATGTTTTTTACATAGCAACTGGCAAAATAGTCTAATTTTGCAAACCAATTTCTGTGGCAAAAACACATTTCTAAAGAACAACCGTTCTGTTACTGCTCATAAAAAGCATGATGGTGATAATCAAACGAGATTGAAAAAAGAAAAGCTCACATAGATCCTAAGATTATCTTCTTACATTGTTGTATAATGAAGGCCAGTGGATTTCATTGTAAGGGCTGATACGAGTGTGTTGTGTCTGCAGGGCGTAAGGGAAGGAAGTTACATGAAGCGTCACAATATTTGGAGCTTCTTTCACTTCTCTACAGTTGAGCAGTCTGTCCACAAACCCCATGGCTGGATCTGACTGAGGATAAAGGCTATGAACGGCACTGTAAAAAAGCAGAATATGTAGTCAAGGTCTACTAGTATAAATACTTAACTCAGGGTAAGTAAAACAGAGGCACATCCCATAATTTTCAATTTGGTAGCTGGACCTCTGGGCTTTTTCTGTATTACGAAGTTATAGCAGTATGAACTCATTATAACTGCTATGGCAACACTCTATGAAATCCTTGTTGCTGAGAGGGGGGCATTTGATCTATTACATCATCAAAATAACAACCCCCATCTTCCATAGCAGGGCTGTCCAACTGGCGGCCCCGGGGCCGTATGCGGCCCCCCAGCCCCTTATCTCCGCCCCCCTAAGCTTTTTAATTAGAAAAAGAAAAAGAAAATAAATAAATAAAATTTAAAAAATACCTACTTCCGGGTTCGGAGCAAGTATTGCGAGAATACGCAATCCACACGGGATTTCGCTGACAATGCGAGATCACGCCGGCGTTGACAGCGAAATCCCGTGTGGATTGCGTATTCTCGCGATACTCTTCGGCTACTCTACTACTGGATCGCTGAGGCCCACAGACGCAATTAGGACCTTCTTCGACTCAGTCGGTCGCCGCCTCTCTTGTCGTCCGGGTACTCCTGGATCCTGCGCGTTTGGAAAAGGTAGGCCGAAGCAGGGGGCTCCTCAGGGGCTCCTCAGTCCCTCCCCCCATCTCCCCTCATGTACTAAATATAAAATGAAAGCTATTTAAAGATGAACTCAGGGGAGATGGGATACATTAAAATAAGGGGAGAGGGAGGATGGAATTAAATATATTTAATATTACATTAAAATAAGGGGGAGGGGAGGATGGAATTAAATATATTTAATATTACATTAAAATAAGGGGGGGAGGGGAGGATGGAATTAAATATATTTAATATTACATTAAAATAAGGGGAGGGGAGGATGGAATTAAATATATTTAATATTAAATAAAAATAATTTAATATCTTATCCCTGCATTTTATCTCAGTAAAAGATTATATTTGACTGTATGCATGCAGGGGCGGGGGCGGGGCGGAGCTGGGGAGAGGGTGGAGTCGGGGGCGGGGGCAGACCCTACGGCCCCCCAGGTCATCAGTGACCGGAATTCAGGCTCCTGGACCGGCAGAAGTTGGACAGCCCTGTTCCATAGGATGTTGTTATGGCACTAAAATGACTTAGTGTGAAATTGATACTGGAGAAATCTTTGTATTCTTTGTGCCCGCAGTAATGCCACATGTTTCAAACTCTGCAGTAATAGAGAGAAATGCATTTAATGTGTTGTCAAAGGCTTTCATGGCTAGAATCACTGCGTTGCTGTGAGTTTTCTGGGCTGTATGGTCATGTTTCAGAGGCATTCTCTCCTGATGTTTCGCCCACATCTATGGCAGGCATCCTCAGAGGTTGGGAGGCCTGTTGGAAACTAGACAATTGGGGTTTATATATCTGTGGAATGTCCAGAGTGAAATAAGAACTCCTATCTGTTTAAGAAAAATGTGAATGTTGCAATTGACCACCTTGATTAGCATTGAATAGCCTTGCAGTTTCAAAGCCAGGCTGCTTCCTGTCTGGGGGAATCCTTTGTTGAGAGGTGTTAGCTAGCCCTGATTGTTTCATGTCTGAAATTTCCCTGTCCTTTGAGTGTTCCTCTTTATTTACTGTCCTGATTCTAGAGGATTTTTTTAAATACTGGTAGCCAGATTTTGTTCATTTTCATGGTTTCCTCCTTTCTGTTGAAATTGTCCACATGCTTGTAGATTTCAATGGCTTCTCTTTGTAGTCTGCCATGGTGGTTATTAGAGTGGCCCAGTATTTCTGGATTCTCAAATAATATGCGGTGTCCAAGTTGTTTCATCAGGTGCTCTACTATGGATGACTTAGTCAGCTATGCCTTTTATGTTCCTTTGGGCAATGATGCTGCATTTGGGGGTCCCTATGTCAACTTGTCCACAGCTCCATGGTATAAGATAGACTCCTGCAGAGGTGAGAGGATCCCTTTTGTTTTTTTGCTTAATGTAGCATTTTTTGGATTTTCTTAGTGGGTCTTAGTGGGTTGTGCTTCTTCATCAGCTTCCCTATGTGGTCAGTTGTTCCCTTGATGTATGGTAAGAACACTTTTCCTATGGGTAGATCTTTGTCATTACTCTCGTGGTTTGTTCTTGGTCTTGCAGCTCTTCTGATGTCTGTGTTGGAGCATCAAAAGCAGAGGAATTCCAGACAAGAATCAATCAGGGCCAGTTAACACCTCACAACAAAGGATTCCCCCAGGCAGCAACCAGCCAGGCTCTGAAGCAAGGCCATTCAATGCTAATCAAGGTAGCCAATTGCAACATTCACACTTGCCTCAAGCAGACAAGGGTTCTTTCTTCCACCCTGGACATTCCACAGATATATAAACATTACAGGCCTCACAACCTCTGAGGATGCCTGCCATAGGTGTGGGCGAAACATCAGGAGATAATGCTTCTGGAACATGGCCATACAGCTCGGAAAACTCACAGCAACCCAGAAATGCATTTACTTTGCCGATTTCCAATATGTGGCATATTCTTATTCCTAATATAAGACACGTGGCAATATTTTTAGCTTTTTTTGGACGTATTATTTTTGCACAGCCATCCCAGCATAATTCAGCATGCCACCTATTTCAGTCTATTAAAGCATCATTTTGTGCATTGTTTTGCAGTATATATATTTATGATTGTGGTTGACCACTTTGAAATGTACAAATTCTTGCAAAACACTACACTAAGCAACATAACTATAATCGAAAATAGAATTAACGGCAACAGTAATTTGTTGAAATATGAAGTCATAATGTTTGTGTTTATGCCACTAGTTGTGTGTGTATACATACATACTTTATATATATATATATATATATATATACACAGATACATAAACTGGTGGTGTCACAGGTATGCTATCACAAGGAGAAAGATAGGACTGTTAGAGATGTGCAGAATGATTTTTTCAAACAATTGCTGAATACATTTATCATTGTATTTCAAATAACTTCACCACTGTCACCATGCTGCCTTGAAAGAAGAAGCCATTCTTACCTCACAAGATCCCAGTGAGCATGGTCATGGATCAATACAAAGAGTGTATGTGGATTCTGCATGGAGTTTTGTAAAAATGCTTTGAACTTAGTCTGGGCTTCAGCATCAACTTTCACCACATATTGCTCCACCTTCTGCTTTGTGAGATGTTCCTTCTCCAACCCAAGTTCTAATAAAACACCTAGAGAGAAAGAGAATGAATGTCGTTCAGCAATGTCGATATTCCAATGGCAATGTTGCTAACCTTCAACCGTTTTTTCCTAGTACGCACCTGAATGCCAAAGGTGGAACAGTGTCTGCTGATACGTCACTTCTGAAGGAGGAACACATATAAGGAAATCCACTTTCTCAAAGGAGCCCAAGTCGAGATTTTGAGTGCTGGAGTCTGCAATGGAGCAAACATGAGAGAGCAATTTCTGAGCCACTGCGAGCTGGAAAGGGCGGATCTGATGCCGCTCAATGTGATAACCTAGAACGGGGGGGAAACCAAAATAAAGTGAGAGATAAGGAAAGGTTTCAACCATGTTTTACAAATGTTGTTTGTGTCCATATAGCTTTCGTGTCACAATTTAGAAGGAGGGTGATGTGGCACGTCGTAGTTTGCTTCTGCTCAGGCAATAATGGTTTCATTACATGGGTCATTTCCTGAAGAAGTGTGGACTTGGAAAAAGGAAAGAGGGTCCACTGGAGATACCTGGAGGGATCCAAAAGCTCAATTGTAACAAGGCATTCCCAAGAAATGGCGAACGCCCACTTACAAAGAAAAAGCTCTGGCCAAGATCCAAGAATGTAGAGTATGACACCACCACTCCCATATCTGAAAGGGATACATCCAAAGACTCCCTGTAGATATCTGAAGCCATACATTATAATAAATCTGTGTGCCAAGCATTAAAATACTTTGGAGGGACAACCAAAGGTCTATCTAATCTAATATGCTGTTTTGCACAATATATCACCAGATGAGTCTGGGAAGTCCACAGGTAGATCAATAGTCCATTCTTTATCCTTGGATGACTGATTATAAAGCTCAATAGATACTGTATATACTCATGTATACATTGATCTTAAATGCACATTTGGGAGCCAAAATTATGGATTTTCCCATGACCTGTGGATACATCAAGGGACATCCACGGAAATGGAAAAGCAACATTGTTGCCTCAGGAACCCACTACCCTTGGCCATGACTGCCATTTCCTTATCCAGGCATCCAAAAATGCCAGAAGAAAAGCCATGGTGGAGACAGCACATAGCGTCAATGTTTCTTTTAGGTTTTGCTGGGATAAATAAGCTCTTGCCTTTTGCCACTCAGCTCAGATGGTTCCCCTTTTGATAATATTTAAGATATAGTGCTTACACTGACCAATGGACAAATTGATCCAGGTTTTGACTAAAATTTCTAGACGTACATATGAGTATATAGTATAATATTGAGATAATTACCGTCTCACACACTTACTGAATTTTTGCAAGGGTTATATTCCATTTTAAGCTCACTGATGGCAACAACGCTTAGAAATATTGCATTTAGCATGAGAACTCCACAGAACATGGAAAAGTTTCTTGTTAGACTACTACTCTCAGAATGGTTCCATGCACGGATGGGGAAGTCTTGCAGGGCTATCACAGTGAAATATTAAACAGTTCCAAGTAGTACGTCAACACATCACTTACTTGTGCACACAGCTGTTCCACTTGCATCCAGTGCTGCTGGTTTATTCGCAGCAGAGAGAGAGGATGAAATGCGGGCTCGGTTTTCTTTATAAAACTTTTCCAACAAAACATCAGTATCACCATCTAGCAAAATGAAAAACAGAATTATTTTATGTTGCATCATTACATCCCCTCACCCATAGCCAAGTCAACAAAAGTGTGAGGTTACTATTCAACAAAAATCTATTATACTTTTGTGTTACTCAGGATGAGACATAATTAAGGCTAGCTGGCATGAAGGTCTACAAACGCAAACGAAAATACCAATGCAGAAGCTAACCAAGTGGTGACTGAATTCCCCTTAAGTAACTTTGGCCCCTTCCACACAGCTGAATGATCTGCTTTGAACTGGAATATATGGCAGTGTGGACTCAGATAACTCAGTTCAAACCAGATACTGTGAGATTTTCTCCCTTGATATTCTAGATTATATGGATGTGAAAGAGCCCTCCCTCTCTCCAAGAGGAGGACTTGTTATATCTACTTTTTATAAGGACTGGATTTTTAAATCATATACACACATGAATAATCAAAAACTGTGTTAGCTTTACAATTCACTTCTTCTCGATTTGCGTTCTTAAATATACTATCGAGCAAACTACAGGATGACCGCAAAAGTACTCTAACATCTACTTCTTTTGCCCTTCCACTCTCCAGGTCACACTGGTGCTTTGGCCAGCATCAGCACTAGCAATGAACAACAACCACTAGGACTTTTGCACTCTGTAGTCACTACCAAATAGAGGGGGCAGTAAGGGTGGCTATCCAGTGGTGCAGAACCAGGTTCAGCACTGTTGGACAGTGTGGACTCCTTCCCACTACCAGGGAGACATGGTACTTGGCTGTCCAGACACACTCCTATCATCCTTGTGGCTCAGAGGCTGTCTGTGCAGACTTCCGAGGGGCTGATCCAGAGTGCATCAAAAGAAATGCAATTCGACAAATTTCTTCATATAGGTGCAAGGGAACAAGCCTGACTTTCACGTGATCTTTGGTGAAGCGTATCATTATATTTCAAATATACTTCTAATGTTGATCAATGGAAAAAAACAGAAAAAAACAGCTCAGTTTCATTTCTAGGTTTCATGTTTTTGAAGCTGAATTCTTAATCAAGGAAAGTTGAAATGAGTAACAGAATTCTGACCAGTTGCAGAAAGTACTTCAACATTCAGTAAATTTTTTATTTATAATGTCCAAGTGATGCACTGTAGACAAGCGAAGCCCTTTAAGACGTTGGGCAACGGTTCACCTGTGGGATGAACGATTCATCCTGTGGAGTAAATTTCTGATTGCATTTCTAGCAGCCTAATCCTTTGGGCTGGCATTGTTTTTCAGAGTGCATGAATGAGAGGGCATTTATCATTTTCACAATATGCAACTGAAGAGAACATGCTCCAAATTAAATTTCTGTAGAGTTTATAATTTTGCTATAGCTCAAGTTACATACATGATAAAACTACCTAATTATAGTCTAAATCAGTTCAAACCCATTCAACTGCTTAATGTTTTGGTTTATAATTGCCATAAGCCCAACCTGCAGAGTGAACAGATAGGATTGATGGGAACCATAGTCTAAAGCAGGGGTGCTCATTAGGTAGCTCGCGATCTACTGGTAGATCGCGTAGTAGAGCGTCCTGGTAGATCGCAGGCAGGGCGGGAGGAAGGCTCAGTCCCGCCCCGCAGTCTCCCGACGCCGCCCAAGTGCTGCCGGCCCTGGGTTATCTGAGGTCCTTTCCACACAGTTGAATAAAATCCCATGTTATCTGCTTTGAATCAGATTATATGGCAGTGTGGACTCAGAAAACCCAGTACAAAGAAGATATTGTGTTATATGTTTCATATTTTGTAGTGGGTAGGTAGATCATTTTGACTTGGTTGTTTTATAAGTAGCTCGCATACTGAAAAAGTGTGAGCACCCCTGGTCTAAAGCATATGGATGGTATCAAGCTGGAGAAGGCTGCCTCAGGTTCTTAATTATTTATTTATTTGAAGTATTTATATTCTGCCCTTCCCACCCCAAATGGGACACTGAGTGGATCACAGAACACATATACGGAAAACATTCAATGCCATTATACACTGACAAGACAGACAACTGTACATAGATAGAGGTATATATATAGGCTTTCCCATCTTCGGCATCTTGGAGGCTGTGCTTGGTTCCAGCCATGGGGGGGGGGGTGTACTATCCCTCCACTTTTCCTGCGAAGAGCTTGGTTCGTAAACTTCTTCCTTGATCAAATCGCTGGCATTTTTCTGGCATTTTCTTATGGGTGCCTTAAATACCTCTCCGTTAAAGCGCTACCTATTTATCTACTCACATTGTTGTTTTCGAAACTGGCAGAAGCTGGGCTAAAGGCCAAGAGCTCAGCCTGACCTGGGCTTCAAACTGTCAAACTTTTGGTTGGCAAGATTTTAAGGCGTCTGCCACTGTGTAGAGAAGCCATATCATACCTGGACAGAGGGAACCAAAAAAGGCTCCCAGAGCCTCTGCTTTTCCAGTAACTAGTTCATAGTTAACTTCTTTCTGATATTCTGCTGGAGTGAGCATGCTCTCAGATAGTATTCTAGCTTGATATTTCCCTAAGAAATACAAAAACAAAAGGTGAGGAGTGACTGTTACGTGCAATTCAATTCATATACAAGTATGACACAAATCTCAGTAAGATTTTATGTGTTTCAAGGATATAAATGAAAAAAATAAATGGAATGTTTAAGTTCCTGAAGTGAAACAGATTTGAGCCTGGCTTATACTTGAATAGGAATCTGCCTCAAAACTCTATGGCAGCTGCCAGGTTCAACAGCACAAAGACAAACATATGAAATTCATTTCAAAAAGATCAGTCCTTTTTCTTATTCATATTTGGTTCATATGCCCCAATGATATCATTAGAACTATCATGCGTAGTAGAATACGGACAGGCCAATAGAAGCTTTGAGTTTCCAATTTAATTTTGAAACACTACAGAAAAATGCAGAGAATCGCTCTATTTTGCTCTCCTAAGCCATACTGAGACATGTTAAAGGCTTAATGAGAAGATCCATTGATTTCCCTTTGAATTAAAAAAAATTAAAGAGACACATTTGCACATAACCTGGCTCCTAGCCTTCTAAAATGAGATTTTGGGATAAATGGGGGGGTCAATAAGGATTAAGAACCAGCCACACTCAATTATGCTGGGTTAGCAAAGGTAAAGGTTTTCCCTGACATTAAGTCTAGTCATGTCTGACTATGGGGGGGGGTGCTCATCTCCATTTCTAAGCCGAAGAGCCGGCGTTGTCCATAGATGCCTCCTAGGTCATGACTGCACAGAGTGGCATTACCTTCCTGCCAAAGTGGTCTCCTCACATTTGCATGTTTTCGAATTGCTAGGTTGGCAGAAGGTGGGCCTAACAGTACTGGGTCTGCTTTATTCTAATATTGATTAACTCACTGCATTCCTTTTGAGTTCAGCCAGCAAGTTCAGCAGCTCAGTAGTTTAACCTAACAGCTGAACTCACATCTTTTGGTCAGTCAGGGCTCAGTAGTTTATGCTGGGTTACCTGGTTACCTGGATTCTAATCAGATCAGTTCATCGGGATCCCCCCAAAAAGGTGTTTGGGCCTTCAACTCCCAGAAGCCCTGATGAGCTTGTTCAATTGTCAGAAATTCTGGGAGTGGAAGGCCCAAACAGCTGGAGGGCCACAGTTTGAGGATGCTTGGTCTAATGCTAGAATGTCCCATGTTTTCCTTTAGCGACTCACCTGTCACAGCAATGCAAGAATCAATGGTTCTGTTCCTCCCAGAGCATATGATCACCACATAGTTGGTCTTCACTAGTTTTCCCTCAATGAGCATCTTAAACATTTCCGAGAGTCCTTCTGCTAAAGAATAGTTGCACTCAATGATGTGAACGCTGTCGTTGCAAGAGCTGGCTGCCAGTCCGGCCAGCCAGGGAAGCTGAGCTGAAGTCACTGGGGCAATTGGGCCAGGAACCTGAGGAAAAGCTTGTGGAATGGCTTGTTGATACTGGCGGATTTCAGAAAGATGGGACTCCCGCCACGAACGCATAAAGATCTGCTCCAAGTCCTCAATCAAAGGTACCTGGTCTGAAGCTGAGGGAAGCAGCAATATGGTGTCAGAAATAGTCAAATGTTAGGGGTCATTCAGCTTACAAAACAATTTCTCTCTTTTAAGAGCTCTTTGGCTAAATTGAGCTTATTTCAGACGTCTGACTCCATTGTTATCACACATGGCCAGCCACAAGCTAGCCTTGCCCACACTGCTCTTGACTGCAATTCCCATTGTCCTTGTCCAGCATGGACAATGGAATCTGAAGACAGAGAGCTCCAGGCTGAGGATTTGCTAAAATTAGATCTTCTATGGCTTCCCATTAATGCTTTGCTTTCTTTGACAAAATAAATTCTGCAAAATGAAAAAAAGACAACCCTGTGGAAATCCAGAGTCCTTGATGTCCTTTATAGATTTCTCTATTTATGGTAGAATACTGTTACAAATAAAACTGGTCAAAAAAAAAGAAAGCCCACATATTCACTGATTTTTTTGTGTGTGTCAGGAATGACTTGAGAAACTGCAAGTCGCTTCTGGTGTGAGAGAATTGGCCTTCTGCAAGGACGTTGCCCAAGGGATGCCCAGATGTTTTACCATCCCATAGGAAGCTTCTCTCATGTCCCCACATGGGCAGCTGGAGCTGACAGATGGGAGCTCACCTCACTCCCTGGATTCGAACCATTAACCTTTGTGTCAGCAGTCCTGCCGGCACAAAGGTTTAACACATTGCACCTCCGGGGGCTCCTAATTTCCAAGTGTTATGAAGTATCTCAGAAGCCCCAAATGTACTATTTCCATTACTACAAGAAGATGATGCATGTAAAATATGTAAACACATTTAAAATTTATTTATTTATTTCATTTATAACCCGCCCTTCTCTACCCCCAAAGGGGGACTCAGGGTGGCTGACAAAAGGCAACAATTTGATGCCATATACATAAGTACAAAACTACAACAGATCAAATACAACAACAGACTAAAATCAATGAATACCAGAACAACTACATAAAACTCAATTCTTCATTGGTAATGTTTGCATTTCATCATTAGACCTCATGTAACATTTCACATTTCATAGGAATTGACTAGTGTCATATTTGTTAGCACTAGAATAAAACTTCTCTACCTTTGGGATGAAGAATGGACAGATGTTGCTGATCTGTAACTCCCTCTATCTCTCACCATTGACTAGGGCTAATGGAAGTTCCAGTCCACATCCCACAAATCATAACAATATGCCCTGGTCATGGGGATCTCATAAATGTTAAGTTCTTGAGATCACCACTTTTAGATTCCTGAGCCACAATAACCGCTAAGGTTTCCAAACTCTGGAGTTAGGAAATACAATCTGGAGCATTTCGGCCCACCGCAAGATTTTTGTTCTAATAGGATTTTTGTTTCCATTGCAGATCCTACGTATAATGCTAAACTAAAATTCCAGACGAGAGCACAACTTATGCACAAGCAATATTTGAGATGTCATATCAATTGGAGAAGGAAGACTCACCAAGCTGAACGAGGTAATAGACTGTTAGCAAGAGCTGCATTTCCTCTGAAATAGGTTGTATGGTAGAGGCTCCATATTGTTCATAAGCTCTAGAGATAGACTGTGCATTTTTGTAACATGTATATAAAAGAGGACTCACAATCACATCATTAAGGTTCCCACAAAGATAAGGAAAATTTCCATGCCCTGTGAAATAAAACACAGATTACAGTACTGGAGTTCCCTGCGTTCTGTGCCAGAGAGTAAATGCATAATACGAACACAAATGAAAGTAGGGCAGACCCTTAATCTAGTTACCTTTAAATATCACAGGCTTTGTTTTATATATTCGAAGTAGGTTTTCGGGAATTGAAACTGGCTCCCCAGAGGTTACCACTGGAGAAGATGCTGGTCCTAACATAGCAGGATGAGGTAAACAGGACAGCCCTCCTCCTCCTCCTCCTCCATCTATATGTCAATTCAGAAAGATTAATCATAAATATGCGGCTGCAGTAGACATATTTATTCAATATATCAGCTCAAGAGTTTGACAAAGAATCAAGACATGGAAGGTACTCACCATTTTTATTTCTATTTGGCATTTGTGGGTTGGGCTGCAAATTCCAGGCTTCGTTGGAAGATGGGGATTCTGGAGACCAACCTTTGTGGCGTTTTTTAGGCGGCCCTGGATTTGTTAAAGTGCCTAGGAACCCAGAAGAAAATATGTTAAATGGACCCACATTTTTCCCCTTTGTGAAAACGCATGGCTGAACCAAAGGTATGATTCCTGTCCTCTCACCCCACTTAATCAACTATTTTTGCACTTTGAACTCAGTTTGCAGTGACTGAAGTAAACTGTAGTCAAATGGAGATGGAAAGAGAAACTGGAACACATTAAAAGCACTGGGTTGCTGAGACGTTTCCGGGTTATATGGCCATGTTCCAGTAACATTCTCTCCTGGTGTTTCGCCTGCATCTGTGGCCGGCATCTTCAGAGGTCTTTTAAATGCAGTTGGAAAAGATGGAATTGTGCCTGCCAAATTGGGATAGCCCTGAGTCAAACAAAGAGCAGTACAGGAGTGTTTGGCAATGCAGTAGAGTACATTAAATGTACATAGCAACTTAATTCTTTTTGATTTCACCTTTTCTGTACACTCCGATATAATTTGTCTATTTCTTGGGCAAGATCACTGCCACTATGTCAGGCATTTTTATTTTTTAAAAGCCAATACACAAAGCTTTTTTAAAAAAAATTGAGCAGGGTAATTAACAGTGTACTATTTCAACTTCTAGCTTCAGGATATGCCTTTTTAAAATTTGAGCAGGATTCATCTGCATACAATTCACACTGTTCCATCCGTTAGTTATTTGTTATGTATATAATTGCTTACTGTATTATATATGTGTTTATTAGTTTGCAATTTGACTTTAACTCTTTGTTGTGGGAGGGGCTGCAGACCATGTGATCAGGTCTGGGCTTGTTCAGGACTCAGTCCCATTTTAGAACAGTTTGCTTAGAGCAGTAGTTCCCAACCTGTGGCCCTCCAAGTGTTTTGGACTTCAACTCCCGGAAATCCCAGCCTGCTTTCCAGCTGTTAGGAACTGTGGGAGCTGAAGGCCAAAACACCTGGAGGCCCAGAGGTTGGGAACCATTGCCTTAGAGACTTCACTGGGAACAGATGTATTGGGACCCGCCTACCTTCATGACCGTATCTCTCTCCATAAACCTGCCCGATCCTTCTGATCCTCGGGGGAGGCTCTCCTTTCACCCTTACCATTATCTCAGCCCCGCCTTGTGAGAACAAGGGAGAGAGCCTTTTCCTCGGTGGCTTCCCGTTTATGGAATACATTGCCCGGTGAGATTAGGTGTGCCCCCACCTTAGAAAGTTTTAAGAAGAATCTCAAAACCTGGCTTTTCCGCTGCGCTTTTGGAGATTAACTATATAATTTCATATTGCCATTAACCCTCAATAGTTGTGTTTAGTGCACCCCACCCACCCCCACCCCCCCCCCCCCCGGTATGAAGAACCCTTCTTTCAACTCCATCTTGGAAGAGTTCTTCCCTTATAAATAATCCACTCCACAGCTATCTCACCCCCCAGTTTTTATCTTTACTATTTTAATCTGTACATGCGGCCCACTCATGGTTCTGTTTTTACGAATGATTTTAATGTAATGTTATTGGTTGTTGTATTCTTATAGTTTATGGTTTTTGTAATGGATTTTGTTGTTGTTTTAGTTTTGTTTTTATTTATTGCATTGCATTGCTGGGCTTGGCCTCATGTAAGCCACTCTGAGTCCCCATTGGGAAGATGGTGGCAGGGTATAAATAAATAATAATAATTATTATTATTATTATTATTATTATTATTTAGACTTCACTAGGAATATTATGATGTACAGAAGCCATTAGACTCCATTGGACTTTCAGACCAGATAGAGACTCTATTAGACTCTCAGAACAGAGAGATGCTTTGGACTATGGACTGTTGATTATAAGAAAGATACTCTGTGGCACCTACACAGAGAAACTATTTCAAATCTATTTGTAACTGGATTGATAAACAAAGTACCTGTATGCTGAATACATGAAGTGTGTGAGTAAGCCAACTATGTTACTTTTAAATAAATCTACCTTATTTTTGTCTCTTGAGATCATTATTTAAAGGCAAATATATTTTAAGGGAGAGAAGAAGTTTTTGAGCAACTTCAAAGAACACTTCTGAAACTCTGCTCTATATGTGTGTGTGTGTGAGTGTGAGAATGCTGGTGAATGCCAATTTTCAAAAAGGTTATAACTCAAACAGGTCATGCTTTTACCAAGATGTTATGGCATCATATTTCAAAAAGTTGTGACTTCTAACAAGGTCATGCCTTTCCAAACACCATAACATTTCCAAAAGATTATGGAGATTTCCATTTTCCAAAACGATCACATTCCATGGTGCCTGGCCACACAACTTTGAGTTTTCATCTGTGAAAAGTTGATATGGCACAATTGTATGTGGATCTCCATATCCCCAATGCATGGGCTTCTCAAACTTTTAAAGCTGAGGGCAGTTTCATGGTGCCTCAGACTCAGGGCCATAGCCAGGATTTTGTTTCGAGGGGCTGAGTTTGGTTCGGGGGGGGGGGGGCTGAGACTTGGTGGAAGAGGGTCTACCCTAGCAAACCTTTTGTATTGTTATCCCAATAACCCCATTAATGTGGGATATAATGAGCATGGTGATCAGATCATGATATGAATAAACATAACAGTTTAAATAATGTACCAGTAAGGCCTTTTCGCAGACCACCCTGAGAATTTCGGGGGGAAGGCCCCTTAGCCCCCCCCCCCCTGGCTACATGCCTGCTCAGACTATTGGGGGGTTGGACTATAGTTTGAGGAAAAAACACAAATTACTATGCACACTCTACATATATTTTTGTAGTGCAAAAAAATGAAAGAATAATACAATACTTAAAATGAAGAACAGTTCTAACTAACATATTTCAATAGGAAGTATGGGCCTGAATTTGGCAGATTAATTAGGATTGTTGTTGTTGTGTACCTTCAAGTAATTTCAAACTTAGGGCAATCCTACATCTAAAGTTTAGGGCAGTGGCTGGGTAAATGACATTGAAAGGCCACATCCGGCCCACGGGCCTTAATTTGGGAACCCCTGACATACAGTATAAGGTCCACTAATATTTTCATCTCCTGTTTCCTAAATTTCTCAGGCAAGGGAATATTAAGACTGATGAAAACAGTGAAACATGCCTTTCTCCTCACACAACTTTTTTCCAGTCTTCAAAGTAGCCATGTGAACAACTTCCAGATAGTTTTTTTTAACCCAACAACCCATTATTAGTTTGAACCTTAACAAATTTAGGTTTGCAACCAACTTTAACAAGAAGATCAGTATCCTTGCACTAGTATATTTGCAATTTTGCCACATGGCGGCAGCATTATGCTATTTGTGCTACTGCCAAGCCATTCATTTTTCTTTTTCTAGCAAACCCAGGAGGAAGCTCCAGTGTTAATAAAACACTCCTTGTCACATTATCATGGTGATCTATCTAAAAACAACACCCCCCTGCAAACTGTTCAAATCGATTTCTAGAAAAGCAAGGAAACAAAAATGACCCTGGGCTGAAAAGACACATAAATGAATCAGTTTGCCAACCCTTTCTACTCAAGACTGCATGAATTATTATTGCCCTGTACTTGTACTATGAAGAGAAGAACTTGAATCCTTAGCATTATGTTTTCTGTTCATAGGACAGGTACAGAGTGGCTCAGATCAATTTCTGAGCAAGGTAGAGTCCATTCTACTATGTCCAAATAACAATGAAAATGTTTAGAAGGACCATTCAGAACTATTCAATATACTGAGGGCGCTTCCAGACAGGCTCTTTATCTCAGGATCTGATTCCAGGTTTTCTGATTATCCCAGATTATCTGGCAGTGTGGACTCATATAATCCAGTTTAAAGCAGAAAACCTGGGATGAGATCCTGGGATAAAGGACCTGTCTGGAAGGGCCCCGGTTCTTTGGCCCCTTCTACACTGCCATATAAAATCCAGATTATCTGATTTGAACTGGATTATATAGCAGTGTAGACTGAGACCCCTTCTACAGTGCCATATAACCCAGATTATTAAAGCAGATAATCCACAATATCTGCTTTGAACTGGATTATGAGTTCACACTTTCATATAATCAAGATCAAAGCAGATAATCTGGATTTAATATGTCAGTGTAGAAGGGACCACAGATAATCCAGCCATATAACTCAGAATATCAAGGCAGACAATCCCACACTGTCTGCTTTGAACTGGGTTATCTGAGTCCACACTGTCATATATTCTGGTTCAAAACATATAATGTGGTATTTTATTCAGCTGTGTGGAAGGGGTCTCAGTTCAAATCAGGTAGAAGAGGAGGAGGAGGAGCCTGAGACAGAAGAGGGAGCGAGCGAAGAGCATCCTTGGAAGATCTTAAGGACCGTGTGGGCACGTAGGGGAGGAGGCAGTCACGAACACAGGCAGATCCTGAACCATTTAGAACTCGTAATAACCTGCACCTTGAATTGGGACCGGAAACTTATCAGTAGAGAGTGGAGCTGTTTGAACAGGGGGGGTTGAACGCTCCCTGTAACTTGCTCCAGTTAACAATCTGACCGCCGACCTTTGCACCAGCTGTAGTTTCTGAACCGTCTTCAAGGGCAGCCCTACCTAGAGTGCGTTACAGTAGTCCAACCTTGAGGTAACTAAGGCATGGACTATCATGTTCAAGTCAGTCTTCTCGAGGTATGGTTGCAATTGGTGCACAAGCTTTAACTGTGCAAAGGCCCTCCCATCCACCGGCGACACCTGAGCATCAAGCGTCAGTGCTGAGTCCAGGGGGAACCCCAGACTGCAGACCTGTGTCTTCAGGGGGAATGTAACCCTGTCAAGCATAGGTTGCCACCCTATACCCCGTTTGGCTGAGCGACTGACCTGGAGGACCTCTGTCTTGTCAGGATCTAATTTCAGCTTGTTGACCTTCATCCAGCCCATCACATCGGCCAGGCACTGGTCCAGAACCCAAGGAGCTTCCTTGGATTTTGGTGGAAAGGAGTAGTAGAGTTGTGCGTCATCTGCGTAGATATGACAACGAACTCCAAAACTCCAGATGACCTCGCCCAGCAGTTTCATGTAGATATTAAAAAGCATTGGGGGGGATAGAACCTTGCGGGACCCCACAGGTCAAAGGCCAGGGGTCCGAGCAGGTATCCCCCAGCTTCACCAACTGGGTGCAGCCCTCCAGAAAGGAATGGAGCCACTGCAATGCAGTACCCCCAAGACCCATTCTGGGGAGCCATCCCATAAGGATACAATGATCGATGGTATCGAAAGCCGCTGAGATGTCCAAGAGAACCAAAAGGTCACACTCCTCCATCAAGTTCTCTGCGGAGGTCATCCACCAAGGCGACCAAAGCCATCTCGGTACCATGACCAGGCCTGAAACTAGACTGCGATGGGTCCAGAAAATCAATTTTGTCCAGGAATCCTTGGAACTGAGAAGCAACCATTCATGCTAGAACCTTGCCCAAAAAAGGGAGATTTGAGATTGGCCGATAGTTGTTCAATATTGACGAATCAAGAGACGCATCTTTAAAGAGCAGTCTCACGACTGCCTGTTTTTGGCATGATGGAATTTGCCCTTGCTCCAATGAAGCATTTATTATTTTTGACAACCAGTCGGCCAGCCCTCCTCCGGCAAGTTTTATAAGCCACAATGGGCAAGGGTCTAGTGTGCACGTGGTTGCTCTCACCGCTCCAAGGATCCTGTCCACGTCATCAGGCTGCACAAGCTGAAATGAATCCAATAAAATCGAACTGTCAGATGCCTCTGTTACCTCACCTGGCACTGTAAGAAAGTTGGCATCCAGATAATGTGGATTATCTGCTTTGATAATCTGGTTTATATGGAAGTGTAGAAGGCGCCTTGAAAACCTGTAAGAACTAACATTTTGAATCCAGCCTTAGTCATAGTAATCAGCTGTTTGGAAGGGACCTTTGTGAAGATTCAGAAGCATTAATTGACCTTGCGATTTTAAATATAAATACTTAGAAGTCCCAGTAATTTCACTGACATTTATTTTTTTGCCACTTTCAGACTGTAATCATTGAATTTGCAATGTAAAAAAGTTTAGTGCAACACATATCATGAACTCAAAACATTTATTTTCAGTATTTATATATGAGCCCTTGATATAAATATTTCCAGATGAGTTTACAATAAAAGAGAACATGCACAATAAAAATTACAAAGCAATTGGCCAGTAAAAAAAATCAGAAAGTAAATTAAATGAAATTGTTTTAGAGATAGTATCCACTCTTTATGTTAAGTCACTGAATAAATATTATTCCAGAGCCTAGTCCTAATAATATAACATTTTCTGCAGAGGAAACAGCCTTTCCTGTGTGGAAATATTATCATCTATGCTAAAAAGGCTGTTTCCTATGCAGAAAACATCATCATCTGGGCAAAGCAAACACATGGGTATTTAGTTAGGAAAATGTAAAGCAATTTTTTTTGCAGAGAAAATAAACTTATGTACCAAAAAAAGGTTATTTTTGTGCAAAAAACCACATGCACAGTAAATACAGAATTGTGACTCTTCTTGTCAGTTCAGAATTCTTCTCATCAGAGTTTCAAGACACTCAAAAACCATGTTTATTAATATTTTTCTCAATATTTTTATATAGTCTTTACATCCCCAAATTCTATTGTTTCATTATTTTTGACCTGACTCCTTAGATTTTTTTTATTTCAATATTTTCTATTGTAAATTGCCTTGTGGTGTGTTAATTTTATCATTGTTTATATGCTTCTGTATTGTTTGTTTTGTGTGCGGCACTCCAGAGTGCTTTTGTGAGCCACCCAAATCCCTTGGCGGAGATGGGGGCGGGGTATAAATAAAGTTTATTATTATTATTTATTAATTAGATAGAAATATATTAGGAATAGAAGGAAGGGAAGGAAAGCGGGAGATACCTAATACTTGTGGTTTTGTCATGGAAGATAAACCACTCTTCACCGAGTGTTGCTGAGGAGAGTCTTTTCCATTATAGACTGCATGGCATGCAGCTGGCGGGAGATGATCGGGGGCTGTGTCAAAGAAAAGTAGGAGAAATATAACATTATTTCATAGAGGCAGCTGTATATGGGGCATGATAAACACAAATCTCTCTTCAATGACGAGCACCCTAGAACCATTCCTGCTGAACAACCATTTCAAGACTGAGATACAGTTTTCAAAAGTACGGTATATAGAGTACGACTCCTGTACCTGTGCCAGTTATGTTCCTGAATTTACCATAGAAACAAGAAACTGTGGATAAAAGCCTCTATCTTGTTTGGAATTAATACACCGAGGCCCCCTTCTGCACTGCCATATAATCCAGGTTATTAAAGCAGAAAATTCATATTATCTGCTTTGAACTGGATTATCTTAGTCTACACTGCAATATAATCCAGCTCAATACAGATAATGTGGATTTTATAAGCTGTGTAGAAGGGGCCTGGACTTAGTGGAACTTCTGAACAAACCCTACAAGGTTTTCAGTAAACTAACAAATCAAATCTCATCTACCTTCATACTTTCTAAGAAATAAGCACAGACGAATAAGAAGTGACTCAAAATAATTAGCATAAATAATTGGAATAAATTATTATTCTAATAAATAATTAGAATAAACTAGCAGGTGTTTAGGAAATATCTGATATATACACATATTCATCAACAGAAATGGCTCACATCATTCACATTGCACCTACCACAATTGAATTGGCACACATAGCTCAAAACAACCAGCTAAATACAACTATCAAATGCCAGTTTGCTTTTATCTAATTTTTGTGTTTCAATACAGACACCTTGAACTTTCAAAACACTGAGTATCTTCTGTATCTCAAGTGATAGCAGTGACTATTAAGGCCATTCCATTCCTACTGTAGAATAACAAAATATGGAAAAGTTGGGAGGAGGAGGCATATTTCTCCACGGCTCTGTAATCTTGTATCATTTTGTGCCAGGTAAATTTAAGGTCTTGCCTAGTCTGAAATGTGGATTCTCGACGGCTAGATTTATATAGCATTTTACTGTGATACACACACACAGAGAGAAACAAATGGAAATTTAGCTGCGGAAAATCTCCAGATGGATTTTTGTAACACTTTCTGAGTGAAAGCGGATACATTCTACCTAGACTTCCTCGTTGTCAATGAGAAAGTTGTGAGTGGGAAGGATGTAGCCAAACCACATATCTCTGTACTCTCTCCATGAATGCAATTACTTTACAACTGAAGAAGTTTATGATGGAGCACAACAGGCTTATTTCCAATTCACTGAGGGTGTAGCTACACCTAGTTTTGATAGCACTTCAATTGCCATAACTCGATGCTATGGAATCATGAGAGCTGTAATTTCACTAGATCTTTAAAATACTCTGCCAAAAAGTGCTAGTGTCTCACCAAACTACAAATCCTAGGATTCCACAGCATTGGCCCGTGTTAATTGAAGTGTTGTCAAACTGCATTAATTCTAGTGTACGTAGAACCAGCCGAAATGGAAGCTGATTGCAATCCAGCATGGAAGTCCTGAGGCCAGAGTAGTGGTTCCCAACCTTTCGGCCTCCAGGTGTTTTGGACTTCAACTCCCAGAAATCCCAGCCAGCTTACCAGCTATTTGGAACTGTGGGAGCTGAAGTCCAAACCACCTGGAGGCCCAAAGGTTGGGAACCACTGGCAAGTAACAATACTAGCAAGAATAAAATCCGAAAGAGGTTATGTCAGGAGATCTTGCTTTTGCTCTTGAAGCACATACAGCCATTCATAGCAAATAAGAGCTAAAGCTGAAATACAGAGGCCAACTATGCATGGAATGTACCTTGACATTGGAAACTTCTAAATTATGTATCCAAAAAACATTTTATATGTACCAGAGAGACAAACACAGAATACAAACTTAATATTTACCCATCTGATGCATCCCAGGTTGAACAACTGGATGTGCTGCTAAAGCAGGCTCATTTGTGATAGTAGCTGAGGAGCCTGTATTCTCTGGAGTTGTGAATAATGTGTTAGAACAAGTGCTGGATGAGGGCTGCCGGGGTCTGAACTCTAAAAAAAGGAAGTTAATTTATGTTCAGATGGAGCTGGTCAAAATATATATGCAAACCATTTATGCAGTCGTTGGAGTATTGCACTTTCAGTGAAGGAAGAAGCATATATGTTATTGTAGGCAAAGATATCAAGATGTTTACGCCCATCTCTTCATACACAATCCACCGATGTATTACATGAGAGATCCATTCCAGGGTCTTCACATATTACAATTTTCGCACAGAATCTGAAACCCGGATATTTTTTTTCCTGGTAACTTGGGCATCTGGTCGAAGCATGTCATAGAATCACATTAAACATTCTAGAAAATACACAGAGATGATACCTCTCTAGGCATTTTCCACATGCTACACCTTAAAGGTAAAGGTTTTCCCTTGACATGAAGTCTACTCATGTCCGACCCCCGGGGGGGGGGGGGTGCTCATCTCCATTTCTAAGCCAAAGAGCCAGCGTTGTCCATAGATGCCTCCAAGGTCATGTGGCCAGCATGACTGCATGGAGCACCGTTACCTTCCCATCAGAGCGGTACCTATTGATCTCACATTTGCATGTCTTTGAACTGCTAGGTTGGCAGAAGCTGGGGTTAACAGTGGGAGGTCACCCCACTCCCCGGATTTGAACCGCTAAGCTTTTGATCACCTTAACGCTATGGTAACTATCAGTTGAAGTTGGAGGATTTAGAAAATTCTTAGAGACGTATCTTCCCTAGGAAGTTTCTAGGTTCTCCAGTGTTACTCTCTGGCAGGGGTCCTCAAACCTTTTAAGCAGAGGGACGGTTCATGGTCCCTCAGACTGTTGAGAGACTGGATTACAGTTTGGAAAAGACGTGAACCAATTCCTATGCACACTGCACATATCTTATTTGTCGTGCAAAAACGAAAGAACAATACAATTATTTAAAATGAATTTTAAAAAATAGACAACATACAGTACATTTACCAGTATTTCAATGGGAAGTGTGAACCTGGTTTGACTAATGAGATAGTCAACTTAATTAGGAACGTTGTTTTTGTGTGCTTTGTAGGCACCTCACTTAGGATGACCCTAAGTCTAAAATTTAGAGCGGAAGCCAGGGAAATGACCTTGGGGGCTGCATCTGACTCACAGGCTTCCTGACCTTCAGGACGCAAGTAATAACATGGCTCTGGGACCAAGCTTTTGGCCAATAGTGCTGTGAAATAAGCAAAGTAGATCTATGTGCAATAATAACCAGAATAGTCTTTGAAGATGTTCTCGGATTACGTTATTTTAACATTGTATTTAATGTTTTATTGTTTGTAATTTGTTTTAATGTACATGTCTAATTTTTGTCTGTTGATGGCATAAAATTGCTGCCATTTGTAAGGCCGCTCTGAGTCCCCTTCCAGGTTGAGAAGGGCAGTATATAAATATAGTAAATGAATAAATAATAATACAGTAATAATAGTTTCAGGACTCCTGCTCTGTGGTATGGCTGTGCCTGACATTGACTGGAACAGCTCTTCATATATAACTGGGCCTGTTTAATACAAACTTGCATTATACACTGTTGGACTGTACTTTTATGTTTTTGCAAGTATTCCCAAGAGCCCTGAACAAAAACGGAGCTTTATATCAGTTTGGTGAGATAACTCAGATTGAAGAATATTAGGCTTTGTCCACGGTTAACCCTCCCTACTCCAAAAAGCTGTTAATTCACATTTGTGGATTTGCTACAAATAAGTAATCATTTGTAGAATAAAGTTCTCTAACATGTCAAACAAAACTAAATCGTATTTGAAAATGTGCAAAAGGGGCATACAAGGAGAGTCACAAATCATCCAGACTCCTTAATGTGTATATACGGTACTCTATGTACCTGTTGATTACTACACATTCACCACTATCTCTCTACAACATGTTCCAACGCAAGCACAGTCTGTTGGGACAAAATGACAAACTGTGTCAGACCTTCATAACTTCATCCCTCAGAAATAAATGTTCCATGAGCTAGAACTCAGCTTTTGCGACATAAAGGCCAAATTCACACCACTTTGAAGTAATTTTTGAAAGACATAAAACACCCTTCCATGGGCCCTTTGTTGCATTATCAGACAATCTGCCTGACACTTATTCCCCTCCAAAATAGGAGGAACGTTGTAAAACACATCTCTGTGTCTTACAATCTCCTATGGCTTAACTTTATTCCCAAATCCAGCATCTCCTACATCTTCGTTTTATTGATGGCACCTAAATCCTCCCTAAGCAAACCCAGAACTCCAAAGAGCCAGCATCATTATCTCACCTGCTCCCTTCCAGCAGATTGCAGATCCTTTGGTAAGTGTTCCCTGTGCATTCCTGACCAGATAATACTTTAAGTGTTTCTGTTTCTTGGGCTGAGTGGTCAGCTTAAGATTGATGTGATTGGAAAACTCAGTAAAGTAGCAGAAGCCTTTCTTGCCACAGCCAACACAATTGCCAGAGAAACCTGAAGAAATAAACAATATCCCAAAATGAGGAGAGATAAGTGACAGCGAAATAGCACAGATTGTATACTTCCATTTGTTTGTAGTGGCTGTTAAAGAGAACTATCACGATTGGGGGGGGGGGGGGATTTGTTTCAGATGGGCTTTGCCTTTCATTGAGGCCAAAACAGTGTAACTCACCTAAGGTCACCCAGCTACTTTCAATGGGCAAGCAATAATTCAATCCCTCGTTTGCAGAGTTGTAATGCAACACTCAAAGTACTACAGTATGCTAGGTGTGTTCTTCATCAAATTATACCATACACCATACTTCATCGAATTATTCCTATACTGCCCCCCAAAAGATATAAAAATATTGGGTTGCTATGAGTTTTCTGGGCTGTATGTTTATGTTCCAGAAGCATTCTCTCCTGGCATTTCACCCACATCTATGGCAGGTATCCTCAGAGGTTGTGAGGTCTGTTGGAAACTAGGCAAGTGGGAAAACTAGGCAAGTGGGGTTTAAACAAGGCAAGTGGGAGAAAGAACTCTTGTCTGCCTGAGGCAAGTGTGAATGTTGCAAATGACCACCTTGATTAGCATTTAATGACCTTGTAGCTTCAAAGCAGAGCGAATTCCTGTCTGGGGGGATCCTTTATTAGGGGATATGTATATATATATATATATATATATATATATATATATATATATATATATAACACTGGCCTAGTTTCCAACAAACTTCACAACCACTGAGGATGCTTACCATAGATGTGGGCGAAACATCAGGAGATAATGTTTCTGGAACATGGTGATACAGCCCAGAAAACTCACAGCAACCCAGTGATTTCAGCCATGAAAGCTTTCAACGCCATATAAATATATTGTTTGAATGTCGGCTTTTTCTACATCAAAGTCTACATTTAATAAGTACCCTTACCTTTCCAATCTGTAGTTTTAATCATATCTCAGAGAGTGACCGAAATCCCATCTCTCTAAATTAATGCTGTCAGGAAGGGGGATCAATAAAGTGATCATTGGGAAAGGATGACAAATTGATATAAGAGAAAAAGCAAGCCTTGTTATATGTAATGTCCAGAAGACCTGCCAGACAGGCTTAATTAGGCCATAGTGTGTAGTGTTATTACTATAGTGGTGTAAATTGCTATTGCGATTTAGTTACTGTATGTTAGATAGTTGTGGTTATTACTGTATAACTTTTTGTACCATGGTGTGTTTATTGGATGTTGTGAGCCGCTCCAAGCCTCTGGGGAGTGGCGGCATACAAATTCAAATAAATAAATACAATATTTTGGATTTATGCAGTAATGTCCAGAAGACCTATAAGGCTCCAGCAGCGGATGAGGCAGTACAGTATACTGGCACAGAAATGAGGTTGGGAAGTGAGATCGTCCTCTTCACCCAATCTTCCTTATTCACCTCTTGCAATTATTCATCACACTTTTTTAAAAAAAAAAACCAACACATAATCTTCACTGAAATGGCCAAGTTGCTTTTACACTAAAGAAAAAAAACCAAAGTAGCAGAACTGCAGGAGGGCAGAGTTATGTTGTTGATCTGAAAGAAGTATGGCAGCAGGACTACAGGTGGTGAGTATATTGTGGGGAGGTGTGCAATACAGAATGAAATAGCAAGGATCTCCATCTCAATAAGTTGCTGCTATTCTTAGTCGTGCAAATGACATGGGACATTATAAGTGATAAAATCCTGAGAATCATACATTTGTTTATTATAATAACAACAACAATTTATTACTGTTCATATTCTCTTCAGTGAACAAACAGTCATTAGTAAACTCTCCCATCTCACTGTCCAAATTTAATATACATGGTTTCACGTTAAATCCCTATCCCAGGTTAGTGTCTTTCTCAGCCTTGTTGCAGCTGTGAGGAATTTTGCCACTATGAGGGTCCCCTGTGGCACTTGTCCTCTAAAAGATATCTAACACTCCGCTGATGATGATGGCTAGTCATGCAGGACAAAATTGGATATAAAAGTTGGCTACGTTGCACTGTGTAATAGCAGCACTTCAAGAAAATGCGTTCTATTGTTTCTACTTCATTTCCTTCACAGGGACATAGTCTTTGGAAGTTAGGAGTTCCAGACAATCTGCCTCTTAGCAGCTCTGAGGGAAATACATGTAATCTCGCCTGTGTAAAGAATCTGCAATTCTTTACAGAATTGCATTCATTTATCATATAACCAAATCTAACATTCATTTATCATATGACCAAATCTAACAGGCTGTGTTTCATGGCGTCACCATATTGCATTCATGATTTCGGGATGGGATTGTCTCATGAAGAAATCCCATCTAGGTTTTGGTTTTTTAAAATGAAACTGAACCTGGAAATATGCAATGAACAGCGCAAGAATAAGGCAGAGTTGTTAAACCTCATCTCCCATGTCCCTTCCCCCCCCCCTCCCCTCCCTCTCTCCCTCCCGCCCTCTCTCTCATGCATACACACATCCATTTTTATCTTAAAATATGAATTCAAGGCAGGCCCAGTATAATAGGATGGTTATCGCAAACACAGAGGATAAGATGCCACTTATTTTACTAATATATGAATGCTCATTCGATGTCATACGTCACTGACAAACATCTGGACCAAGCTCACAATAAGGAGGGTTGCTCATTTTGTAAGCAAACTTAATAAAACAGGTTTTGTATATACACTGCAGAAATGGCAAAGGTCAGAGGAGCCAAGACAAGCAGAAGGTGCTCCCATTCATCTCTGTCATACTGCTGAGACCTCGAGGTGGCTTGAGATCAATATTTGTAGTTCGACAGATAAAGGCCTTTCACCCCCAGGTCATCGGTTCAAAACCAGCCAGCATCAATAGTGACCGAAGGTTGTTAAATCTGATGAAGGCCCTGTGGTCTATGTAAATGACATCAGCTGAATCTGTTGGACCACATCTGACAGACACTATCATCACTCTTGGTGCTACTGTGACATTTGAAGGAGAGAGGCCAAGGACAGGGGGGGCCCTCCTCGGAGCGGGAAAATGACCTCTACTTCAGATGCAGCTCTGCTCTTTTGGACTGTTTCCAATATTCCATTTTGCTGGTCTGGTCTAGTAAATATCTGAAAGTGTCATATCAGAATGTGCTCAATGTCAGCGATTTAGAAAGATTAGTTAAGTTCATGGAGGATTGTGATGGATCCTATATAGAACGTCCAAATCAGAAGCATTATGCTTTTGAATATTCAGTACTGGGAGCAACCACGGATGAGGACTGTTGTCCTAACATCCTTCCCAAAGGGATCTGATTGAATACTGTAAGAAAAGGGATGCTGAACTAGATAGGCCTTGGTTCTGATCCAGCAAGGCTCTCCTTGCAATGTCAGTGGTCATACCAGAACTTGGATGTACCACATTACAAGTAATGCTATTATCTGTAACATGTTACTCAAAGTAAGATAATGGGGATATACATTGAACAGGCATTTTGTAAGGGAAAGAACAAGAAAGCTACACTTATGGAATATATGGACCATTTGCTTAACTTGTGCGCTCAGTATTCTTTGGCTGAAAATTCATTGTGACTTTTTTTTTGGAACTTAGAGGCAAGGTTTTCTTTCTTTTCTAACTCCACCCATCAATAGGATGCATTAATTAACCATGGTGTCAGTGAAACCAGTTAAAGAACAGTTCAATAAGTTTGTGGCAGTGATTGAAAGCTCTTTATGATCCACATGAAAATCTAAACACAAGGTATTTTACCTGCTGTCTGTGGGCCCTTCATCTCAGGATCCGATTCCAGGTTTTCTGTTTATCCGAGATTATTTGGCAGTGTGGACTCATACAATCCAGTTTAAAGCAGAAAACCTGGGATCAGATCATGGAATATAAAACCTGTCTGGAAGCCCTGGGGATTCATTTTCCTATGCTACCTATTCTTCCAGTGTGATATGCTTCAGGAAGTTAATCTTAGGCTGCCATAGGCGAGTGTAGACCCGGGGGGGGGGGGGAGGTGAGTACATTTTTTTCTGGAAAGGGGGCGGTAGGCCAAAAAAGTTTGGGAACCACTGATCTAGATTATCAAAACAGATAATCCACATTATCTGGTTTGAACGGGATTATACGTCTGCACTGCCATATGATCCAGTTCAAAACAGATGATCTGGATTTTATATAGCAGTGTAGAATGAAGCTGTACAAAGCAGTACCTGCAGATTATGGGTTTAATTCTCATAAAGTGGTGACATAAGATATGCTAAGACCTTTCCTTATTACAAAGAGCACCATCTCCTAGTGTAGCATGCAATTGAACAGGCATTTTAAACCAGATGATATAGAATTGCAGTAAAGAAAAAAGCCAGGTTCATGAAGAGGATGGCAGAGGGAAACATAAGTGATGTGGGCTCACTCTGCAAGAAGAAGAAAATAAGGTGATGCTTATGTGCACTGATCACTTTCATGCTGAACTCCAGATGAGACCAAGAGCTATTAAGGAATTTGCAGCCATGAAACTGCCACTGCCACTGAGGCCCCAACCAAACAGCTGAATAAATCCCACATTTCCTGCTTTGAACTGGAATATAGGGCAGTGTGGACTCAAGATAACCCAGTTCAAAACCGATATTGTGGGATTTTTAGTCTTGATATTCTGGGTTATATGGCTGTGTGGAAGGACCCTGAAAAAGAGAAAAAGTGCCCATTCCAAAACTGACCACTTTCTATGGCCCTTTCTGTCGCGATACAGAGCCTTAAAATGCCAAACACGCAGCAAGGTTCAAAGCAAAGTTTACTCAAATACACACAAAAGAGAGTCAAATTAACTCACAACACTTAAACTTCAGTGTGAGAGTGTGACTCAACAAAAATGAAGACCAACTTGGTCAAAAGAAACAGAAAGTTCAACAAAACTGAATTGTTCTTCCAAAAAACACTGCCATACAAAAGCCATATTGTCTGCTTTGAACTGGATTATATGTCAGTGTAGACTCATATAATCTAGTTCAAAGCAGATAATCTTTGAATTTGGGCATCCCCTGGGCAACATCCTTGCAGACGGCTAATTCTCTCACACCAGAAGCGACTTGCAGTTTCTCAAGTCAATCCTCACACACACAAATCAGTTGAAAGTGAGTTGACAACAATCCTTGATTTTGATGACGTAATCCTCAGCTTTGAAGGTCAGGAAAGTTCTGATTTAGTTGAGATATTTACTAACTCTTAAAATAAATGCTTGTGTATTTTTCTGTTTATTTTTTTGGTATTATTTCATTGATGAGTATATTTTCATATTAATTTGTCTACAATGTCTTCATTATGGATTGTTATTAATAATGCAAATTTATTCCATTTGTGTATCTCATTTAATTATAAAATGTAACATTATTTTGATGTAGTTATTAAACAACTGATGTAGTTATTGAACATGTTTACTTCATGTATAAACATTTAGGTTGTATGTGTGTCATTGTAATTTAAAGATGTCATTTTAATTTTTCCAGTTATTTAAGTCATTGATATTGTACATTCAGTGATAGAGAAGAATTATGATTTACTGAGAACATGTGTACAAAAAAACATTACTACGTATTCTGTATGGCCAGGTATGGTAGGAGCTCCATTTGGTGACACCATGAGATACAACACCATGTGACACCTGGGGGCCCTTTCACACAGCCCTTTATCCCATAATAAGGGATAAAGCCCTTTATCTTGTAACCCGCCACGAGCCCTCGGGAAGAGGCGGAATACAAATGCAAATAATAAATAAATAAAATAAATAATATCAAGGCAGAAAATCCCATAATATCTCTTTTGAACTGGGGTACCCGGTCCACACTGCCATATATCCCAGTTCAAAGGAGATAATGTGGGATTTTATTCAGCTGTGTACAAGAGGCCAACCATAGTGATACCACTGGTGGGAAGTGTGAATTTCTGCTAGTCTTGTATATAGTTAGAAAAATGCAAAGTAAAGTATTCAATTAAACTTACTCCCAAGTCAGTCTCCATAAGATCGTAGCCTTAGCTATTATTGCCAAATGTTCCTTAACTTCCCTTTGCTCCTTTTAGTTTAGCGTGCAATTAACAGATATACTACTTCCTCTGTGTTAACAACCCCTTAGGAACACCGGGCAGTTAATAGTGCTAGCAATGAATAGGCTGAGTAGTGCAACATTACTGCCTGTATCTTTAAAATGACAACACATTGCTAATTTATAGCCCCTTTAATTCCATTACCATTGCAGGGCAATTGTATTGTGAACCATCAAAGTTAGCCAAGATCTCACAGCTACGTTATTGCTAGACAAAGTTATATACTTGGGCCTCATTGCACACAGCTGGCTGTAAACTCAAATCCCAAATTTATTGATACTGGGTTCACATTGCATTCTTTTTATTGCTATTGGGAGGCCTCAACAGATACTTGTTGCCTAGCAATATGGCGAACAGCAATCCCTACACACCCAAGAGTTTTTCTCTGTAATATATCATTCAAAATGGAGGGGAAAACAACAATCTGAGTAAACAATTTGCAGAACACCATTGAATGGCATTAAAAATAATTTGCTTTTATTTCACATTAAATGCTAGATCTCTGTAGAAGCCTTGGATAAAGCATTATTTCATGTCCTTGCCGGGTGCTATTCAAGTGTTGCTCGCAGTCTCAGTCTCTATAGTCTCAGTCTCAAATTCAAATATAGAAACCATTAGTTCCTTGCTATATTTTATCCTCTCCCTTCAAGAAGTTTAAATTGGGCTATTTATGTATTTTCCTTTTTAAAAAATTCACAGCAACTCTGCAAGGAAGGTTCGGAGAGATGCTGAACATCTCCGTTCATAATCAGATGTGCTCTGTCAAGTCCAAGTGCAAGATTCAACCCACTGCAGACTGAGGCTGGATCTACAATGCCTTATATTCCAGGATCTGATCCCAAATTATCTGCTTTGAACTGGATTACACTACCGGGCTTTAGCACAGCGAGTTAAACCGCCAGCTACAGAAAATCCTGCATATCAAAAGGTTGACAGTTCAAGCCCAGGTTATGACGGTCTCCCAACCATCAGCTCAGCTTCTGCTCACCTAGCAATTCGAAAACAGTAATGTGAGTAGATAAATAGGTACTGCTTTGGCGGGGAGGTAATAAAAGGTTCCTTGGCATGGAAGATGGAGCGACAACACCCCTCTCCCCAGTAGCCAGAGTTGAGCACAGCCTCCAGAAGCTGGAGATCGAAAAAGATGGGAAGCCTTTACCTCTGTTTATATCATGTCTTTGTTAATTGTATAATCGGCATTGAATGTTTGCTGTATATGTGTACTGTAATCCACTCTGAGTCCCCTTGGGGAGATAGAGTGGAATATAAATAAAGTATATTATATTATTATTATTGTTATTATTATTAGATAAGCAGATAATCTGGGATAATGTCCTGGAATATAGGGCAGTGTGGATCCAGCCTCAGTTGTTTTCAGGGTTGCTTGAACAGATTATTCTTCCCTTCACCAGAGATAAAGACTGTGTAACGCATCATCCAGGGCCATTTCCAACCACATTGTCCAAGGATGAAGCAGGAACTGCTATTCCTACCTTTTGGGAGAGGTTTTATGTACCCGAGGAATAGTTACAGCAACTTAAGAGGGCATCTCCACTGTAGACTTGGTGGAGTTTGACACCACTTTAACTTCCATGGCTCAATGCTATGGAATCAACATGTTATCGTTTCACAAGTTCTTTAGCCTTCTCTGCTGAGGCCTCATCAAGCTAGCTACAACTGCCATGCTTCAATGATAGCATTGAGCCACAGCAGTTCCAGTGGTGCCAAGCGGCATGAATTTGACAGTGTATATGGCAAGCATCCTTCATTAGAAACAAAACCTTTCTCTCTGTAAGTAAGAAAATTACATGCAAGGGAACTGATGCTTCCCTTTCTGTAACACTTCATCTAAGTGCTAACTAAGAACCTCAAGGCAACTAAAGTTCCTCATCAGCATTGAGCAACTAAGGTCATCTTCAAGAGTTTTTGATTTGAGCAAATGCTTCAAATGGGGAAGCAAAGGGTATCCAGTCAGCACTAGGTAATAAACTTACCATGGAATCCTTCTAATATTGAAATTTAGATCAAAATTAAATGAGAGAATTCAGCCTGTGGCGCAGTGGACTGGGTTGTGGCACAGTTGGTTGGGAGTCATGCTGCATTAAATCACCACTGACCAAAACGTCAAGAGTTCGAAGCCAGACCAGGTCAGAGTAAGCTCCCGATAATTAGTAGTCTAGCTTGCTGTTGGCCTTTGCATCTGTCAAGTAGGAAATGTAGGTACCGTTTATGCAGGGAGGCTAATTAACTAATTTACTATGCCATAAAAGGCCCTGCCCTAAACTACATTTCCAATAATGCATTACCATTCTATGGTCTCTGAGCATTGGATAGATACACTAAAACAATTTTTCTCAACCTCCCGAATGCTGCGACCCCTTAACACAGTTCCTCATGTGGTGGTGACCCCCAACCATGCAATTATTTTCATTGCTACTTCCTAACTGTAATTTCTCAACTGTTATGAATCGTCATGTAAATATCTGATACACAGGGTGTATTTTCATTCACTAGACCAAATTTAGCACAAACACCAGATATGCGCAAATTAGAATACTGGTGGGGTTGGGGGGAGAGATTGATTTTGTCATTTGAGAGTTGTAGTTGTTGGTATTTATAGTTCACCTACCATCAAATGAGCATTTTAAAGTCCACCAATGATGAAATTAAACCAGTCTTGGCATACAGGACTCCCATGACCAACAGAAAATACTGGAAGAGTTTGGTGGGCATTGACCTTGCATTTTGGAGTTGTAGTTCACCTACATCCAAAGAGCACTGTGAACTCAATAATGGATCTGGAACAAACTTAGCACAGATACTCAATATGCCCAAATGTGAACACTGGTGGAGTTTGGTGAAAATAGACCTTGCCATTTGGGAGTTGTAGTTGCTTGGATTTACAGTTCAGCTACAATAAAAGAACATTCTTGAACTACTGTACTGATACTTTGGTGACCCCTCTGACAGACTTCCCACAGAGAACCCCATGAACAACAGAAAATACTGTATTTTCTGATAGTCTTTGGTGACCCCTCTGACACCAGGCGTCCCGACCCCCATGTGAGAAAAACCGCACTAAAACTAGTGACATGATTTGCACATCCTCCAAATGAATGAAATGCATTCGAACAAACCCTATTGTAAGCAACACAGGCCATGAAATAAAAAGATATTTATTAGCTCTTATCATTTCATGGAGCACAATAGGAAGATCCATCCAAAGTGGCCATATTCCCCATACAAAGTACCTATGGCTTGGACAGGACATGGATGATGCGCCACGCCTTCCATTGTGATGCGCTATGTTCCATGGCAGTTAAGGCTGGAGCAAGGAACCCAGAGTGAAACCGTTGACTAACTCAATAAGGATCACGATGAAACAGCCAACGAGTGGATGATTTTAACTTGTTTTGTCATGTTGATACCTATTCATGTTTATTACTTTGGTCCCGATGTTTGATGGAAATTTACCTGTGTTTTTGGTAGGCTGCTTGGAGGAACCTGGCCATTGCCCAGCATTGGAGCCAGGCTATTCCTCCTCCCAAGGCCTCTCTGGGTCACCAAGTGATGTTTAGCTTTGAATATATTTTAACCATGAATTCTAAATACTGTTATGTTTAATTCTGTTTCAATGTTTGTATATTTTGAAATTAAGTGGTCACACCTTTAATTGTAAGCTTCTTTGAGTTTCCTTTGGGAGAGATAAAGCGGGGTATTATTATTATTATTATTATTATTATTATTATTATTATTATTAGAAACATAACAAGATGAGGACCAGATTGGGCCAGATTGGGCCAGATTCGGCCAGGGCCAGATTGGGCCAGGGCCAGATTGGGCCAGGACCAGATTGGCCCAGGGCCAGATTGGGCCAGGACCAGATTGCGCCAGGACCAGATTGGGCCAGGGCCAGATTGGGCCAATACCAGATTGGACCAGATTGGGCCAGGACCAGATTGGACCAGATTGGGCCAGGACCAGATTGGACCAGATTGGGCCAGGACCAGATTGGACCAGATTGGGCCAGGACCAGATTGGACCAGATTGGGCCAGGACTAGATTGGACCAGATTGGGCCAGGACCAGGTTGAGCCAGATTGTGCCTGGACCAGATTGGACCAGATTGGGCCAGGACCAGATTGGACCAGATTGGGCCAGGACTAGATTGGACCAGATGGGGCCAGGACCAGATTGGGCCAGGGCCAGATTGGGCCAGATTGGGCCAGGACCTGATTGGGCCAGATTGGGCCAGGGCCAGATGGGACCAGATTGGGCCAGGAACAGATTGGACCTGGACCAGATTATTCCAAATTATTCCAAATGCCATTGTAGTCCCATGTTCCAGACAGAAAACACAATGTTCTGGTTTCAAGTCCTGTTCCCATTCTCCCGCTGGAATCCGATGTACTGCAAGAGGGGATAAAGAATTATGCAACATTGATAAGTACCTGAAAAGGGAAAGTTGGGTCTACAAATGTCTTTCAGAACCTTTAGAGCCAAAATATGTCTTTCACCTTGCAGTGTGCAATGGGATGCTGCACTCAGATAGTTCTAGCCATGAATCTGCATTGGCTCAAATGCATTGATGGGAGAGACAAAGCCAGTGGGTTACACAATCATTCCTGCCAGGTGAATTTTTAATTTGGATTCACCACATGATACATATTGACAGGAAGATTTTACCTTCCCCACATAATTGCAAATCAATATATTTGAATGCCAATGAAAACACATTTCTGTGTGACAGGATAGCCAAAGAGTCTTGGCCCCATCTTTTCATACTTATGGAAATGGTTGGAGGTCTGTGGTCCTTTCCGGACATGTCCAGGGTAGCACTGACTGCCACTTTTGGGGTCAGGAAGGAATTTTCCTCCAGGGCCAATAGGCCAAGGACACTGGAGGTTTTTTCGCCTTCCTCTGGGCACCCGGCAGTGGCCGCGGGTTAGGGATATTATTAGTTATATTACTTTCAAAACTTGCCAAATCAATCTTGGCAACTAGATCATGGAAAATTAATAAAAACCACCTCCATAGGAAAAAAATCTGTCTTTTTGTCTCTTTTTCTTTCATTTGGTTGCACTGCTCTAAAAAAAAAACATCCGTCCAAAAATCATTGTGATTTTTATGCTGGATGATAAACAGGTTGCATTGCGCAAAGAAGTATTCCGTACCTCCTTGCATGATATGTCTTTTTCGCCTGCACAATAGCAATTGAGTCCCTTTGACCAACCAAGTGGGCACTGAGTTACCATGGGGTAGACCTACCCAATGCTGTTGCACATTTGAGACAAACAAGATGACTTTTTTTTACTGATCCTCAGCATAAGTTTGATGGGAGAACTCCACAATTGACTTCTGGACATGTGGCTGTTGAAGCTGCAACTTCCAAAAGGGAGACAGTGGATGAATTGAGTAGTATATTTGACCTCCTTCCACCAGCTACTGCTGCCTCTGCAGCTTCCCCCTTGTAAATCCACCCTGAGACCATAGAAAATTCCTATTGGATGTGATACATGAAATTGCAATGGCTTGTACTGTATTTTGGTGTTGAGCCATGGCAAGGAGAAGAGCCTGAGTTTGGAGAATGACATGAGACACTGAGGCCATCTCATCTTGTTGGAAATCCTGAGTCACACATAAGCTGACACCAAGTTCCTGTGTTACTTCTCCACCATCTGCTGTACATAAAGAAGCCCTATACAGTGGCCCCTCACTTATTGAGGGTGTTACATTCCAGCTCCACCCGCAATGAGTGAAATTCGGAGAAGTAGGGATGCCCCTCCCCTCCTCACCCTCTTTACCATCCTCTTCCTCATCACCACCTCGGCCTCTTTCCGCCACTTGGGCCCCGTGACAACTCCGCCGCTTCCTCAATCACAGGGACTAAGTGGCAGCAAGAGGCCCAGGCAATGACAAGGAGGAGGAAGAGGGAGGTAAAGAGGGCAAGGGGGCAGCTGTTCTTCCCTCCTCGCTACAGTGTTTCCCGCTACTTAAATTTATGTTTTTTTAAAAACCGCAAAACAGCGAGTTCACAATAAGCAAACTGCAAAGTAGCGAGAGAACACTGTACTCATTTTCACCCTGTGTGGTCCTTGCAAATAGGGTCAAGTGATCATGTAACGCAGGGGTAGGGAACCTATGCATCGGGGGCCAGGTGTGGCTCTTTTCATGATTGCATCTGGCTCTCCAGAGCAGCCTGGGCCTCGGTTTCCCAGCATGCAGCGGGGAGGAGTGACGCAAATGCGCCGCGACTGCTGCTTCCGCACCAACATCGCCGCCTCTTCCTCATCCCTTGCTGCTCTCGGGATCCTGCGCCGCCTCATCCTCGCCTTTCTTTCCCCCTTCCTTCCGTCTTCTCTTTCTTCCCAGAGTCCTGAGCATGCCTTTTGCAGAGACAGATCTGAAGTGTCCCGTCATTCTGCTGAGGGAATCCTTTTCTCATAGTATGTACGTATATACTCACATTTAGTTGAATTCAGTCTTAAAACATATTATATATATTATATGGCTCTCACTGAAATAAATTTCCAAATATTTTGCTTTCATGGCTCTCTGAGTCAAAAAGGTTCCTGACCCCTGGTCTAGCATGACCCTGTATCAAGAGGGGATATATTGTAAGACATACACACACCAACACACACACACACACAGAGGGATACCTGAAACCATGGATGATAGCAAACCCTATATTTTGTCTGTACTTGGGCAAGAATCACACCATATGATCACTCTGGAGGGCCTACAGATGCCCACAAATACTTCTGGTGGAGGAAGCAATGTTTTTAGGGGTGACATAGATAAGTGAAATCATGGAGATTGAACCTATGGACAAAGAGGCCATACTGTATTTGACAATGGAACTGCTAAATGGAACTAGCATATCTTTAAGGGTTCCAGATGCTTGTTTGGAACCCACCCCCAAACAAGTATCTGGAACCCTTAAAAAATCTGACATAATAACTAGGCTGGAGTTAATCCAGTCTCATACATGGAAGTATTATAGCACTATGATTCCACGTCACCTGTCATAAATCCATCCTGTGAATCCTAGGATTGGTACTTTATGGAGGGGCATTTCAAATATTTACCCAGAAACAACTTCTTGTGTCTCTGACCAAATTGCAAGCCCCAAGATTCCCAAGGACATAACCATAGAAGTTATAAGTGAGTGGAATCATAATATTATAAATATTTAGTATGAGTAGGCCCATAGTGGGCCACCATGTTGAGCTTACGATTTTTCCAGCTCAACTCTTCTGGCAGGTTTTATTGCTCCGAAGCACTCACATGGATAACCAAGCCAGGAGAAGTTATCTTTTTGGACTGCAACTATTAGAATCTCATGGCCATGGCTGGCCAAGGAATTATGGGTGTTGTAGTCACGTCTTCCAAAAGAAGAAGAAAATTCCCCAGCTCTGATAAGCAATTGAAATTGCCACTCCTGCCACAGTCCTTAGGGACACTGGGACCACCACTTACCTAGTAAGGCATTGCGACCATGGTCGTCAGGCAGGAACCTTTTATCTACGGCACACACCAAGAGGTGATCAGGTATGTTGGGTGACTTTGCACCGACAAGTAAAAATCCAGAAGGCACTTCAATTTGTTCATTTGAAATAGATACGAGTCGCAAGTCTTTGCCAGCCTGGCAGAAACCTGGAGAGAGAGAGAGAGAGAGAGAGAGAGAGAGAAGAAAACATTTCAGTCAAATTTACAAATTACATGTTGTATAGATTGGTTTAAGCCACCCTGAGTTATTGTAAGTCGCGCAGAGTCCTTTTGGAGAGGGAGCGGGATATAAATAAAGATGATGATGATGATTATTATTATATTTTTAAATTACAAGTTTTACAATCTACTGGTTGCTACTGAGTGGAGTTTTTCAACTAGAAATGATTCAGATTATATCCAATAATTCAGGAATCAGTGATGTATCATTGAAAACGTGGCATGTTCCAAGTGGAGTCATTTATTCTGAACCCATCTACGATCATTTCTTTCATAGGGCTGCTGTGAGTTTTCGGGGGTGTATGGCCATGTTCCAAAGGCACTCTCTCCTGATGTTTCGCCCACATCGATGGCAGGCATCCTCAGAGGTTGTGAGGTCTGTTGGAAAGTTCTTTCTCCCACCATGGATATTCCACATATATATAAACCTCACTTGCCTAGTTTCCAAAAGACCTCATAACCTCTGAGGTTGCCTGCCATACATGTGGGTGAAACATCAGGAGGGAATGCCTTTGGAAAATGGTTATACAGCCCGGAAAATTCACTGCAACCTAGTGATTCCGGCCATGAAAGCCTTCAACAAAACATTTCCTTCATACATTGTGTCCATTGCTTTGGATGTGCTCCTAGACTACCAGTCTATCTATAATGAAATCAAGAGTGAGGTTTTGATTTTTTTTCAGAAGCACTGGTTCTCTCTTTGGAGAGTACAATAATATATTTGAAGGCTTCATTAATTGTTGGTTATAATGATATAATGATATATAGTTTGGGGGGGGGGGGGTTAAACTCAATATTACAAATAACTTAATAGAATAATTTTACATAATTTTCCATCAGGCGCAGTGGGTTAAACCTGTGTACCGACAGAACCCCTGACTGAAAGGTTAGTAGTTCGAATCCAGAGAGTGGGGTAAGCTCCCATCTGTCAGCTCCAGCTTCTCATGTGGGGACATGAGCGAAGCCTCCCACAGGATGGTAACACATCCAGGCGTCCCCTGGGCAACGTTCTTTCAGACGGCTGATTCTCTCACACCAGAAGCGACTTGCAGTTTCTCAAGTCGCTCCTGACATGAAAAAAAGAGGAGAGGGAAGAAAACATTCAGCACTCCCAACATTATTGAAATGCAGCTCAAAATCATTCCTCACTCTTAGCTATGTTGCCTACAGCTCCCTTAATTTCTATCCACAACGAAAAATATGGATATCTGTATACATATTGAGTAGTTTGATTCAATGGGTAAATGTTCACACTGTATAAGGACTGAGAAAAAGAGTTCAGTGTTTATCTCTCAAGGAACTCACTGCTATATATGTCAATATATTTTACAAGGCATTAACTGCCAAGAGATGAGGAAATTCAGCTTTTAAAAGTGTTTTAACGTGATGGGGTTGGCGTTCCTGAAAGCAGATGGGAAGAACAATAGCAAGGGCTGAGTGACACTGGGAGACATTTGTCCAAACATAAGCCAGAGACATCACAGGAAGATTAGTATCCCGTTAATGAGGTCCTAAATTTCACATGGAGAACCCAGGAAATGGAGCAATAATGAGAGACAATAAGTGGGCGAGACACGAGAATAAGGAGGAGGCCCCTGCAGCTCTGTGTAATCTTTACATTATGGCAAAGAACAAAAAAGCATGCTCTGAAATGCATCTTCTAAAAAAATTCTAGTATAAATATGAAATATACAGCAAAGGGCCCTTCCACACAACCATATAACCAAGAATATCTGAATCCACACTGCCATACTGTATATCCCAGTTCAAAGCAGATAATGTGGGATTTTATTCAGCTGTGTGGAAGGGGCCACAGTGTTTGGTCCAAACAGCACTTCAATTAGAATAATTTGTATGAGGATACCATCCACTTAAAGCATAAGCACCATGAGATAGGCTCAACCTACTATTTCTGCTTGGTCCACGATCCATGTATTGCCATAAATAAGCTATTTATAACAAACTTCCAAGTTTATTGATTTATTTATTTACAATATTTCTATCCCCCCTTTCTCAGCCTGAAAGTGACTCAAAGCAGCTTACAAATTGGCAGCAATTCAATGTCATAACAGTCCATAGTATACAATTAAAAACAATAAAATGACTTTATAAAATCTATACAAAACCATTAAAATATATATAAACCAATGTCTCCCTGTTTCGTTTTCTGGTAGCATCATGTAGGCCATTCCAGGTTTCGTTCTGTCACCGTTCCATGTTTATCTATCACGCTGCATTTTCAAAGGCTTGTTCAAAGAGCCAGGTTTTTAAATCCCACATTATCTGAGTGTGGACTCAGATAACCCAGTTCAAAGCAGATATTGTGGGATTTTCTGCCTTGATATTCTGGGATATAGGGCTGTGTGGAAGGGTCCTTAGAACCGATTATCTGGCAGTGTAGACTCATATAATCCAGTGTAAAGCAGATAATCTGGGATCAGATCCTGGGATATAGAGCAGTGTAGATCCAGTCTAGAAGGGGCCCAAGTCTCTCATCATTCCCTAATCTCTCTGGAAGACCTTGGTGTGGATTTAAGGTTCCGTTTGAGAGGGATTTCATCAAGTCCATCTCTTTCTGGACTGAACCTTTTGGTTTCCATTTCGTCTTAGGAAAAATATCTCTAGCATTGACATGAAGGAGCAGCTTGTGCTATGGATGCTTGTAGTGCTTGCTACCCTGGGACTGCTAATGTCAAGTGAAAGTCTTACCATCGGTAGTACAACAGCCTTCTGGCGGTGGTTTCATCTGATAAGTGACAGGGGGGCTATTTGATTCTGAACCTTCCTCCTCTTCCTCTTCTTCCTCCTCCTCCTCATCATGATCAGCTCTATGGCCTCCTAAAAGGTATCATGGGTGCACAATTACCTCCAAAGTCAGATCAAACTCAGGTTAAAACAAATGTTTGCCCTTTATCAGTGACACCTCTTTAACATTTCAGCTGCTGCTCACACCCAATTATGAGTCCCACAGATATCAACAGAAGACTATTTGTCCCCATATCACAAAGGAGGCAGAGCTTGGACGTCACTGTGAAACTGCAATCAGTCACAGTTAGCATTCCAAGCACCTTCCTGAGCATGTAGTTACTTACTTTTGCAACTAGGAAATAGAAATAAAACTGGACACCTTCCCGGTGAGGTGCCCCCTTCACCTCATCATCAGGACCGCATTAAGTCCACGAATCCTGATGAATGGATTTTCTTCTACCGTACTTGTACAGCGTCGCCTTTAATGCTTTCATACAGTCGCTGCATACGGCAGGGACACGGCCACTGCCATTTTTTAGCTCCCCCAACCATATGCAGTAACCACAGATTCTCCAATCCGGATTGGAAGTTTCAGCACCTGCTCTATAAGACGACTCCCAGCATATAAGACTACTCCCACGTATAAGACTACTCTTGCGTATAAGGCTACTCCCGCGTATAAGGCTACTCCCGCATATTAGACGACCCCCTGACTTTTGAGAAGATTTTAAAAAGTAGCCTTATATGCCAGAGAATATGGTAACTTAAAATATGTGATTAAAAGTTATTTATTTATTTTATTTTATTTACAGTATTTTTACCCCGCCCTTCTCAACCCCCGAGAGGGGACTCAGAGCGGCTAAGAAGGCAACAACTAGAGGCCGGAAAACAGAAAATATAAAACCATTAATACAAAGAAAGTTAAAAACAGCAACAGTTAAACAACTAACAACAATCAATCAAAATTAAAATATTCCGTCTGTATCCACCAATCAATAAACGATAAGCCGTTACAGGTACACTGCAAAGGGAGTAAAATTATCCCCTATCATGTTGCAATATAATTTAATTATGTTTCAGTTATAAAATGAATTAATTAGAAATACCTATCTAGAAATAGCTAGCGTAATTTTCAGAAGTTATACATACACTGATAGTGAGAGAAGGCAGACAATGAGAAATTAATGATGTGCTTTCCTTATCCCACTCCAGTCCTAACTCCAGCTGGATCTACACTGCCACATAAAATCCAGATTATCTGCTTTGATCTGGATAATATGGCAGTGTAGTCTCATATAATCCAGTTTAAAGCAGATAATGTGGATTACCTGCTTTGATCATCTGGATTATATGTGTCAGTGTAGATCCACCCTCCAAGTGCCAGGAGTTACTTGGTTGTTGTATTCTTATAGTTTATGTTTTTTGTAATGGATTTGGTTGTTTTGTTTTGTTTTTATTTATTGTATTGCGTTGCTGGGCTTGGCCTCATGTAAGCCACTCCAAGTCCCCATTGGGAAGATGGTGGCGGGGTATAAATAAAGTATTATTATTATTATTATTATTAGATGGAGCTGAGAGGGAAACTAATTGGGGAGACTCCTATTTCCTGTAATGGCCTCTTCTGCTACCTGCCTGCTCATTCCTGAGGCCCCATCTATGCTGCCATAGTATCCAGTATCTGAATCCAGATTATCTGCTTTGAACTGGATTATATGGCAGTGGAAATTATATTGCACTAGATTAGGCCCTGCAAACCTTAAAATGTATACTGATAAACCCTTTGCACATAATTTATAGGCGAGAAACATGCAAATAAAATAACTGTAAATTTGATGAAACACACTGTGGTTTTGATAGTCATTTTAGGCTGGATCTACGCTGTCAAATAATGCAGTTTCAGAATGGATTACATGAGGGCCCTTCCACACAGCACTATTTTCCAGAATATCATGGCAGAAAATCACACAATATCTGGTTTGAACTGAGTTATCGGAGTCCAGACTCAAATAATGTGGGATTTTCTCCCTTGAAATTCTGGGGTATGGGGCTGTGTGAAAGGGCCCTGAGTCTACACTGTCATATAATCCAGTTCAATGCAATTAAACTGTATTCTGAAACTGCATATGGCAATGTAGATACAAACTTCGTCATTATTTGTCGAATTGGGCCCCTTCCACACTGTTCAAAATAAATTACTCTAGACTTTAGACTTAGAGTCACCCCTAATTACTTGAAGGCACACAACAAAAACAATCCTAATTAACTTGACAACCCGATTAGCCAAAAGCAGGCCTACATTTCCCATTTAAATACTAGTAAGTTCATGTTGGTTAAAATTGTTCTTAATTTCAAATATTGTTTTGTTCTTTTGTGTTTTTTCCAAACTATAGTCCAGGCCCTCCAACAGCCTGAGAGACCATGAACTGGCCTTCGGTTTTAAAAGGTTGAGGACCCCTGGTATAAAAGTTAACCAGTGTGATGTAGTGTTTTGAGGCACCGGGAATGTGGCGCAGCTGGCTAAGTGTCAGCTGCATAAGATCTCTCTGACCAATAGGTCATGAGTTTGAGGCCTGCCCGGGTCGAGGTGGGTGCTCGACCTTTAAGTGTAGCCTGCTGTCGACCTTTGCAGCCCGAAACACAGTTACATCTGTCAAGTAGGATATAAGGGTACCACATTAAGTGGGGTGGCAAATTTTGACTGAATTATGAGGCCATTAAAAGAACTCCAGGAATGCTGAGGAATGCGGAAGGAACAACAAGGGATGCTGAGAATGCTGAGAGATGAGGAGTGCATCAGCTCCCCCTGGTGGCCAGAGTTTGCCTCTGTTCGTCTATATGTTGTGTATGTGGAAACGGCAGGGATTGTCTGCTAAGTATGTGTACCTGTAATCCGCTCTGAGTCCCCTTCGGGGTGAGAAGAGCAGAATATAAATAAAGTGTATTATTATTTTGAGCATTGGAGACCAGGGTGTGGTTCCCCACTCAATCGTGGAAGCCCACTGGGTGACCCTGGGCATGTCACACACTCCCCGACTCAGAAAACACTGGGACCAGTTTGCCATAGGATCCCCATAAGTCAGAAGTTATGTGAAGGCACTCAACTACAAACAAAAAAAGTGCAAAACATCCAATCACAAAACCAGCTAATGGTCAAAATTCTGCCTTTAAAAAAATAAGGGGTTTTTTTTGTCTGCAGAAAGCAGAAAGAAGGCCACTCTATCCACAAGTAGAATGGAACTCTACAGGTTTGGAAGCATCCACTAAGAAGCCTATCTCTTCTGTTCACAACAAATGTGCCTCTGACAATAGTGGGAGTGAAGGTGCATCTACATGCAGTTTGACGCCACTTAAACTGCCATGGCTCAATGCTATGGGATCATGGGAAATGTAGTTTTTCAAGGTCTTTAGCCTTCTCTGAGCAAGAGTGCTGGTGCCTCATCAAACTACAACTCCCATAACTCCACAGCACTGATTCATGGCAATCAAGCTGCACTGATTCTACAATGAAGAAAACCCTCTCCTCAACTAGGCTTACATAGGGAGAGCAGCTTTAATCTAGACACAAAATATAAAGGAACATCTAGATGAAAACTTTTGCCCAGAAACAGATCAGTCCCACATAGAGGGTACTATAGTAATCCAAACGGAACATGATTAATGCATGTGTTGTTGTGGGCAGGTCTAACATCTCCAGGAATGGGCGCAACTGGCTTACTATTCTTAACCATGTAAAAATGTTGCTGGCTGCAACCAAAACTTGGGCCAATCTTTCTTCTCTGTCTGTCTTTTGACTGACCAGAAGCACCCCTGTCTCCCCTGGATTCTGGGAGCCGCGGTGGCGCAACGGGTTAAATCCTTGTGCCAGCTGAACTGCTGACCTGAAGGTTGCTGGTTCAAATCCATGAGATGGGGTGAGCTGCCATCTATAAGCTCCAGCTTCCCATGTGGGGACATGAGAGAAGCCTCCCACAGGATGGTAACACATCCAGGTGTCCCCTGGGCAACATCCTTGGAGACAGCCAATTCTCTCACAGCAGATTCAGACCAGACCTAGGGTTTACCATGTTCTCACTGATTTCACAGTCCTACTATAGCCATGACCGGCACATGGTTAACAATAGTAAGCCAGAAATAGTGTAATTTAATATAGAATTAAATGCACTCTGTCGGTGTGCTTTCGACAGGCCTGAATAAAATTTAATTCACACAAAATTTCCAAGGGCAACCAAACAATTTTATTCTAAAATACTTTGAGCAGGAGAAGACTGGAACCAGTGTGAAAATGCCTCCATTGTCTCAGAACAGTTTTCCCATAGCTGATGTCATAATCCACTTTCTGACATCAGACTTAGTTACTGGGGAAACGCTTTTGAAATCTCCGACAGAAGAAGCAGATTGACCCTTTAACAAAGGGGGAGTCTTTCCTCCCATTCAAATGTCCTTATCCATTAGGGAAGAATAGAAAAAGAGGACTAGAATATGGATGTAGAATAAACAGATGTGTTCCTAAAGTGGATTTTTAAATGGATAGCAAACTGCTCTATGGTTCAAGGTTATTTTAAATATTTTTTTGATTTCTTTTTAAACATCATGTATTCAAGACTGTTGTGTTTTATTGATAATGAATCTTTCCTCACTATTGTTAAATGGCTTTGAAAGGACTTATGCACGAAGGAAATTCTCTGCAAGCCGATAAGGGGAAACCAGCAATTAGCCAGAGGAAATAGTTGCGCCAGGAGGATAATGGTGTCTGCACACTGTCAGATCTGTCAAGGTTTCTGAAGTTTAGCAGTAATAAAATAAATGAATAAATAAATAGACTGGCTGTCTTGTAAAGAGGATCCAATGGCTTTGCTTGGGGGGCAGGGAGGAGATCTGACTGCTTATACCTCCCAGGAAGTCATATTGAGGATAAAAGCAGAAAAGATCAACACAGGCTGTCTTGGGGGAATAACTCAAATGAAATACTAAATTCCGTTACAGTATCTGTGGTGAAGGAGATTCATTGAGTTGCAGAAGAAACGCCAGGAGAGAATGCTACCTAAGAATAGGCTAGGCATAGAGAAGGAGGTAGAGTTAACAAGTACGTTAGAGAACAGCAGTGATTGGTTTAGAAAGGATGCCATCTCATTGGTTGTCCTGATGCACTACAATTGGCTTAGAGAAACACCATGTCCCCTTTGTTTACTAGACAGTGATTGGTCTAGGAGACATCACATGTGTTAGCTTAATGAAACACCCACTTGGCTGGTCCGTGGGAAAAGCTTATCAGAAAAGTAACAATATAGGGACAGTCTACGCACATAGAGAAAGCTTTAACTGGTCAGGGAAAATAAACTGCGTAGTGTTTGTCAGCCAATGAATTATTAGATTACCTAATGCATTGTTAATTGGTTAGAATCAGAAGCACATCATGAGTGCTAGCCAGTGAGATGAATGAACGGGGCGGGACTTAGACCGGCTCCATTGATTGTATAAAACTGAATGACTGAAAGAAGGGGGGGTTCTGTTCCTTGCGTCTTGTTACGCCAAAGGGCAGACCCCTACAGCTGTGGATTTGGAATAAACTGTGTTTCCTGAAAAGTAACCCAGTTGTCACGTCTTCTCGTTCCTGCAGCCTTGGAGTCAAAGGGGTAATATTTGGTAGGATTTTTCCTGCTACAGTGGTTCATTGGTAGGATCTTAGACAGAGTCCAAAATTAATATTCAATTGAGACACTGCTAAAATGATTTAAAATAATGTGTCGTCAAAATCAAGGTTATCTGAAACAGTAATTAAATCATACTATAACTCTAAATACATACATTGTGTATGTTCCTGGTGCCTTTCCCCAGAATACCAAGGAAAGGTAAAAACTGTATTTCCTTCATTCCAAGATGCAATTCCGCCCCATATAAACATTTTTTTAAAAGGCTGCACCTTAGAATTGTGGGTGTTTTCTGTAAATAACTACTTGGCAGTAAGCCCCAATTAGATCTTACTTATCTATAATTATCTATAATTATATCTATATCAATAAAAGTCAAAGCATGAAGGTAGGTAAGTAGGTTGGTTGGTTGGCTTGTACTACAAAGCTTGATGAATCTAGACAAAACTTGGCATGTATACCCGTCATAGTCCAACTTGAAATAATTAAGGGAGTTCAAATAAAAAGCCATCCCTTTGGGGCCCAGAGAAGAGGGGGGGAAGGACTGGGGAAGGGAAAGGTATGAGAGGGGCTGGGGGTGGGGGGGAGAAAGGATAGAAGAGACAGGAAGGGAGAAGAGAGAAAGGGATGGAGGAAAGAAGGCAAATGAGGGAAGGAATGAAGAGAAAGGGAAACATGAGGGGAGGTATGGAAACAGAAAGAAAGGGGGGAGGAGAAAAAAGTGACAAAGGAAGGGAGGAAAGAAAAAGAAGGGAAGGAAAAGGAAGGGAAAGGAAGGTAGGGAAGAAGGACGGAAAGGGGAAGGTGTATGGGGGAAAGGAAGGGATGAAAGGAAGAAAAAGGAGAAGGAGAAGGTATATGAGGGAAATGGAGGAAGGAAAGAAAAAGCCACAAAGAGTGCCTTCCCAGTTTTGCCATGTGAGTTAGGCCTTCTCAGAGCCAGAGAAGGAAGAAACATTTTTACTAATCCTGAAGATGTCCGATATGATTTCACTCCCACTGCTTGCAATGAAAGGAGAATGGTCAAAAACACAAAACATGAGTGGCAATCTCCACTCCTTCCTCACCCACAGTTGTGCATAACACCCACAGTTGAATCTCTACACCAGGGGTGCTCATTAGGTAGCTCGGGAGCTACTAGTAGATCTTCGGCCCTCTTCCAGGTGATCTTTGGGCCTCACCAGCCGGATGGGGCGCTCCTGCCATGCGTGCATACACCCTGCATGCACGGGCGCTCCTCGTGGTGGTGCTTTCGCGGGGCATTGCAGGAAGAAGGAAGCACGAGGCGGGGCCTCTGGAGGGAGCGCCCTGCCTCTCTCTCGTCCAGAAGCAGCTGTGCAGCCTCCGTTGCCGGTGAGACAGGCAGGGCGGAGCGCTCCCTCTGGATGCCCCACCTCGTGCTTTCTCCTTCCTGCAATGCCCCGCAGGTGGAAGAAGCACTGCGCGGGCGGAAAACAGCAGCAAGAGCGTGCGGCGGCGGGAGCGCACAGCGGTTGGGGCAGGTAGATCTTTTGGACTTGGTTGCTTTAAGAGTAGCTCGCATGCTGAAAAAGTGTGAGCACCCTTGCTCTACACATTTCTACAGTGATAGATGGTGGTCTTCATGTCAAACCAACCTTTTAAGAAACTGTCCAAGGTGCTGAATCTGTTTGCTATAAAAGAAGGCAGTACCTTAGAGTTCCTTTAAAGTTCACCCGAAAACTCTGAGCAGATTCATCACCCTCCTGAAGTCATCAGCAACTACTGAAAGAGGATTCTTACTTTCTGAATACTATTTACATAACAAAGCCTACACAACAATCACAAATGGTATTTTTACATTAAACCAGCATTTTTTTTAGACAATGCTATTTTCTGCTTTATAGTTCTATGTGGAATTTTTTTTTTGGCAGAATTATGTCCACAACTATTACATTTTCTACAGAAGGAGAAGCACTTTGTGTTTTTATGTACAGTGTTTTAATGGTTTAGTTCATATTTATATGTTACTGATTTTAGTTAATTATATATTGCTTTTATATGTATGTATATTAGCAGCATTGAATTTTGCCATGTTGTACACCGCTCTGAGTCCCCCTTGGGGTGAGAGAGAGAGCAGTATAGAAATGCAGTAAATAATAAAAAATAATAATAATACAGAAATATTCATTTCAAAAATGAAAATGTAGTTTCCTGCACAGAAATGCGGGGGGGGTCTGTGCACAAATCACAGGTGATTTTTGTGTGAAGCAAGTCCTGAATTACAAAGATTCTCAACGGAATTCCTCAATATTTGAGAAATATGGGAAGTTTGGCCATTTCTCGTAATTTTTTAATATTCCTTCCATTCCTACCTTCACATCAAGAAAAAAAGTCTTCTGAATCAAATCCAAGGGCCCTTCCACACAGCCATGTAACTCAGAATATCAAGGCAGGTAATCCACAATATCTCCTTTGAACTGGGTTATCTGAGTCCACACTGCCATATAATCCAGATCAATGTGGATTTTATAGAACAGTGTGAATAGGGCCTTATTCTCCTATATAGAAAAATCAAGGTTTGTGAACAATTTCAGTTTGTAAAAATCAAGGTTTGTGAACCTAATGTAAACTAGGTCATATATTCAAACCTTACAAAGGAAATGGAAAAACCACAATCCAGCACTGAATCAGGCCAAAATGCATCTTAATAGCTTATGTATTAATTATGATGCCTTGATCTGCAAATAAGGAGTATGTTCAAATTCTCTTAGAACATTAATAGTAACAAGAACATATATATATATCTCTCTTACCTTCTAGAGATGAAAGCTGTTGTTCGGCTTCTAAATATAGCTGTGAAAAAACCGGTCTGGGAACTAAATTATTTGACCGAAGAGACGCTTCAATAGAATTGTGGAGGACTTCTTCAAAGCGTGTTGTCTTGAGCTGCCCAGCATAGGAATTTCCCATCTTCGCAAAGAAGTGCAGTTTGAGGAGGATGGAGGTCCTTTAAAAAAAACTACTTGACAAAAAGGAAGGGAGGAAAGAGAGAGAGAGAGAGAGAGAATAAATATCAAGTGTTGTTCTCATAAACCAGAACGAGAAAAAAACGGACAGTCAGAGTGACATTTCACTTAGAAGTGAGTTTGACATTGCCTTTCCCAGGGCAGAAAGGATGGAAAATTTACAGCATTTACTAAGCAGGTTCTGCAGATAAATGACAGGAAGCTACAGCTTTCTGTAATTGGCAGAATCTGGCACCTTCTTGAAGACATTCGAAGAAATAAAAGTAAAAACAACCGTATGACCATTGTTTGCTTTTTAGATCTATACATTCTGGGGAAACTACCTTTTCAGGTTTTGAGGGTTTAAAAAATCATTGATAAAGTTATGCTGTTATCCTAAATCAGTGGTTCCCAACTTGTGGTCCATAGACCATCAATGGTCTGCAAGAACGGTCTCACCATTACTACACCATTGCCTCGAAACCACGCAGCAACAAGAGTGGCCGGTCTCTCAGAACCCTCTTATAGTGCCGAAGCAACAGGGATGTTGAGAGGGGAGGCGCTAACTACCCACGAAAGATTACTACTACCACATTAGCTCTAGATTATTAAATATGGTTTTCTGTGGGCGAGCATATGGTGATTACTGGATGGCATACATTTTGCATCAGAAATTAGAGCTGATGTGGTCTATCCAATGCAATTTTCTAAATCAGCACCTCAAATAACCAAACCAAATCTAAAGTTGACCAAAAATTGATTGGTAACCCTTTTGCTACTACTTTTTGCTCAAAAAAAAGGATGGGAACCACTGCTCTAAACAATTCGAAGAAGAGCTCAAAGGTCAACTGGTAGGTTCCCACATTCCCAAAGATGCATGATTTAGATATATCTACTCTTTGCTAGATTCTATTGTATCACAGTAAAAAAAACAACAAAGCATCATAAAATACTACAAAACATAGACATGTTTATTATTGTTGTTGTTGTTATTTTACCCTGCTTTTTTCTGAAAAATGAGACCCTAAAGCAGTTCACACTCAAAACGCAAAACAGTTAAAAATCCACAAAAGATAAACGAAATTCAAGTCATACAATTATTAAAACAAATCAATTAAAATAAATACAGTAGACTCTCAGTGAACTGGCACCCATGGTGGCACCATGGGTTTAAAACCCTTGTGCCAGCAGGACTGATGACCAACAGGTTGGAGGTTTGGATCTGGAAAGAGCGCGGATGAGCTCCCTCTGTCTGCTCAAGCTCCCCATGCGGGGACATGAGAGAAGCCTCCCACAAGGATGGTGAAACATCAAAACATCCAGGCATCCTCTGGGCAACAATCTTGCAGACAGCCAATTTTCACGCACCAGAAGCTAATTGCAGTTTCTCAAGTCGCTCCTGACATGAAAAAAAGCACCCATGGGGATTGATAACATGCTGGATATTTGATTGCTTGAGATTTACTATTAAAAATAGGTCTAGCCAATACTATACCCCATGTCATACCATAAACTCTGCATTGGCTTGATATCACTACTAAAATACAGTAATTTAAACAAATGATATAAAGACAGACTTCAAATGTCTACATTAGCCAAATGTTGACCATAGAATTCCATTGGAAGGTGCAGAGAACTTCCTAGAGATAACGTTTTAATCAAGTACAATAGTACATGAATAATCCAATCCACAAAAGTCAAATCTGCAAAGGTGGAGGGATGACCAGAGACTCAGAAGATCACTTTTGTGCATGTACAAGCTAATATCAGAGTAAGTTCCACTGAATTTAATGTGGACTTTTTTGCAAGTTAAGATGGGATTATTAGTCATGACATCCCATTGTTTACAGGGTACTCCAAACAAGCATGTTATTCATTCGTTCTGTTTCCCTTTTCCTCAAGGCATTATCTGATAATTGCAATATCACATGGCACAATATGTGAATAGACCGTCTTATTATGAAGAATCATAAACAGCACTTTTAAACCCCACATCATCTAAGATTACAATGCGTATCAGGGAAATCAGTTCACACTTTCAAATACAAGTTCAGAAACACTAAGAAGCCAAGTGAGGAGAAATCAGCCGGTGAACTTCAATATGAAGAACAGTGGTGAAATCCCATTCCAATTTGCTAGACTGACTTCCCGTTGAACATTATTCAGGCTTAGGAAATTGCCAATTTGTCTTTTGTTTTGAGTAGTATTTCGACTCTTTCTGCAAAATGAAAGTCTTGAAAATTGCAACGGTGTCATCTCTTGTCACCGGTCTTGGGAAAATTTACATGCTGGATGACCCTGAATGTGTTAGCTGAGCCGTAAAATGGCACCAGAAAGTTTACAAGGTGGGCTTGATTTCTTGTGCTGTTGAGTAGCAACAGTACAGATTTACGGCTTCCAGTCACTCCCAGACTCAAGTGGGTGGTGCAAGAGGAGGTTTCAAATGTCTGCGAAATTCCAGACAATGACCATAAAACCTCACTGCTGTGCTCCAAAGGACACCCAGAGAACAGGAAGTGGGGAGGGGAGCCTAGTGCGGACAGCACGGCTTCTGTGGAAAGCACCACCACATTGCCAACGTTTGCAGAAAGAATACAAATAAATTGTTAAAAGGATGGTGACAGAAGACTTTGAATTGAGAGTGTGATGTCTGAGGACTACTTTTTTCTCTGATTTTGTGTTGATGTATGTTTTGTGTTTGTGTTTTTCTTCTGTTCTTTTTTAATAGTCACTTAGAGCCTTTCCACACAGCCCTATAACCCAGAAAATCAAGGCAGAATAACCCACAATATCTGCTTATCTACACTGGGTAATAAATCCCAGTTGACACTGTAATGACCATGTAGCATATAGTGACACCAAAATGCCCAATACACTGTCACTATATGCTATATGGTCACTACAGTTCTCCTATTGTATAGACCAGGGGTGCTCATTAGGTAAATCGCGATCTACTGGTAGATCGCGTAGGGCGTCCTGGTAGATCGCAGGCAGGGCAGGAGGAAGGCTCAGTCCCACCCCGCAGGCTCCCAACGCCGCCCAGGTGCAGAAGGAGGTTGGACTGGATGGCCCTTGGAGGTCTCCTCCTATTCTAGGAACCTATTGTTATTATTATTATTATCAGAGGCTGAATGGCCATCTGTGAGGAATGCTTTGATTGTGTTTTTCCCTTATGGCAGAAGGAGGTTGGACTGGATGGCCCTTGGAGGTCTCCTACTCTAGGAACCTATTGTTGTTGTTGTTGTTGTTACTATTAGTAGTAGTAGTAGTAGTAGTTAGTAGTAGCAGAGGCTGAATGAATATTATCATCATCATTATTATTATGAATAAATTCAGGGGCTTATTATACTCACATTTAGTTGAATTCAGTCTTAAAATATATTATATGGCTCTCACTGAAAGAAATTTCCAAATATTTTGCTTTTATGGCTCTCTGAGTAGTGGGTAGGTAGATCATTTTGACTTGGTTGTTTTATAAGTAGCTCTCATGCTGAAAACGTGTGAGCATCCCTGGTATCCCCCGAATATCAAGGCAGGTAATCCACAATATCTGCTTTGAACTGAGTTATCTGAGTCCACACTGCCATATAACCCAGTTCAAAGCAGATAATGTGGGATTTTATTCAGCTGTGTGGAAGAAGCTTAGTGAAAGTCCTGCAGTAGCAGATAGTGTGGAGTTGCGCAGTTCTGTAGTTGTGCAGTTTGGGAGATTGGGAAGAAGTGAATAAAATCCACATGAGAGCCTCTCAGCATCTTTTTTTAAAAAAAACCCTCACTCTTCAAAAAGCAGCTTTAGATAATACACTAGAATGGCACAGTACTATTTTACTATCACCAAGAAAGCTGATAAAGAGCCAGCTTTCCCTTTCCTACAACAAGAAAAATAACTATAGAGACCAGCGTAAAGTGGGACTTGCTTCCTTTGCGGTCTCCAGCTAAGTACAGTAAAAGGTAACAAGCGGTTCTGTGGTTTGCAATGAAAAATGAGATTTTTTTTCTTCTTCCATATAATTTATATTGCACAGATATGAGTGAAGAAGGAAAAAGGAAGAGTACAAGGGTGGATATAGAGCAGGAGCATTTTAACATCTTACGTCTTTGTCTTCTTCCATTGTTATCTAATACAAAAAAAATCTACGGTCTTAAAAAGATGAGCAAAAAAAATCACATTTCTTTTCTAATCTAAAACAGATAGAGAAGTGTGTATACAATGTTTTGAAACAAAGAAGATAGGAAATTTGAGAAATAATAATAAAAACAGAAAGCCCTTACTAACGCTTCCTACATTGTCTCTCATAATAATTTTTTTCATCATTTTTGTCATAAATCTTTTTTTATATCTGGTAGATTAACTTTCTAGGATCCCTTGGATTTCATTGGGGACCCTGTTATTCTTGTCTCCAACTCAGGCATGGGCAAACTTTATAGGCTGTTAGGAATTGTGGAAGTTGAAGTCCAAAACACCTGGAGGGTCAAAGTTTGCCCATGCCTCTTTTTTTCTTTTCGTGTTATTCCTAAAACATTGTACTAATTTTGCCATAATGCTGTAAAAGCCCAATATTTGCATTTCATTTTGTTTCTTTTAAACAGTTAATGTAGAGGCTGCCATTCTTCAAATTTGGAAGGATTTGGAGATTGTATAAGCCTAGTTGGAAACTTCTGAACTAATAAGTCCACACTATGTTGCTCCTAACAGGTTCAGAAGCCAAATCCAAGTTCAATCAACATCAGTGTTAGAAACTGTAACCTTCTTCAAGCCTCCTCTAGTCATTTGTTAATCTATTATTCTGTTTGTTTACTGTTTTGTATGCATGTTCTGGTATGCAGCTTTCTTTGCTCTATGTTTCCTGAGAAGTTGTGGGTGGGGCTGCAGACCACATGATCTGATCTAAGGATGTTCAGATCTCAGACTTCCCAGACTCAGCCCCTCCCGAATCAAACTCAGTCCCGTGCCCCCCCCCCCAAATCAAAATCCTGGCTACGGCCTTGGCCATCTGCATACAGAAACTATTTCAAACATATCTGAAACTGGATTGATGAGCTATGTATCTGCATTATGTTGAACACATGAAGTTGTGAGTAAACCAAATATGTTATTTGACTAAAGCATATTTCATTTTTGTCTCTTGTTTCATAGGAGAGTAGATATATTTTGGGTAGTGAAAAAACACTTCTGAAACTCTGCTGCTTTTATGCACTGGCAAAGCTCTGTTTTCCTAACAGATCCGAGACAATAGGTTCAGTCTAACAACTGAAGCCAAATCCCTTGTATATTACATTTGGTTGAAAACCACGTGAGAAGATTCTACTCAAATGAGTTGTTGGCTCTTTTCTGAAAGATCAAACTTTTCCCAAAGGTTATGATCGCCAAATGGTTATGAATGCCATTTTCCAAAAATCAGATTTTGGTTGCTCAGTTCAGCCTGAAGGGAAACAACTTGGATGTTATGTCCTGCCTCCTGAAGACATTATGGGTTACTCAAGAAGAATCCAGAGAAGAAAACGACTATAAAAGCTTGGGTAGGCTTGGTGTTAGGAAGCCATCCACAGAAAATGACAGAAGTGGGAGACAATAGCAGTAAGGGAGATATTCAATATATGAAAGTGTTGTTTATTGGCTGAAAGTTCTGAAATCAATACTCTCTGCACATAAAGTACTCAAATAGTGTCTAGCTGGGATGGTGCTACATACATGACAAAATGGGAATATTGCCCATCTGATAAGAATTCTGTCCTCCCAAAATGATTTTCTTGTGTCTCCCAAACATAATAATAATAATAATATTTATTTATTTATAACCCACCCTCTCTCCCCAAAGCAACTCACATAAAATCCAATAATCACAGATTACTGCAAGGAATAAGCACAGATATAGTTTATATGGTGGTGAAATACAGAGTTGGATGGTTAAAGTGGCTGAGAGATAGAAAGAACATTCAGGCCCTATGTAACATCTCTAAAGGAAGGGGTATGCTCCATTGAACTTCTCGTGTACAATAGTGGAAAATGAAGGCCATTCGATGCTAATCAAGGTGATTCATTACATTATTCACACTTGCCTCCAACAGACAAGAGTTCGTTCTCCCACCCCAGACCTTCCACAGATATATAAACCCCACTTGCCTAGTCTGCAATATACCTCACCACCTCTGGGGATGCCTGCCATAGATGTGGGTGAAACGCCAAGAGAAAATGCTTCTGGAACATGGTCATACAGCCCGGAAAACTCACAGCAACCCAAAACGATTTTAAAATCTTTGAACGAATACCCTCCAACCCACCACATAGATGGGATATCTGAGACTAAAATGGCCAAGATGCTTCACTGCTATGGCTACCTCTTAGTATTACAGTTTCAAATCGGAAGCATCTCCAGCTTAGAGCAGCCCATTATTTTTGCCTTAATGTAAAGAGGCTAGAGAGGTGCTTTAATTCTGGGAAGTGAGGTAGAGACTAAAAGGGCCCTATATGATATGGCAATAAATGCATTAGGCAATAAAATAGCATCCTGTAAATGTTGCCTTATGCCTCCCCTACAGGAAACGCAGTATTCGAATGCAGATTTCTTGCCTTTCCTTACAGGACCCCATAAATACTGCAGGTGTTGAGTCAGAAAGAAAAATAACAGTGTAAAAAGTGTTTCTGGCCAACGTGCTTTTTACCTTATACCTAGACCAAACTCCTCCAGCTTCTCTTTGACTCTTTTCTATCCTTTCCTCCCAACTTTCTTCTCTTCAATTCACTTTTTCTGCAATTTGCAAAGGACCCTGCCAAATCTACCACCAAATTATGTCTGAAACGACTTACAAGCTGGAAATAAATGGAACTCATAAAAGCAGCTTTAGGAGAGGGAAGCGAAGTGGTGGCCATCTCCAATAAAAACAGGGGGATGAGCCATAAAGCGTGGTGAACGGAGTGCAAACTGATTCCTCAATCATCCCCTGGGGTTTCTGGCCAGAGTTTGGAGAAGTTCCTTTTCTGGACTTCAACTCTAAGAATCCCTCTAAGGCCCCTTTCGCACTGGCATATACTCCATATTATCAAAACAGATAATCCACATTATCTGCTTTGAACTGGATTATATACAGTAAATCTACACTGCTGCGATCCAGTTCAAAGCAGATAATCTGGATTTTATGCGGCAGTGTAAAAGGGGCCTAATAGTTATGCTGGTTGTGGGATTCTGGGAGCATTATTTATTTATTTATTTATTTGACATTTATACCCCGTCCTTCTCTACCTCCGAGGAGGGACTCAGAACAGCTTCCAAACAGGCAACAATTCAAAACCAACATAGTAAAAAAACCATAATAAATACATCCATATAATTAAAATAGTTAAAATATACATTAGAGCCAGTTTGCCAGATTTAAATCTGTTTAGACAAGCTTTTCATCTCATTGGTTCCTAAGCATTGATGTCAAGCTAGAAGTTAAACTGCAGAGATATCTGCAGATGCTTGCTCTTTGTTATAGTTGTATGTTTTTATGCTTTTATCTTTTTTATGCTTTTAGTATTTTAGTATTGCTGTATTAAACTGTATTATGATTGTTTTGTATGCATCGTGTAAACCGCCCCGAGCCTGCTGGAAGGAGTGGTCTATAAGAATGAATAATAAATAAATAAATAAATATTAAATCATCGTCCAAATCAGTTCAAGTATGGTCCAATAAAATCTTGTCTTCCCCAGTAACATACTATTATGTCAACACTTGATCCCATAACCAGGATTTAAGTTTCTTCCGGAAGATCAGAAGGGAGGGGTGGAACTAACTTCACTAGGGAGGGAGTTCCACAGCCGAGGTGCCACCACCGAGAAGGCCCTGTCTCTCGGCCCCACCAGACGCAACTGCGATGGGGGTGGGACCAAGAGCAGGGTCTCCCTGGATGATCTTAAGGTTTGTAGAAGGAGACATTAAGGTTCGTAGAGGTAGATGGTTCATAGAGGGAGATGTGTTTGGAGAGGTAAACTGGCCCGGAGCCATTTAGGGCTATATAGGTTAACACCAGCACTTTGACTCGAGCCCGGAAGCTAATTGGCAGCAGTGGAGCTGGCATAGCAATGGAGTTGTAAGCATAATCCCAAGAAGTAATACTTTCAAGGTTAGTTTTAGGTAAAGCATTTTTTTCAGAAACACCTTCATCTTCTGCTTCTGTTTATAGGCTTTTAGGCATGCAACATTTTGTGACACAGTAATTCAGCTTTACTAGCAGACCGAGATGAACCCAACCTGTTGTGGGACTTTACTAAAGGTGTGACAGATGTCTTTAGTAAAGTCCAGGAAGGGGTGGAGCAAATTCAAATATACTTGCACTAAATATGCTTGTGTGGACTCTTAGATCTACCGGGGAGGCCCTCCTCTCACTCCCACCACCATCCCAAGCACGGTTGGTGGGGACGAGGGAGAGGGCCTTCTCAGTGGTGGCCCCCCGCCTTTGGAACGCCCTCCCCAGAGAGATAAGACAAGCCCGGTCACTGTCCTCCTTCCGCAGGGACCTGAAATCCTGGTGGTTCCAGCATGCTTTTGAAAATTATTAGCCCCAGGCCCTACCCTGGCCATCAGTTAGTTCCTTGCTTTGCACTTTATCCATTTCTCCGGCTATATGCTAACTCGTACTAGCCCTGGCCCAGTCCTATAATTGCTATTCAGTAGTCCTTGCAAATCAGTAGTCATAGGCCCTACCCTGGCCACTAGTTAGGACCCTGCTCTGCACTTTACCAACTTTCCCGGCCCTATGGTTCTCCATTGGCCCCCGTTGGCCCTTCTATAGCTGTTCAGCAGGCTTTGGAAATGAGTAGCCCCAGGTCCTACCCTGACCATCTGTTAGGACCCTGCTTGGCACTTTACCTACTTCCCTGGGCCTATGCTGCTTCACTGCTCTAGCCCAGCCCTCTCATAGTTGTCTAGGCCCACTCTGAAATTCCGGCCATTGGTAGTCGAATTTTGCCTGATGGAATAGTACTGGAACTAGCTTTTAAATTTTAAATATGTATGACTGTTTAAATAGTATTATGTTTATGTTTTATTATGGTTATTCTGTATGATTTGTGTTGGTAATTGCAATGTTTGACCTATGCAGGAAACCAACCCGAGTCCCCTCGGGGAAATGGAGTAGAATACAAATAAAGTTTATTGCTATTATTAATTTATAGTGATTTTACCCTGCTGTGATTTATGCGACTTGCTCTCTTCTTTATTTTTGCTCAGTCGTGCTCTCCTTTCCCACAAAGCTGTTGAAGTTACATTCCATGCTGTCACTAGTTTGAGTTCAACATTTACAAATTGTTATGAATGAACACTGGCCTCATTTTCAAAAGTTTCAAAACCCCAAGACAGCACACTGAAAATCCAAACAGACCTACAGGGACCTCTAAGTAATACAAATGTAACTTTGAGGTATTCTCTGGCAAGGGTCTTATGCAAACACCCACAGCATAGACAGCACATTAATGTTATATGAACATGCCTATTTATAATTGCTTTAACTGCATAAACAGCCACCTTCCATTCAAACAGCCCTGGGAATTGCAGCGTTGTGTTTGAATTCTGGACCAAGAGGATCAAACTTCAATTTGAAGAGAGAAGAGATGTATATAAGGACAAATTTGTTCACTACTCTTAATGCAGGCATATCCTTAAGCTCATGTTCTTGAGACCAAGGAATAGACTGCAAATATTTTCTAAAAACTAAATTATAACAGGGGGAAAAACATTCCAACTATTAATCCTTCTCAGAAAGCCAATTCTTATTCTACAAGAAACTTGCACATAATACCCTATTTGTTGAAGGCTTTCATGGCCAGAATCACTGGGTTGCTGTGAGTTTCCCGGGCTGCATGGCCATGTTCCAGAAGCATTCTCTCCTGACGTTTCACCCACATCTATAGCAGGCAACCTCAGAGGTTGTGGGGTTTGTTGGAAACGAGGCAAGTGAGCTTTATATTTTTTTGAAATGTCCAACGTGGGGAAAAGAACTCTTGTCCGTTTGAGGCAGGCGTGAATTTTGCAATTGGCCACCTTGATGGATATTGATTAGCCTTGCAGTTTCAAAGCCTGGCTGTTTCCTGCCTGGGGGAATCCTTTATTGGAGTGGAGAAACTAGGAAACTAGGCAAGCCTCACTTGCCTAGTTTGAAACAGACCTCACAACCTCTGAGAATGCCTACAACATATGTGAGTGAAATGTCAGGAGAGAATGCTTCTGGCACATGGCCATACAGCCCGGAAAACTCACAACAATCCAATATCCTATTTTCTTCCATATGCAGTTTTAAGTGCAGTAAATACTTGGTTGAAAAACTCTCTTAAATCAAGTCGAGACATTACTTTCTTAACATTCACTGTGAAGCGAAACTCCCCAGTGAGTTCTTTCCTTTTAAAATTATTTCCTTTCGCGGTGCATAAAGGAAGCGATTGTGTTCTTTCTCCCATACACATAAGCAAAAACCAGTGGCTGTAGACGTATCAGAGGGGCAAACATCTTTGAAACTATCTTTCATGAAATGACATTGTGCACTCTTTTTTGTGCCATTATAATGAGGCTCCAATATCATTTTTACTTTATTGTCAAAGGCTTTCAGGGCTGGAATCACTGGATTGTTGTGAGTTTTCAAGGCTGTATGGCCGTGTTCCAGAAATACTCTTTCCTGACGTTTCGCCTGCAACTATGGCAGGCATCCTCAGAAGTTGTGAGGTCTGTTGGAAACTAGGAAAATGGGGTTTTGATATCTGTAGAATAATGTCCAGGATGGGAGAAAAAAGGATGAACCAACCTGGACACAGCATATTATTTGAGAACACAGAAATGCTGGACCACTCTAACAACTACCATGTCACACTACACAGAAAAGCTATTGAATTCTATAAGCATGTGGGCAATTTCAACAAAAAGGAAGGAACTATGAAAATGAACCAAATCTGGCTACCTGGTTGTTTGTTTGTTTTTTAAATAACAACTCTAAAATCGTAACAGTAAAAAAGGAACAACACTCAAAAACAGGGGAAATCCAGGCAAGAAACAATCAGGGCCAGCTAATCACCTCCCAACAAAGGATTTCCCCAGGCAGTAAGAAGCCAGACCTTTAAACTTCTGAGCCATTAAATGCTAATCAAGGTGGCCAATTGCAACATTCACAATTGCTTCAAGGAGACAAGAGTTCTTTCTCCCACCCAGGACATCATTCCACAGATATATAAACCCCGTTTTCCTAGTTTCCCACAGACCTCACAACTTTTGAGGATGCCTGCTATACATGCAGGTGAAACGTCAGGAGAGAATGCTTCTGGAACATGGCCATACAGCCCGGAAAACTCGCAACAACCCAATCATTTTTACTATTATGGAACAAATTGGTGCTCTTATCAACCAATGTCATCCTTACAATCATGTGTTGCCCCCCCCAAAGGACCACAATAATAATAATAATAATTCATTTCTAGACAGCCCTCTCTCCCCAAAGGGGACTCAGGTTGGTTTACATACATATAAAAAGGCAAACATTCAATGCCACAACCGACTGGTGGCCCAGTTTGCCCGTAGCAAAGAGACTTCAAAGAATTGCTAGACTAGGTAGACCTCAGTATGATACTGCCAAATACTTATAGTCTCGGGTACACGTGCACACTCTGGACCTTTTAAAATGCAAAAGGGTGTCTAACTTTTCAGAAATCACAGCTATTAATTTCTGTTGTGTACATTTAAAACAGACTGAAAGAACCCCGCCTCCCTCCAGGTTGCTCATGAAGAAAAGAACATATGCCATGTTAGTTTTATTAGAAATTCCATGATCTATTGGAAATAAGTGCACCATAACCTTATTGAAAAGATAAAAATGATGTCACATCCGTTTGTCAAATGTGAATCTTCATGAACATGTGGAGACTACCTTTTGACAACCACTTGTCAATAAAAGCATGACTTTGTTAGACGTCAACCCTTTGAACAAGTGATATTCATAAGCATTCATGTAATGGCACACAGGTAGCTCAGCTGTTAAACTGAAGAACCATGTATTTAAACTGCCAAGGATAAAGACATGCCACTACAAAAATAGATTGAGTTAGCAGAGGATAGTTGTTTCTTTGAACTTGAAGTTGCCCATCTACTCTCCCTTGAAAACCTCTTGTTGAAAACATGCACTCAAGAGACAAAGAAAAGCAGTCTTCTTTAAAAGTAACATCACAGGTTTACTAACAAACTTCTATATTCACCATACAGGCACATTTCTTATTAGAGTTCCGTTAGATAAGATGTCGTTTCTTCTCTGTGTTGAGTACACAGAGTATGATACTTAATCAATTGTCCATAATCTTTAAGTATAGCTGCATTCACTGAAATCCATAAGTCACACTTCTCTACTAAAGTCCAAACAGCAGCATGCATCCATCTCTATTGAGGTCTAAAGGCAAACTAAATTCAAAAGGGAGTCCTGTATCTGAAGACCCTCCCACACCAAAGAGGTACCATCAAACTGGCAAACAAAAATGTACATATAATATAGGTTAAGAACTATAAAAGGTAAAGGTAAAGGTTTCCATTTCTAAGCCAAAGAGCTGGTGTTGTCCATAGACTCCTCCAAGGTCATGTGGCTGGCATAACTGCATGGAGCTCCGTTATCTTCCCGCCAGAGCAGGAACTATAAATATAACAACTATACACATTTACAAACAGTGTAGGATTGGAAGGTTGCTATTTCCAACAAGTTTTGGAATAGGACAGAACTGTTCTAAGTAATATGGTTGTGGAAACGAAGCAGAGTCAGCTCTGGTTAGTATTGGATGGGAGACCAGGAATGAATAGCAACTGTTGTAATACTGAAGAGGAGACTGACAAAATTCCCTCTAAGTACACCATGCCTTTAAAAATCCTATGAAAATCATAGGGTTGACATAAGTTGCGGGACACCCTGAAGGCACGCACACACACAATGCTGGCAAGATTTAACTCTGAAAATCTCAGTGGCTCAGAGTAAGAAAGACAGACCAATTTCCCTGGCGCAAAATATACTATACCTTATCGAGCGGAGGTGCGCAGGCTCCCCATTTGAGCCTTGAAAGTCAGCCTTTGCTTTGAATCATTGTGGACTGAGTGCTGCCAGGGCGTTGGCAAAGGTGCTTAAGAGCTGCTGCCAAAATAAGCTTTGCTTGAGTTCGCCTCCTTTGGATTCTGGAGAGCGCGGCTGTCAGGCTGACTGAGTAACCCTCTGGAAACACCGCCGTGTGTGCAACCGAACACTTGGTCAGGTCATCCTGACACGCACATTCTTCTGTGACAGCAGAACAGAGAAGGATTCAAAGCTATCTCTGTTATGTCCTGTGGCCAGGGTGGAAACGAAATAAGGGGTACAGCATAAACCTTCAAGTTGTTCCAGCATTTGAGTGCCCGAAGGGCAGGGTTATAATTGGGAAGGTAACCCACACCCCACCCCTTGTATCTTATTAACACTATGCTAGGTCATGGTGCTCTGAGTCAAGTACTTTACAGTCTGACAGCCCAAGTCACGGCTAACGTCAACAGTCTCACACACACTGCTTCCCTTTTGGAGAAAGAGGGCTCCACTTTGGATAATAGGTTTTCGAAATGTTTATAGGTGTGGGCGTTTCAAAATACTTTCAGCTTATGACATAAAAGGGAGAGTTTGTGGACAACACATATGTGAACAGATCAGGAGAGCTGTGTGCCCACCACTTGATACAAAAGACAAGGGGGAATGGGTGGCATTGAGGATAGGATGGGAACTTTACAGTACGGAAGAAATGTTTTTTAATCATGCTGCCTCTGTCCAAACCTTCTCCTTGGGATGCATAAGATTTCCTGGCCTTTAATAAGGCTCACCTATGTGATTGGGTGGTGGGAAAAGAAAGGAAAGAAGAGTTTAAAGTAAAGGTAAAGGTATCCCTTGACATTAAGTCTAGTCGTGTCTGGATCTGGGGGGGGGGGTGCTCATCTCCATTTCTAAGCCAGAGAGCTGCCGTTGTCCATAGACACCTCCAAGATCATGTGGCCAGTATGACTACGTGGAGTGCAGTTACCTTCCCGCAGAAGCGGTACCTATTGATCTACTCACATTTGCATGTTTTCTAACTGCTTAGTTGGCAAAAGCTGGGCCTAACAGCAGAAGCTCACCCCGCTCCCCAGATTTGAATTGCTAACGTTTCGGTCAGCAAGTTCAGCAGATTAGTTGTTTAACTCACTGCGCTACCGGGGGTCTAAAGAAGGGTTTAGGTGTAAAAAATGATTTTGGGGGGCCTTGGGAAGACTTACTATGGCTCCATCTACACTGCTATTAAATGCAGTTTCAAACTGCATTGTATAGTCAGTGTAGACTAATATAACACTTTGCCATATACAAGCAGTTCCAAAGTTATAAACATCTAACTTACAAGTTAAGAACGGGGGCAAGACAACAGGAAGTGAGAGAAATCTTCCTCTAGGAAGGGAAATTCATTCCTGGAAGAGTTATTATCATGGGGAAAAGGTGTCTCCACTGAAGCTTAAACACCAATCCTTGTTTCCACAACAAGCCAATTTTTTCAAAGTCAGACAGAAAATGAGGGGAAATCTTCTGAACAGGAGCACAGACAGGAAAACAAACACCACAGAGGTGTTAACTCTTCCCTGTGCTATTCATATCCAAAGATCTATAGAGAATAGATAAGATTGATTGATTTTTGGCTGGTGTTCTGACTTCCAAACCATCTAGAATGCGAGTCATGACCGAAGAGACATGTTTGCAGGAAAACTAGCTGAAAGAGAAACTGCTAGATTAAAGTGACACAATTCAATCTTAAAAATTGCAAATCACAAAATCATCTGTTCTGGACACTTCCCTTCTAGAACTACAGTACTCAAACAAGTACTTGATCATAACAGTTCATCTATGTTATGATCTTGGAGAAATTATTCTGAGCAGATTATTTTTTATTGTTTATGGATTTTGGATTCTCAATATCCGAATGCCCCCCAACTAGCATAACATGTACTGACCAGAGAATATGTAGTCCAAAGATAGCATTTCTAAGGTCTTTCCACACAGGTTTTCTCACCTATCTTTACCAACTGTTCCCTTCCTGGATTGAGTAGGCTAAATGGCTCAACCTATTTAGAAATGCAACACACTGAGCATGTTTCTAATAACTTGGAAAGGTCATGGAAGTAGGTTGCCTAACTATTTCCTATTAATTGCCAGTATTTTTAGAATGTGCCATTTAAATAACACATTTTAAGGGTAGTAGTGTATGCTTCAAATTCATTCAAATCATGAGTTCAGAATCAAATTTATATTTATGGAAAACATATACAGATGTACAGATTCTTCATATAAACCATTCTTGGGCATTTATATTGGCCTTTAGTCATTTTTAATATGAGTAGTAATAGTAGCTGCAATAGCAATAGTAATAGAAAAAATTTCAATCGCCTTTTACCACCCAATGGATGAAACTAATTACAGTAGTTCAACTAGTAGTTAAACCACCAACAAAGGTACAGTAGTTCCTCCATATCCACAGGTTCTGCCATCAACGGATTCAACCAACCATAATCTCAAAAGTAGTGAGAGAGGAGAAATCCAAAAAGCAAGCCTTTATTTTACTGCACTCCAAGCACTATTCTGATGTGGAGATTCCACCTGAACATTAGGAAGAACTTCCTGAGTGTGAGAGCTGTTCAGCAGTGGAACACTCTGCCCCAGACTGTGGTAGAGGCTCCTTCTTTGGAGGCTTTTAAGCAGAGGATGGATGGCCATCTGTCTGGGGTGCTTTGAATGTGATTTTCCTGCTTCTTGGGAGAGGGGGTTGGACTGGATGGCCCACAAGGTCTCTTCAAATTCTATGATTCTATGTGTAGGTATATCTTCTTACTATTTCGCTTATCCTCAGGTTCTCATTTGCTTTTGTCATTTCATATAAGGAGCACAATTTTACTATGACATTGTATACAATGAGACAAAAAGCATCCATGGCTTTTGGTACCCGCAAAGGGTTCTAGATCCAAACCCTAGTGGACAGTGAAAGCCCTCCTAGTTTAACTCTGTAGTTTCAACTAATTTCTCTGAAGGTGTCATGACCATTCTGGGATATGTTAACTAGTAGATAACTTGAAGCTAGTTTTCAAACAGTATGGGGAAAAGCTGCTGAAGGGAGGGAGCTGAATGATGTTTTCTTACATTGGTTTATAGTGCTGCTTTGATATTGGTTTTAGGTATTTCCTTTATTTCCTACCACTTCCATTCCAGATTGCACTGCCATCAGACCAATGGCCCATTCGTACATCAGAAGTACAGTGTTCCCTCACTTATTACTGGGGTTACGTTCCAGGACCTCCCGCAATAAGTGAAAAACTGCAATGTAGGAAAGCTCTATTTATTTTAATATTTATACATTATTTTAGTAATTATACACTATTTTAAGTCTTTATAAACTTAAAATAAAGTGAAGGAAACGAAGGAAAGGCCCTTCAAGGCTGGAGGGAGGGAGGACTGAGGAGGGAAAGCGCCATGGAGAGCAGCGGTGGCAAAACCCCACAAAACAGTGAAAATACCATAATATATATATTTGAATTTATTTTTTTAAAAAAAACTGCAAAACATCGAGTCTGCTAAACCTCAAAATAGCGAGGGAACACTATATAATCTTATTGTTTCACATCGGGTGCTTCCAGACAGACCGGCATTTGCTCTCATTTTTGTCCTCACAAGCCACCCAAATTGGGATGGCATGCAGCTAGCCTGAAGCCCCCCAAAATAAACCTTAAAGGTAAAGAAAACTTAATTGGTTACCATTACAGTCCTCCTTGTGTCCTCCTAGCACAAGGAAATGATGTGCCAGGTGAAAGGGGAGCAAAGAGGAAAATCGCTCTCCCCTCCCCCCAAATCTCCTGGCACGTCATTTCCTTGGGCCAGGACAATGCAAGAAGGACCTTAATCATGATGGCCAGGTAAGTTTCCTTTACTTTTAAGGGTTGTTTTGGGGGCTGGGAGGGACTTTTGGGCGCCAGGAACCAAAAGGTTCAGGATGGCAAATGGGAACTCATCCCCTAATAATCCCAGGAGTGAGCTCCCACCGACCCAATACCCCATTAGGCCTGGGCCTTTCAGGAAGACTCAGATCTAATGGGCTATTTAATTAATTTGGAATAACCAGTAAAAACCCAAACAGGTCCCAGGATATGGGCCTGTTTGGATAGGCCCTTTAACTATCACAACTGCATCTTATAGAATCCTGGGGCATGAAGGCTGAGTCCTAGATGCCCCGTCCAAAACTGCAAGCCCTGGGACTCTGCAGGACAGAACCAGGGCAATTAAAGATAAATAAAAACTTTATGCAGTTAGTCCTCCACATTTGTAGGTTTAACTTTTTGCGGATTTGATTATATGTGGATTTGATTAATATGGTCATTTTAAGAGTCTCTAGGTCAGTGGTTCCCAACCTTTTTTTGACCAGGAACCACTTTGATCAGGGACCACTCTCCAGCACTAGTACCAAAAGGGTTACAAATCAGTTTTTGGTCAACTTTAGATTCGGTTTGAATATTTGGGGTGCTGATTTAGAAAGTTGCACTGGACCGACCACATCAGCTCTAGTTTCCGATACAGAACATCTGCCACCCAGTAGTCACCGTCTGCTTGCCCACAGAAACTCGTATTTAATCATCTAGAGGTGATATGGTAGTACTAATTCTTCGTGGGTAGTCAGCCTCTCCCCTCCCGACATCCGCATTGCCTCGGCACTATACGAGGATTTCGTGAGACCAGTCTCTTGCCACATGATTTTGAGGCAACGGTGTCATAATGGTGGGGCCGTGGACCATATTTTCATTCTTGCGGACCACTGGTGGCCCACAGACCACAGGTTGGGAATTATTGCTCTAGGTCCTCCAGTGAAACTTTATGGTAAACTTCTGCCTGTGTTGTGCTGGAGGACCTAATGAGGAAGGAATTTGCTCAAGATAAAAAAGTTGTTTTTACTTGCCTTCACCCCCACTTTCATGGGGGTCCTGCACCCCTAACCCCAGAGAATGGGGGAAGGCTGACTAATTCTGTAGTGTGAATGAGTCCCTGAGGTTTATGATATGACATAAATTCAAATCTAAAGAGAAATGTGGAAGAAAATAAATTCTTATGTACTCATCTTAAACCTAAACATTAAGTTATGTCTCTGTGACTAAACACATTTTTTAAACCCACAGCAGGGCTAACAGGCACAGGGGTTTTTTTTAAAGGCAAGGTCGTTTTGACCGAGAAACTAGGGGGAAAAAAACCTTATAATTACTGTAACAGACAGTGATGAATCATGCATAAGCATACCTTCCTATTCCTTTTCAATAGGGTGTATTATTAAACAGACAGATTTTTTTTACAAATAATATGGGTCAATGCCAGAAAACCATTTGCTTGCATCTTAAAGCCTAGGGATATCACACAAAGATGGGACAAATCAGACAGGCAGAATGTATTCAATTACTGCACAGTTGATACAAGTGTAAACATGGAAATAAAGGTTATGTCAATTAGTGAGGTCCTGAAACACTCTTTCCAACCATGCATGCATTCATTCTGCTAGCCCATGTCCCACAAATGTGGTTGGAAGCTTTTGAAATAGCATCAGTAACTTGGTATAACAGTTTGAGTGTTGGTAAGTATTGACTACGAATGCATATGCACTGTAATAATTCATAGAGCTTCATACCACTGTAAATGCCATGGCTCAATGGTATGGAATTGTAATTTTATAAGGTTCTTAGCCTTCTCTGCCAAAGAGGACTGGTGCCTCACCAAAATTCAAATCCCAAGAACTATCCCATTCTCTCAGTACAGTCATTAAAAAATGTTTAATGCCTCAGCAGGAAAGTGATGCTGAGAAGAGCCCCCAATTTATCCACAGGTCATGTCAAAATCCACAATATGCGGGGACATGAGAGAAGCCTCCCCCAGAATGGTAAAACATCGGGACATTCCCTCGGCAACATCCCTGCAGATGCTCAATTCTCTCACACCAGATGCGACCTTCTCAAGTCGCTTCTGACACACAAAAAATCACAGCATTAAAGAGGCTCAGAAATTTTTTGTGAAAATACCTTCTTTCACACACATTTGTTATTCCTCTCTACTCGCTTAGGGAGATGACATGTCCATATTCTCAAACTATCCCAGTTTGGCAAGGACAGAGTCAAGGAATCCTCTGGGATCCTGTTTTTTAACTGCTTTTACAATATCTTCGGCTTAGAAATGGAGATGAGCACCAACCCCGAGTCAGGCACAACTAGACTTAATGTCAGGAGAAAACCTTTACCTTTACTGATATATTCATAGAACAAATCCCTCTGCTTGCCAGTAGTCAAAATTCAATGTTTGAGAGAAATAATTATTTGGAAAACAGCTCTCTGAATCTCCAGTATGCTTCTCCATCGAGAAATTATTTGAGTTGACGTTGTTTTAAAAAACTTTTTCACGCTCCTGAGATGTTAAATATTAAAGTACACCAAAAATAGACATTTCCACAATTGATTTTATAACAGAGCGCTCACTGACATTTGTTATCCCCTTATGAAATTATAGCCTAGAGGTGAGAACAACAGAAGACACTGGCAAAGCTTTTTGGCTTTTCTGTACTGAAATCTATGCCGAGTGAGTAATAAACTTCCCTTAGGGCCAAAGCGAGCATGTTAATTCCAGGAATTAAATTGCTTTAGATTTTAAAAAATAATATAAATAAGAATAGAGCGGAATCGTCAGCAACCTGAAAAGAAGTTGGGCCAGTTTAATTCCTTCTTTTGTTTGCCATGGTGAGAACAACAAAAGACACTGGCATAGCTTTCTGGCTTTTCTGTGCTGAAATCTACGCCTAGTGACTAATATAATACCTTTAGGGCCAATGTGAGATGTGAGTTCCAGGAATGAAATTACTTTAGATTTTAACAATAATAATAATAATAATGTAAATAGCAACAGAGGGTTGCTATTTCAGGCACCTGGAAAAAAGTTGGGTAAAGAGGGGGAAGTTTAACCCTTTTTATTTGCCATGGTTCTGTACAGATCTGCTATTTGTAGCACAAGAAAAGTTCCTATTCCCATCTAGTTAATTGTTACATTCAATCACACAACATAATACTCTATTTCATTGAATCTAAGGTGCTACTCCGCAGTTCACTTATTGTGCACGCGCTGTTTTGCAGATTTCAAAAAATATTAATTTTAAATATATATCATGGTATTTTCACTGTTTTGTGGGGGTTTGCTGCTGCCGCTCTCCAAGGCGCTTTCCCTCCTCAGTCCTCCCTCCCTCCAGCCTTGAAGGGCCTTTCCTTCCCTTCACTTTATTTTAACTTTATAAAGACTTAAAATAGTGTATAACTACTAAAATAATGTATAAATATAAAAATAAATAGAGCATCCCTACATCACGGTTTTTCACTTATTGCGGGAGGTCCTGGAACCTAACCTCAGCAATAAGTGAGGGAACACTGTATAATATTTTTGAGAATTTCCTTTGCATGCATAATACCTTATTTGTGTTTCAAATTAGCTTTGTAGCACAATCTTTCATGTGGAGCTAGAAGTGGGTGTCATCTTGTCTTTTTTTACTAACTCTATGGTCCCATTGGTGGTTAGAATCCGGGGAGCAGGGTGCGCGCCTGCTGTTAGCCTCAGCTTCTGCCAACCTAGCAGTTAGAAAACACATAAATGTGAAATCAATAGGTACTGCTTTGACGGGAAAATAATGGTGCTCCACACAGTCATGCCAGCCACATGACCTTGGAGGCGTCTATGGACAACGCCGGCTCTTTGGCTGAGAAATTGAGATGAGCACCACCCCCAGAGTCAGATACAACTAGACTTAATGTCCAGGGGAAACTTTTACCTTTTCCTATTGAGGATGCAGCGGAAGGAAGTAGTGCTTAGCAGTAAATAGCCATCTGACAGGCTAAGGACAAAATGATTGGGGCTTGCAGAGCTGTTGAGGTTGGGGCCCTTCCTCCACCTACTCTCTCAGGCCCCTTCTACACTGCTATATAAAATCCAGATTATCTGATTTGAAAATCTGGATTATATGGCAGTGTAGAAGGAGCCTCTGAGGTAAAATTTTGCTAGACCTTAGTGGAGCCCCCGGTGGCGCCCTTGGGCTGGCAGGACTGAAGACCCGTCAGGTCAGAGGTTCGAATCCAGGGAGAGCACAAATGAGCTCCTTCTGTCAGCCGGATGTTTTGATGTTTTACCATCCTTGTAGGAGGCTTCTCTCATGTCCCCGCATGGGCAGCTGACAGAGGGAGCTCATCCGCGCTCTCCCAGATTCGAACCTCTGACCCGTCGGTCTCCAGTCCTGCCGACACAAGGGTTTAACCCATTGTGCCACCGGGGGCTCCTGATAAGTGAGTTGATATGACTTTGATGGGAGATACTATGTGGAATTACTTGCTATAACTGATTTTCTAGCTTCAAACCTCCTACGGTCAGAGTACTAAGGAGTAACTCAGGTCGAAAATTCTGAATACCCTCCAGCTAGATAATAATATTTTAATCATATAAAGAAAGCTTATTCAGAAGAGAAAATGGAAAACAAATCCTGGCGTGCTTAGAAATGAATGATTGAAGTATAATCAATTAGTTAATACTAACATGTGAGCCTAGCATCCAATTTCAAGCACTACCTGTGCCCTCTCTTTTTGTGCACAGGGTCAAATTTACGCTTGCTCTTCTCATGCGGTGACAGGAGAGCTATGGTGTCTGCATTTTTTAAAACCTAACTGTGGGAAAGCAGCTTCAAGGGGCAGATTTTTCAGCAGACAGACAGCATAAGGGGGAAAAGGTTAAACAGCCAAGCCCTTTGCTGCTTCTTTGCTCCAAGAGGTCACCTCCTGGAGCTGCTTTTATATTTCAGTCCATCAAAGGGAAACATTTGCTCCTCAGGGCCGTACAGCAGTAAGTGGAGGTTTTATGTTTGTAGCGGCAGAATGAAAAGAGGAACCTCTGTTGATGTTCTTCTGGTATTCACCCAACACAGCCAACTACAGTTTGGAGATTTCAACTAAAACTGTTTACATCCGTGGTTCTCAACCTGTGGGTCCCCAGATGTTTTGGCCTACAACTCCTAGAAATCCCATATTCATTCCTAAACAGTAAGTTTAGTTCTTTGTAGAAGCCAGAGAAGACCCCTAATATTTTTTTACAACACCCATTTCCTTATCCATCTTCCTTCTTGAATGGAAAGCCTATTATTCTTGCAGTACGACCTCATCAACATATCAACAAGTAGACCTTCACAGAAAAGTGCTCTCAGATTTCGATATCTACTGCAGCCACTTATATGCTAGTTTCTCCTAGGGCTTATCCACCTGGCCTATGTTCGCTCCTGGCTTGTATCCACAATGTTTCTCCACTTTCAGTAAGTATCACACGTAAATTCATCTGGTTTTGCCCTATGCTAGAAAAAAAACTGAGGGATGCTCCAGAGTTGGCCTGAAACTCTGAAGCAACCCTACAGCTTTCAGGCAATATGGACAGTAGGATTGGGTCCAATTTGCCTCAGCCCATAAGGGAGAACACCACTCTCTCTTTTTCATTACATTGTTCAGTGTAAGAAAATGGGACGGATCATGTTGGTATTGCAGTTTTTGCCATCTCGGATGTCTGCAGTGCTTTGTGTGAGCTCCCTGTCATTGTGGGCACTCGTTGCTGATATCAACAGAGACACCGGGATGAGCTGGAAAAAGGTGGGGAGATCAGCTCCCTCCTTGTTTCTGATGACACAGGCACCTTTGCTGATGTCAAGATGGGGCACCTGCAATGGTGAAGAGCTCACATAGAGCTCTTCGGCCATTTGGGAAGAGTAATAACAAAGCAAGACAATAAGATGATTGGTTCAGGGTGGGACAAAGTAATCTAGGCCTGACTGGCATACGTGGGCTCCAACCTGTTGTTACAGCAGATTCCAGAGAGTATGTGTGGCTACCTCCGGGATCAGTCTCAAACATTTCTGCTCCAGACCGTCCCTAGATTTGCCGGATAATGGAGATAGAGCCCCAGAAGCTAAACATACAAGCAATTTCTGTGCCTCCTTGTCTCCGCAGTTAGCTGCCATAGATTCCACCTCAAGAACAAATTGGAATCCTGTTGAAATTCCAAGGATCTTTTCCTGTCATGAAAAGCCACTGCGAACATCTCTCAATGTATCTTTCTCTGGCTTTATGAGATCAAGCTGGCACACATATGGCATTCTTGCTCAAGGTGCAGGGGAAGGAGGCAGTCTTCTAAACAAGTTGGACACAGGAAACCTGGGCTTAAGAGAAACCAAAACTAGCACCTTGCCCAGGAAGACTACTAAAAGCCAAGCGAGTTTCTGGTCAGCTTGTTTATTTTTCCGACTCTGTGCTGTTGCCCAAGAAAAGAAACCAATTTACACTTGGGTAAAGAAGAAAGCCCACAAAGCCACAAGACAAATGTTTCTGTAAAAATGGCAAAGGAGAAGGACATCCTGCTCCATTAGTGGAAAGGGCATGCTGACCTCTAGCAGCTGAGAAAGCCAGTTGCAGTTTTTGAGGTTGTGTACATATTCATTTAAAGATTCATTTCCAAAAAATCAAACCCAAACAAAAAAAAACATAAAAGCATGCTAGGCAAATATGAAAAATCATAAAGCAAAAAGTCTTGCCTAAGTCATACTCTTGAATAGTTACAAAAGCCAATATAAACCTTCTATTTCACAGAGAGTCATAACCACACTTTAAATTTGTGTTGTCGTCAGTGTATAGAGAGACAGGATGAGTGGAAAAATATAGAAATATGATGTGCTTATGGCCAGTTGCTACATGAGAAGCAGAGCTACGGGTAAACTAGGCACACCACCAGCTGATCCATCTAGGACAGTGGGTCTCAACCTGAGGGTCAACAAATGTTTTGGCCTTCGACTCCCAGAAATCCCAAATTGGCTGGGATTTCTGGGAGTTGTAGGCCAAAGCACCTGGGGACCCAGGTTGAGAACCACTGATCCAGTAGTTCCTTAAGGATCTGCTCTAAACATATATTGAGACAGTTCCCAAGTTATGAACAAGATCGGGTCTGTAGGTTTGTTCTTAAGTTGAATCTGCATGTAAGTCAGAACATAACAATTTTAACTGCAACTCCAGCCACATACACACACTCACACACAGATATGCATGCTTTGGATAGCATAGCGAGGAGTTAACACCCCTGTGGTGTTTGCTTTGCTGTCTGTGCCCCTGTTCAGAAGATTTCACCTCACTTTCTGTACCTGGATTTTGAAAAATAATGGCTTGTCAAGAAAACAAGGACTGGTGATCAAGCTTCAGTTGAAACACCTTTTCCATATGACAACTCTTTCATGAGTGCATTTCCCTTACAAGGGATAGATTTTCCTCACTTCCTATTGCCTCAGCCCTGTTCTTAACTATGAGTCAGATGTTTGTAAGTCAGGGAATGCCTGCAATGCAAAAGTCAGGATGTAGTTGTTGAGCAAAAATGATGCACGGACCACCCCTATTGTTGGAGAATATTGGAATTTGATATCCAAATAATAATAATAATAATTACTTGTCCAACCTCTGCACTTCACTAGGGATTCCTAAAACCTCTTGCTGATGGGCTTATCTCCTGATACCTTTCTTGAGTATACTTGGGAAACTTTTCTCCTCAAATGAGCTCCATCAAAATGTCAAAGTGGAGAAAGGAGCTTTCGGGAGTACAAGAGCATCAGATCCCATCTGATCTTGGAAGACAAACATAGTCAGTGCTGGCTACTTGGATGGGAGATACCCAAAGGATATTGCAGGCTATAAGCTGTGAAAGGAGAAAGGGACTGGGAAAACAACTTCTGAGTGATCCTTGCCTAAGAAAACCTATGAAATCCATGAGGTTGCCAGATATCAATAGATGACTTAATTAGTGGTTCCCAACCTGTGGTCTGTGGACCACTAGTGGTCAGCAAAAATAAAAATATGTTCCACAGCCTCACAGTTGCTTCAAAACCACGTGGCAATGAGAGCAACTCATCTTGGGAAACCCTCTTATAGTGCCAAGGCAAGAGGGATGTCAGGAGGGGAGAGGCTGACTACCCACGAAAGAGTACTACTACCACATCAGCTCTAGATTATTAAATATGGGTTTCTGTGGGCGAGCAGATGGCAACTACTGGATGGCATATGTTCTATATCAGAAACTAGAGCTGATGTGGTATATCCAATGCAATTTTCTGAATCAGCACCCCAAATAACCAAACCAAATCTAAAGTTGACCAAAAACTGTTTTGTAACCCTTTTGGTACTAATGCTGGAGAATGTTCCCTGGTCAAAGTGGTTCCTATTCAAGTGGTCCCTGGTCTAATGGTAACTGGTCAAAGTGGTCCCTGGTCAAGTGGTCCCTGGTCAAAGTGATCCCTGGTCAAGTGGTCCCTGGTCAAGTGGTCCCTGGTCAAGTGGTCCCTGGCAAAATGATCCCTGGTCAAAGTGGTCCCTATTCAAGTGGTCCCTGGTCAAAGTAAGGTTGGAAACCACTCACTTAAAGGTACAGAGATAAAGAGATGGGTTACAGAACTGTACATACAATACAGATTGAATTTACATGCCAGTATCTCACATATTCCAGCTATGCTAAAATTGGCCCATTCAAACTACTGAATTATAGCACTATTCTCCCACATTTACTGGCATGGCAAAATCTTGTTCAATTCAAGGCTTTGTAATTTTAGTGAGGCCCAAGGTTCTCTGGCTGACAATTCTGAATGTCCCTCCCCAAACTGCAAATCCCAACATTTCATAGGGTGATCGTGTAAATGTGTCCTAGACTACAGTATTGACTTCATACAGAATTAAATGATATGTCACAAGCCTGCCACAGCCCATTGGTTTGGCTCTAACACTGGAACCCAGGAATGACACCTCACATTTCAAATCATTGCACAAGAGTTGCTGAGCTAGCCAAAGCTATGAGAATCATAAGACTTTTTAAAATGCTTTCTTATGAGAAAAACTGCCATTTATCTCAATGCTATTCAAAGTGTGGTCCCTGGATGAGTTCTAGTTCTCTAACCACCGGCTGCTGATTTCTGGAGAGTTCACAGCAAAGAAAGAAATGCATTTCCCAGTAATCAAATATGTTCCTTATGAATAGTTCATTCAATGTTTTTGTGGCTGTTATTCCCATCATACAAATGAGGAATTGAGGATGAAACACAACCTGTGGAAGCACCATGGATAGCATCTCTCTTACAGCTAGTTTTAACAGTCTCTTTTTGCAGGACAATACACATTTTCTTTGTGCAATCCCTCTGCTTACACTCCCAATGGTGTTCATAGCAATGGTCACAGTTTGATCATGAGCTTACAGGCAAAAACATCAGTATGAATTTATGTAAAGCATGGGTATTAGACCCATTATCATCAAAGTAGCCTACCACATCAGCCTTGTGGTTGACTTCAAAGGGCCATTGATTTCATGGATGGAGAATCTGTGGATACAGAGGGCTGAGAAGGGTGGTATACAAATGCAGTAAATACATAAATAAATAAAATTCTTTTTTAACATAGTGGTTAGTACTCTTTAGTTTTTAGCCAGTTTGGATTCCCAGGTGAAACTGAATGACAACTCCCATTACTTCTGGAGAGTTCACAGCAAAGAAAGAAATGATTGTCCGCAATGCAGACTGGGGATAATGGGAATTGCAACACAATAGCACTTGTGTCTCTGAGGTTGGGGAAAGGCTAAAGGACATTTTAAAGTCAGACATCATCTCCACAAGTCTTGTATCTACATTCAGAATCCACTCTCCCGACTCAACAGAACTAACTACAACCTTCTTGATGTTACTATATCACAACTCCCATCAGTTCTAGCTAAGATGTCTAATGATGAAGAATACAGGAGTTGTAGTTCTGCATCTGGAGGGCTACATAAAATGACATGGCGGGCCAGATTTTCCCTGTGGGCCTTCAGTGTGACAATATGCTGTACGTGTACGGTATATCTTTTCAGCACTTTTCAAAAGAAAAGTAATTATTAACACTATTGTTATGGGTATAAGGTACAGATGAAATGTTCATGAAAATTATTTTCAGCTTTGGGTCCCATTTCGGAATATCTCATTGTATATGCAAGTACAGGTGTTCTGAAATTCAAAAGATACTGGATATTATATTTTTTTTAAATTTGTCAGAAGCGCCTTGAAAACATTGCCGCAGGGGCACAATGGGTTAAACACCTGTGCCGGCTAAACTGCTGACCTGAAGGTCGGTGGTTCAAATCTGCGAGACGAGGCGAGCTCCCATCTGTCAGTCCCAGCTCCCCATGTGGGGACATGAGAGAAGCCTCCCCAGGAGCGGTCCTACAGGTAGGCCAAGTAAGCAGCCGCATAGGGCGCCAGCTGGGAAGGGGGCGCCATCCTGGCCGCATGGGGCACCATCCTGGCCGCAGCTGCCTGCTTTTGGGTCCCGGCCTTGTGCACTCCGACGCCGCTTCTGGGCATGCGCGGAGGTTTTCATGCAGGCGCAGTTGCTCCAGAGCTGAAGTTGAGCGCAGGAGCAACTGCACATGCGCGAAAACCTCCGCGCATGCCCAGTAGCTCCCTTGCGCAGAAGGAAGTGTAAGTGAAGGAATGAATGAAGGGCTTTCCTCCTCCTCCTCTGTGACCTCTTCTCTCCCTCCTTCCTTTCTTCAGCTCTATTTCTGTCTAGACCTGAGGGGCCTGAGGCTATGAGGAGTTGTGGGAGTTGGAGTCCAAAACAGCTAGAGGGAGGGAGGGCCCAAGTTTGCCCAGGCAGTGCTGCCTGTATTCGACCTCATTTGAACATTTTGGCTGTTTTTCTATTTACATTTACATTGGGATCCTAATTTTGGACTTATGGAAGACTCCTATGAATTATGAGATGGGTGGTAGGTAATATATTCTGATTTTGATGCATTTACATTGCATTTCTTGTTGATTATTATACAGTTCTGCTTAATATTGTCATACAATATAATAAAATACAATATAACAATAGAATAATGATATATTTTATATTACATGTACCGTAATATTACAAACAATATTGCAGTATAGTAGTATTGTACAAAATAGTAATATATAATATTTTATTTTACCTTATTTTGGGTTATTTGAGTTTTATAGGAGTAATGAAAATATTTAGTAGAAAATAATTTCATTTAAATAAAAAAATGTATTTATTATTCTATAATAATAATATAATAGAATGTTATATTATATTATAATGTCAATATATTATAATATAATTATATTGTAATGTAGTATAATATAATTATGATATAATATAGTATGAGTATGGTATAATATATTGTATATACGTTGATACAATATAATACTATTAATGGTATTGTGATATTATAATTGTATATTTGTTTTACATGGGGGGGCGCCAAAATAATGTTTGCTTACCATTTAAAATTACCTTAGACCGCCCCTGAGCCTCCCACAGGATGGTAACACATCCGGGCATCCCTTGGGCAACACCTTTGTAGGTGGCCGATTCTCTCACACCAGAAGTGACTTGCAGTATGATATTTCAGATAAGGGATGCTCAAACTGGACAATTTAATGAGCTAAACTTTCCCCATTTGGATGACCACTCTGTTTGAAAGATAAGCGATCACTGAAGAGCTCTCCAATCTCAGGACCCCATAGAAGGCAACCATAGTAGCTAAAGTGAAATTATAGCATTAACACTTAAGGACTTTAATGCCTCCCCATCAATGTCTGAAGCACTGATTGTTTTAGCTATGCATCTGGATTCCTGAAGACATTAAAGCCAGCCCCAACTGTTAATAAATTAACCCACAGCTTTGTTGCAACTCACACTGCTGCCTATGAGCCTTTTCAGAAATCTAGAGAAATGCTCTCCAGCCTCTCAAGAACAAGGAAAGAGCTTGGAGAGCAGCAATTACGCAAACAGGAGAGAACGAAACAGCACTCTGAAGAGACAGCTTGTACAGAACAGAGTGTTGCCTCACATACACTACGGCTCAGCCAGCACCTCGTACTGTCCATCGGAAATCGTACAGATCTAGGAGTTCCAGTATTCAGCTGGGAAAGAAAACGCAGTGTTGAATGGAGTGAACACATGCCAAAAGGAAACCACCCCACCAAAACAGGCCTGGTGCAGCTGAGTGTAGTTTCAAGCTGTAAGAAAATTCAGGGTCTATACCATACATGAGAAACTGTTCTTTCGCAGAATTATATATGAATGTCTCCAACACAAGGGATGGGAAGTCACTAAATTGGGAGGGGTGGGAAGAGGCGAGAGTATAACCAAATACGAATATTGTATTGATGTTTGGAAGTATTGTATTGGTTCATAGGTATAGACTCGTTTCATTGTTTTTATGAGTATGTAAATTGAAAACAAGAAAACATATTAATATAGAGAAATTGTTCTTTCATTAGACATTAGCCTTTTCTCTTGTATTTTCTGCTGAGCAAAATGAAACAACATATATTAGATTCATTAGAAGTGAAGGTGATGGCATCATTATCTATCTATCTATCTGTCTATTTATTTAAAGCTTTTCTTTATCACTTTTTGGTTTCTTAGGACCCCCAAGGCAATGTACAATAAATACAAATGTTAGACAAAACATTTAATATAAATCAGGGGAGTCCAGCCCCCGGAGGCCCCAGTGGCGCAATGATCAAACCCTTGTGCCAGCAGGACTGAAGACCAACAGGTCAGAGGTTCAAATCCGGGTAGAGCGTGGATGAACTCCCTCTGTCAGCTCCAGCTTCCCAAGCAGGGACATGAGAGAAGCTTCCCACAAGGATGGTAAAACACCAAAAAAAAAACCCAAAACATCCGGGTGTCCCCTAGGCAATGTCCTTGCAGATAGCCAATTCTCTCACACCAGAAGCGACTTGCAGTTTCCCAAGTCGCTCCTGAAACAAAAAATGGGGTGACCAACTGGTCACCTGCCAGCAACCTGCAACAATAAAAGGGGGAGAGGATGATGTGCCGAATGCACTTGAAATATAACCTGCTAAATTTCTCATATCAAAAATGTGAGGGGTGTGACCGTTTTGCCACCAATCTCCTTCCCCAAAAATAGCAAAATTGTCTCCTATGGAATGTATGAGGGTAAAAATCATGGCTCCTAAGGTGCCACTACAATGGTCCTGATGTTGCTTGCGGTCCATGAGCAACATTTTACCCATTTCTGATAAAAGCAGGTTCAAAACATTTAAAAGAACTAAAACAATTTCTTTAAAAATAGTTTTAAAACAATAAACTTAAGTTGACCCCTCCGGACTAGCACAGCAGGTTAAACCGCCAACTACAGAAGATCCTGTCAACCAGAAGATTGGCAATTCAAGCCCAGGTCAGGGCGAGCTCCTGATATCAGCCCAGCTTCTGCTCACCTAGCAGTTCGGGAAAAAAACAATGTAAGTAGTTAAATAGGTACCACTTTGGCAGGGAGGTAAAAGGCATCCTGAAAAGCATGCCAGCAAAAATCCAACCAGGAAAGGCATCCATGGATGACAAGCTCCTCAACATAGAAAATGAAACATTGCAGAGTCGAGCACAGCCGGTTGCTGGAGATGAAAAGAGGGAAGCCTTGCCTCTGTTTATCTGAGTGTCTATGTCTATCAATTGTATAATGGCATTTAATGTTTGCCATATATGTACCTGTAATCCCATCTCCATTGGTGCCCCCTTGTCGCAGGGGAGAGGCTTGCGTATCCTAATGAAGCTGTGAGCTATGGTGGCGGTGGCATAATAGCCACCGGTAGGGCCTCCCATGCCAGACAGGTCACAACCGAAGGGTCTGACAAAGAGCGTCAATGGGCAGGATGGGCTCTCTAGCCTTTTGGCAACCATCCGAAGAGAAGGAAAACTCTGATTTCAAACCCAGGTAGATGGTGCTCATCTAACCCTGTAAGGTCAACCATCTAGAGAAGGAAACTCAAGTCAAAGCTACAACCTGATGACCTCGCTGCCACCGTCCTACGCTTGCTAGGCCCCGGCAGATGAACCTTTGGTTTAAAGGGTGAGGCCAGTTCTGTGCACGCTGTGCTCCACCAGAAAAATCCATTGCACAGGCTCGAAGGACACATCCAACCTCCGTCATCAAAATGCTTGTAGAAAGCATGGGATGAGTCCTTCCTAGGACTCTTCGTTTGCAAAGTAATGCCAGAGAGAGTCCTCTCAGGGAGATAGAGCTGAATATAAATAAAGTATATTGTATCCAGCTAAAATTTCAAGGGGCAGATATCTAAGTGTGGAGGGCCTTTATGTTCAATTCAGAGGCAACACAGAAGGCTACATGCACCTCCACAAACTCACAAGGGCAAGGCCATTGGTGCCAGAACACAGTTGAAATCACAGGTGCATAACATGGAAGACAGTGTCATTGTGTCCCTTCCAACTTCATCACCTTAGTGGCAGAGGCAGCAATCACCCCACTAATGTTAGTCCCCAAGAATTCCCTCCATCAGAGATTTTGATTCCATCATGCTATCCTCAATCACTATTTTGAGCACATGACATAAATGGGAGGATGTGAACAGAGAGCACAGGACAGTCCTCTTGGACTTGCCTCCCCTTCTCGGAGAGGAAAGACTTGCCAAGCAGTCAAAGGTAGAATGACCAGGAGACATAGCAAAGGTAGACCTTAAGAACAATTTCTGGTGGTTCCCCATATAGGTCGCATAGCAAGAGAAGCAGAAGTTGTCATTTCAATCTGCATCATGGAGGGGTGTGTATGTGTGATTCCCTGTGATTGGGGCGGACAGAAAGCAAACGTCATGGGGACTCAAAAGAGAGAGAGTCCTCTTGGGATTTATTGCCAAGACAGGTGAAAATAGTTTCCAATAACACATTGCCAAAGCAGAAAATAAGTGTGAACCAGATATTGAGGCACACCCTGACCTCACTGCTCATCTCCAATAACCAGTCATAGTTCCTGGGAATAGCCCATATTTGGTGGACAAATTAATGTTTGGAGCGCCAGGTTCAAATCCAAGATCTAACTTTCCAAGAGTTCTACCTTGGATTTGGAAAAAGTCCTCTTTCAAAACCAGTATGAGGAGAGACAGCATGTCTCTTGTCTCCACTGGAACTCGGGCAAAAGATGGCATCATATACGATGGCTAACAGTGAAGGTATTGGTTTTATATAGTAGTTTTATATGTTTTTAAAGGCCTTATTGTATGTCATTCTGTTTTAAATGTGGTTTTAAGTGTATATTGTTAAGGCATCAAATGGCTGCCTGGTTGTAAGTCGCCTTGAGTCACCTTTGAGTTCGAAAAAGGCAGGATAGAAATATTATAAATAAATAAATAAATAAATAATCATATTTCAATAGGTAAAGGTTTTCTCCTGATATTAAGTCCAGTCGTGTCCAACTCTGGAGGTTGGTGCTCATCTCCATTTCTAAGCTGAAGGGCCAGCGTTGTCCGTAGACACCTCCAAGGTCATGTGGCCAGCATGACTCCTTGGAGCGCTGTTAGCTTCTCACCAGAGGGGTATCTATTGATCTATGCACATTTGCATGTTTTCGAACTGATAGGTTGGCAGAAGCTGGGGCTAACAGAGGGAGCTCATGCTGCTCCTCTGATTCGAACCTGCAACCTTTTGGTCAGCATGTTCAGCAGCTTGAAAACAGGGTTCATGGCCATCTCCCAGGGATGCTTTAGTTAACCATTATGAACTACAAGGTTGGCCCCTGCTGTCTTTTCCAGCTTTGTGAGTCATTGTGGTGCTATGGGAAATTTTGGGAAATAGGGAAAGAGAGATTATCGTCATTTCTAAATGTTTTCCATCCCAGCATGAGGTCAGGGTGCAACCCCTCCTCCCAGATTACTCTGAACTTTTAGAAGGGGAGCAGTCAAGTTAACCAGCCTAATGGGGTAGGGGAGAAAACTATTGGTGGCATTTGCATCCAGTTGCAATGCCAGTTTGCCTTCCTCATATTACAGTCCTGTGTCTATTAAAGTGTTACCAACTTTGTAACACTCTCACACCAGAAGCAACTTGCAGTTTCTCAAGTTGCTCCTGGCACAGAAAAAAAACCCACTTTTTTTTCTCAAGAAAGATCTAATACTGTTTATCTTTAGGGGTTCCTTCACTTGCTCATCTTTGAATGTGACAGAATCCATTTTCTATCACCAATGCCCTACTTCACTTTGCATAGGGCAAAGAGGCCAATCACTACACAAAAGAAAAACTGGACATAGCTCTGACCTTAGGAGACAAAAGTATTCATAAGCAGTGGGGGAGCGTTTCAGCTTCCCAGTATGCTTTGTGAGCCACCTCAAAGTGACTGTTATGAAGCAAAGCAAATGCAAAGGGAGATTACAGAGAACTTGTTGAGCTACAATTGATTAGGAAGTTCCAGTCTATCACCAGAAGTTTGAACTGAGAGAACAGTTTCTTATTACACAACACATGCTGATAGATTTGTCTATGGCCAGAATGGTTGCGTTATCCCAGTTTTGCTGAATGGCCAGTGTGGATGATGCAGTTGCCACTTTCTGCATTTAATTCACTCTGGCTTCACCTTCAATCATGTGTATTCTCTATATACCAGTTACTCTGGGTAACACCTCATTGCACTCGATTAAATCGACTACTGACCATGAAATTCATATGATGCATCCTATATAGTCCATAAGGTGCCATTTACAGAACTTGTTTAAATGAAAGAAAAAGGTATGTTTGGGTTACCTTTCCTTTGACATGTGCCTCTTTGGCATACATACCACTTCCGCTGGAGAAGAGCAAACATCTATTAAAGAGTTTTCAAACAGAGAACTTTTACTCAAAAGTGTGTAAGAGCAGTGTTTCCCAACCAGTGTGCCATGAGCAATCATCAGGTGTGCCGTGGGAAATTGGCACTCTCCCCCTCCAAGCAGCCCCTCACAGGTTTCTAAGAAACAAATTGAGCCTCTCCACTTGGAAAGGTTTTTTTTTTTACTATTTTACTGGATTTTTCAAGAGTTGCCCCCAGGAACTGTTTATAACAGCTTCATTACATCCATAGTTAACTGGAAGCGAGTTTCACTCAGGGCGAAATTTCACAAAGGTCTGGAGAACAAGCTCTATGAGGAGCAGCTTGAAGAGCTGGGCATGTTTAGCCTGAAGAAGAGAAGGCTGAGAGAAGACATGATAGTCATGTATAAATATGTGAGATGAAGTCATATGAAGTCATGTTGTGTTCATCGAAACAGGCCCAGGTTTCACACTGAGTGTATAAATACATTTTAAAACATATTAACTATATGTATTACTGTGTTAGAGTGTCATTTTGTGTCATTTTGGTTGGTGGTGTGCCCCAGGATTTTGTAAATGTAAAAAATGTGCTGCGGCTCAAAAAAGGTTGAAAAACACTGTGTTAGAGGTTATAATAAAGCTGCTGCCTGCTACATCCATGTTGCAGATGTGTGATACTCAGCTTCCATTTTTGCAAATACGTACATTGTTTTATTGATGCAACATTATTGATCTATGTGTTGTTGAAGGCTTTCATGGCTGGAATCACTGGGTTACTGTGAGTTTTCCAGGCTGTTCCAGAAGCATTCTCTCCTGACATTCCACCTCACAACCTCTGAGGATGCCTGCCATAGATGTGGGCGAAACATCAGGAGAGAATGCTTCTGGAACATGGCTATACAGCCTGTAAAACTCACATCAACCCATTATTGATCTTATGAAATGAAGAACACAATAGCACAGCCTGGCTAACTTTCTCAGCTTCCCCTCCTGTGTTTCTCCCCCTTGAAAAGAGGCCAATTACTTGGCAGGGGGGCAAAGGATGGGGTTAGATAACACCCTAGAGCTGTTGCTTTGAAGTCCAGCAGGCAGCATCCTCAACGACAGACCCAGGAAAACAAAAGAGAGCTCTCTGGCCACAAGAAATCCCAGCTATTCTTCTCCCTATCTTTTGATATCCCAAAGGGCTTTATACGCTGACCTCTGCTCTCTGGCACAAAGATCTCATCTGAAGATGTGTCAGCCATGTCAAAAATTCTTTCAAAATTTAGTTATTCAGCAAAGAATTGCTCTGCTTTTCCCTTAACTCTGTTCTGACCTCCAAATAATTCTTTTTTCATTTTTTCAGGCACAATAGGGGGGAAAACTGGATTCTTACATATAAGACATAGCTATGGGAAAGCTAGCCCCCTTCCCTTTGATTTTCTCGTTTATACTGGATTTTTAAAAAATGGATGGCATAGTGATTTATATATGTATCGTGCCAGAAGCGAATTAATGGTACAGTCATAATGTATTTAAAAACACAAAGAATGTTAAAAACTTGGCATGATACTAAAGGACTTTGACCAGTAGCTGGCCACTTGGAGTGCCTCTGGTGTTGCCATAAGAAGGCCTTCCATTGTGCATGTGGCAGGGCTCAGGTTGCATTGTAATAGTTGGTCTGTGGTTTGCTCTTCTCCACACTCGCATGTCATGGACTGCACTTTGTGGCCCCATTTCTTAAGGTTGGTTCTGCATCTCGTGGTGCCAGAGCACAGTATGTTTAGTGCCTTCCAAGTTGCCCAGTCCTTGTGTGCCCAGGGGGGGAGTCTCTCATTCAGTATCATTCATGCATTGAGGTTCCGGGTTTTAGCCTGCCATTTTTAGACTCTCGTTTGGTGAGGTGTTCCTGCAAGTATTTCTGTAGATCTTTGAAAGTTGTTTTTTGATTTAAGGCTTTGGCTTGCTGGCTGATATCCAATCAGAGGATGGGCTGGAGATGTCACTCCCTTGGTCCTTCCATTATTGGCTGCTACTTCCCAGCGGATGTCAGGTGGTGCAATACCGGCTAAACAGTATAATTTCTCCAGTGGCTTGGGGCATAGACGTCCAATATAGTAATTGATTTTGCTTTTCTTCTGAACTAGAGCCCCATCCTTCACATTAGTGCCACATTATGCATTCTGGTGTATTTATTTATTTTTTTTATTTATTTAAAAATTTTGTACCCCGACCTTCTCACCTCCAAGGAGGGACTCAGACCGGCTTACAGCAAAATTCAATGCCATACAAATTTAAAACATCTTAAAACAGCATATTAAAATACATAAAAATAAAGATACATAAAACCACATTGCCATTAAAACCACATTCAGCTTGGTCTAAAAAAGTGCTCACCAATTTCAGATTGAAATCAATCTCAGCTTATTCTGGGAAGGCCTCGTTCCATATCCAAGTCTTCACCCACCTCCTTCACCCACCACCCAAGGACAACAGGGAGGGGGCAGATCTAACATCGCTTGGGAGGGAGTTCCACAGCTGAGGGGCCACAACAGAGAAGGCCCTGTCTCTCGTCCCCACAAGACGTGCTTGCAAAGATGGCGGGATCGAGAGCAGGGCCTCTCCGGAGGATCTTAATGTCCTTGATGGTTCATAGGGGAGAATTCGTTCGGACAAGTAAACTGGGCCGGAACCGTATAGGGTTTTGTAGGTTAAAACCAGCACTTTGAATTCTGCCCGGAAACTGGCAGCCAGTGGAGCTGGCGCAACAAGGGAGTTGTGTGCTCCCTGTACCCCGCTCCTGTTAGTAACCTGGCTGCCGAGCGTTGGACTAATTGCAGCTTTCGAGCAGTCTTCAGAGGCAACCTTTTATTATGAATAGCTCATTTTTATCTGTACCTCAATTTTTCCCAACAATGGGGATCAAATCTGCACTTTATGGAACCTATACTTATATAATCCTAATATGTACAATTGATTAATCCATGAATGAGGTGCAAGGAGCTTAGATCCAGCCGTCATGCCATAGTATCCTACTCGTGACAATAAACTACTCCTGGCTATGAAGACGGCAGTCAAGATAAAGCAGAGTACAATCCGTTCTCCCCATTTGTAAGGAACTGATCAGAGTAAGGCAGAGATTCTTTGTCTAGAAACATAACTTGCTAAATTTTGCATTTACTTTCCCTACAGTCCAAGTCTCCAGCCTCTAACATCCTTCACATTCAACAAAATACTATCAGATACTAAAAGTGCCTGCCATTTCTCAAATTAGGTATTTACATGGGGGATCCACAGCATGCCAATTGCCTGCCATACTTGTGTAGGTGCCTTCAAGCCGACTACTGATTTATGGCAATCCCATGGATTTCCTAGGGTTTTCTTAGGCAAAGAGCACTCAGAGGTGGTTAAGCCAGTTCCTCCCTCTGAAATATAGCTTACAGCACCTGGCATTCATACTTCACATGGTCATAATTTTATCAAAGACACCACCATGTGGTAACATTTCAAATTTACAATGACCCGAAGCTATAAAAGAGCTTGAATTGTGGTCAAGGATTACTAGAGACATGTGAAACCTCGCAGTGTGCTTCCGTGACTCAATATATCTTCAAGGCTTAAAACTTCAACATTTCCCATATTCTACATAGCTTTATATTACAAGTCGGAATTTGACGAATATTGTGTAATGGAGGTCTGGATCTACCAGAAATTGAGACGTTTTGAATTTCTACCAGGCCACATGTATTTGTTTTGAATCCAACCACAAGAGACTTGGCTAAGAAGTTTCCTATTGATATGGGCTTCCTCCCTTTTGTAGATTAAGTTTTTAAAAACCTATTTGATTTTTGAATTTGCTTTGTTTTTATTTGTTCTTTCTTTCGAAATTCCCCTGGAAAGCTTTAAAGAGGTGGAATTATAGTGGAATGATGTGGGACATTAGATGAATTTTTTAACATCCGATTCTGCTTACTTGCTGTTCATTCTAAATACTGGACTGCAAAACATAGTCAGCCAAAAATAGACATGTTGGCTGAGGTGTTTTCCAAGGTGTGATGCAAAAAAGTAATGTTTTCAATCACCAGGCAATTCTTAATTTGTTGTCTGCAACCCACCCTTGTTTTTCTTTAGTTGCTCTACTTGGCAGGCATTACCGTACAGCCCAATAGATTTCCCATCTATTAGGTGTTAAGACAAGTTTCTGTACTTCTCAATGAAAATGAATAGTAGTACAGTGAGCCCTCCACATTCGCTGTGGTTAGGGGCTCAGGACCCTCACAAAGTGAGGACCCTGAACCCTACAGGCCAATGGATATTCCATCACAGACATCAGAAGAGCTGCAAGACCAAGAACAAGATATAATGAGAGTAGAGACAAAGAATAAACATAACCCAGTTTAAGCAATGGTTTTCAACCTGTGGGTCCCCAGATGTTCGGGGGCTGAACTCCCCCTGGCTAACAGCTGGTAAAATGGCTGGATATTCCATCACAGACATCAGAAGAGCTGCAAGACCAAGAACAAGCCACGAGAGTAGAGACAAAGATCCACCCAGAGGAAAAGTGTTCTTGCCATACAACAAGGGAGCCACTGACCGCATAGGGAAGCTGATGAGGAAACACAATAAGCAAACTATCTACAGACCCACTAAGAAAATCCAACAAATGCTACATTCAGCAAAGGACAAGAGGGATCCTCTCACCTCTGCAGGAGTCTACCATATACCATGCAGCTATGGACAAGTCTACATAGGGACCACCAAACGCAGCATTGCCCAAGCACAAATCAAGGAACATGAAAGAAAATGCAGACTACTTCAACCTGAGAAGTCAGCCATAGCAGAGCACCTGATGAACCAACCTGGACATAGCATATTATTTGAGAATACAGAAAAGTCTGGACCACCCGAACAACCACCATGCCAGACTACACTGAGAAGCCACTGAAATCCACAAGCATGTGGACAATTTCAACAGAAAGGAGGAAACCATGCAAATGAACAAAATCTGGCTACCAGTATTTTAAAAACTCTAAAATCAGGACAGTAAATAAAGAACAACACTCAGAAAACTGATGAATTCCGGACATGAAACAATCAGAGCCAGATAACACCTCCCAACAAAGGATTTGCCCCAGGCAGGAAGCAGCCAGACTTTGAAGCTGCAAAGCCATTCAATGCTAATCAAGATGGCCAATTGCAACATTCACACCTGCCTCAAGCAGATAAGAGTTCTTTCTCCCACCCTGGACACTCCACAAGCTTCACTTGCCTAGTTTCCAACAGATCTCACAACCTCTGAGGATGCCTGCCATAGACGTGGGCAAAACATCAGGAGAGAATGCTTTTGGAACAAGGCCATACAGCCTGGAAAACTCACAGCAAACCAAAAATGTTATTCTTTTTACCTGAGAGAACACCTCTCTAGGAATCTCCAGATCCTCCAGCATGATACTATGGTCTACTCTACTGGATGACCTACAAATGCCTAAAAAAAGTATTCCCTCTAACAATCTCCAGATCCTTTAACATGAGTCTGTAGTCAACTTCCATGGGAAGCTGACCATAGAATCAAACTAGAAGACCTAGATTACTAGAGATCAAATCCACAAATAATTTTTTTAAAGCAAATGTGCACTGTCGACAATATTATTATTGTCGTTGGGTGCATCCAGACAGCAGACTGTATTATCATTGTCATTATGCATCCAGACTGAACGAAAAGTCCCTGATTTTGTTCCTGTTCTTGCTGGTTTTGTGGTAGGTTAATACCAACCAAACTCGGGAGGGTAGTATGAAAAGATCTGATTGTACCGAATCAGAACAGCAAATATTCTGGCAGAAGCAGAATGTGTATAGATCAAGAAAATAACATTGGAATGTACAGGAACAAAATCTGGGACGTTTTGGACATTTCAATCAGTCTGGATATACACACACTGTTATCACTACGTATTATGACATCTATCCTGTGCTTTATGGGCTATGAGCCACAGCTCTCCCTCTCTTGGAAATGGGTTGCTTGGTAGTCAAAATAATGTGCCATCCTGCTTGTCCTTCTTCCATCATGTCTCCTTGTCCCCTACCTACCTACCTACCTACACACACACATACACACACACACTTTCCAGCCAGATCTATAGTTCATGAACTCCACTCGCTAGTTGCTGTCAATTGTAAAGGCTAGGTTCTTATGCTGCCATGCTATTTAGGCCCCTTCCACACAGCTGTATAAAATCCACATTGAATTGGATTATCTGGCAGTGTGGACTCAGATAACCCCGTTCAAAGCAGATATTGTGGATTATCTGCCTGGATATTCTGGGTTATATGGCTGTGTGGAAGGGCCCTTAGTTCTCCTTCCTCTTTATGGACAGATTTAGGAGATCTCGCATGTAAACATCAGTTTTTCAGACATGACTTGGAAACCTAGTTTCCCAAAGGAATCCAGGTACAGGATATGAAGATGTTTGGAGGTCAAAGCATTGTGTGTCTATGCTGTGAAGGTTGCATCCCCAACTTTCCCTTGCAAGTATGATCTCGGTCAAGTGATTTGGCAAACAGACTTCAGTTTGACTTTCTGTGAAGTAGATTTCCATTTGAGCCCTTTTCTTCCTTCATAGAGAAGTGAGTCCTGAGTTGCAGCCATTGACTGAAGTATATATTGCTGCCATTAGGTGTTCCTGCCAGCTAAGCACAACTTTTGCCAGGAGGACACATTCCACACACTCCTTCCAACTTTGGATTTCTGTTGTTTCCTAGTCCGACAGTCAGTTATCATAGCCGTCCTTAGACCTTGAACATCTTCAGATCCTCCTGGACTCTTAGTAGAAGGGAGGATTTGGTCCCGGGGCTGTTTGCAAGCTTATGCATTCAAATCCAAAGTAAATCCCATTGTGAGGGTGTACCGCTTAGGAGACTACAGATAGAATGTCAGCCTTGTGAAGACAATATTCTACAGTTTGATTAATACTTTGACTTTACTTAAGCATTAAGGGACTAGAATGTTGGGCCCCCTGGTAGTGCGGCGGGTTAAACTGCTGAACTTGCTGACCAAAAGGTTGGCGGTTCGAATCCGGGGAGCGGGATGAGTTCCTGCTGTTAGCCCCAGCTTCTACTAACCTAGCAGTTTGAAAACATGCAAATGTAAGGGAAGGTAATGGCGCTCCATGCTGTTATGCCGGCCACATGACCTTGGAGATGTCTATGGACAACACCGGCTTTTTGGCTTAGAAATGAAGATGCACACCACCCCCCAGAGTCAGACACGACTGGACTTCATGTCAGGGGAAACCTTTAAATTTAGCCCCTCAAATCTGGGCATCTAATTTGCATTGGATGCAAATCATGAGTATTATGCCTATTATGCGAACTTGCATTTTAATTATGCAAATTCAATATGTTAAATGTTTCATTTTTCTACCGCAAGTTCAGTGTTCACATGATTTTTCTTCTTAAAATAACCACGGATCGAACAGAATCAGAATAATGCCATGCTGTATTTAGAGACCCATATTCAGTTCCTGCCCGGTCAGGGAATTTACCATGTGGCCATCACTACATCCATAAAATAATGTCAGACACCTCTGAGAATGACTGACATCTTATTCATAGGGCAAAAGGTAAAGGAAAATAAGGATATAGGTTAACTGCAAGGGGGAAAAGATAAATAAAAGGTCAATTTTAAACTGGTTGCGTTCATTGCTTTCCACCAATTTTGTTTAAACTCCCATAAAGTTTGAGTGAAATCAAGAAACTAACTTTTCCAAGCTCTGCTCGTGCTACACATGCCCATCACAATTTTGTTTCTATCTCCCTCCTATTGTGTGGCTCTCCTTTTTGAATCCAGCATGTATAAATAATGCCGTCCGTCCAGTGCCTGTGTTGGAAAGCATTCCCTTTCAGGTCAAAAGGAAAAGGGAGCCACATTTGATAGCAGCTCTGTGGCTTAGGAGCCTATAGACTCAACCACTGCAAGCCTTTGGCCTGACAAAGACGGACTGTTTTTTGAAGACAATGGCTACAATCCATGGCACAGTTATGGCTACTTAAGCCCCATGGATTAAGCACACATAGCTGTGCACTGGGCTGCTGGCTTCCAGACAACAAAGGGGGCTCTTTAACCCCTTCCTCTGACGCAGACCTACAACTTTATTGCCTCCCTTCCCTGGTTCATATTGCCAGGGCTGTCTGCTGAAAAGTGTTGGACATTTTCAATCTAGGAAGGAGGGAATCCCACCACCAGGAGGACCAAGGCAGAGGAAGAAAGAAGCTCTTTCCTAATAGAATGCCAGATACAATAAATGTGTTTTTATGGTGCCACAAGGCCCTTCAATTGTTTTTTCTTTCCCAGGAGATTTTTGTTAAAGGTTTTCATTTCATGGCAAGCCATAAAACAGAGAAGACGGAATGATAAACCAAGGGAGACACACACATCACACAAATGGCAACCACAAAACAGCCAACATGTGAGGATAAACAACTGAAGAATCAAATCAACATACAAATGCAGACCAAGGTGAAATCAGACAAAGACATCACTCAAATCAATCAATAGCTTTGAAGAAACAGGATGTAAAGGACATCTGCAATGGGTCGCTGTGAGTTTTCCAGGCTGTATGGCCATGTTCCAGAAGCATTCTCTCCTGACATTTTGCCCACATCTATGGCAGGCAACCACAGAGGTTGAGGGATCTGTTGGAAACTAGGCAAGTGAGGTTTATATATCTGTGGAATGTCCATGGTGGGAGAGAGAACTCTGATCTGTTTGAGGCAAGTGTGAAAGTTGCAATGAGCCACCCTGATTAGCATTTAATGGCCTCGCAGCTTCAAAGCCTGGCTGCTTCCTGCCTGGAGAAATCCCTGTTGGGAGGTGTTAGCTAGCCCTGATTGAATCTTCTCTGGAATTCCTTTGCTTCTCTCTCTCTCTCTCTCTCTCTCTCTCTCTCTCTCTCTATATATATATATATATATAATAAATAATATATAAAAATATTATATATATAATATTTTTATATAATTTATATATAATATATAATTTCTCTCTCTCTCATATATATATATATATATAATTTTAATAAATCTTCACAATATATACAATATTACAGCATTTTAAATTGTGCTTTTACCACATCTATTCTCCCACCATTCCCCAAGTCAGTCCTCTTACTCATAAACCTAATGATCACTATGCAAGTCGGAAAGAAAATTGGAGAGATGAAAATAAAACGAAGATTTGGAGAATATCCTCAATGTTACACGTCAGGGATACAAATTGAAAACAATAGCCGAAATATATAATGTAACAAGAACAACAATACATTAAAACCTTCTATTCAATCTTATTAAATGACAGATAAAATGATGTTTGAGTTGACTTTACGATTAAACTTTTGAACTCATTCTACGAGTGCATCTACCCATCTACAGCATCTAGATTTAATGCTGTTTGACACCACTTGAACAGGAATGGCCCAATGTCATATAACCTTGGAGTTGTAGTTTTACAAGATCGTCAGGCTTCTCTTCCAAAGACTGCTTGATGTATCACCAAACTACAGCTCCTAGGATTCCACAACACTTTTTTTCATGTCAGGAGCAACTTGAGAAACTGCAAATTGCTTGTGGTGTGAGAGAATTGGCTGTCTGCAAGGACGTTGCCCAGGGGACGCCCAAATGGTTGGGCTGATAGACAGGAGTTCACCCATTCCCCGGATTCGAACCGTCAACTTTTCAGTCAGCAGTCTTGCCGGCACAAGGGTTTAACCCATTGCACCAACTACAGCTCCAAGGATTCCCTAGAAGTGAGCCATGGCAGTTAAAGTGGGCACCATCCCCTTTATTTGCAAGGATCCCAGCTGCCTTGGCTCTGTGTGTCTGCCTTTCCAATCCCTTTCCAGCACTCAATTAGCCTGGAATTTGGAAAGCCTTTCACTTCGCCTCCACATCCTTATTTACCACCTCTCTTTTCTGTTTTGTTCCAAAGGGGAAACAATCCTGAGAGCTAGGAGTTAGAAACCTGGCTCCTCATGCACAGAAGAACAAGGGGTGAATGCAGTCTGGCACACTTGACATGCTTTGGCTCAATGCTATGGAATACTGTGATTTGTAGTTTGTTGAGGCACGAGCTCTTTTTGGCAGAGGAGGCTACCTTTTTTTGTGGAGACTTTTCTTAATAATTGATGAGCCTCCACAATAATTGTAATTACTTTTAAATGTTTTTAATGCTTAATATTTATTTATATCTTATTTCTGGATATTACAATGCTTTGTGGTTTTTGTCTTGCATTCAATGTTAAATATGCTTTGATTTGTATTGTATTATGTTGTGAGCTGCTTTGGGTCCCGTCAGGTAGAAAAGCGGGATATAAAGATTTATTATTATTATTATATAAATATAATATATTCTATTATAACTTAAATAATATAATCATATAATATAATAAAATAATAATGTAACACATATTAATATAATTTAATATATAAAAATAGAATAGAATAGAATAATAATCATATAATAGAATAAAATAATAATATTATAACATATATTAAGGCAATATAATTATATGTAATAATATTATAACACATATATATATAAATATAATATATTATAACATAAATAATATAATATAATCATGGAATATAATAATATTATAACATGTATTAATACAATATTATATAATAATATATAATAATATTATAACACACACAAATAAATATAATATATCGGAGTGACCTGGATTATGATTGTGGATAGCATGGTTTTATAGTGATTGTAATGTTTTTTAAAATGTTTTAATGTTTTTAAATCTTGATCTTAATTTTTAATTTATTTTAATTGTACATTGTTGTTAAGGCATTGCATTATTGCCTATCTGTAAGCCGCCTTGAGTCTCCTTCAGGGTAGAGAAAGGCGGGATATAAATATAGTAAATAAATAAATAAATGCTATTATAACATATGTAATATAATATAATATAACATATATTAATATAATATAATAGGTAATGATATTATAACACACATATATAAATATAATATATTCTATTATAATATATATAATATAATAAAATATTATATATTACTATGGGCTATGATTTCAGGAGTATGTACTTTGTTTTTAACTGCATATTTAAATGTATTTAAATACACAATGTATTTTGTATGTTTTTTAAATGTCTTAATGCAGCATTGAATTATTGCCAATTTGGAAGCCACTCTGAGTCCCCTTCGGAGTTAAGCTAGAGCAAGGTAAAAATATAGTAAATAAATACATAAAAGCCCAGTGTAGCTACAACTCCCAGGATTCCATAACATTGGGCCAGGGAAGTTAAAGAGGTGTCAAACTGCATTCCTCCTAAAGTGCAGATGCACCCAAAGTTTTCAGATTCCCTGCTTCCCATTGCCACTGAAGCATTAGAACACCTTCTTCAGACACATACGCTCCACTGAGTTCATTTTAGAGCTCCTGCCCTTCGCTCTGTCCACCCAGATCCATTCTAGACCGCAAAGGGTGCACTAAAAATCCCACTGAGTTAATAAATATTTTCCACCAAGCAAGGGAGCATCTACAGCAGACATGGGCAAACTTTAATTATATATTTTATATTACATCAGGGCCGTAGCCAGGATTTTGTTTCGGAGGGGGCTGAGTTTGGTTGGGGGGGGGGGCTGAGACTGGGTGGAAGAGGGTCTACCCTGGCAAATCTTTTGTATTGTTATCCCAATAACCCCATTAATGTGGGATATAATGAGCATGGTGATCAGATCATGATATGAATAAACATAACAGTTTAAATAATGTACCAGTAAGGCCTTCTCGCAGACCACCCTGAGAATTTCGGGGGGGGGCTGAAGCCCCCTTAGCCCCCCCCCCTGGCTACATGCCTGTATTACATGTAACATTACTAATAATATTACAGTATAATATTATAGTGCAATGTCATATATAATATTAATATTGTGCTATGGCAATAATATAATATATTGTATTTACATTTTACTTGTAAGCTGCTCTTAAGTCCCCTTCGGGGTGAGAAGGGCGGCATATAAATGTCATAAATAAATAAATAAATAAATAAATATTCAGCCTGCCAGGTGTTTTGGACTTCAACTCCCACAATTCCTAACAGCCTACCGGCTGTTAGGAATTATGGGAGTTGAAGTCCAAAACACCTGGCAGGCCAAAATTTGCCTATGTCTGATCTATACTGTATAAACTATAAAATTTTGACTTCACTTTGATTCAATGTTGTGTTATCCTGGGAGTTGAAGTTGTACAAGTTCCGCGGCTTTCTCTGCTAAGGACTACTGGTGCTTCACCAAACTGCAAATCCCAGGATCCCAAAGCATTGAACAGTTCAAGTGGGAGCAAAGTGAGTAGATGTGCCCCAATCCAGGTGAGTCCCCAAGCAGACAAAAACCTGGCATCTCTCTCTCTCTCTCTCTCTGCATTTGAAACTGCATGATGTGGCCAGTGTAGTAGATTCACATCCTGCAGTTCAAAATACATTATATGGTAGGGTTGATCCAGCCTCTGCCCAAAAGTAAGTTCATTCTTAGGGGAAAGCAAACAGTTCCAGTTGGAGAAAGCAAGCAAGCAGCCCTCCCTCCCCTTCTGTAGGTAGGACACCCATGCTCTTCTCTGAGCCACTGCCTGGATCCCTCCCCACCTCCTCTGCTTTCCCTCCCTGTTTCCCCCACTTTCCCTCTTTCTTAGGAATTGGGAGTGAGTCCTACCTTCCCTCTTGGGGGACTCTTGGGGAGTTTGGCTCCTTCCCTTGCTCAGGAGTCGCTCATTTGGAGAGGAAAGCAGAGCTGGGGGAAAGGCTCAGCTCTTTGTTGCCTTGGCTGCTCCTTCTTTTCTCAATCTCTCTCTCTCTCTCTCTCTCTCTCTCCAGCTCGCAGCGTGCTCTAAAGAAAAGGATAGGGATGTCTCTCAATCTCTCTCTCTCTCTCTTGTTTTTCTCCCCTCCTCTCTCTCCCCCTTCCTCCCCTTCCTCTGCTCCCTCCCAGCTCTCCTTGACCTCTTGCTTTGGAAGTCCCTTTGGAAGCCCCTCCTCTCTCTCCTTTCCCTTGAAGGCAGTCAGCTACAACCCTCCTTCTCCCCCCAGCCTGAAGCCACAGCATCCTTCCCTCCCTACCTTTCTTCCCCAGCATCCCAGGAGCTCCCAACCAGCCTGGACATTCAATACTTGTTGTTTCTTTGCTTGGAGACCCAATGCCTTGCTTCCTGTAGCTTAGGGGTCCTCCTGGATTCAATGCTCAGGTGTCGGCGGTGGCCAGGAGGGCCTTTGCTGGTTTTAACCTACACAACGCTATATGGTTCCGGACCACTTTACCTGTCCGAACTATTGTCCCCTATGAATCATTAAGAGTGTTAAAGATCGTCTGGAGAGGCCCTGCTCTCGGTCCCACCACCTTCACAGGCACGTCTGGTGGGGACGAGAGAAAGGGCTTTTTTTGTGGTGGCCCCCCCGGCTGTGGAACTCCCACCCCCAAAGGAAATTAGATCTGCCCCCTCCCTCCTGACCTTTAGGAAGCTAGTGAAAACGTGGCTGTGGAATGAGGCCTTTGCAGAATGAGGGCGGAGATCGCTAATCGACTAAGTTATTGACCACAATATATGAAGTGAATACATGGACTGAGTTGGACACGATTTTACCTTGGTGAACGACTTCTTATATAATTTCTTTTATATGCACCGGGAATGTGGCGCAGCTGGCTGGGAGTCAGCTGCATAAGATCTCTACTGACCAGAAGGTCATGAGTTCGAGGCCTGCCCAGGTCAGAGTGAGCTCTTGACCATTTGTGTAGCTTGTTGTCAGCCTATATATGTTGTATATCTATGACATTGAATGTTTGCCTGTATATGTGCATTGTGATCTGCCCTGAGACCCCTGGGGGGGTGAGAAGGGTGGAATATAAATGATGTAAATGAATAAATAAATATATTGCTGTCCTTGAGCAAGCAGGGATCACCAGCATTGAAGCCATGCTATTGAGAACACAGCTGCGCTGGGCAGGGTACATCTCTAGGATGGAGGACCATCGCCATACTACACTATGGTGAACTCGCCATGGGTCAGCGCAAGAGAGGTGCCCCCAAAAAGAGATATAAGGTCTCCCTGAAACAACATCTCAGGCTTGGCCAGATTGATCATCAAAAATGGTCCACCCTGGCCTCACATCGGGAGGCATGGAGACGCACTATCCACAATGCTGCAGCCTCTTTCAAGAAGACACGCCAAACGGGTCTTGAAGAGAAACGACAACGCAGAAAGAACCGCAATTTGGAAACAACATCACCCAAAGAGACTTTCTGTTGTGCTTTCTGCAACCGGACTTGCCTATCTCAGATTGGCCTTTTTAGTCATCAACGCGCTTGTAAAAAGCGTGGGATGAGTCCTTCCTAAGAATCTTCATTCGTGAAGTAATGCCGAGATATATATATATGTATTGGTAATTTTATTGTTATTATGTTTTAGATTTTAATTCAATTCTTGCATTGAATTCTTGCTGTCTGCCATTCTGAGTCCCTCTATGGAGGTGAGAATATCGGGATACAAAAGTTTTAAATAAATAAAAAAAATAAATTTGCACAACTCAAACTTGTGCGCCAGCTGTGACCATACCTCGTGAAGTCTGACTTGGCCAGCATGGTCCATGCCTTATGTTGCACTTCAGAACAGGAAAAGCCCTCTGACTTCAACAACAACAACAACAAAAAACTTTATTACGGTCACTGACCAGCACAAAGCGGGCACAAGCGCCCTGGGAGGGGAAGGACAACTCCCCAGTAAAGCAGTTGTTCAAAAGTAGATTAGAAAACAGTTTAAAAATATATTTTAAAACACAGGCTATTGTTACAGATATGGAACTGAAGGGGGGGGGAGATATTGATGGGAGAGACCCTCTAACTTAAAACACACCACACAATGAGTGAGAAATCCAATCCTTTTATTGAAGCTAAATAAAATAGCCGGTAAAAATAGAGGCTTATAAAAAAAAGTAAGAAAGTTCCAAAAAGTATACAGTCAGTAAAAATGCAGTACATAAAGCAGTGTCCTCAAATGATATAAAAACATTCCAAGGCAGTAATAATCCAGACAGGACCCAACAGGATACAAAGGCAATCCAGGCAATGTTAGTCAATATCCACAAGGCTAGAAATCCACAGGAACAAGACCCCTTGAACAAGAATACCAAGACACATGAGCTTGATTCCGAACAATGCCTGATCTGAAAGGTTTCTTCCTTTAAGGCAAACTTTATATCCCAAAACCCAAAAATTGGTTTTGTACCCCCCCCAAAAAAAAACCCTCTTGGCTCTTATCTGACGAAGTCTTTCAGAGTGCCGTAAACTTTGTGTTTGCTGTCTATCCTGGCAAAATTCCAACCTCGTGTTCTGCCACTCTTTATCTGGCTGCTCATTAAATTCCCCAGGTGTCAGATTGTTTTCCAAACCCAAATCTTGAGAGCTCACAGAGAGAGGGAGTAACCCATCATCTCTCTGCTCAGCAGGAATATTCTCATTAGAAAATGCCCTTTGCACCGAAGCCTCTCTGTCATGGTCTGCCTGATGAAAATCATTGACAAAAGCCATCATTTTCCACATCAGAAGCATCATGATCCTGAAACACAATCACAGGCTGATTCACGACAACTTGGTTGCATCCACATTGGACTATTGCAATGCACTCTACGTGGGATGGCCTGGAAGCTCTAATTGGTAAAACGGGCGGCAGCCAGGCTCCTTACTTGAGCAAACTACAGGGAGCATACAACACCCTTTTAAAACAGCTTCGCTGGCTGCCAATAAGTTGCTGAGCCAAATTCAAGGTGCAGGTTATGACCTGTAAAGCCCTAAACAGTTTGGGCCCCGCCTATCTTTGTGATTGCATCTCCCTCTATAAACCGGCACAAACTTTAAGAGTTTGTGGGAGGCCCTCCTTTCGCTCCCACCACCGTTACAAGTATGATTGGTGGGGACATGAGAGAGGGCCTTCTCGGTGGTGGCCCCCTGTCTCTGGAATGCCTTTCCAAGGGAAATAAGACAGGCCCCATCCCTCCCCTCCTTTCGTAAGAGCTTAAAGACCTGGTGGTTTCACTAAGCCTTTGAGAATGAGTAGCTCTAGCTTAGTCCCAGATACTGTTGAATATGGCCATATCTTTTTCTACCAATTACCCAGGTCACCTTTATTTATGCTCCCTTGTACAGATCTCAGTGCATCCCTCACAAGTGAGTTGTGGCAATCTGCCACTATGAGCAAATACAAGGAATCTTGGTGAAATCCATACTCTTTCCCCAGTGTGGACTGTGTTATTGTGTTGAATCTCATCAGTAGCATGCCATATGGCTATTTGAGTCAAGTGATGAAGTCAGTGAGCCAGCATGGTTTGGGCATTGGACTAGGACTTCAGAAGATCTGGGTTCAAATCCAGTTTAGCCATAAGTGACCTTGGACAAATCATACTCTTAGAGGAAGTCAGCGCCAAACAGTCTCTGAACAAATCTTGCCAATTCGGAATAGGGTCGTCATGAGTCTTAAGTTTACTTGGGCACAGTAACAACAAGATGTACAGTATGTGTTGTCAAAGGCTTTCATGGTCAGAATCACTGGGTTGCTGTGAGCTTTCCAGGCTGTATGGCATTGTTCCAGAAGCATTCTCTTCTGATGTTTCACCAACATCTATGGCAGGCATCCTCAGAGGTTGTGAGGTCTGTTGGAAACTAAGCAAGTGGTGTTTTTTACATATCTGTGGAATACCGTAAATAAAATAAATAAATAATAAATAAATGTGAGTAGATCAATAGGTACCACTTAGGCGGGAAGGTAATGGCATTCTATGCAGTCAAGGTGGCCACATGGCCTTCGAGGCATCTACAGACAATGCCGGCTCTTCGACTTAGAAATGGAAATGAGCAACACTCCCCAGAGTCGGACACGACAAGACTTAATGTCAAGGAGAAACCTTGACTTTCAAGGCACCAATATGAATGGCAGAGTATGAATTTGCATAATTTTAATTGTATGTGTCATATGTGATATTTTAACAATTGTTTTAAATGTCAATTGCTTTTATAATTGTCTTGTTTAGGCATCTAATGATTGCCAATTGTGAAGCCACCCCTCATCCCCCTCATCCCCCCCCCCCCCCAGGGTGAGAAGAATGGGATACAAATGCACTAAATAAATAGATAGATAAATAAATAAATACCTTGTAAAACTACAACTCCCATGGTTCCATTGTATTGAGTGTTAATTCTACACTATAGATGCACCCTTAAATACCGTAACATCTGTCAATATGAAATAACAAGCTTTCCCCGAGATGTTTGTGTAGTTCTGCATATTTCCATTTTTGCTTTGCTCTCTTCCAGTAGCTTAGTTGAACCAGAGTGGGTACTCAGCACTTACTCAAGTTAATTGTGTGTTCAGCTCATAATAGACTGAAGAATCTTGGTAAATGGAGGAAAAGTTGTCAGAAAACTAGACTTTGATAGTCAACCCTCCAATTCACTATGGTTAGGGGCAGGGGATCCCCACAAATATGAAAAACCCACTGGCTGGTCTTGGGAAAGTCACACTCTCATGGCCTCAGAAGAAGGCAAAAGAAAAGCTCCTCTAAATAAGTCTTGCCCCAAAAAAGACCCCTGTGATACTTTCGCTGTAGGGTCAGAAATGACTTGAAGGCACACAACAATACAAACTTTCCCAAGCAGGGTTTCCTGCCTATCGGGAGCATCTTCATTGTCAGCTGAATTCCACAATTGTGCTATATTTTGAATGTCTGCAATTTTTCATTTTCCAGAGATGGGACAGATACATCTGTAAATTAATTTATCATGCTTTCCGCATCTTGCATGCCCAAATGATAAAGCAATCCTCCTTGTTTAGCAGCTCGAGCATAAATCAATATTTTTTTACATTATTGATGGTGAGCGGCCAGCCCTGAAGCCTTTTGTGTGTGTTTCAGTGCACAGATGATTGCCACAAATATTGCCATAAATCACAAGACAAATTGTGTGTCATTCATGAGTTCACGTCATGTTAGCTATCATACAACAATATATCTGCTGTGCAATCTGTCTGACAGGAAATTAACATCGAGGAGATGGAGCGTTGCTTGAACGTGTCATGGCTCGCATTAAATAAATGTGTCCGTGATGAACAATAATGATGAATAATAATACTAGCTGTTTTCTATTAGGAATTTCATTTTAGCAATTTGACATCTGAAATTGAGTGAAAATACTGGCAAAACTACTTCTGAGGTCCCATCTACATTGTTTGGAACTGCATTATATGGACAGTGTAGACCAGGCATGGGCAAACTCGGGCCCTCCTGGTGTTTTGGACTTCAACTCTCACAATTCCTAACATCCTCAGGCCCTTTCCTTTCCCCCCTCAGCCACTTAAGCTCAGTTGGGAGGTGTTAGCTGGCCCTGATTATTTCGTGTTAGGAATTCCCCTGTTGCTCCCCTGTTCACACAGCATATTATTTGAGAACACAGAAATGCTGGACCACTCTAACAACCACCATGTCAGGCTACACAGAGAAGCCATTGAAATTTCAATTTCAATTATTTAAATAAATTATGTTATTTATTATTTCATAATAATAATATGTTATATTATAATGTCAATATTTTATAATATAATAATTATAGTGTAGTATGATATAATATGATATATGATTATGGTATAATACAGTGCTGTCCAACTTCTGGCGGGTCCAGGGCGGGATAAGAGGTCACTGATGACCTGCGGGGCCGCTTGGCCCCGCCCCCAGGCCCCGCCCCTAGCCCAGGCCCCGCCCCCTCCTAAAGCCGCTGAAAAAGGAGGGTAGGCGGTGCCAAGGGGCAGCGCGTCACAGGCCTGGCGTGACGCGCTGCCCCTTGGCACCGCCTACTCCTCCTTTCGCGCCCCTCCCTTCCTGGGCCGGGGAGCCGAAAAGGAGTAGGCGGTGCCAAGGGGCAGCGCATCACAGGCGTGGCGTGACGCGCTGCCCCTTGGCACCGCCTACTCCTCTTTTCGGGCGCCCCTCCCTTCCTAGGCCGGGGAGCCGAAAGGAGGAGGAGTAGGCGGTGCCAAGGGGCAGCGCATCACAGGCCTGGCGTGCGCTGCCCCTTGGCACGCCTACTCCTCCCTGGCGCCCCCTCCTTCTAGGCCGGGGAGCCGCCGAAAGGAGGAGAGGGGTGCCAAGAGCAGCGCGTCACGCCAGGTCTGTGACGCGCTGCTCTTGGCGCTGCCTTCTGCCCTTTTCGGCTCCCCGCCCTAGGTAGGGAGGGGGCGCCAAAAGGAGGAGCTAGCTCTCTTCCTCCTCCCTGCCCGCCTCCCCCTCCCCCCGCCGCCATTTTTTTAAAAATCGATTTTTTAAAAAATTTAAAATGGCGGCTGAGGGCATAGGTGGGGCCGTGTCCAACAGGCTACGGGGCCGGATCCGGCCCCGGGGCCGCCAGTTGGACAGCCCTGGTATAATATATTGTATATACATATAATATTGATAATGTTGTAATGTGATAAAATATAATACTACTAATGATAATGTGATATTATAATTGTATATTTTGTGTTACATGCAATATTGCTAATGATATTGCGATATAATGTTATAGTGCAATGTGATATGTAATATTGATATTGTGCTATGGCAGTAATATAGTATATTGTATTTGCTTTTGCTTGTAAGCTGCTCTGAGTCGCCTTCGGGGTTGAGAAGGGTGGCATATAAATGTTGTGAAATAAATAAATAAATCCACAAGCATGGGGACAATTTCAACAGAAAGGAGGAAACCATGAAAATGAACACTGACAATATTTTTTAAAACTCTAAAATCAGGACAGTAAATAAAGAGCAACACTCAAAAATGGGAATTCCAGACAAGAATCAATCAGGACCACACCTCCCAACAAAGGATTCCCCAAGTGGCCATTAGCAACATTCACACTTGCCTCAAGCAGACAAGAGTTCTTTCTCCCACCCAGCACATTCCAGATATATAAACCTCACTTGCCTAGTTTCCAATAGACCTCACAACCTCTGGGGATGCCTGCCATAGATGTGGGCGAAATGTCAGGAGAGAGTGCATTTGGAACATTACAGCCCAGAAAACTCACAACAACCCTATATCAAATTGCTTGAGATTCAATGACAGTCATTGAAAAACTAGGGCAAATGTGCTGCTGGATATTCCACAGAAACAAAGTTTTTGCAATGTAATAAACTTTCCCCATGTTTTTATGAATGAACCAATTAGGAAATGGCATTTATTTCCCAGGAACATACTGCCCTCTGGTGGACAATAAAGAAGCAAACAATTTGAACTAACTGAAAACCACTGGTGATCTACCTTACACTTATGATTGTAGCACACTACAGCAGTAGCGCTATTATTCCACTTTAACTGAATGAGACCATTCCTTAAAATTCAGTGTTTGCATTTAGTGGGGCCCAAAAACTCTCCAGTTCTATAAAACATCCATTCTATAGGATGTTGCAATTGCAGTTAAAGTGGAATAATAGTGCTGTAACACTGTTATGCCATCATTTGTCATTAAAATAAATTGAATTGTACTGCCGTTATCAATAAAAAGCCTTCGTGAAGCATTAGTATGTTGAATTATGGGGTTTGCCCTTTGGTAGGGCACTTGCATATCTCTGGTTGTACTGATCCATTTGAGTTTCATGGAAAGAATACTGGGATGGGCTGCCATTACCTTTCCCAGGGATTGCATTTAGTCTGACCTCTCTGCCACACAACCTTCCCGTCTTGGGTGTCCTTTCACAGTTTTGCTTGTGACATCATTGAGGTGCTTAAGCTCCAGCACCACGACAAGGCAACAATTATTTGCTGCAGTTCATTCCAGATCTCCAGCAAAGGATGTTCCAGAAAATTAGAAACATTGGAGGTAAATTTCAGGGGCACCCACACACTTTGGCACAGGTTAAAGACCTGCAGCATTGAGTCATGGCAGTTAAATTGTTGTTAAACTGTATTCTGGCTTGCTGTGAGTTTTCCGGGCTGTATGGCCATGTTCCAGAAACATTCTCTCCTGACGTTTTGCCCACATCTATGGCAGCCCTCTTCAGAGATGGAGAGGTCTGTTGGAAACTAGGCAAGTGCGGTTTATATAGCCTATCTATGGCATGCTCAGGGTGGAAGAAAGAACTCTTGTCTGTTGGAGGCCAGGGAGAATGTTACAAATGACCAGCTTGATTTGCATTGAATGGCCTCACAGCTTCAAAGCCTGGCTGCTTCCTGCCTGGGGGATCCTTTGTTGGGAGGTGTTAGCTGGCCCTGATTTATTCTTGTCTGAAATTCCCCTGGGTTTTTTTTAGTATTGCTCTTTATTTACTGTCCTAATTTTAGAGTTTTTAAATATTGGTAGCCAGATTTAGTTACTTATTTATTAGTTCAGCTTGATATACCGCTCTCTCTGGAGTCCAGAGCGGTTTACAAAATTAAAATAGCAAGTAAAACACATAAAACACAGTAAAACCAATATAAAACCCCCAGTTAAAATCCCATTCCCAACAATACTGCAATAGGGCAGCAGAAATGCGATGGCGGCGAGGTGGCAGAGCGCTAGTGGTAACGGGCACTGGTTATGGGCCAAATGCCTGTCTGAATAACCAGGTCTTGACGGCTCTGCGGAATGGCAGCAAGTCGCGGATTACTCGTATCTCCCCAGGGAGGATGTTCCACAGGGTTGGGGCGGCCACAGCGAATGCCCTCTGCCGCGTACTAGAGAGCCTGTAGACCTTAATGCGACGCACTTCCAGTAAGTTGAGTTCATTTACATGGTTTCCTCCTTTCTGTTGAAATTGTCCACATGCTTGTGGATTCCAATGGTTTCTCCATGTAGCCTCACATGGTAGTTGTTAGAGTGGCCCAGCACTTCTGTGTTCTCAAATGATATGCTGTGTCCAAGTTGGTTCATCAGGTGCTCTGTTATGGCTGGTTGAATTAGTCTGTAGGGCCTTTTCATGTTCTTTGATTCGCGTCTGGGCAATGCTGCATTTGGTGGTCCCTATGTAGACTTGTCCACAGCTGCATGGTAGATTCCTGCAGAGGTGAGAGATTGCAAAAGCCAACAGGGATTCTCCCCAAACCAATACAGGACATTGTGTCCCAAGTTTGGTCCAGGCCCGTCATTGATGGGGGTTGCAGTGGTGTCTGGAAGTGGGAATGAATAGAAAAGCTGCCGCAAACATACACCGCCACATACCTTCATACATTCACTTTTATATCGATACTGTATGTGTGCATATCTCTCTATCAACATATACAGGTAGTCCCCAAGTTATGAACAAGAGGTGTTGTGTAGGTTTGTTCTTAAGTTGAATTTGTATGTAAGTAGAAACAGGTACATTTTAAGTAACTGTTGTTATTGTTTATTCATTCGGTTGCTTCTGACTTATCATGAACTCCTGGACCATCCCACACCAGAGCTCCCTGTCAGCCATGGCCACCCCCAACTCCTTCAAGGTCAAGCCAGTCACTTCAAGGATACCATCCATCCATCTTGCCCTTGGTCGGCCCCTCTTCCTTTTTCCTTTCCTTTTCCCTAGCATTAGTGTCTTCTCCAAGCTTTCCTGTCTTCTCATTATGTGTCCAAAGGACTTCATCTTTGCCTCTAATAGCCTTCCTTGAGCAGTTGGGCTTTATTTCCTGGAGTATGGACTGGTTTGATCTTGTTGTGGTCTAAGGTACTCTCAGAATTGTCCTCCAACACCACCGTTCAAAAGCGCCTATCTTCCTTCGCTCAGCCTTCCCTATGGTCCAGCTCTCACATCCGTAGGTTACTACGGGGAATAGGTTGTAAGGTTTTCCCCTTGACATTAAGTCCAGTCATGTCTGACTTTGGGGGGGGGGGGGTGCTCATCTCCATTTCTAAGCTGAAGAGCCGGTGTTGTCCATAGACATCTCCAAGTTCATGTGGCCAACATGACTGCATGTAGCACCGTTACCTTCCCACCAGAGCGGTAGCTATTGATCTACTTACATTTGCATGTTTTCAAACTGCTAGATAGGCAGAAGCTGAGGCTAACAGTGGGAGATCACGCTGCTCCCCGGATTCGAACCTGTGATCTTTTGTTCATCAAAAGGACCTCATCACACTAGAGAATGAATCCACTTTCAATCTGGTTTCTGCCTCCTGCAGGATTCTGGGGTTTGTAATTTAGGGAAGAGCCTTGAACAGCCTTCCTAAACTACAAACCCCAGAATTCTGTGGGAGACAGAAGCCGGATTTAAAGTGGATTCATTCTCTAGTGCAGTGATTTTCAACCAGTGTGCTGCGAAACACTAGTGTGCCGCGAGAGATCATCAGGTGTGCCGTGGGAAATTATTTTCAAACGTCATTCATATATAAACTATAAGGCACATTTGTCCCTTTAAGAAATGGAACCATAGCACTCTCGCGTCACCTAAGAAGTGACTCAAGAGTGCTATGGTCGCACCATCTTGGATTCGCTCAGACACGGCTAAGTAAACAAAGTTAGAGTTAGTGCTGCAGTTGTGTGTCAAGTGACAGTGGCAATTTGGGATCACAGCAAGACAAGCGAGTGACAATGATGGAGAAGTTTTTGAGAAGGGAAAATGCAAATGCCGAACAGGGCCCTGGTTAGGGACCCATACAGCTCAGCATCCATTGCTGGAAAGGACATGACTTTAAAGGAGCAAGAGGAACTCATTGACCTGAAACAAGATGGTAGTTTAAAGCTAAAATTTGCTGATCTTCCTTTGGACAGTTTTTGTTTATCTGTTGCCAGGGAGTTCCCCATTCTGGCCAACAAAGCTATTTTGACATTGTTCCCATTTTCAACCACATATCTGTGTGAGATGAGCTTCTCAGGCTTGACTGCGATAAAAACTAAAAACAGAGACTGACAGCTGTTGAGCAAGACCTTTGTGTGTGTCTTTCTGCCATTCCTGCCAGGATATCTATTTTATGTTCATCGAAACAGGCCCAGGTTTCACACTAAGTGTATAAATACATTTAAAAACATATTAACTATATGTATTACTGTGTTAGAGTGTCATTTTGTGTCATTTTGGTTGGTGGTGTGCCCCAGGATTTTGTAAATGTAAAAAATGTGCCGCAGCTCAAAAAAGGTTGAAAATCACTGCTCTAGTGCAGTGTTTCTCAACCTGCGTGCCGTGGCACACTAGTGTGCCGTGAGCGATCATCAGGTGTGCCGCGAGAAAAGCTCTCTGCCCCCCTTGCTTCCCCTCTCCTCCTGCCGAACTCCTGCTGCTTGGGGGAGGAGGAGGAAGGGCCAGGCGGCGGCGAAGAAAAAGAAGGGGCCGAGGCGCCGCCTCCTACGGCCGTTTCCCCAGCCAGCCTCCAATCCGCCATGACTCCCATCATGACTCTCGCCCCTCGCTCGCTGAAGCTGCGCGGAGGAGGAGCCCTTCCCACTGAAGCCCATCCACCGCTCATGCTCCTCCTCTGTGGGAGAGCTGAAGCTGGGGGAGGGGGCAGGGCATGGCACCCCCCCCCCCGGCTTCAGCGCTCACACAGCTTTGCCAGCCTTGAGGGGGCAGTGCCAAGCCAGCAGTGGCAGAGCCAGCACAATGCTGGCTTGGCACTACCCCCTCAAGGCTGGCGAAGCTGTGGGAGAACTGAAGCCGGGGGGAGAGGGTGGGGCATGGCACGGCCTGGCTCCTCCACCTCCCCCGGCTTTGGCACTCCCAGCAACTGCTCCCAGCAGGCCACCATCCCCCAGCCGTTCTTTACTGTGTTAGAGGGTCATTTTGTGTCATTTTGGTTGGTGGTGTGCCCCCAGATTTTTTTAATGTTAAAAGTGTGCCGCAGCTCAAAAAAGGTTGGGAAACACTGCTCTAGTGTGATGAAGTAGCACGTTCAGCAGCTCAGTGGTTTAACCCACTGCACCACCGGGGTCTCCACTACAGGGAATGCCATTGCTTTAGCTATGCGGTGTCACGATGCTGGGTCCTGGCCCGGCCCCTTAAACACACACACAGAGACGATGATCAATTAACTATTTATTGAATAATAAAGAACAGGTGAAAAAGTAGAATGTCCAAGTAAAAAGCAATTAGTCCAAAATGGTTGGCAGTAATTGTCCAAGTAAAAAACAGGGAATCTCTTATAAGCAAAGTCCATAAAAACAAAGCAAATCAAAGGAAAACAAGGTCTCCGTTGGTCAAGGCAAGGCAAGGTATAGGTCCAAGGTAGCTTCTTGGCAAGGCAGGGCAAGGCAAGGCAAGGCAAGGTAAGCCAACGCTGGCTTCAGGGAACCGGAACGCTACACTTCCTTCAGATCAGAAGTGGCCGTTCAACTGAGGATCCGTCCCCACAGAACGTATATTTAATCTCCTCCTTTGTGAGACCAGCGCCGCTCTAGGCTTCGGCGCCATTCCTTTCTATGGGCCTCGATGCTTCTCCTGCGGTCAAAGCTCCTTCCCTCCCGCGCCGCAGCTGTTTCACTATCTTCATGAGAAACCTCCTCCCTTTCTGTTTCCATTAACTCATCCCCCGCGGGTTCCCAGATTCATTCCTGGGAACCTCGTCCACCTGGATTCTCATACGAGTTATCTGAATCTGGGTCAGACTGACCTTCCTCGTCCTCATAGGCCTCGGGCCAATCATCTTCCCATTGCAAGCTCTCTGTAGGAGATGCAGGCCCAGCGGCCCCGTCATCCATTTCACCTGAATCCCCATCAATCAGGTCCAAAGCAATTGGGACCCCCGGGGCATCCCCTGACCCCCCCCCCCCGGCTGAACTGGAGGCTGGGTTGCTACACTATTCCCCCCTCCCTCAGGGCCCCTCCTAGGCCTCCCGTGAGGCTTTGGTTTCTCTGGGTACCTGCGATGAAAGCGGGCGACAATGTCTGGGGCATGAACATCCCGTGCAAACGTCCAAGAAAGTTCTTCCGGCCCAAAACCCTTCCAGTCAATCAGATACTGCAACTTCCGGCGTCGGAGGCGGGCGTCCAAAATGTCCTGCACCTCAAACTCCTCCTCGTTGTTCTGCATCACTGGAGGGGGCGGCGGCTGTGTCACATCTGGCCGCACCCCCTTTGCCAACCGCAGCAAGGAATGATGAAAGACAGGGTGAAGTTTCATGTCCGTAGGCAGTTGCAATCGAAACGCCACAGGTCCCACCCAAGCTAGCACCTTATAAGGTCCCACAAATCTTGCATCAAGTTTGCGGCAAGGTCTCTGAGTGGGCAAATACTTTGTAGACAGCCAAACTTTGTCCCCAACCTGTATCTCCGGCCCTGGTTGGCGATGCTGATCAGCCATCCGCTTGTAATCAGCCTTCGCCTGGTCCAGTTGAGTGCGAAGCATCTCTTGCACTGCGGTTAACTCTTGCAGCCAATCCTCCGCAGCAGGCACGTCTCCGGCTTTATCCACTGGAGGGTAGAATCTCGGGTGGTAGCCATAGTTAGCAAAGAAAGGAGTCTCTTTGGTAGATTCTTGCGTAGCATTGTTGTAAGCAAACTCCGCCAACGACAACAATGACGCCCAGTTGTTTTGCTAATAGTTAACGTAGCAACGCAGGTACTGTTCCAACGTGGCGTTCACGCGCTCCGTCTGCCCGTCTGTCTGGGGGTGGTGCGCCGTGGACATTCGAGCTTCAATCCCCAAAAGCTTTTGGACCGCACGCCAGAACTGGGAAGTAAACTGGCTGCCCCGGTCCGTCACCAAACTCTGGGGAATCCCATGGAGGCGAAACACATGTTGTACAAACATATCAGCAGTCTCTTTGGCTGTAGGCACTCCCACACATGGCACAAAATGACTCATTTTGGTGAAACAATCCACAATGACTAGAATCGAGGTGTAGCCCTTGGACTTGGGCAAGTCGGTGATGAAATCGGCAGAAATCATCTTCCAGGGTGCGAGCCGGCTTGCCCCCTTGCTTCTTGGCTCTCTGGCAGACCGGACAGGTGTTTACATAAGTCTCAATGTCTCTCCGCACCTTTGGCCACCAGAAGTCTCGCAGCACCAACTGGAGCGTTTTGAACAGACCAAAGTGTCCCGCCGCCCGACTGTCATGGCATAGCTTTAAGATGTTCTCCCTTTCGGGGCCTGGAGAAACGTACGTGCGATCCCGCCGGTACAACAAGTCATTTTTAACTTGGAGAGGGAATAGCACCCCCTTAGCCTTCTGATCACGTACCCATGGGTCTCCCTTCTGTCGGGCCTGGATCTGTTCGCTCAACGTCTTCTTACCTCCTGGATCAGGGTTGACCACCGGAGGCCTAGCGTCTGTTCCGCCTGTTGCAGCAAAGTTCTCCGTCTTCAGCAGCCGAGTCTCGGAGGCGCCCTCATCCCCCCGAGCGAACTCTGGCTTCCGGGACAAGGCATTGGCTTGTTTGGTCTGAGCAGGGGTGACATAGTGAATCTGGAAGTTGAACCGCTCGAAGAACAAGGACCACCTCTGTTGCCTCTGGTTCAATTTCCGCTGATTCTTTAAGTGCTCCAAGTTCCGGTGATCCGTGTGGACTTCCACCGGGAACTTGGACCCCACCAACAAATGTCTCCAAACCTCGAAGGCCACTTTGATGGCCAACAGCTCCTTTTCCCAGATCGTGTAGTTCCTCTCGGGCGCTGTCAATTGCCTGGAGTAGTAAGCACAGGGCAACAAGTCCGTTCCCTGGGGCTGTAGCAGGATTGCTCCCACTGCTACATCAGAAGGGTCTGCCTGTACAATGAACGGAGTGTGGGGGTCGGGGTGCTGCAAGATCGGCTGCGTGGTGAACAGCCGCTTCAGCTCCTGGAACCCCACATCCGCCTCCAGTGTCCACCGGAACGGAACCTTCCCTCGCAAGCACTGCGTGATGGGATCAGCCCACTTGGCAAAGTCAGGGATAAACTTCCGGTAGTAATTGGCAAACCCCAAAAAGCGCTGAATGTCCTTTTTGCTGGCAGGGGCCTTCCAGTCCACCACTGCCTGCACATTAGTGTCATCCATGGCGATGCCCTTTGGAGAAATGCGATAGCCTAGAAAGTCCACTTCCTGCAAATCAAACGCGCATTTCTCCAGTTTGGCATAGAGGCCATGGTATCTCAGCCACTGCAGCACCTCTCTCACATGGCGGTCATGAGTCGCCTGATCCGGCAAAAAGATCAAAAGATCGTCCAGATACACAGCTAGATAACGATCTAGCAGGTCCCGAAAGATGTTGTTCATGAAGTGTTGGAATTTGGCGGGAGCATTGCATAACCCGAATCCCATCACGACGTATTCAAAACTGCCCCACTTGGTCTGGAAGGCCGTCTTCCATTCATCACCTTTTCTAATCCGCACCAAATTGTAAGCCCCCCGGAGGTCCAATTTGGTGTAGACCTTGGCCCCTCTCATTCTCTCCAACAACTCAGGAATCAATGGCAGCGGGTAGCGGTTTCGGACTGTGATCTTGTTCAATTCTCGATAGTCATTACACAACCACAACTCAACCGACTTTTTCTTGATGAACAGGATAGGCGCGCCCGCCGGGGACTGGGAGGGCCGGATGAATCCCTTCCACAAGTTCTCGTCCAGAAACTCCTGGAGGGCCTTCTGCTCAGGCTCCGAAAGCGGATAGAGTCTTCCGCGGGGAATAGGCGCTCCGGCCTCCAGTTCAATGGCGCAGTCGTAGGTACGGTGGGGGGCAGGCGTTCAGCCTCCTTCTCACTGAAAACATCCCAAAAAGCGGCATACTTCTTGGGCAGTGTGATCACCCGCTCCACCTCCTGTGCTTGGCATGCTCGTGCCGACATACAGTGTCTCTGACAATGTTCGGAAGCAAACTTTAACTCTCGCCGAGCCCACGAGATCTGGGGATCGTGTAAAGACAGCCACCCCACCCCCAGAATCACGGGAAAGTCTGACAACTTGGTCACTACAAAGGAAATGTCCTCCTTGTGTGCACTGGTCCACATCTTGGTGGGGGAGGTGTAGTGCCACACCAACCCCGCCTTCAGCGGACTCCCGTCGATGGTTTGCACCGACCGGGCCTTCTTTAACTCATGCAGTTGTAATCCCAAGAAATTGGCATAGTCTGTGTCAATGAAATTATTTGTGGCTCCCAAGTCCACCATGGCGTGTACCATCATCGGCCCTTTCTCCGCCGACCACAATGCCACCATGATCAAAAACAATTGTCCAGTCTGGGGTTCTGGAGGAACGTTGGCGACCGAGCTAGCGAACCCTTTTAGACTCGGCCAACCTCTTCCCCCGCCGCATTAAGGGTCTCTTCAGCTTCCTGGGGCTCCTCCCATGCCGCGGAAGCCCGAGGCGTCTTGCCTTTTGGCTTCTGCGGGCACTCGCGGGCAAAGTGACTGGATCCTCCGCAGTACCAACATAAGTTTAAACGTTGGCGGCGAGCCTTCTCGGCTGCAACCACTTTGGGACGGACGTGTCCCAGCTGCATGAGTTCAAGTTCATCTAGCGGTTGAGGGGCGGGCATGAACGGGCGGAATGCAGGATGACTCGCCGCCGGCTCCCTCCGAGCAACCGGCCGTTCCCCAGGCCCCTTCTCCCACTGCCTCCGGGTGTGAATTCCAGCCTCCATGCGCAGGCTTAGCGTGATCGCCTCCTCCAAGTTGCCGGGTCGCGTAGCCCCTTGGAGGATCTCTTGTTGCACTTCCGGTGCCAGGCCCTTCATGAACTGGTATCGCAACGCTGCATCATTCCAGGCCACTTGGGAAGCCAACACTCGAAACAAGGAAATATATTGAGCCAGGGTAATGTCTTTCATGGTCAGCCGATCCAGCCTCCTCTCGGCCAACTCGGTGTTCACCGGAGCCCCCCAAGTGTCCCTAATGGCCTGCAGGAACAAGGCTACCGTAGCCACTGGCGCCCCATCTGCTCGCAACAGCGTAGTTGCCCAGCTCACCACGGTGCCCTCCAGTAGGTTGTAAACAAAGCCTACTTTGGCTCTCTCGGTGGTGAACTCAGTCTGGCGGAGTTCCAAGTATATTTCACATTGTCCCGTGAATACGTGGACCGCCGCGGGGTCCCCGTGGAACCACGGCGGGACCCCAATGGTGGGGTTCCACCCGGCTCTGGTTCTCAGGTCCACCACCTCTTGCTGCAAAGCTGGACTTCCGCAGCACTTAGCTGCGCCATCTCGCGAGCTCGCCTTCGGCGCCTTGCCCGTCCCGTGGTGTGAAAAAGGGGTTCGTGCAGTTGAACGGCCAACTGTCATGATGCTGGGTCCTGGCCCGGCCCCTCAAACACACACACACAGACAATGATCAATTAACTATTTATTGAATAATAAAGAACAGGTGAAAAAGTAGAATGTCCAAGTAAAAAGCAATTAGTCCTTAATGGTTGGCAGTAATTGTCCAAGTAAAAAACAGTGAATCTCTTATAAGCAAAGTCCATAAAAACAAAGCAAATCAAAGGAAAACAAGGTCTCCGTTGGTCAAGGCAAGGCAAGGTATAGGTCCAAGGTAGCTTCTTGGCAAGGCAGGGCAAGGCAAGGCAAGGCAAGGTAAGCCAACGCTGGCTTCAGGGAACTGGAACACTACACTTCCTTCAGATCAGAAGTGGCCATTCAACTGAGGATCCGTCCCCACAGAACGTATATTTAATCTCCTCCTTTGTGAGACCAGCGCCACTCTAGGCTTCGGCGCCATTCCTTTCTATGGGCCTCGATGCTTCTCCTGAGGTCAAAGCTCCTTCCCTTTCTGTTTCCATTAACTCATCCCCCGCGGGTTCCCAGATTCATTCCTGGGAATCTCGTCCACCTGGATTCTCATACGAGTTATCTGAATCTGGGTCAGACTGACCTTCCTCGTCCTCATAGGCCTCGGGCCAATCATCTTCCCATTGCAAGCTCTCTGTAGGAGATGCAGGCCCAGCGGCCCCGTCATCCATTTCACCTGAATCCCCATCAATCGGGTCCAAAGCAATTGGGACCCCCGGGGCATCCCCTGACCCCCCCCCCCCCCCGGCTGAACTGGAGGCTGGGTTGCTACCTGCGGATCTTTGTTGCCAGTGTGATGTCTCTACTCTTCATGATTTACTAACTCTGGCCGCATCTATAAAAATAAAAATGTAATGTTCGTTTGTGGGAGTAACATAACTCAAAAACCACTGGATGAATTGACACCAAATTTGGACCTAACAACCCAATGTATGTCCACTCAAAAAAAAAACAAAGGGGAAAAAAGCAGAAAGGAGTTCTATACCCAAAATTCCCAAAAATGTAATCCTGGTTTTACATCCTGGTGATATTTAACTAACCAACTAACTAACTTTATTTCTTATGAGTATCCCTCCACCAAAGGTGCTCTGGGCGACTTACACGATTAAAATAAACAGGTTACATAGTCACCGCTTGTTACTCAATCATAGGCTCTTCTGAAAAGCCATGTCTTAAGTGCCCCTAAAAATGTATGTAGATCAGGAGTGGCTCTTTGGTCTGGCGGTAGGGAGTTCCACAAGATTGGGGCTACAATGGAGAAGGATCTTGTCTTGTGGACTCCAAACGAACCTCTCTAGGGCCAGGGACATAGAGAAGATTCTCATGAGCTGACCGTGGCAGTCTCTGATGGGGGAGTGGCGTTAAACAGTCTCTTAGATATGGGGGACCCTGACCTCGAAAGGCCTTGAATGCTACGACCAGGGTCTTGTAGAGGATTCTGTGTTCAACCGTCAGCCAATGTAAGCGCTGCAGAAACGGCATTATATGGCACCTCATTGATGTTTTTGTGAAGAGACTAGCAGCTGCATTTTGCACAATTTGGATCTTGCGAATTGCTGCTCGAGGTAAGCCCACATACATAGCATTGCAGTAATCCAGACTTGATGTAACCATGGCATGAATTACCGTAGCCAGCGCCTCTGTTGGTAAATAAGGCGCCAACTGCCTCGCTTGGCGTAGATGAAAGAAGGCCCTTTTACTAGTGGAGGCAACCTGGGCTTCCATCGTCATTTTGGAATCCAGGATAACACCGAGACTCTTCACAGTGGGGGATGGAACTAAGGGTTCCCCTTCAAAAGATGGTAATAGAACAACCAATTCTGATGGGCAACCAAGCTACAAGATTTCAGTTTTTGCTGGATTTACTTTCAATTTAGGGGAAGTGGACCACGGATTATGGGATTTTTAGTACTTTCACATGCTTTACTTCCCACAGACCGCTGTGCACCCAACCAGAATTATAAAGACCAAACTTGGCACACAGAGGCCCTATCACCCACTCTACATTCTACTGCCGTTTGGAGAAGAGTGGACCATGGATGGGACTCGAGATACCTCCATGTATTATGGGATTTGTAGTACTTTCAAAGCCTTCATTTCCCACAGACCACTGCAGCCCAGAACAAAGACCTATAAAAACTAAACTTAGCACCCTGACTCCATCCTTCTACAGTTTAGAGGAGGGCAGAGCATGGATGATGGGACTTCCAACTACCTCTACTCATTGCCCAAGACCGCTGCGGCCCCCAACAAAGACCGATAAAGACCATACTTGGCACACAGAGCCCCCACGACTCACTCTACCTTCTACTGCCATTTGGAGGAGAGTGGACCATGGATGGGACTTGAGGTACCTCCATGTATTATGGGATTTGTAGTACTTTCAAAGCCTTCATTTCCCACAGACCACTGCAGCCCAGAACAAAGACCTATAAAAACTAAACTTAGCACCCTGTGCCCCCATGACCCAGTCTCCATCCTTCTACAGTTTAGAGGAGGGCGGAGCATGGATGATGGGACTTCCAACTACCTCTACTCATTGCCCAAGACCGCCGCGCCCCCCAACAAAGACCATACTTGGCACACAGAGCCCCCATGGCCCACTCTATCTTCTCCTGCAGTTTGGATGATGGGACTTGAAGTACCAAAGACCAACCTTGGCACACAATGCCTTTCTCAAATAACCCGGGCAAGCTAGTAATAATAATAAAGGCGCCCCCCAAACTACAAACCCCAGAATTCTGCAAGTGACAGGCAGGCATGTAGCCGGGGGGGCTAAGGGGCTTCAGCCCCCCGGAAATTCTCAGGGTGGTCCGCGAAAAGGCCTTACTGGCACATTATTTAAACTGTTATGTTAATTCATATCATGATCTGATCACCATGCTCATTATATCCCACATTAATGGGGTTATTGGGATAACAATACAAAAGGTTTGCTAGGGTAGACCCTCTTCCACCCAGTCTCAGCCCCCGGGACCAAACTCAGCCCCCGCCCCGAATCAAAATCCTGGCTATGGCCCTGGTGACAGGTTTCTGAATGGATTCTTTTCTCTAGTGTGATGAGGAGCAGACGGTGGATGTGTGCTTGGGCAAGGCTGCAAGCGTTTGGTGGTGCCTATGCACTAGCCTTCCCCGCCTCTGCCTCTCTGCCCCTGGGAAGCCAATGCGGGCTCTGCTGCTGCTGGCTCGTCATATCCGCGGCTCCTCCCATCACCCGAGGAGGAAGAGGAGGAGGCTGGGCCGGGATGGCGGCCCCCGTCTCGCCCCAGAGCTTGGAGGGGTCGCTGGGCTGGCAGGAAGTGAGTCTTCCCTCTCGCGGCTTCTCTCCGGCTGCTGGGTTGCTGCGGGGCGCCACGCGCTCCTTTGGCAGGGCCGGGAAAGAGCTGCCTTCCCTGGGAGGGAGGGAGGCCACAAGGAGGAGAAGGGGGGGGGGGGTGAATGATCCCTTTCTCTGGACCAGGCCTGGAAACAACCAGGGCGAGGCCGGGCTCCTTCCTTTTGGGCGCCCACTCCACTCCACGCACTCCAATCCTGGGACTCTTCCCATGCCTGGCCTGGAAAGGGGGAAAGGGCACACCCCACTGCAACTCCCAGGGCCTTGAGCCATGGCAGCTAAAGCGGGGCCAAGCTGCCTCCATTCCACGGTGTAGATGCGCCTAAGGCAGTGTTTCTCAACCTGGGGGTCGGGACCCCCAGGGGGGGGGTCGCGAGAGGGTTTCAGGGGAGTCACCAAAGACCATCAGAAAACATGTATTTCCTGTGGTCTTAGGAAGCCCTTTGGCAGAGAAGGCTGAAGATCTCTCTGCTTGTTCTTCTCTTTCTTTTTGGAAACAGGCTGCGAATTCTGCCACCTAAAGCTCTCCTCTGCTGTGATTGGCAGGCCTCCCAGCCAAGGGGAGGGCTGATTCTGAGACTCCAAGCGGGGAGGAGAGAGCAGGTGTGCTTGGCGCATGGCAGCATGATGCGCATGTGATTATTAACTATATTATATTATTATAATAATATAATATTATATTATTATTATAATATTATATTATTAACTATAGATGCCAGCAACTACAACTCCCAAATGGCAAGGTCTATTTTCCCCCAAATTCCACCAATGTTCACATTTGGGTGTATTGGGTATTCGTGCCAAATTTGGTCCAGTGAATGAAAATACGTCCTGCATATCAGATAATTACATGACGATTCATCACAGTACCAAAATTAGTTATGAAGTCGCAACAAAAATAATGTTATGGTTGGGGGTCACCACAACACGAGGAACTGTATTAAGGGGTCACCACATTAGGAAGGTTGAGAACCACTGGCCTAAGGGGCCTTCCACACGGCTGTGTAAAAGCCCACATTAACTGGAATAGACCCCCCCCCATCAGCGAGATTAGGCAAGCAACCCCCACTTTTAAAAGAAATTGAGAAAGGCATTGTGCGCCAAGGTTGGTCTTTATCTGTTGTTTCTGTGGCGCACAGTCCTCCAGGAAGTTAGTGAAGATACTGCAAATCCCATCGTGCATGATCCACCCTCTTCCAAACACCACCAGGATGTAGAGTTGGTCATGGAGGGTCTGTCTGCCAAGTTTGGCCGTGATCCATCATTATTGGGAGAAGCAGTGGTATCGTGAACTTACTGAAGGTGCTGCAAGTCCCATCATCTGTGGTCTGTCCTCTCAACTGGATGTAGAGTGGATCATGGGGGCTCTTTGGTCAATGTTTGGTCTTTATTGGTCATTGGATTAGGGTCGCATTGTTTTCAGGAAGTGAGTGAAAGTGTACTGCAAGTCTCATCATCCGTGGTACGCCCTTCTCCAGACTGCAGTAGGATGCAGAGTGAGTCATGGGGGCTCTGTGTGCCAAGTTAGTAGAGGCTGGCCGATCCGAAACCACAGTGGGAGCCATTCCTGACAGCCTTAGGGCCTTTCCTTTTCCCTCTTTGCCTCCTAAGAGTGTTGGAATGTTGGTGGTGGATGGCCAATCAAGAGTCCATATGCAAATTCTCCCTCAGTGGCAACCAATCCCCTCTCTGCCGCCTTCCCTCTCTGCCTCCTAAGAGTGTTGGAATGTTGGCGGTGGATGGCCAATCCAGAGTCCGAATGCAAATTCTCCCTCAGTGGCAACTAATCCCCTCTCTGCCTCCTTGAAGTGGTGGCTTTGACTGCCATGGCTTAATGGGATCCTGGGAGTTATAGTTTCACAACGTCTTCTCTGCCAGATAGTACTACTAAACTACAACTCTCAGCATTCCATAGCATTTGAGCCATAGCAGTTAAAGTACATTAACTGCCATGGCTCAATGCGATCTGATCCTGGGAGTTATAGTTTCACAAGGCCTTCTCTGGCAGATAGTACTACAAAACTACAACTCTCAGCACGCATATGAATCATGGGGCTGTAACTGCAGAGCGAAAAGGTCCCTAAGTTATCATAGGTCAGCTACGTGGCTACAGTTTACAAACTACGGCCTCTTCCATACATCTGAATAAAATCCCACATTATTTGCTTTGAACTGGAATATATGGCAGTGTGATTCAGATAACCCAGTTCAAAGCAGATATTGTGGGATTTTCTGTCTTTATATTCAAGGTTATATGGCTGTGTGGAAGAGCCCTACGTGAGCAATGGGTAAATTTCCAGAAACACTATTTTAATAATTATTTTTATCTTCACAGACAGCATTTAAAACCGAAAAAGAAGATGCCGTACAGTTTATATCTATCAGCAATCAGCAATTCGTCGAAGGTGCAACTTTTGTGAGAGTTAGAAGTAAGTGTGTTCTCCACTCAAAACCCCAAAATCTATCTTGATTGTTCCAAAACTCTGTTTAGAGACTGCATTCACTCTAAATTATATAGGATTTGCAATCAAAATATTAACAACTGTTACTCAAATACATTTTGAATTAGGGTTATCACCTAAATAATCCAATTCAAAGCAGACAATCTGAATTTTATACAGCCTGAGTGAGACAGCTGTGGGAGCCTCTGGCTTTGTAGGGAAAATGGAATAGTTGAGCCAACTGTTGGCAAATGCAGGGAAGGGGGAAAGGAAGAGCAAAGTTGTTGCTATTTAAATACTGTGCAGGTTGGGAATAATTATAATACCAATGATCACCTCTTACTTGCCCCTGGTGGTGCAATGGGTTAAACCCTTGTGCCATCAGAACTGCTGACTGACAGGTCAGTGGTTCAAATCCAGGGAGAGCAGGTTGAGTTCCCTCTGTCAACTCCAGCTCCTCATGTGGGGAACATGAGGAAAGCCTCCCACAGGGATGGTAAAACAGCAAACATCCTATCGTCCCCTGGGCAATGTCATTGCAGACGAGCAGTTCTCTCACACCAAAAGAGACGTGCAGTTTCTCAAGTCGCTCCTGACACGGGGGGAAAACCGCTTACATAGTAGGGGTATTTCAAGTGAGAGTTATCAACAATCAGTGGTTTGAAGAGAAGTCAGTTCTCCGTGTTCACAAGGGTTCAGAACATAGGAAACCCGAGAAAGTGGAAAAACTAGTTATCCCCAGGGCACGGCACAGATTGCTTGTGGAGATGGCAGGCAGGGGACTTGCTCCTGCCTCACCTATTCCAAAGCCAAGGGATGGGTAGGGCCACAGAAATGGTCTGCAAACCAGCTTTCAAAATCCTTGCAGCGGCGAAATTCTGACATGATTGGCAAAGGGCATCGTTGTTCCTACGCCATCCTGAAGCTGCTGTTCCCCTTGCAGAAGTCCAAGGTTGCAGCGGAAATGTAGACACACAGTTGAATAAAATCCCACATTATCTGCTTTGAACTGGAATATATGGCAGTGTGGATACAGATATTGTGGGATTTTTTTTTGTCTTGATCATCTGGGGTTATATGAGTGTGTGGAAGTGCCCGTGGTGACCTCAGGCCTCATGAGGAGGGATGACAAACCCACAAATAATCATATTGGTGAATGGAAGACCAGCTGTAGTCAGGTGGCAAGTGAGTATTTTGTTTGTCAAAATATAATAACTCTATTTAAATCTACCTAAAGAAAAGTCCTGTCTCTGTCAAAGTATGCTACATATTTGAAAGTATTTGGAGTTGTCTCCATTTTTTTTTAACCAAGTAGTAGCTAAATCATTCTGAGATATAAAGAGATGCCATTCTTGTGCAACCACTGCGGTTTTCTCTACACAACCTGAAATTGGGGAGAGGCATGGGAAAGGGGACAACACTACTCTGAAAAGTAGAGAGCCTGATTACAGTGATAGATATACTCCCAATGTCTATGGGATGACTGCAAATGGTCGTTGCCATTGCTCGCTATAATGACAACACTGCTACCAGGCATCAGAGTGTCTTTTGTGCATGACCTGAGGCTAGGAAAGGAGGGCTGCCCAACGTCTCATCTGCTTTGCATGAAAAGTCTACCCAAGACAGTAGACAAAATAAATGTGTATAATTATAAACTTTATGCCTGTCTTCTGTTTCTTTCTAATGACTAACTAAAACTGCTATTTAAACCCGTACAGAGTTTGGGAAAAGCAAAAAACCACGTTACGACGGCTCTCTGGTTCATTTGACCCAGCGATTCATGGAGCTTGTCAGAACTGCTCCACAAGGTGTTCTCGATTTGAATGAGGTTTCCCGTAAGCTGGGAGTGCGGAAACGAAGAGTGTATGATATCACAAATGTGCTAGACGGAATCCATCTTATTCAGAAAAGATCCAAGAATCACATCGAGTGGGTGTAAGTTGACAATCACAACTTTCAAGCAACAATTGAGTTTGTGTCATGCATTAGCTGAGTGACGTGTACAAACAGGGTTTTATTTTGCTAGATATAGATATCAGTGCACAAATCAAAGTATGAGATGAACTGAAATACCTCTTCTGCAGAACTTGGTTCATCATTTTGCCCTAGATGTTGGCATCAGCCTCCTATCTGTAGTATGGGTACAATAGCACCAACCTATTTCATGCAGCTGCTGTAAAAATCACTTAAATCACTTGGAGTTGAAGGTGAAGCACAGTAATATTAATACCATAGCTTAGTGTTTTTTGAAACTACCGTGTATACTTGTGTATAAGCCGAGTTTTTCAGCCCTTTTTTAAGATTGAAAAAGCCCACCCACCTCAGCTTATACTGAAGGGTCCTGCCAGGAAGGCATGGGGCTAAAAGAAGCTCTTCTTTCAGCCCCATGCCTTCCCACCAGGACCCTCACCTCTCCGCACAGCAACCTAGCTGGATTTCTGTGCTGAGGGGGGAGGAGAGACCGCGCCTTCCTCTCCTCAGTCCTTCCCATTCCCTCCCTTCTGACCTGTCTCCTTTTTTTCAGCACCCCTTTCCCCACTCAGTCTTTTTCTAGTTTCCCCCTTTCTACCCTGGTATTTATTATCCCAGTCACTCTCTCCCGCTTTTCCAGCTCCCTTTTCATCCCTGCCTTTCCCAGGTTCCAGCCTCTTTCCCATTTTATTCTTGTCCCACTGCAGTTTCCCACTTTCTCAGTCCCTGTTTCTCATCCCAGTCTTTATTATTATTATTATCTGCAGCATTTCTATTCCGCCCTTCTCACCTTGCAAGGGACTCAAGACAGATTACAACGCGCATATACCAGCCGTCTTTCCCACCTCAGTCTTTCCCACTTCTTCACTTTCCACCTTTATGACCCCCTTTTTGCACCCCAGTTTTCCTCATTTTGCAATCTTCCTTTCCCCGCCTCGATCTTTCCCAGGTGCCCCTCTTTCCCATCCCAATTTTCCCAGCTTTTCCCAATCCCCCCACACTCTAGACTGGGATCTTTCCCACTTTCACAGCCCTTCTTTCTCACCTCAATCTTTCCCACTTTTCCACTTGCCCCCTTCCCACTCCAATCTTTCCACCTTTCGCCCCCTTTGCACCCCAGTCTTGCTCATTTTGCAATCTTCCTTTCCCCATCTCAATCTTTTCCAGCTGCCCCTCTTTCTCACCCCAGTTTTTCCCAACCGCCCCCCACACTCTAGACTGGGGTCTTTTCCAGCCCTCCCAACCTTTCCCAGTTTCTACCCCCCCCTTTCATACCTCACTATTCCCCAGTTGCCCCTTCCCACCCCAATCTGTCCTACGTTTCCACCTCATTTTCCCACTTTTTCAACTATCCTTCTCATTCCAACCTTTTTACATTTCCAGTTCTTCTTTCGCACTCGCTTCCCACGCCAGTCTTTCCCACTCTTCCTTATTCATATACACACAGCATTTTCCCCAAAACGTATAGTTAAAATAAACTATAGTGATTATTGGAAGGATACGTAAGCACATTTACATTGAAGATGGTTAGAATAATGGTTTATTCAAAGTTGGACAGTCTCGTCTTAAATTACAGTTTTATGTAAATATTCGAAAACATTTAACCTACTGATGGAATGTTATTGGTATCTATTTTTATTTTGAAATTTCCCAGTAGCTGCTATATTTTCCACTCTCGGCTTATACTTTTCCCCAGTTTTTTTGTGGTAAAATTAGGTGCCTCTGTTTATATTTGGGTCAGCATATCCTCGAGTATATACAGTACTGCATATATTCCGGGCTCAATTCAAAGTGCTGGTTTTGACCTTTAAAGCTCTATACGGTTCTGGCCCAGCTTACTTGCCCGAATGCATCTGCTGCTACGTCCCACCTCATAACTTAATATCATCCAGGGAGGCCCTGCTCTCACTTCTGCCAGCAACTCAATTGCAGCTGGCGGGTACGAGAGACAGGGCCTTCTCGGCTGTGGCCCCCCATTTGTGGAATGCGCTTCCAAGCAAAATGCGATGAACCCCATCCCTCCTAGCTTACAGGAAGAAAGTAAAACCGTGGTTGTGGGACCAGGCCTTTGCACAGTAACTGCAGCACTTTATTTGGAATGGGCTGCTTTAATGACGGACATGAAATACGGCTTCCCCATTGATTGTCTGATTGAATGTGGATTTTATAGATAGAATTTTTAAATCAACTGGATAGCTAATGTTTTAATGTTGATGTTGTATTAGTGTTTTATATTGTATATTGTTGTATATTGTTACCGGCATCTAATTGTGCCTTGTAAGCCACCCTGAGTGTCATCGCCCCCCCCCGGGGGGGGGGGGGAGAGTTTGAGAAGGGCAGGTTAGAAATACAGTAAATAAAATAAAATAAATGTGTAAGTCTAGAAATTTTAGTCAAAAAATTAACTCTCAACAACTGGGCCACTTTTTCCACAGGGTAAGTGTAAGTACTGTACCTTAGCTTATCAAAAAAGGAACCATGTCCTTATCTGTCGAGTGATGAAAGGTGAGAGTTTAGTACATCCCAGGAGAAGCTAAAAGAAGGACCATTCCCCTCTCTGTCATGGTGCTACTTTTACCAATGGAGAGGAACTATAGAGACTATCCAGTCACCAAGTAATAGATGCAAAAAATGTATAATCAAATGACATTTCCAATAATAAACAAATGTTTATAATGTACCCGTCGATGGGTTTGTCTGTGTATCAATATATCAATGCAACAATACAATCTTATTAGCATTTCAATCACTATATGCATTTCAATAACATAAATTCAACACGCCCATCAAACGTCCCAAAAGAAAACTGAGTCCCACAATCATATCAAAATTCAAGTTCATTCCAAGGCAATCTTGGGTATATAATAAACACAGTTCAAAAGGGGACTTAGTGCGGCCGACGATTGCGTTAATACCCACGCTGAAATCGTTTCGCTGACACCAGCTTTTTCAGAGGCCGGGGACATCCTATGGTGCTACTTTTAGCCTTTTTGAATACCTTGGGTGTCACTGCTGTTTTCCCCTCTGCAGAATTACTCTTGACTCATCCATAGGTCGCACCAAAACTCATCATTTTGGCCCCAAAACCTTGACTTATACTTGTGGGCAACATTTACATGAGTATATGGGGTAAATATTGCTTTATGTTTACTCCAAAACAAATTTCATTGAGTTAAAGGTATGAATGTGGCATTGCAGCATTAATTGCACCGCAATACATTATATACAGCAGACACAGCCACTGATAATATACAGCCTGCAAAGATTTTAGTAGGCTTAAACCTGGTGGTCCCAAGTTCTGCCAACCTAGCAGTTTGAAAACATGTAAATATGAGTAAATCAATAGATACCATTCCGGCGGGAAGGTAACAGCGCTCCGCAGTCGTGCTGGCCACATGACCTTGGGGGTGTCTATGGACAATGCCGGCTCTTCAGCTTACAAATGGAGATGAGCACCACCCTCCAGAGTTGGACACGACTAGACTTAATGTCAGGGAAAATCTTTACCTTTACTAAACCTGCCAAACTCCACATAGAATTGGGCTGTTGGTGTGCATCCATTGTCTTGTGGAATATGTAGCTGTTCAGAGGTGATACACAGTCCATTAGTATTGTTTAATCTCGCCTAATGGAGCTCCGATGTAATCGGTTTTGTATTTTTATTTTTAGTGTGTTTTATCAGAGTTTTTGTATTTTATGATATTTTTATATATTTTTTTTTGCTATTTTGTTTATTAAGTTTACATATATTGTCTAATGTGCCTTGTCTTGACATAAATTATTTGTACGGTTTTCTTTTGGCATTGAATGTTTGCTATATTTGTTGGAAACCACCCTGAGTCCTTCGGGGAGATAGGGTGATTGATAAATAAAGTTGTTATTATTATTAGTAGTAGTAGTAGTAATGCACAGTATTTACTGTCAAAGACTGGTTGTGTTCTCATCAACATTACCATCAGAATTAATAAGTATTATGATACCTTTTTCTGTAGGGAGAATGCCAACTATAAAACTAAAAATATTATGTTTTCTCTTAGCGGATCAGATATTAAGAATATCACTACAAGGACGCCAGAGCAACAAAAGTTACGAGATGAAATTATTGATTTGACAGCAATGGAAGAAGCACTGGATGAATTAATCAAGGACTGTGCTCACCAGTTGTTTGATGTAACAGATGATAAAGAAAACTCAAAATATCCTTTTTCTAGCATCAACAGACATTTTTATTAGCTGGAGTTGAAAAACCTCTAGACTTTATCTTACACAATGATAAATGTGGTATTAGTTGGAAGCTAAGAAGAGTTGGCCCTGGTTGGTACATAGATGGGAGACTGCCAATGAATACCAGGTGCTGTGGGTTATATTTCAGAGAAAGGAAGTGGCAAGACCATATTCGGTAGTTATTTGTATTCGAGACTTAACTTGATCTGTTTCGTGTCTCGGCTTTCAGTGGGGGGCCTGATCCACTTTCGTCTGAGCCTCCTGAAATCTGAAGGTCAGATATTTGTCTTTTGTTTTGGGGCCAAAAGATCTGTTTTCTTTCGGCCCATTATAGGGGGGTGGACTTAACCCATAGGCTCAAAGCTCCCTGGCCTACAGGTGCAGGTTTTGGGCCTACACACCTGGGCCTCACAGGGCTTGCAGCTAAGCGCCGAGTAAGGAGCACTCCTTACTTGTTGTGTGGCTGCAGGCCCTGCAAGACCCAGGTGTGTAGGCCCAAAGCTTGCACCTGTAGGTCTGGGTGCTTTGGGCCTGCGGGTACAGGCTTCCCGGCCTATGTGCCTGGGCCTGTCAAGGTTTGCAGCCAAGTACCAAGTAAGGATCGCTTTTTACTTGGCGCTCGGCTGCAGGTCCTGCCAGGCCCTAGGCAATTGATCCGAAAAGGCTGCTCCCACCTACCTTTCGTATCAATTGCATTTTTATTCCAGGAGGAGCCTTTCTGTTTTATGCAATTCAAATGAACAAAACAGAAACACGAATCAAACGAATGGGACAAATGTTGGGCCATGACTAATATCTGGGTCAACCTTGTCTAAGAAAACCCTAGAAATCAATGGAGTGCCATAACCTGACTGGCAACTTGAAGGGACATACACAGACAAAAATGTGTGTGTAATAAAGTATATGTTCTACTAAAGGATGCTATGAAAACACCTTAACTGCTGAGTACACTAGCTTATGTGACTTATCAAGATATTCGTAGCATTGAGGCATTTCAAGACCAGATTATTATTGCCATTAAGGCACCTGAAGAAACCAGAATGGAGGTGCCACCCCCTAAAATGGTAAGAGCTGCATGAAAAATCACTGGGAGCTGGTTGGTTGGGTGGGTGGGTGGGTGAAAAAAACCCCTCTTTACAAAGACTAGCACCATCATTTCCATTCTTATTTCAAAAAAGATTTGTTGCTGTTTTTCAATAGTCACTTTTGTTAAGTACGTTGTAAGTACCACCTGAAGTCGGTGATTTTCCTCTTCGCAGAAATAAAAGGTGTCATCATGTACCCCCGAAATCTCAAAGTGAAACACTTAGCCTAGAATTTCAATGGAATATCTTCAAAAGCATTTGATCAGGATAGAATCAGGCAGTGCACAAACTTGTCTGGGATTAAAATTAGTTGTACAGACCGTTTCTTAGAACAGTGTGTGCTCTTCAGCTAGGGAACAGCAAAAGATGGTTGTGGAACCATATCCTGTTTGTGTTTAGTTTGTGCTCCCCAGTTGTCAATTCCTGATATAAAAGATGAGGAAAAGCTATGACAAAAGAGATTTCAAACCCTTTTCTTAAGTATCAGTCTTGCAACACTCCTTACTATCCAGAAGTTATTATTTCTATGATGTCAAAAGGTAGAAGCTGTCTCAGACCTCCACCCCAAAGGAATACATTCCCAGCTCACAGCTTCAGAAGGAGATCCCTTTCTGTTATCTGAAGTCCCTTCCACACAGCTGAATAAAATCCCACATCTGATTTGAACTGGAATATATGGTAGTTTAGACTCAGATAATCCAGTTCAAAACATATATTGGGGGATTTTCTGCCTTGCGGAGCCCCTTGTGGCGCAATGGGTTAAACCACTGAGCAGCTGAACTTGCTGACCGAAAGGTCGGCAGTTCAAATCCGGGGAGCGGTGTGAGCTCCCGTTGTTAGCCCCAGCTTCTGCCAACCTAGCAGTTTGAAAACATGCAAATGTAAGTAGATTAATAAGTACCACTTCTGCGGGAAGGTAACGGCGCTCCATGCAGTCATGCCAGCCACATGAACTTGGAGGCATCTATGGACAACGCCGGCTTTTTGGCTTAGAAATGGAGATGAGCACCATCCCCCAGAGTCAGACATGACTAGTCTTAATGTCAAGGGGAAACCTTTGCCTTTCTGCCTTGATATTTTGGGATATAGGGCTGTGTGGAAGGGCCCTGAGATAAGAATCTCAGCTCTTCTCTCTGATCCTTAATTGAATTTTTGAGCTGAAGATTCCCTCAGTTTTCCTGCAACAGAAGGGTTACCTTTCATGTTGTGGTGATCCAAAAGGAACTTGGTAATGGCGAAGTTGTAGGAAGGTGAATGGAGGTTTGGAAAAAGAACTTGTAGGATGAGTCAAGGGCTTGGCCTTTGGACCATGGGTCCTCTGTTTCTGATTTACTGGAATATTTTCTGCAGTTTGTGTCTCTTTCTGTTCTTAACAAAGACTGATTTCTTGCAGAACTGTATAGAAGTCCGTATAAAGAGTACAAAGGGTCCTGTTGATGTTTTTCTATGTGAGGTGCCACAACAAACGCCGGAAGCTGATGCTTTGGAAAAGGTAGCAAACCTTACATACATAGTAAATATATTGCCGAAGACATTTACAGGCGGAATCACTAGGGTGTTGTGTGACTTCCTGGCTGTATGGCCATGTTCTAGCAGTAAACCCATTTTTATTAAGGACTTTTTGTTGCCTGCCTGTTTATGGCCACTCCACTTTGGGCTATTTTTAGGTGACATGATAAATGTGGCATGGAATCTTAATAAAAGTCCTTGGCGTGTATCTGCCTTGTCACGTTTAGGATAAGTTACATAATATAAATGCAAAAAGATAAACACACAAAATAGATATAATATTTTAGAAAGAAAATACAGTAGAGTCTCGCTTATCCAACCTCCGCTCATCCAACGTTCTGTATTATCCAACATGGTCTGCCTCCCTCCCGGATCCACAGCTGTTTCAATACATTACAATGTTTTGGTGCTAAATTCGTAAATACAGTAATTACTACATAACGTTACCGTGTATTGAAGTGCTTTTTCTGTCGATTTGTTGTAAAACATGGTGTTTTGGTGCTTACTTTCTAAAATCATAATGTAATTTGACATTTAATAGGCTTTTGCTTAATCCCTCATTATTCAACGTTTTCGCTTATTCAGTGTTCTGCTGGATAAGCGAGACTCTACTGTATATTAGAAATGCATACAAATACATACTTTAAAACCCCCACTCCGTCTACCATTATTAATAAATGAAGGCAAATGGTAATATAATACCCAAATGAAAAATTGTTAACATTAGACACTTAACAGCTGGATTTTTCTTTTACCCCCAAAATGTAAAAGTTAATTTCTCCACCCTCCAACCTCAAGATCTAAATCTATAGAATACTTAAACTTCTCTTTAACATAAAGCTTAGCTACTTTTTCTTCTGAGTGAAGCAAAGATACTGCCATCTATACCAGTTCAAGTCAGGCAAGCATAATCTTCCCTTCTTTCTTCTTCATATAAATCTAAAAAACCTCCCAGTCTTTCAGAAAGTTGTCTGCTGGCTTCTCTTTGATAAATTAGATAACACTGCCCAACATGCATTTTGGTGCCTCAGATGTTATACCTGTTTCTTAATATATTTGGCTGCTGATCCCAAAAATGGCACCAGTTTTCCCCTATCAGCTCTAGATTTTTAAGATACAAAGCATGGCATCTACCAATCGCCATCTGCTTGCCCATAGAAAATCATAACCGTATCTAAGAAACTGGAGCTGTTTTTTTCCCCGTGTCAGGAGCGACTTGAGAAACTACAAATGGCTCCTGGTGTGAGAGAATTGGCCATCTGCAAGGATGTTGCCCAGGGGTGGCCAGGTGTTTTGATGTTTTACCATCCTTGTGGGTGGCTTCTCTCACGTCCCTGTATGGGGAGCTGGAGCTGACAAAGGAAGCTCATCCGTGCTCTCCCTGGATTCGAACCTCCGACCTGTAAGTCTTCAGTTCTGCCATCACAAGGGTTTAACCCATTGGGCCACTGGAGCTGGTTCAATCTATTCAATTCTGGCTTCAATTGTATCCGTATTTTAACAATACTTGGATCATGTTCCAATATCTCACAGCCTGAAGACATGTTCATCACATATGATACAAAGGACTTTTATATTGGGATAAGGATGATGACCTGTTAGGATCACAACCTATTAGGGATTTGTTTCTATCCAATGCTCTCAGCAGAAAAAGATTCAAATAGAATTCTTTACAAATAACAAGTTTGTTTTAGTCACAACCTCATGTATTTAAATATACGGGTTTATTTCTTATCAGGTTAAACTTTAAAACTTTAACTTATAGTCTTTAACAGTCTCTTCAAAAACTATATTGTTCTGTATGGTTCTCTTTCATAACAGTCTACTTTAAAGAAATTCAAACATCAACAGTTTCTAACTTCCTATGCTGACATCTGACTGAAAAACAGACTCAAGCTGACATAAGGCTTAACTGTCTTCTAACTTCTAACACTGACTTCTGTATTCTAACTCAGTGTTTTTCAACCTTTTTTGAGCCGCAGCACATTTTTTACATTTACAAAATCCTGGGGCACACCACTAACCAAAATGATACAAAATGACACTCTAACACAATAATACATATAGTTAATATGTTTTTAAATGTATTTATACACTCAGTGTGAAACTTGGGCCTGTTTCGATGAACACAACATAGATATCCTGGCAGGAATGGCAGAAAGACACACACACGAAGGTCTTGCTCAACAGCTGGGAGTTATAGTTCACCCGCAATCAAAGAGCATTCTGAACTCCACCAATGATGGAATGGAATCAACCTTTCCACACAGATCCACCATAACCAAGAGAAATTACTATAAGAGTTTGGTGGGCATTGACCTTGAGTTTTGGAGTTGTAGTTCACCTATATCCAGAGAGCACTGTGGAGGGGAGGGAGGAAGACGTGGGGCGAGTCTGCCCAGTAGCGCCCGCACGGGTCACGTCTTCCTCCCCCTCCCGCAGAAGTGGCAGTGTGAGCAAAGCGAGGCAAAGCAAGCAGAGCGAGGCTGGGAAGAAGGGAGCCCGAGTGGAGAAGAAAAAGTGTTCAGCAGGAGGGGGAAGAAAGGGTATTGGAGGTTCCAATTTCCCACGGCACACCTGATGATCGCCCACGGCACACTAGTGTGCCATGGCACACTGGTTGGGAAACACTGTTCTAATTGACTGAAGCCTTAACTGTCATTCCTCAGCTGTCATCGTGTTTAAAATGCATTCTAAACAGTCACGTGATCTTCAGCCCCTCCCACTGCTTCAAGTACATAGAGCTAAGGAAACTGCAAACCAAAGAAGACATACACTTCAGGAAATAAAACATCACATTATAAACAGACAAAACATTAAATAGAAGAGGCTTGAGAAGGTTGTTATTTCCAACACTTTAACTGCTCTGAGTCCCCTCGGGGAGAGAGGGTGGTCCATAAATAAAGTATTTATTATTTATGTTTTTCATATTTTTAGCAAACATTATTGCTGCCATTCTACATTTTATAATTTTTTATTGGAAGAAAAGTAAATGATACTTTTTGCACTAATTAATACTCAGTATCTGTGAGCTCTTTACTATAAATGTATAGTATTTGATAAGCACCTGGAATGTGCAAAGGAATTAATCAGGTTAAAATTGAAGTTTAAAGTCCTGAAATGTAAACATTGTCACTTTTTTACACCACAAATTGGCATGTACTTTGTCGGTCGGATTTCAGTGAAACTAATTACCGGTATACTGTATTCAGGCTTGTTTGGGGGGGATCTGAATCTTTTATTGGTTTGGTGAGTTCTGGGCAGTAGTTCAAGAATTAAAATTGTCTGCCCCATTAAAGCCTTCATAAGCAACCGCTGACTAATATGCATTCAGAAACAATAACTCTGCTAGCACTGCAGTGTAAGCTGTATTATAATCCAGTCTGTTGTGGGTGTCAGGTTGTTGATAGTGACCTTATGGCATCAAACTATGGAAATCCGGAAGCACAGGGGAGAGGAAGTTTTTTGTTTTTTTAAACATTTCCCTCTGATTTAGATTTCCTGTGCAGCAGGAGATGAGAAAGGGTCTAATGCAGTAGGAAACAAGGGGTGTTACTGAAAATAACTTGGCATGCGGTGCTTATAGGAGTGTTTCTTTAATCATTACAACTAACGATGGTATCAAAGACGCACCGAATTGGGAAGTATGTACTGACTTGGAACGTGAATTTGTCGGCCAGTTCCGTTTCCCCTTTAAAGTTGGTCACAGGTTCCCATAGAAAGTCCAATGAAACTCACAGATACTAGTCCACACATCTCTTGTGAAGTGATGCTAGGAGAGTAAAATTAGAAGCAAAGAAGTGGCACGTGGAATGGCTGCTTCACCTATTTACTTGCCACTTTTTACTAACTGGAGAACCATATCACCTAAGTTTGTTTTATACCCACTAAGCATCTTGGCCTGTGACACAAGCTAAACTGTTCTGCAGTGTACCTGCTGGTGGGAATTGCCACGTGGTAATGAATTTTTAACTTTTTTTCCATGTCAGGAGCAGCTTGAGATATTGCAAGTCGCTTCTGGTGTGAGAGAATAGTTGCCCAGGGGACGTCCGGATGTTTGATGTTTTACCATCCTTGTGGGAGGTTTCTCTCATGTCCCCGCATGGGGATCTGCAGCTGACAGAGGGAGCTCAACCCGCTTTTCCTGGATTCAAACTGCCAGCACAAGAGTTTTATCCATTGCGCCATCCATGGTGATGAATGCAATGCAAATCATCATCATCATCATCATCTTATATTCAGCTTTTTCTTCCTGGATGGACTCAAAGCGGATTACAGTACACATGTAGGGCAAACATTCAATGCCCTTTCTACACAACGAACAACAACATGCAATACATAGATAGGGTAAAGGCCTTCCCCTTTTCATCTCCGGCATCTGGAGGCGATGCTCAACTCCGGTCAAGGGGATGTGCTCTTGTTCCATTTTCCATGCTGATAAGCTTGCTGTCCATAGGCATCTCTGATCTTTTTGCCAACATGTCTGCGGGGCACCCTTTTTCCTTCCCACGAGGCAGTACCTAGTGATCTACTCGCATTGCATGCTTTTGAACTGCTAGGTAGGCAGAAGCTAGGGCTCAGTCAGGAGCTCATCCCAACTCACGGCTTCGAACTGCTAACCTTCTGGTCAGCAGGTTTTCCTGCAGCTAGTGGTTTTAACCACTGTGCTACTGCGGCCCAACAAATGCACTTACAAATGCAAGTAAGAAACCTGAAACCTCAAGTGTGTACTATTTGGAATTAATTGTTTTGGAAGGGAGCTTTGGAAATGGGTCCCAAAGAAGAGGGAAGCAAGAAGCTTAATTTTGTACAAACCACTGAGCTAGCTCAAAGGTGTCGGTACAGTGGGCTCGCTGCATCCACAAGGGTTCAGATTCATGACCCCCTGCAAATACAGAAAAATGGACCATCACATCCTATAAGATTAAAAGATGGCAATGTGGATGTGCATGTTTCAACAAGTCCAGGTTAATATCACTTCTGTTTATTAATATGAGGCACAATGATCCATGATCACTTAAAATTGCAGATCCAGATCCTGCCAATCCAGAGGGGCACTAGACCTCTTATTTATTTTATTTATTTCATTGGGCTTATATGCCGCTAACTCCATACGGCTCGCAGCGGCTTACAAGGTTAAGAAACGAATATTTATTTATTTATTTATTTATTATTGCGATTTCTGCGCCGCCGACTCCCGGAGGCTCGCGGCGGCTCACATACTACTGGCTCAGTGCCAGGGAGCAATACAGAACAAAGAATACAATTAGGACAATCTAAAACAAGCCATACAATTAAACAGTTAAAACAAGATTAAAATGGCAGATTAAAAACAGCAGCTTAAACAGAGCGGTGTATGGGCCTACTCCCCAAAGGCCTGCCTATACAGATAAGTTTTGCAGGCCCGTCTGAAGGGGAGTAGGTCCCTCAGGGCTCTGGTCTCAGCCGGGAGGGCGTTCCATAGCGTAGGAGCTATCACTGAGAACGCCCTCCGGCGAGTAGATGTTAAACGGGCTGATTTGGCAGATGGGACTGCCAACAAATTGGTCTCTTCAGACCGCAGTGATCTCGATGGGCAATATAGGGCAAGACGGTCCCTCAGATACGCTGGCCCCAGGCCGTGGATGGCCTTGAAGGTGAGAACCAGCACTTTGAAGGCGACCCGGTACTCAATAGGCAGCCAGTGCAGATCCCGCAAGATTGGAGTTATTCGGCTACCTGCTGGAGCCCCAGACAGGAGCCGGGCGGCGGTGTTCTGCACCAGCTTGAGTTTCCGGATCGACGACATAGGCAGGCCAACGTAGAGCAGAGTACAGAGTACAGAGTAAAAAGACAAACTGGACAATACACAATGACAGGGAATAGGGGAAGTGGAACAGGGTCAGGGATCGAGCGACACAGGGTGGTCTGGGGCCTATACTAGACCCATCAATACAGGCCATCAAAAGGAGGGAGGGAAAGGGGGCTCGGAAAGAGGCACCCCCGCTGGCCGAGGGAGAAGAGTGTGGGCCTGCCTCCTCCGTCCAGTAGCCTGGCCGAAGATGACGGGCACAGTGAGTCAGTGTTCAATGGCTTCGGAAGTGGCCGGCAGCCGCGCTTGGCACCTGGACCCCAAAAGGTCCTCGAGCGAAACGATTGCCCAGGCCTGGGTCCAGGGACGGGGGGCCTCCACTCCTCCTGTTGGCTAGGCGGCCTCCCCCCTCCTGCTGGCTGACCAGGGGTCTGGGGGGTCCGAGGGGTCGGCAACCTCGGCGTCGGGAGTCCCTGGAGGGGTCGGGAGGAGAGGGACCGGCGATCTTCGGCCTACGGCGGCGCCTCCTCCGACGGCGGTGTGGCCTCCGTTCCAGGTGACCACTCACCGTGCCGTCCTCTGAGCTAGCTGTCCTTTGGGCTGTCTCTCCCCGGGCTATGTCACCAATCTCACCCTGGTCCCGGGTCGGTGACGGGGCAGATGGCGGTTCCAGTGTGGATCTCGGAGGCACCGGAGACAGACGACAAGCCAGGCGGCGGGGCCCCCCGGGGCTCTTGCCAGGGCCCGGGAGATGTCGAAGTCCCCTGGCGTCGCCGGCCAGGCGCCCAGTGATGACGGGTGCGCTGGGACAGGAGGAGGTGGGGTCGACGCGTCCAAGATGGGCGGAGGGGCGGGGCGGAGGACACCGAGCAGGCTGAGCCCGGCGCCATCTTGGCGGCCTCGGCCGCCGCCCGCTTCCCCGAGCCGCTTCCCCTAGCGCCCTCCAAGGACTCCACCATGCATCCCCCGAGGTCTCCACCGCCGCCTCGGCTGAGGGCCTCATCTCAAGGGAAAGGCCCCCCTCGGCGAACTCGGCAACGGGACCTAGGGGGGGGCAGCTCGAGCGGCGGGCCTCGGAGCTCCGGGGTCGCAGAGGTCTGGCTCTCTTGCCCGCCGCTCGTGCAGTGGAGCAGTCGGGGGTCCGATGGCGGGAACCTCTCCCTCTTCGCTGCACCCCGCTCTCTCTGCCGCCCCACTCACCGCCGCTCCACGGCCCATCTCGAGGCCTACTTCCAGCCGGGCGGCCAGTTGCTCCACCAGCCGGCCCAGAGTGGGGAGGAGGGAGGTAAGTTGCCGTATGGCGTCCCGCAAGCCCCGTAACCCAAGCTGGGCTCCGTCGGATGGAGGGTCGGGTGAGGGGTCAGCAGCCACCCCCTGGGTGGCGGGTGGGGAGTCGGGTGGAGGGTCGGCATCCACCCACTGGATGGCGAGGCGGGTGGAAGGCTCCAGTGCTGGCCGCCCTAGTTCCAAGTCCGTACCTAGGCCCGGCCAAGGGACCGGGGACCAAGACGGGCAGATCCCATGGGTAGTCCCGCAAACAGTCCTCTCCAACAGGCCAGCAGTTCTCGAGCTTGCCCGTATCCTGGCCGCTATGGCTGACTCCAAGCCGACTTCGAGGACGGCCTCCGCCTCAAGCTGCAGGACCTCCAACGGAGGCGGGGGGCCCGCCAGTGGTCCCCCCAAAGACCAGGGAGGTATCCTGGAACTCTGGAGGGCACCCTCTCCGTCTGGGGTGAGCAGCCTCACCAAAGGACCCGTTCCATGGGGAGAATTTCCAAGGGCCTGGCGGAGCTCAGCATTCGTGCCTCTGCTCAACGCGGCCATCTTGATATTCTTACTGAATATTGCACTAATTATGTTGCTGTTTTGCTGTCTTGCAGACATCATAGTAGCAGTATTTTCACACACACTAATTTAATACTGATTAGAAATAAAACTGGAAAATGTAGCTTGAGTCGTATATCACTGCAACTGAGATGCACTTTTGTTCCCATTATTTCCAGTAGGGTATAAAAACATGAGTTATTTTCTAAATTGTACCTTTGGTGGCATAGTAGGTTAAACTGCTGAGCTGTTGAACTTGCTGACTGAAAGACTGGTGGTTTGAATCCGGGGAGCGGGGTGAGCTGCTACTAGGTTCTGCTTTTGCCAACCTAGCAGTTTGAAAACATGCAAGTGTGAGTCGATCAATAAGAACTGCTTCTGCAGGAAGATAACAGCGTTCCATGCAGTCATGCTGGACACATGACATAGGAGGTGTCTACGGATAGCGCCGGTTTTTCTGCTTAGAAATTGAGATGAGCGCCACCCTCCAGAGTCGGACATGACTAGACTTAATGTCAGGGGAAACATTTACCTTTTTTAATCATATGTAAAATTTTCTGACTGATTATGTAAATATGTTTTCTTTCCTTAGCATGTGCTCATCATTCTAAAAGGGGGTATCTTCTTTTTTTATGTCCACAGTGAGCAACATGAGAAATTGACCGCATTTTTGTACTGCTAAAATACTTGATTTCTGAACTTCAGCTTCATGGACCTCATCGGTTTTAATTCCCCATCAGTCTGCATAAAGAGGAGAAATGTTTGTCATGCCTGCAACTAAAGAAACCACGAGGAGGCTGGAATTCCAAGAATCCTCTCCACACCAAGCTAATTGCCTGTCTTCAGTAATGGGACATCTTTCCTTAGACTACTTTTCCATAAAGATTTTTTTTGCTCTGGTTCATTTCTGCCAACCAAATGACAGTGACAGAACTCTACTTCTATCATGCAAGACAGCCTTAAGCTATGTTCCCAAATCATAGCTTGGGTTTGTCTTTTGTGTAAGTTTGACCATATACAGTATACTAGATCCTTTCATCTATTTCCCGTGTGTTGCTGCTTAATGAGTGGAAGTGGCAATAAATAAATGTGCAGTTATGGCTTAACTTTCAGAACTGACTCGGCAGCCAAATGTATTCAGAAAGGGACAGCTTTTGAAGAAATGCACTTTTATTCTGAAGCAGCACTCATGCCAGGAAAAATTATTGAACATATATTTAAAATCTGGGAGATGAGATACCTTGCACTCAAATAGATTAAGAAAAAAAATTATGCACTATATCATAGGTGTTCATATGAGAGGCATTAGACTCAGTTTGAAATTATGGCTGTTAAATTTTGAAGAAAATGAAATTGCTTGGGTCATGTGTATATGTGTGTGCATATGTATATATTGTGTATCATGTTTAAATGGTCACTAATGGAAATCTTGGCAGTGTGAGCAGCACACTTGCCTCTGTACATAAAAAATAAACGTAAACTTGTAAATATTAAGCAGTGGAAGCTACAGATCTTTTACTTTGTTTTAAAAGCTTAATTAACATACAGTAGTTGGACTAAATACCTTAAGAGGCATTATATTCTGTCTGATCTGAGTTTGGAAGTTAAACAGGATCGGTCCTGGATAGTATTGGGATAGGAGACTGCCATTGAATACCAGACTACATGTCATAGATTTGGAAGAGACCTCGTGGGCCACCCAGTCCAACTCCCTGCCAAGAAGCAGGAAAATCACATTCAAAGCACCCCAGACAGATGGCCATTCAGCCTCTGCTTAAAAGCCTCCAAAGAAGGAGCCTTCACCACACTCCGGGGCAGAGAGTTCCACTGCTGAACAGCTCTCACGGTTAGAGGAAGAAATAGGAAAATCCACCTCTGTGAAAACTCTTAAGAAATTATTGGGGTCTCCATAAGTCAACAAGTGCTAGTGTGCATACACACAAACTAGGAAATGTTAGGAAACCATCATATGATGGTAAGAAAACCTGACAGCTGGATCATGAAATCTCTATATTCAGATGTCAGGCCGCCTCTTAACACAAGGTTACATCTGTGTATCCCATATGCCAACACAAAGTTTCTTTCTACTTTGTAGTCATTTCAGTAAAAACTATTATCCATCCAGCTGCTTTGGTTTATGCCTGATAGCAGCCTGACACACACTGATTAGTAACTTGGGTGGCTCATCCCATTCTATCTCGCCTAGAAGTAAACACTGTTTGGGGACTGATTTCCAAGTAAGCAAACACATTCAGACATACTGTTACAAAAGAAGAGTCCTGCGTTCTTTTTGTGTCAGGAGCAACTTGAGAAACTGCAAGTTGCTTCTGGTGTGAGAGAATTGACCGTCTGCAAGGATGTTGCCCAGGAGATGCCCAGATGTTTGATGTTTTACCATCGTATATGAGGCTTCTCTCACGTGCCTGCATGGGAAGCTAGAGCTCAACAGGTGGGAGCTCACCCCACTCTCCGAATTCCATCCGCCAACCTTTCAGTCGACCAGTTCAGCCGGCACAAAAGTTTAACCCATTACGCCACAGGGAGTTCCCTGGGTTCTACTAAAGCAGGTTCATCTGGTTTAGTATCATATTATCTATCACCAATCTTTTTGTGTGCAACAAGCCCATTGGCTGTCCCCATACCAAGTGGTATTGAAAGGAAAATTGCACCAAACATGGAGATTCTTCAGCATTGATACCAGAAGAAATGCCTGGATCACTCTAGAGATCCATTTTATCCATCATCCTATTTCCAGGAGATTTCCACTGTGTGCAACCAACAAGTCCAGAGGGTATGAAGAAGTAAGAGCGCTGTCTTGTGATACAAAGGTTCAGTCTAGCTGCCATAGCCGATAGCTGCTGCCGATAACTTGAGTTGGCTTGGTAAGTTCCTGATCATCACCAAGAGCCAGCGTTGTCCGTAAGGTCATGTGGCCAGTATGACTGCATGGAGCACTGTTAACTTCCTGCTGAAGCAGTACCTATTTACTGACATTTGCATATTTTCAAACTGCTAGGTTGACAGAAGCAGGGGCTAACAGCAGGAACTCGCTCTGCTCTGCTGATTTGAACAGCCGAACTTCCCATCAGCAAGTTCTGCAGCTTAAGTTTAACCCACTGCGCTACCGCAGCCCCTTCTGCGCTACCGTGGTTCCTTGGCATAATTAGTTATTCATATATTGTCGAAGGCTTTCATGGCCAGAATCACGGGTTGTGTAGGTTTTTTGGGCTGTATGGCCATGTTCTAGAAGCATTCTCTCCTGACAGACCTCACAACCTCTGAGGATGCCTTCCATATATGCAGGCAAAACGTCTGGAAAGAATGCTTCTAGAAAATAACCATACAGCCCGAAAAACCTACAACAACCTAGGTATTAATACATTTATTTAAATGCTTAGCCTTTTCTTCACACCAGATGTCAGCAAAGAGCTGGGAGGAAAGCACTCAGAAAAGATGAACTTTTTCCTGTATTCACCTTTGATACTATCAATGCTACTCAGGTCAGCTCCCTCGCAAGTCCAGGCTTGAAATACAGGAGGACATAATACTTTTTTTTAAAAAAATCACTATTAGATAAAGAGGAGACATGGGAGTTTACAACAAGGGTTTGCATTAAGTACACTGGGGGTTTACAACAAGGGCAACTTAAGATAGATCCAGCTAATCTGAACAAGTTATACACATTTACCTGGTAATAATTCCCAGTGAAGAATTTCTTAAATACCTTAAAGCAGTGGTTCTCAATCCCATGCTCCTTCCCAGGGACTCACGGGCAAATAAAATAAATAAAAATTGAATGAAATCAAAGAATAAAACTGAAAGTGGAATGAAAAAATTAAAAAATAGAAATTACATTCTGAACAGAAATTTGGTTTGATTTATTGAGCTCTGGAATAATTTTTCTGTATGGTCAAGTTTTGATAAAATCATGTGTATTGGTGGAAATTGAGAATAAACTGAGATACTATGGTAAAGTTTTAAATATATAATTTCATTGCATGGACATTGCACAATTGTTTAGAGAGCTCATTACATTCCCTTACTATCTATCCCCTCCTCCTCCTCCTCCTCCTGTAAAACTACTCCTAAAAACTATTACCGCATATACTCGAATATAAGCCAACCCGAATATAAGCTGAGGCCCCTAATTTTACCACACAAAAACTGGGAAAACGTATTGACTCGAGTATAAGCTGAAGGTGGGAAATGCAGCAGCTACGAGTCTGCTTCAAAATAAAAATAGATACCAATAAAGTTACATTAATTGAGGCATCCATAGGTGAAATGTTTCAGAATATTTACATAAAACTGTAATTCAAGATAAGACTGTCCGACTCTGATTAAACCATTATTCTAACCTATGTAAATGTGCATACGTATCCTTCCAGTAATGAATAAGAGTAAAATAATAAATGTAATAATAATAATAGAGTAAAAGAATTGAAATGTAATAATAAAAAATAGTAAAATAATAAATGTAATAATAAAGTAAAATAATAAATGTAATAATAATACATTTATTATGTATTTATATCATAGTGAAATAATAAATAACCTTGACTTGAGTATAAGCCAAGGGGGACATTTCCGGCCTAAAAAAAGGTCTGAAAAACTAGGCTTATGCTCGAGTATATGCAGTATAAGACACTGGGTAGGCCTAAGGGGCTCCACCATAGAAATTGACTCTAAAAGAGCTCAGTGAGTAAAAAAGGGTTGGGATCCATTGTCTAAATTGGACCAATCCCATGTGATTTTAGAAGCTGAGCAGGGGCAACCCTAGTTAGTGGCTGGACAGGGTGGCACCAATGAATACGAGGTGCCGTAGGCCGGGCCTGTCCAACAGGCGGCCCGCAGCCCGCACACGGCCCGCCAGCCCCTTGGATGCGGCCCTCCTACCCTCCTGCAAAAATATTATTTTTAAAAAAATAAAAATAAAATTCTGATTTTACAAAAAAAATCCCCCAAAAAAAAGTGTGTATGCGCTGGCGGCTTTTTGCCCCTCTCTGAGGCTGTGCGTGATGCTTTGGGAGGTAGGCGGACAGCCAGGCATCAGAGGGCTCCCCATGGCTATGAAATTCAAAGGGTTGCCCTGGGAAAAGATGTGGAAAACTCTCCCTATATATTAAGGAAAAAGTTAAAACTCATGTACAGATGGTATTTGACCCCAGCCTCAGAAGAGATGCTGGGCGGCCAAATGGCCCCCAGGTGATCAGTGATCTAGTGGAAAAACATCTGAGTTATTTCTTTTGAATATTATAGCCCAATGGGCAGACATATGGAAAACTACTCTCGGCGGCCAGAATTGTGTTGGATAGCCCTGCCAGAAGAAAAGAACTAGGCTATATTTCAGAGGAATGAACTGGGAAAACCAACTCTGAGCATTCCTTGCTTCAGAAAACCCTATGAAATTCAAAGGGTTGCCACATTTAACTCTTAGCCATTCTCAATGTAACCCCTCCGACTCCAGGTGAAGTCAAATATTGTTTTAGTGTTCTGGTGTTTTTATTGTTTTAGTGCTATTTTATTGATGTTATGCTTGAATGTTGTGAACCACCCTGAGCCTGTTGGAAAGGATGGTATATAAATTGAAATAATAAATAAATAAATAAATATGTCCACAGGTGATTTGAAGGCAGACACACACTCAATTCCCACTAAAGTAGGGGGCCTTCCACACAGCCATATGTATAACCCAGAATATCAAGACTGAAAATCCCACAATATCTGCTTTGAACTGAGGCTCCTTCCACACAGCTGAATAAAATCCCACATTTTCTGCTTTGAACTGGAATATATGGCAGTGTGGACTCACATAACCCAGTTGAAAGCAGATAATGTGGGATTTTCTGTCTTGATATTCTGGGTTATATGGCTGTGTGGAAGGACCCTAGTGTGGAGCAACTGCACCATAAATCTCCCAAGACTACAGAGAAATCTGCTCAATTATCACTACTCACTAGACCTTCTCAATGAACTGTGCTAATCGGGCATAACTGAAATATGTACACACAAATAATTTCAATTATTCTTTTAACAACCATTTCACCTAACTGTTGCTGACTTTAATTTCTATTGCAGCAGCTTCGTAGCAACAAGAATTCTTATCCAGTTCATCAGGCTTTTAGCCAGATCTCTTTCCTCAGCTTGACAAAACACGTTTCATTATAATAAGCACTATGGAGCTTCAATTGCAGTGGATGAGTAAGAAGAATTTCCTATGAAGAATGTTCATGAGAAAACAAAATTCAATGTGTTGTCAAAGGCTTTCATGGCCAGAATCACGGGGTTGCTATGAGTTTTCCAGGCCGAATGGTCATGTTCCAGAAGCATTCTCTCCTGACGTTTCACCTGCATCTACGGCAGGCAACCTCAGAGGTTGTGAGGTCTGTTGGAAACCAGAAAAATTAGGTTTATATATCTGTAGAAAGTCCAGGGTGGAAGAAAGGACTCTTGTCTGCTTGAGGTGAATGTTGCAATTGGCCACCTCTACAGACCCACTAAGAAAACATATGCTACGTTCAGCAAAGGACAAGAGGGGTCCTCTCACCATATGGTCCTCTCACCATATTATAAATATATAAATGTTGCAATTAGCCACCTTGATTAGCATTGAATGGCCTTGCAGCTTCAAAGCCTAGCTGTTTCCTGCCCAGGGGAATCCTTTGTTGGGATGTGTTAGCTGGCCCTGATTGTTTCCTGTCTGGAATTCCCATTTCTTGAGTGTTCCTCTTTACTATCCTGATTTTAGTTTTTTTTAGATACTTGTAGCCAGATTTTGTTCATTATCATAGTTTCGTCCTTTCTATTGAAATTGTCGACATGCTTGCATAGTTTCCAACAAACCTCTCAACCTCTGAGGATGCCTGCCCTATTTGTGAGCGAAATGTCAGGAGAGAATGCTTCTGTGAATTACAGGCCTGTTTCCAACTTGCCTTTTTTAGGCAAGGTAATTGAGAGGGCAGCAGCGGATCAGCTGCAGCGGTTCTTAGAAGACACAGCTGGATTTGATCCCTTCCAGTCCGGCTTCCGTATTGGGCATGGGACGGAGATCGTGCTTGTCGCCATTACAGACCAACTTCGCCGCCAGCTGGACCAGGGTGGGTCGGCCCTGCTTGTCTTGTTAGATCTGACAGCAGCGTTTGACACCGTAGACCACACACTGTTGACCCACTGTTTAGCCGTGTCTGGGGTTAGGGGGACTGCCCTTAAATGGGTGGCCTCCTTCCTCCAGGACCGGGGACAACGTGTGGAGGGGGGCGGGGAGGTCTCCGGGAGGGGGGTCCCCCAGGGGGCCATCCTCTCTCCCTTATTATTCAACGTTTACATGCGCCCCCTGGCCCAGCTGGTTCGCGACCTTGGTCTGGAGTGTTATCAGTACGCGGATGACACCCAGCTTCTGCTGAGAATGGACGGCAGGCCGGACACCGTACCCGATTGTTTCCATCAATGCCTGAAAGCCGTGACTGGCTGGCTGTGCGCCAGCCGGCTGAAGGTGAATCCGTCGAAGACGGAGATCTTGTGGCCTGGTCGACCTGGGCTGGATGAGTGCCGGTTGCCTACCCTGGACGGTGAGCGACTAAGCCCGTCATCCATTGTTAAGAGCCTAGGTGTTCAGCTCGACCCCCTGCTGACCATGGAGGCTCAGGTCTCCTCGGTCAGCAGGGTGGCGTTCTTCCACCTACGACAGGCTAGGCGACTGGCCCCCTACCTGTCCAGGGACGACCTGGCCACGGTGATCCAAGCGATGGTCATCTCGAGGCTGGACTACTGTAACGCCCTCTACGTTGGCCTTCCCTTGGCGATGATCCGGAAACTCAAGCTAGTGCAGAATGCTGCTGCTTGCTTGCTGGCAGGAACGCCAGTAAGGGAGCACATTACTCCCATCCTTCGGCAACTGCACTGGCTTCCCATTGAGTACCGGATCGCTTTCAAGGTGTTGGTGTTGACCTTTAAGGCCTTGCACGGCCTAGGGCCTGCGTATCTGAGGGACCGCCTTGCCCCGTACATTCCCCCGAGACCACTCCGTTCAGAAGAACAAAATTTGCTTCTGATACCATCAATCCGCTCCTGCCATCTGTCTTCAACTAGGCAAAGAGGTAGCCCCAGTGATCTGGAACTCTCTCCCAGAGGAAACTCGAACCATCTCAGCACTGATTCCCTTCCGGAGGGCTTGTAAAACTGCCCTATTTAGATCAGCCTTTGACTAGGCCCCTCGGCCGGCTGTTCCTGACATAATTGCCTTGCCTACTGGGGTCCCGGACCTAAGGCACTTTCTGTACTTCCTCCATATGGTGTTGTGACATGTAGTTTTAAATGTTTTATTGTAGGGCCGCTTGGCTGTTCCATGCTGCCCGTTTTATATGTTGTAACCCGCCCCGAGCCTGCAGGGAGGGGCGGAATATAAAACCAAATAATAAATAAATAAATAAATAAATAAATAAATAAATAAAATGGCCATACAGCCCAGAAAACTCTCAGTAACTCACAAACTAAATTCAGTCTGTATCACCTTTTTGTTTATCCAAGGAAGAAATATAAATGTTTCCTTTCCAAATCATAACAGAGCTGAATAAGATGTTTAAATAGGCAGGTTCTGTGTTCATTTAAGTTAATGGCATGTTTTTTATTAACAGAGCTGTCCTTAAGTATTTGTGATCTTAAACCAAAAGTTTAGTTCCAAAAATGGTGCCCTTAATGAGTTGGCACACAAGAAATATTCTGATTACTTGAAAAGGGAAAACAAATGCTAAATATTATTATCTATATGGGCCTTCAAATAACCGGAGAGCCATTAATTTCATACTTTCTCTTAGGCAAGGGATATTCAGAATATGTTTTGCCAGCTACTTCCTTTAAAACTGAGTCGCACTTAGTGTTAATTAGACGTGCGTACAAACAATTACACTGAAAGACTCCAATTCAAGTACTAACAAGGGCTGAGCCTACATAGATCCTATGATCTGATGGAATCTGGTGCCTTGATTACTTTAAGCATGTAAAGTGCTTTAAAAGCTTTGTTTTAAATTATCACATTAATAAAGAATTAATTCCAGTTTTGTCTTTAGATCAAATCATATGAGTATGTTCTTCCCTGATTTCATACCCTCCAACATTTCAGAGATGAAACCTGGGACATGTCCAGCCAAGCAGCATCAGAGTGTGGTTAAGATAGCAAAAGTTATTATTTAGAAAGAGAACACACAAGCAGAAGAGATTGCAGCATGATTCTCCTGGGAAGAGCAGGATTTTGCCCCATCCTGTCCTCTCCTCCTGCTTAAGGTAAGTCAAGGCAAACTACTTTTGCACTCTGAACTCAGCTTGAACTCAATTGCAGTAAGCCGAGGACAGAGGGAGTATATAGGAAGGAGAGAGAGACACTGGGGGCCCTTCCACACAGCCCTATATCCCAGAATATCAAGACAGAAAATCTCACGTTATCTGAGTGTGGACTCTTGATAATCCAGTTCAAAACAGATATTGTGGGATTTTCTGCCTTGATATTCTAGGTTATATGGCTCTGTGGAAGGGCCCAGGGACATTGTAAAAACAACTACATAAGGAGTAATCAATACTGTCGATGCCGAATGAGAACCGTAGAAGAGTGTGTTTTATGGAAGTAAGAAAAATATTTTGAGTTCTTGTTGCTTCTGAGATTTGGGGGATTTTCAAGTGCTGGCTTCAAAGGAAAAGAGCATTGCATAAAACAGTGTTTCTCAACCTGGGGGGTTGTGAGGGGGTCTCAGAGGGGTCACCAAAGACCATCAGAAAATACAATATTTTCTGTTGGTCATGGGGGTTCTGTGTGGGAAGTTTGGCACAATTCTATCATTGGTGGGGTTCAGAATGCTCTTCGATTGTAAGTGAACTATAAATCCCAGCGAATGCAACTTCCAAATGTCAAGGTCTATTTTCCTCAAACTCCACCAGTGTTCACATTTGGGCATATTGGATATTTGTGCCAAATTTGGTCCAGATCCATCATTGTTTGAATCCATAGTGCTTTCTGGATATAGGTGACCTATCACTTCAAAACTCAAGGTCAATGCCCACCAAACCCTTCTAGTATTTTCTCTTGGTCATGGGAGTTCTGTATGGCAAGTTTGGTTCAATTCCCTCATTGGTGGAGTTCAGAATGCTCTTTGATTGTAGGTTAACTATAAATCCCAGCAACTACAACTCCCAAATTACAAAATCAACCCCCCAGTATTCACATTTGGGCATATTGGATATTTGTGCCAAATTTGGTCCAGTGAATGAAAATACACCCTGCATATCAGATATTTACATTACGATTCATAATAGTAGCAAAATTACAGTTATGAATTGCGTGTGCAAGGGTGATACACCTCGCGCCCAATGATGACACTGACACAAGGTTGGACAAAACTGGCCACAACTCGTTTATTAAACATAACAAAGGGTTGGCGGCCACGCAAGGGTCCAGGATCAGGGTAGTACAGGCCCCCTTGAATGTCCAAAGGCACTTGCAAGCCTGGGTGCGAGCGGCCCAATGCCTCTCCACGGAACTCGTCACCCAGGGGGCCAGGGCGTTATCCCCTACCAACCAAGGGGCGATAAGCCATCCTGATCCAGGGCCCTGCCACCTGCCAACACGGAGTTGCGACAAAGCATGAGGTAACACATAACATAACACAATAACTTAACCGGTAACAACCATTAGAGTAATTGCACAATAACAAGAACAAGCCCAGTGCCATGTAGGGAGGGAGGGGGGAAAACCGAAATGGCCCCAGCAAGTGCTGGGGGCAGTCCCAGGCAGCCTTAAGTCTGCTGCCTGGGGAAGAGGAGGGCCAGCTAGCCACGTGGAGGAGAGGCGTGGCCAGCTCCTCGTTGGCTATCAGGCCCTGGCGGCGGGAAACTGGGTGCCGCCCCAGGGGTCTCTAAGGGAAGGAGAAGACCCTGACCTCCCAAGATGGCGACGAGGACAGCCCTACCCGCAAAGGGGTTGGCGGTAAGTCGGCCATGCCCATTGCATGTGCAAGGTGATACACCTCGCGCCCAATGATGACACTGACACAAGGTTGGACAAAACTGGCCACAACTCGTTTATTAAACATAACAAGGGTTGGCGGCCACGCCAGGGTCCAGGATCAGGGTAGTACAGGCCCCCGAATGTCCAAAGGCACTTGCAAGCCTGGGTGCGAGCGGCCCAATGCCTCTCCACGGAACTCGTCACCCAGGGGGCCAGGGCGTTATCCCCCCTACCAACCAAGGGGCGATAAGCCATCCTGATCCAGGGCCCTGCCACCTGCCAACACGGAGTTGCGACAAAGCATGAGGTAACACATAACATAACACAATAACTTAACCGGTAACAACCATTAGAGTAATTGCACAATAACAAGAACAAGCCCAGTGCCATGTAGGGAGGGAGGGGAAAATAAATGGCCCCAGCAAGTGCTGGGGCAGTCCCAGGCAGCCTTAAGTATGCTGCCTGGGCGAAGAGGAGGCCAGCTAGCCGTGGAGGGGAGAGGCGTGGCCAGCTCCCCCCGTTGGCTATCAGGCCCTGGCGGCGGGCGGGAAACTGGTGCCGCCCCAGGGGTCTCTGGGAAGGAGAAGACCCCTGACCCCCCAAGATGGCGACGGGGGACAGCCCTACCCGCAAAGGGTTGGCAGTCGCCGGCCTTCCATTGCATGTGCAAGGGTGATACACCTCGCGCCCAATGATGACACTGACACAAGGTTTGACAAAACTGGCCACAACCTCGTTTATTAAACATAACAGCGGTTGGCGGCACGCTAGCGGCTGTCCAGGATCAGGGTAGTACAGGCCCCTGCGAATGTCCAAAGGCACTTGCAAAGCCTGGGTGCGGCGGCCCAATGCCTCTCCACGAACTCGTCACCCCAGGGGCCGGGGCGTTATCCCCCCTACCAACCAAGGGCGCTTAAGCCATCCTGATCCAGCCCTGCCACCTGCCACAAAAGGGGGGGAGGGGAGGCAGCCTTACCCCCTCCCACTTTTTCCGCCAACCCATGAAACTCCAACCCCTAACAGAACTGGTGACAGGCAGTCACCCCCGTGCCTCGTGCCTCTCTCTCTAAGGGATATCCACCAATGCTGGTCTGCAGCTGCTCCATGGCCCCGGCCACTCCTGCCCAACCGCTGCAGTGTGTGGCGGCAACACCGCTGGAGGCACATCCGGATCCGCGGCTCACGTTGCAGATCGGGTGACGCTTCCCCAGGGAAGGGCCATGCTTGCGCCGGCACCATTCTCCGGCTTGCTGCTTTGCCCTGCATGAGAGAGGAGGAAGAACCAGCCTGGGTGCCTTCAAGAAGGCCCGGTCCTGATGTACGAGGTGTACGCCGACGACTTCCACCGCCCCATGGCCTTGATGACATCAACTGAACGCCACCGGCTGCCGCGGTGGTCGCTGCCCCCGATCCTGAAGGAGTGTCCTCCATACTCCTGCTGCGGGAGGCCCAATGCCTGTAGCGACCTGCGAAAAACTGCCATGAACTGATACCTGGTCAGGGGTCCCCATCTCGGTACAAAGAGTAGCCTGGAATTGCATCCCTGGAGCGAAGGTGGCCTGGACATCGCATCGCTGGGCACAAATGCCCCTCTCGAGGCCCTGAATGGACAGGGTGGCACCCTTACCAGCTTGATCAGTCTTGACTTCCGTATCCGGATGGACATAGACTTGCCCTGGATGGTAACATCACTGCACTGGAGGGGCTCTACCAGAGGGGTCAGCCTTCGCTTGCCACCACCTCGCCAAGCCGCAGTGCCCCAAAGAAGGCGGTAGTGAATGCGGCAGTGAATAGCTTGACCTCGTGGCATGATGAGCAGATCCCCGGAGGCCAGAGGAAATCAAATTGAGGGCTCGGAAAGAGGGGCGCCTGGCGTCACTGTGCTTGGGGGACTGTCTGCTCCAACTCTTAAGGAGTTTTCTGACCCTGTAAGACTGGCACGGGTCTGGGCAGCCTGCTACCTTGCAGTAGAAGGCAATGCCAGCCAATTGAGCCTCATGGCATGGGGCCACCTTGCCCTTTCGTTGATGGATCAAGAAGTGAAGGACTTCCTCCTCTCCCACCGGCCATCCGCTGCCGTAACCAGCGAATACTCGGAACCTGGTAAACTTTGCCATGGCCGCCTGGTATGCCTTGAAGGTGGCTGGGCGATGGCGCATCAGCTCGTGCCATGCCTCTCGGCTCCAAGGGTCCACAGCTTCGCCGGAAACCTCGGTGGGCATGAGGTCTGCATCCGGCGCTAAGGACCGAAACCTGTCCTCCTGGAACCGGGACAGAGCATCTGCGATGTCGTTGCACACGCCTGGAACGTGCCGCGCTGAGAAAGTGATGTTGGCCTGCAAACACACCTGACAAGTTTCATGACCCTGGCAGACTTGGAAGACTGCCTGTTGACCACCCTGACAACTGCCTGGTTGTCGCACCAAAAGAGCACCCTCTTGTTGCTGAATAGGTCCTTCCAAATATGTACAGCCACCAGGATGGGGGAGAACTCCAAGAAGGTGAGGCCCCTGAGCAGGTTGCCCTCCCTCCATCCAGGAGGCCACCTGGTGGCGCACCAGTGGCCCGCTAGAAAGATCCCAAAGCCTATGCTACCTGCCGCGTCGGAGTGCACCTGCAGCTCTGTCCCCACCTCCCAGCTGCTCTGCCACATGGACACCCCATTGAAACCCTCAAGGAAGTGGAGCCAGACCTGTAAATCCTCCCTCATGCCGCTGTTGACCCGAATTCTGTGGTGTGGAGCTCGCGCGCCGGCGTGGCCCCGGCCAAGCGGGAACAGAAGGGTCTGCCCGGTGACACCACTTGCATGCGGTTGAGGTGGCCCAGTAGTACCTGGAGGTCTCGTAATGGCACCTTCTTGCTGGCCACTGTCTCGAGATGCGTGACCGGAGGGAGGCGAGCTTGTCAGCCGGCAGGCACGACACGCCCTTGATGGAGTCCATCTCGATCCCCCAGATAGACGATGCATGTGGTGGGCCCCTCAGTTTTTCCTTGGCCAGCGGGATGCCAAAAACCCTGGACAAGGCGATGAAGGTGTGGAGCAAATGGATGCACTCGTCGCTGTCTGCTCTGCCCACGAACAAAAAGTCATCTAAGTATGCGTGATGAATTTGGAATGGGACAAGGTGCTGGCCACCCATTCCAGGAAGGTGCTGAAAGCCTGGTCAAGGTCACGCAGCTGATTGCGCACCCCATGGGCATGGCCTTGTCGGGTGGATGTCGCATTTTGCTAAGAGTGCACCCGGGCCTTTCTTCTGGACCAAACTGACGGCCTGATCGAAGGAGGCGTACCTGACAGAGCAGAGTTCGGGTGGGATGGCGTCGTTAACAGATGCACCCTTAGGGTATGAAAGGTGGTGGATCAGCGAAATTCGCTCGGGCCTTCTTAGGGACTACACCGAGCTGGGACACCAAAAATTGTCCAAGGGGGGAAGGAACGGCCCCGGTATTCTGCCAGCCTCCGACTCCTTGCGGATTTTAGAAGCAATGACCTCCGGTAGCTGGGCGGCTGACTTTAGATTGCCGGAGGAGGAGGACCTGCGGGGGCCAACGGCTGGGATGCGGAAGCCCCGGGCGAAGCCCTCCTGGAAAAAAAGAAGCAGTCCTTGTTTGGGTAAGCCTTTGAGCCATGGGATCATGGGAGGGAGTTTGACAGGTGTTAATGCCAGGCCAAAGAAGCTGGGATCAGTTTGCTTTGCCGGAGTTGTTGGCACCAGAGGGGCCAGGTTCTTTGTGGGTGCCGGGCTGGAAACCCGCCCGGCCCGCGCGAAAGGGAGCCGAGGCGCTGGGCTGCTTGCAATATAACCTGGCGTGTCCACCGGAACAACGGTCGCAAACGTGATCATAGCGGCATCTGGCCCGGAGGCATTTCCCAGAGTTGAATTCCCAACAGACGCGCCTCTTGGAGCCCTTCTTCCCCTGCTGCGGTCCCTCTGCCGGCTGAGGAAGGGCCCCTGATGCTGGGCCCCACCATGGTGAGCCAAAAGTCATGCTGAAGGAGGTCCCATCTGAAACTGGCACTTTGGGAAGCCCTGCTTCTAAATTCGGTGTCGAGGCAATGGCAGCCTCATCGCCTGCCATCAATCTGGCCTTGACCACATGGTTTAGGTGGTTGGCCAGGTGCCAGCCCCGCTCGGGAAAGGCCGCTGTCACTACTCTCATGAACTCGGTGTACCCTGCCACCCAGTGCGCGAAGGTACGCTCGGCTGGCCGGGTGCTGTCCCTATCTCTGTGTCTGCTCCTGGAGGGCAGGTCCCTGCCCTCCTCACGCTCAGGCTTCAAGAGGGAGAAAACGTCAACAAAATAGCCTTTTAGGATCTTGGTTCTGAGGCGCGGGGAAAGGTGGGCTCCTGGAGGATCTTCGTTGCTAACAGACAGGGGGGGGATGGGCGGGGCAGCGGGTCTGCCTCGCCCCCGGCCCTTGTCCACCGGCTCGTTGAAGGCACCCGAATCAGCCCTGCACATGCGGGCCCATTCTGGGAGGCCCGGGGTGAGGGCGTGAGTCCTCCAATAATTGTCCCTGTCAACCTGGTCCGCCACAGCATACTCACTTTCCGACGAGTAGTAGTACCGCCGTCTGGCCGACCGATGCTTCTTCTTGCGCGGGTTGCTGCGGTGTCGCCGCCTATTGGCCACCGGAGTTCTGCTGTGGCCATCCTCGGAGTCCGTGGAGCTGGAGGTACTGCGCCCGGAGCCCTCTGTCGCACTCTCCGAGCTCTCCCTGGTCCTCTTGCGCCTGGCCCTCTTCTTTTCCTTGCGAGGCGGTGATGTTGCTGCCGTTCCTTTTCCCTCTCGAACATCAGACTCCAGCCTCCCGATCCTGTCGACCAGCTCCGCCATGTTCTTGGACAGGCTGTCCAGCACGCCACCGCGGTTCTTGGATGTGTGCGTACCAGCCGGTTTCTCTGCCACTGCTTGCTTCGCCGGCTGGATCTGGCTACCTTCTGTCGCCCCCATCTGGCTGGTAACGCTGGCCCCAGTAGCTGCCCTGGCTTCCTGCCTGGCCGACTTCCTGGTCAATGCCACTCCTGGCGAACCTGTAAGACAGACTGCACACCATGGTTGCGGTTAACGCCTGGCAACGTGGGGGGGGGCAGAAAAACCAGTGAGCACAACATGGCTGGAAACAGGCGGAAAGAGAAAAAAGGGGGGGGGCACCCGCCTGAGGTGGTGCCTGCGTGGTGCCAGACACATGGACATCACAGGACAGGTGCAGGCTGCACAAGAGGCCGGGCGCGCGCCTGGCCGTGGCAGGCCTCGAACTCATGACTTCCAGGTGGGAGGGACCGGATGCCGCTGGCGCGTGGCGGGCGCCGCTGCCTCCCAGGGCGGAAGGTGGGCGGCAGGCCCCTCAGCTGGACTGGTGCTCGACCCCCCCCCCAAGAGGCCTGGGGTTCCCTGCGGGGGCAAGGTCCCGGGAGGGGGCAGAAAGCCGGGCTGGCACCTGCGGGGTGGGGCCCCCAGGCGGGGGCAGGGAGAGCAGCCCGTGGCAGGCCCCCGCACAACCCCCCACGAGAGGAAGCCGCATGCAAGGGGGCAGGGGAGGCGCGGCGGCGCGCGCAAGACCGGCGCCGCGCTCCCCGCCACCCACCCGAAGGGAGCACGCAGCCCCAGGGAAACCCAGGAGGTGGGGGGCACGCGAGCGGCAGGACCCCTCGCCCGCCGGAGCCCCGGCAGGGGGGGCTGGCGGGCGCCAGGCCCCCCGCCGGGAGCAGGGGGCAGGTGAGGCGCAGCTGGAGCGCGCCGCGCCGCAGCTCCGCCCCCGCGCGGCGAGGCCCGGCGGGAGGAGCGTGGCGGCCCCGCCCCCCACCGGGAGGGGGCGGCCAGCCCGGGGCTGGGGGTGCGCTGGCGGGTGCAGCGCGCGTGCACGCGCCGCAGCTCCGCCCCGATGCGCGGCAAGGCCTCGCGAGGCTGCGCGGGCAGGCCCCGCCGGGGGGGGCCCGGCAGGGAGCCAGAGGGGGCGCGCGGGCGCAGCACGCGCGCGCCGCGCCGCAGCATCGCCCCAGCAAGACGGCGGAAGCCCCGGGCGTGGGGGGCACAGGCAGGCCCCACCCCGCCGGGGGAGGCGGCCTGCCTGGGAGCCGGTGGGGAGGGGCGCGCGTGCGCGGACGCGCCGCAGCCCCGCCCTGAGCGCGGCAAGGCCCCTCGCGGGGGAGGCGGGAGGCCCCGCACCCCCAGCCACCGAAGGAAACGTCCGGCCAGGGAGCCGGGGGGGCAGCGCAGCCGCTGGCGCGCCGCAGCCCCGTCCCCTGGTGCGCAAGCCGCCGGGAGTGGGGGCCCTCCCACGGTGCCCGGGGGGGGGGAGGGAGAGAGCAGCACGCTGCGGGCTCCTCTTGCCGGCGAGGGGGCCGGCCTGAACCGGGGGGGAGGGCCTGGGACGCGGAGGGGCTTCGCAGGGCCCAGCAAAGCCCCGGCAGGGGCGGCAAGCGGCAGCGCGGGGACGGCTCGCGAGCGGGGGAGGACCCAGCAACCGAGGGACCCCCCAGGGCCAGAATCCTAACCCCCCGTGACCCAGGGAAGGAGCCAGCGACCCACGGAGGAGGGGGCAGGGCAGCAGCCCTACGAACAGCGGGGACCCCGATACCGACCGGCTGCAGGATCCTTCGGTTGCTGCTCCTGTAGCTGCTCCATGTCGCAATGAAATGGCTCCCCTGGATCCGCTGCCGCTGCCGCTGCCGCTGCAAAACCCTGCTGCTGCTGCAAACCGAAATGGCCCCAGCGAGTGCTGGGGGCAGTCCCAGGCAGCCTTAAGTATGCTGCCTGGGCGAAGAGGAGGGCCAGCTAGCCACGTGAGGGGAGAGGCGTGGCCAGCTCCCTCGTTGGCTATCAGGCCCTGGCGGCGGGAAACTGGGTGCCGCCCCAGGGGTCTCTGGGAAGGAGAAGACCCTGACCTCCCCAAGATGGCGACGAGGACAGCCCTACCCCGCAAAGGGGTTGGCCGGTAAGTCGGCCATGCCCAGTAGCAACGAAAATAATTTTATGGTTGGGGGTCGCCACAACATGAGGGACTGTATTAAGGAGTCGCAGCATTAGAAAGGTTGAGAAACAATGGCATAAAAGAAGCAAAACAAGAGGCCTACGCTGCTATGTTCTAAGGAGCTTTATTCAGAGAAAAACAAAATGGGTGAGAGCTGGTTATTTAAAGTGGTAGCCAATCCCATCCCAAACATCTTTTGTCCAGGAGTGTATCTATCTACACTGTAGAATTAACTGAGTTTGACACCGACTTTAACTACCATGGCTTAATGCTATGGAACCATGGAAGTTATAGTTTGGTGAAACATTTACACTCTTTTTTTGGCAGAGAAGGCTAAAGACCTTCTAAAAGTACAAGTCCTGTGATGTCATAGGATTGGAGTATGTCAGTTAAAATGATATCAAACTGCATTAATTCTTCAGTGTAGAGGCACCCCTAGTCCTCTCTTTCAATATCCATGCCCACAGTGTGAACATCTGGAAAGCAAACCTCCCCTGCCTTCAGATATCCAGAAACTACTTGCTTATTGGGTGGCTTGTCCTATTTGGTGGTTGAACTAAAAGGTACCTAGGTATGGCGTTATTTTGAACCTTCAAATCAAGGATAGGTGAAGGATAGATTTGGCAACATTGGGGTGCTGCTAACTTCCCCTGAGGCCCCTTCTACACAACTGTATAAAATCCAACATTATCTGCTTTGAACTGGGTTATCTGAGTCTACACTACCATATAATCCAGTTTTAAGCAGATAATCTGGATTTTAAATGCAAGTATAGAAAAGGCCTTCCTATTTGTGAGTCCAGTCAACCAGGCACTGATGACTTGTAGTTCCAGTTGGGCTTGGAATGGCAGAGCAAGCACATTTTCCCTTCTTCCATCATCCTAAAACCATCCTTCCCCAGCACTACTGGTCCGAATTGAGATGTACCCCGTTATTTGGACCACAAGCCACCCATGCTATGTAGAATTAAAAGGCTCCAGGCGGTAGCTGGAAAGACAGTTCTGCTTACCCAACAGAGAATTTGTGAGTGTAAACAACATTTTAATCTGAGCATATTAATATACTTGACTGGGATCAACTTTGTTTAACTGTTTCTATACTGCCAAATATGGTAGGATTTCGCTTGTAAAATTGCAATACTGCAAAGCAACTAATTAGCTCCTGTACTATCCCAAAGACACTTTGAAATAGTCTAAAACTAGGTCAGACTTAGTATTTATATGGAAGACTATTGGGGAACACCAGGGATCTCCAGGAATGAATCCTGCCTGATATTGTGGAGACCCATTCAGACTGCCAGTCAGAATTATTATTATTATGTTTATAAATGTGTGTGTTTATTTATATCACGCTTTTTATCTCCATGCGGAGACTCAAAGCAGCTCACAACTAAAAACATTGCAATACAACTTTAAATACACGAATATACAAGCATTAAACAGTATTAAACATCATTAAAAGTATATAAAACCAGAATAGCTCCTGACAATCTTAAAAACCTTGATCTTTAAAAAGCCTGCCTGAATAAAAAGGTTTTAACCTGCCACCTGAAGGACAGCAGGAAAGGGGTCTTTCTGGCTTCCCTGGGAAGAAGGGAGTTCCAGAGCCGAGGAGAAGCCACTGAGAAGGTCCCCTCTCTCGTCCCCACCCAATTGAGCTTGAGATGGAGGTGGGACCAAGAGAAAGGCCTCTCCTGAAGATCTCAGGACCCGGGCAAGTCCGTACAAAATAACCTGGACCTGAACCATCTTATTTTATGATTGGCTAATACATATGCAAATTGGAATGGAATTAGATGCTCCCTTAAATCACTAAAAATGCCCTAAAGCAGTGGTTCCCAACCTGTGGTCCTTGAACCACCAATGGTCCCCAATAACTAAAATATGGTCTGCAGCCTCACCACTACTACACAATTTTCTCAAAACCATGCAGCAACTAGAGCAACTGGTCTCGCAAAGCCCTCTTATAGTGCCGAGGCAACAGGGATGTCAGGAGGGGAGAGGCTGACTACCCACAAAAGATTACTACTACATCAGCTCTAGATTATTAAATATGATTTTCTGTGGCCGAGCAGATGGCGACTACTGGATGGCATACATTCTGTATCAGAAAATAGCGCTGTTGAGGTCTATCCAATGCAATTTTCTGAATCAGCATCCCAAATAACCAAACTGAATCTAAAGTTTACCAAAAACTGATTCGTAACCGGGTTGCTGTAAGTTTTTCAGGCTGCATAGCTATGTTCCAGAAGCATTATTTCTTGACATTTTGCTTCAATCTATGGCAGCCATCCTCAGAGGTTGTGAGGTTTGATTTGTAACCTTGTTGATACTAATGTTGGAGTAATGTTGGAGTGAGGTCCCTGATCAAAATGGTCCCTGGTCAAGTGGTCCCTGGTCAATAAATGTTTGGGAACCATTGCCCTAAAGGTACGAGATCTGAATGATCTTGGAAGCTGAGCAGGGTCATTCCTAGTTAGTGTTTGGATGGGTGACCATGAAAGAATATCAGGTGTTACCAGGCTATATTTCAGAGGCATGAACAGGCAAAACAACATTTGAGTATTTCTTGTGTAAGAAAACCCTATGAAATTCATTACATTGCCATAAATTGACAAGACCATCTGTACACATGCAAAAGAATGCCAGAACTTTTACATTGTTCGTTTTTAAGACTTGCATGATATTATCTGTGCAAGAAATTGTAGTCAAAACTGTGGAAACTGTATTCTGGCGAAGGATTAAGGAGGTTGTAGCCCACAATATCAGGAGGGCACCAAATGGGGGATGTGTGACACATTTTCAGATAGAGGTCTCCTCATGATGACAGATAGAAAGCACTAGGCAGGATTATTTCTTCGTCTTCCCCCATTTTTCTCCAATGTACTTCACTGATGGAGGAAATGGAGGAAAATCAAGAAAGGGTTAGAAGCTGTGCATTCAGATGGATACACCTTTTTAACAGGTAAAAGGACCTGGCTGTGGCACAGCTAGTTAGTACCCAGCTGCATTAAATCACTACTGACCAAGAGGTCATGAGTTCGAAGCCAGCCTGGGATGGAGTAAGCTCCCAACCATTAATAGTCGAGCTTGCTGTTGACCTATGCAGCCTGAAAGACAGTTGCATCTGTCAAGTAGGAAATTTAGGTACCACTTTGTGTGGGGAGGCTAATTTAACTAATTTACGATGCCATAAAACTTTCCAGCAGCATGCAGAAGAATGGGGAAGTACTACTGTGAGACCGCTCCAATCTTCTGTAAAGATCACGCACAAACTGCCGTTCGATCCAACGAGATTTTATTGAAGGTACAACACCTGTAAAGCCAAAGCATTGGCTTGTACCCCAAACACACCTTTTATACTCAACCCCCTCCACCCGTCACCTGCAATGTCCGGGCAAGATTGCATCATCCCCCTCTGACTCAGCAGTACTACTGTCCAATGGATATTACATCATATCCCTGCTGAGTCAGCATAATGTCCATCAGTGTCCAATGTCTGGAAGAGGTTGCGTCACATCCGTCCTGACTCCGCACTCCTCCCTGGGGGTTACATCATCCCCGGGATTTCCCCAAGGTCCTGCACGCCAGGCTTTTCCCGGTCATGGCAGACTGGGAGTTCTCGAGCCTTCTCCAAGGCTGAGAACCTCCAGCTCTGACAACTACATCAAAGGACTCAGTGTCACAAGTGGACAGTGGAGCGACAGCTCCCCCTGTGGCCAGAATCAAGCATACCCTCATGAAGCTGGAAAAGCTGGAATGTTAAATGCCTCTATGTCTGTCTATATATGTTGTATGTCTAAATGGCATTGAATGTTTGCCATGTATATGTGCATTGTATTCCACTCTGAGCCCCCTGTGGTGTGAGAAGGGCAGAATATACTGTAAATACTTCAAATAAATAAATAAATACAAAAAGGAAATAAGTTGATAGCAAGAGCAGATTACAAGGAGAAGGAATTACCAGTTGTATTTTATTTGGGAAACATTTGATGCCAAACATATTCTTTACCCCAATTTTTCCTTCAGATTACAGTCTAGTCACCAGCAATTTAACATGCTGAGTTTCCTGTTAAAATATAAACTCTTGTCACATGCTTATTGTGGTTTCTCAGGTATGCGGTCCTGCAAAACAGTAATTCCTGAATACACCGGACACAATCTGGCAACAAAGGTTATTTGCTGCCAAGCTGTACTGAAATGAACATGAGCTGTTAGTCATGACAAATGACTGGTCTAGACAAACAACTCATCATATGATAGACTGCTCCCAAACAATTGCAGATTGCTAGCAGAGAAATCACACAGGCCCAAAACCATACAGGCTAGAAGATTTGGGGAGTTATACAGCAGTGAGTTTCGTCAACTGTGCTTGGATCTATAACTGTTACTAATTACTTTAAATTTTCAAACTGTGAATGACCTTCATGTAAATATAGAAGTTGCTACACATGAAAAATTAAGGGCCAAAGAGGAATTTAACTCTTTTCATGATATACTGATTTCTTTGACCACTCCACATCTGTAGCCTGAAGTCATGCCTTTGCAAAATCATGACATTGGAAGGGATTTTGAAGGTGATCTAGGGTGATCTACACCAGGCCACGGCAAGCTTCAGACCTCCAGATGTTTTGGATTTAAACTCCCAGAAATCCCAGCCAACTTGCCGGCTGTTAGGAATGGTGGGAGTTGAAGTCCAAAACACCTGGTGGGCCAAAGTTTGTCCATGCCTAATCTACACTGTAGAATTAATGCACTTTGACACCCCTTTAACTGCTATGGTTCAATGCCATGGGAGCCTGAGAGTTGTAGTTTGGTGATCAACCAGCAGTCTCTGACTGAGAAAGATAAAAGGGCAGACTTCCGTGATCCCATAGCATTGAACCATGGAAGTTAAAGGGATTTCAAACTGCATTAATTTTACAATGTAAATGCACTCTTAATCGCCTGGTATATGTTGGGCAGCTGGCTGTCTAGCAAAGAACATTGGACAGAAGACTTACTTTGAAGCAGTCTGCTCCACTGTCACTTTGTACACTTCCCTAATGCTTAAACAATAACTGCTTCCTTGTATAATTCCCACCCATTTAATCTAGTCATGACCTCTGAACATTGATGCCATCTTTTGCATAACAGCACTTTGATATTTGAACACAGTAATCAGGTTTTTCCATTGGCAGACTAAGCATACTGAGTTCTCATATGTCTTCCTAAGTTAAGGCTACATTTCCAGGAAGAGAATTATGCAGCAATGAGCTGTGTGCTTGGATGGAGTCATATCCATTTGCCGGTAGCTTTCAATGAATGTCCTACTGATTTCAGTGAACTACCAGGAACTGTATCTAAGCCACATTTGAAAGCACAAAGCAATTTGTGTGTGTGTCAGGAGCGACTTGAGAAACTGCAAGTCGCTTCTGGTGTGAGAGAATTGGCCATCTGGGGTTGCCCAGGGGACACTCGGATGTTACCATCCTTGTGGGAGGTTTCTCTCATGTCCCCGCATGGGAAGCTGGAGCTGGCAAAGGGAGCTCATTCATGCTCTCCCCGGATTTTAACCTCTGGTCTGTCGGTCTTCAGTCCTGCTTAACCCATTGCTCCACCAGGGGTGCAATGAGATACGTATAATCCTCTGTGTAGTGCACACGGGATTAGTACATTGCAATTGTGGGATCTCTGTATTCCATCTTATAATTCTTCAGTTGTACGGTTTCTATGTGCAGTTTTTGCATGGTACATGTCTACAATATCCTAATTTGGAGGAGAATATTTTTAGTTGGGGCAAAGCAGGCTGAATTTAGACTGTTGGCTGAAATCCTGTACACTGTTGGCAGGCAGAGCGCATGTAGGACTACAGCTCAACAGAACGTTATTTAAAAACATGCAACTATTTTGCTTCAACTTCCTTTGCTAACGGCAGCATTTATAAATGACACTCCAGAAAGGTCATTTGTGTGACTGTAGATTTAAAAATGTATAATATTATACTCTGCCTTAGCCGATGGTTTGTTGACTGAAATAAAGGCTACTGACTGACTGACTGACTGACTGACTGACTGAATATGCTGCCTGTTTATCATTCATTGTTTTCCTATGGAGACCATTTTGGCTTTAAGCTTTAACTGTGGCATCGCCAAATGTTAAAAAATGCAGTGGCAAAGGAAGCATGAAGATGCCCATATGTTCTCGAAATTTTATCTCTATCTCTAAAGGTATGTTTTTAATTTAATGAAGCCAACCTAACAAAAACTGCTTGCATGCCGTTTGATTAAAAAGACTTCCCCTGCCCTATTGTTTTGTTTCCTCTGCTTTCCCCTGCAACAGCAGATGAGCACATGATGCTTTCAAAAGTATAAATCTGGCTGAAATGATGCGGGCTAAAGGGGGATTTGCTTGTCTTTTTGCAGTGAATGAGTGTATGCAGGCACACTGGGGCTGGAGATGGGGAAGATTTCATCTCGCTGTACAATTTGTTCAGATTGTATCCAGCTACAAAACCAACAGTGCACAAATTCCAGCCATCTGAACATTCACGGCTCAAAGTACAAAAGTGCTAGTAGTGCCATTCCAAAAGGCTTCTTTATTTTGAGATACAGAGCAGCTCAGTTTGAAGTGGCAAGGAGAGTATTTGAAGGACTCAAATACATTGATATTTGGTTTTCTGAGAATATATCAGGTTGTTGTTTTGGCTTCACACCGTACCAAAAACAAAAGGTCATCTGTAATTCACTTCTTAACACAAAACTTGGAAAAATAAGATGCCTCAACTCTGAGCTCAAGGAAACACCTGAACAGATGCCTTGTTGGGATCATATATGAACACCTTAAGGCATATTAACAAAGGTGTAGGCAAACTTTCTAATTTGGGGGCCACATGGTGAACTGGAGCAAGGTGGGCAGGCCGGGAGGGAGGGGGTTCTCCCCAAGCCCCCTCCCTGCCCTTTCCTCCCCTTCCTCTTCTCTTTTGGAGGCAGGAAGTGAAGGAAAGTCAGGAAACATTTAGATCCCAAAAGGGTTGGCCTTGGTCAAGATGAGATGGTGGATGGGAGAGAAAAAGTGTATCCACGAGACCCCATATTACCTACTCCTGATATATAACCCTAGAATCCTAGAGCTGGAAGAGACCCCCAAGGGTCATCCTGTCCAACCCCCTGCCATGCAGGAAGGCACAATCAAAGCATTCCCAATAGACAGGCTCTGCGGGAAAAGCCTCCAGAGAAGGAGACTCCACCACACTCCCAGGCAGCCTAGGCCACTCTCTCATCGGCTCTTACTCTCAGGAGGTTATTCCTAACCTTTTCAGTCGAATCTCTTTCCCTGCCATTTGAAACCATTACTCCCTCAGTTTTCCTCCTCTTCTTCAATGGGATATCCTTTTAAATCTTGAAACACTGTTCTCATTTTCCTTCTCTACCATCTTTTCTCTCAGCTAACCATCCCCCAGGAGCAAAGGAGGAAGGAAAAAGAGAAGGAAGGGAGGAAGAGAAGGGTGAAAGGAATAAAAGGTGGAACGGAATGGAGGGAGGGAAGGGAGGGAAAACAAAGGGGAAGGAAGGAGGGAGAAAGAGCAAGAGGGAAGGAGGGAGGAAAGAGGGAAGGAAGGAAAAAAAGGGTGGAAGAGAAGGAAGGAGGGAGGGGAAAAGAGAGAAGGAAGGAAGGATGGGATGATGTGAGAGAGGAGGGCCTGAGAAAAGAGCCTAAGGGGTTGCATCTGACCCCCAGGCCTGGGTTTACCCATACCTGTATTAACACAATTTACTAAATTGCTTTACCTGTCTGCATGATACAGAAGTCAGAGAGAAAACAGAGGTCAAAACTTTTTAGGGATTCCTAGACATGGACTTCTGCATGTTGACAGATGTCACTTCTCTTTTTAACAAAGACTTTAGTTCCCCAACAGGAACTATATACAGTATAAAGCTAGCAATTTCTCAATTCCCAATCCAACCTGAAGTGCCCATTAAAAAAAAAATCTTGGTCAATATCAGTTATAAATGCACATAGTAAAATTCTAACAGCGACTTTTAGTACACAATTAAATGACTTAGGGCCAGCGCCGTGTGACGGTTTTAGCACTGAACTACAACTCTGGAGATCAGGGTTTGAATCCCCACACAGTCATAAAAACCCACTTAGGGAAGTGTTTCTCAACCTTCCTAATGCCACAACCTCTTATTACAGTTTCTCATGTTGTGGTAACCCCCAACCATAAAATTATTTTTGTTGCTACTTCATCACTGTAATTTTGTTACTGTTGTGAATTGTAATGTAAATATCTGATATGCAGGGTGTATTTTCATTAACTGGACCAAATTTGGCACAAATACCTGATACGCCCAAATTTGAATACTAGTGGGGTTGGGGGTGGGGGTGGTATTGATTTTGCCATTTGGGAGTTGTAGTTGCTGGGATTTATAGTTCACCTACATTCAAAGAGCATTCTGAACTCCACCAATGATGGCATTGAACCAAACTTGGCACACAGAACTCCCATGACCAAGGGAAAATAGTTTGGTTTGGTGGGCATTGACTTTCAGTTTTGGAGTTGTAGTTCACCTACATCCAGAGAGCATTGTGGACTCAAACAATGATAGAGCTGAACCAGATTTGGCACGAATACTCAATATGCCCAAATGTGAACAAGGGTGGAGTTTGGGGAAAATAGACTTTGACATTTGGGAATTGTAGTTGCTGGGATTTGTAATTCACCTACACTCGAAGAGCATTCTGAACCCCACCAATGATAGAATTGAGCCAAACTTCCCACACGACTCCCATGCCTTGAAGAGACTCACTAGCGTGAACCTCCCTCCAGACTTGCACATTTTCCCTTACCATATGCCAAGCACGCCTGCCCTCCCCGCTTGGAGTCTCAGAAACAGTCCCCCCTTGACTGAGAGGCCAGTCAATCACAGCAGAGGAGGGCTTTTGTTGGGAGGATTAGCTGTTTGTTTCCAAAAAGGAAGAGAAGGACAAGTGGAGAGATCTTCAGCCTTCTCTGCCAAAGGGGTTCCTAAGACCATCAGAAATATGGTCTTTGGCTACCTCTCTGAAACCCCCTCGCGACCCCCCCCCCAGGGGTTGTGATCCCCAGGTTGAGAAACGGTGCACTAGGAAACCTTAGACATGTCATATTCTCTCAACCTCAGAGGAAGACAAAGGCAACTCTCTTCAAAACAAATCTTCCTAAGAAAACTCTTAGAATCACTCAACATTTCTTGAAGTCACACAACAGCTAATTCCATGTGAGACAGCATAATATGGTGGTTTGAGTGCTGGATTAGAACTCCATGAGATCAGGGTTCAGTTATGGGAAGTCCCTGGGTGAACCTTGTCAAGTCACGTTCTCTCAGCCTGAGAGGAAGTCAATGGCAAATCCCCCCTTTTTTGCCAAGCAAACCCTCAGAGGGGGTCATCACAGGATCACCATGGGCTGAAGGAACACAACTGTGGTAATTCAATACAAGTGGGCTTCACCCCTGGTGTCAGAACATCTATGGTTCCTCTTTAATTTGATAGGAGTTAGCAGGAGTGGTAGGCAGAAATTCCTGGGCTGTGGGTATTTTTGTCCGCAGTGCATGAAGCTTTATGTTGGCAGCTTCCAAGGCACGATTATTTGGCTTGGGTACTAGTTTGATTGCTTTTTCATACTTTGCTGCCAAGACTTTCCCCCGCCCCTTCAGCTAGAATCGAGTTATGGCCTACTGGCAGTTCTGTGTGACCTTGAACAAATCAGGTGGTAACCGATTCCCTGCACAGGACATGTAAACTAGAGACAGTGGCATGAACCTTTTGATCAGGGCTATTATGAGGCTTACTAATTAAATTTCATACTGATTTTCAGCTCTACAATTCTACTAATTAGAAGAGTGGCAAATTAATTAATCTGTAATTGTGCTAGACTAGATCTGAAAGACACTAAATGAACACAGGGATACGTATGCCAGACTTCCTGGATTATCTGGTCCTGATTAATGTAAAAAATGTGAATCTGTGCTCACAATTTGTATTCCTTGGAGCTCTCAGGCTTGTGAACATGGTCTCCCTGTGTGAGAATTTTATTTTTAGCCTTCCAAGGGAACCCAATGAGAGCTTCTTAAAAACAACAACATAGGTCTGACCACTCCACATGCTGTAAGTGAGAAAACTTTAAGCTTGTGTGATGTAGCTGTCTTGCTAGTTCACAAGCTAGCATATCCTAATAGACACACATTTACAACTACGGCAAATAATTCTGAGCCCAGGATTGTTGATTATATCTTATCCAAAATGCTTGGGAAGAGAATAAGGATTTTGGAATACCTACATTTGCATATATGTTTATAAGGAGATATCTTGGAGATGGGGCACAAGTTTAAACACATCATTCATGTATGTGCCATGTTTACCTTAGATCACAATGTTTCAACCTGTGTGTCAGGACACATTAGTATGGTGCCTGTAGTCCCTCGGTGTGTCGCCTGAAAAATGCATCCCTGAAAACGAAAAAGGCCAATGCTGTTCAAGTGTAAAGGGAAAAAAATCCATACACCATTGGCACAGTAAAGATTGTATGAAACATACGTATATGTTATACTATATTTTATAATATAATATAGATTATATAATTCAATAAATATATTGTATGAAACTCTTATAAGGAGTTGATTTGGCAGTAAAACTAAATTACTGTGTTGTGAAAAGATGCATGTCTAAAAAGTGTGTTGCCAATATGAAAAGTTTGGAAAGTTTTGCCTTACACACATAGCCTAAGGCTATTTACACACTATACAGAAAGTCTTTGGAGAACACCTGGAGAACAGGTGAGGTCCCTGAAAACTAAGGGCCCTTCCAGAAAGCCCTATATCCCAGAATCTGATCCCAGGTTTTCTGTTTACCCCAGATTATCTGGCAGTGGGGATTTATATAATCCAGTTTAAAGCAGAAAACCTGGGATCTGATCCTGGGATATAGGGCCTGTATGGAAGGGCCCTAAAGGTGCCAAATGCTGTTCCCATTTTCGAAAGAGGAAAAGAATATGCAAGCAACTACCAATTGGTTAGCAAGTGATGTTAATCCCAGCAAAGAACAATAGATAAGAATTATTATTATTATTTATTTACAGTATTTATATACCGCCCTTCTCAACTCCGAAGGGGACTCAGGCCAGTTCAGTGTTGGCAACAATTCAATGCCATTGATTTTTTTTTTAAACACAGTATAAAACATCAAAAAACGGTATAAAACATCCCCTGATAAAACATTAAGCATTATTAAACACATCACATAAAATAACATCACATAGCACACAAAGACATAGTCGCTGATTTTGACAGGAATATCATGCATGTTTCTATCTTCACCCCAAAAAAGAAAGATGACACAACACAAGGGGTTACAGTCTTGATTATTCTGGATGGGATATCTTGTTACTCCACCACTGCTGTGCCCGGAATCGTAAAACGTGTTATGTCAAGCAAAAAGATAAGCCTTTTAGGCAAATGCAGCAAACATTGAAGAAGAATCCAAAGAACCATTTCCACTTATGTTCCATCCAAATTGTGGCCAAGATTGTACTGCAAGGGTGCCTTTGTGTATCAGCCATCCAGTCCAACCCCCTGCCAAGAAGCTGGAAAATCACATTCAAAGCACCCCTGACAGATGGCCATCCAGCTTCTGTTTAAAGTCCTCAAAAGGAGCCTCCACCACACTCAGGGGCAGAGAGTTCCAATGCTGAACAGCTCTCACAGTCAGGAAGTTCTTCCTAATGTTCAGGTGGAATCCCCTTTCCTGAGGTTTGAAGCCATTGTTCTGCATCCTAGTCTCCAGTGAAGCAGAAAACAAACCGCCTTCTTCCCTATGACTTACCCTCACATATTAATACATGGCCCTCATTGTGTCTCCTTCCAGCCTTTGTGAACAAGAAGCAGAGCTAGATAGGCCTTTCGTCCAATCTTATGTTGTTATGATCAAAATCTGAGGTGCCTTCCTGAAGTTGATTTTATTAGTATTCAGAGCTCGGAATTTATTTACTGTGGAGAGAAAATGCAGGACAAAAACAAAAGTAACAAGAAGCAGCAGCAGCAGCAGCTTTTCAGAAGCAGTGGGAGTTCCAAGTCTCAACAGCCCTAAAAGTATAGCAAATAGTGAGAATTTTGGGGAGTTTCCAACAATACTTGGAAGGTTACATGATTTCTACCCAATTTAGGGCATAGGTAGGTTTTCTGAGGATCTATGTACTTACAAACTACAACTACACCCAACTTCACCCCAAGTGTAGAAAACATGCATTAAGACTTGTTTATGTGTATTTTAATAGTGTTGTTTTATCATGCTATATACCCCACATAGAGCCCTGGGTGGCACAGGTTAAACCACTGAGCTGCTGAACTTGCTGACCGAAAGGTCGGCAGTTTGAATCCGGAGATGCCGACTCTTCAGCTTAGAAATGGAGATGAGTACCCCCCCCCCCAACCTGAGTTGGACTCGACTAGACTTAATGTCAAGGGGAAACCTTTACCTTTTATACCCCACATCTAGTCACAATAATATATTACTATTGTTTGAACTCTAAACCCTTTCTAGAAATTAAGCACTACCTGTGTATGTCAGGTATCACTTGTCTCTCTGTATCACAACGAAATAGTTTAAGAAAAGAGAGACCGGGTTTTGCACAATTCCTTATTGATATCACACCATGTAACAAAATTTTACATTTTTTTTCTGTTCCTAGTTTGAAAGTGTTATTTTCTGTTTAATCATGCGGTACTTACTTTGAAAGTAGTTGTTATACTCCAGAAACTTCATTTTTGTGGCTGCCACAAACTATGTTGAATTGGTTGAGACCCTATGAAGTAATAATTGAAAAACTTTAATTAATATCAATTAATTATTTCAACATTAATTTAAAAAATGGAGCCCCCAGTGGTGCGATGGGTCAAACCCTTGAATCTAGGGAGAGTGCAGATGAGCTCCCTCTGTCAGCTCCAGCTTCCCATGCAGGGACATGAGAGAAGCCTCCCACAAGGATGGTAAAACATCAAAACATCCAGGCATCTCCTGGGCAGCATCCTTGCAGACAGCCAATTCTCTCACACCAGAAGCAGCTTGCAGTTTCTCAGGTTGCTCCTGATACAAAAAAAATTCACACCAATGTAACAAAATATGAGAATATTTCTGTTCCTGGTTTGAAAGTGTTATTTCCTGTTTAATTATACAGTACTTCGATTTTCTATTATGCTATTTTGCTTTGTTTATTTTATTTTGCCACTGTATGTACTTTATTTTCACTGTTGTATTTTGCACTTTATTTTGCTGTATTGTATCTTTAGGCTTGGCCTCATTCATATTAGCTGCCCTGAGTCCCCTTCGGGGAGATGGTGGCGGGGTATAAATAACGTTTATTATTATTATTATTATTATTATTATTAACTTTGAATGTAGTTGTTATACTCCAGAAACTTTTGTGACTGCCACAAACTATATTGGGTTGGTTGAGACTCAATGAGATATTGAAAAATATGGCAAAATGTGATGCAAGATCTCCCATAAAAGCAACATTTTTGCAGTTTAGTAAACTTTTGCCATTTTTTTTATAACAGAACCATTTAGGAAATGGCATATGTAACCCAGTAGCAAAAATCGTGTTGCATAGTGTAATTAATATCCCTAATTTCAGAGTTATGGAATCATTTGTGATTTGAGATAGTTATCTGTATATTGTTTTTATTTATATGTCTGTATTTTTATTATGTTGCTGCTGGTGTTTTTTATTTATATTTATTGTATTTGTGTTTAGGCCTGGCCTCATGTGAGCCGCCCTGAGTCCCCATCTGGGAGATGATGGTGTGGTATAAATAAAGTTTATTATTATTTATTATTATTATGAAAGTTGTAGTTTGGGGCAGAGAAGATATCTCTCTCCTTCTCTGCCCAAGAGAGTTGGTGCCTCACCAACCTACATCCCTCCCTTCCAATGATGCCATAGCCTTGAGCCAGGCAGGTGGTGTCAAGCCTCATTCATTCTTCAGTGTAGAGATGCAGCTATGGCCTGTCCTCGCAGGGCTTTATATGGCCTGCGTGCCTTTGTGGAGCAAGCAGCCCTGAAGCACCGCCCCTTCGATGAGGTTAATCACTTTGCGTCTCCACCGGTTGTGGCGTTGCCTTCCTTCCTCCTTCATCATCAGCCCAGAGGAGGAGGAGGGCGGAGGCTGGAGAAAGCAAGCAAGCCAGCAAGCAAGCCATCCCAGGGAGCCGCCCTGCTGTTTTGAGTGCCTCCAGGGCCCATAATCCTATCTCCCAATGCACCACACAGGCGTATTACCAGGATTTTATGCATGGTGTTCAAAAGTGTTGTTCCCTGAATGCGCTGCTTCAATGGTCAAAGCACACAGCTGCCAACCACCTCACTTGAAAGTTTCTCCCTTTGATATCCCAACACTTCTCTGCTAATCCTGTTGAGGGTGTATACCTGTTTGTATTGGGAGAGAAGAGTGTACAAAAAAAATATTCCAGATTGATAAACTACTAAAGATTGTGTAGCAAAGCAATGCCTAGATTGCGTCTGTCTGTTTATACTTATGCATATCAGTAAAGGTGAAGGTTTCTAGTCGTGTCCGCTGAAGAGCCGGTGTTGTTTGTAGGCACCTCCAAAGTCACGTGGCCAGCATGACTGCACGAAACACTGTTACCTTCATGCCGAAGGTAACAGCGTTCCATGCTGATGATCTACTGCGTCTTGATCTACTGCCAAGTGAGATAGAACGACCCCATCTCTCCTAGCATTCAGGAAAAAAAAGTTAAATCTTGGTTGTGGGACCAGGCCTTTGCACAATGACATAGCAGCACTTTGACTGGAATGGACTGGCATGACTACAGATATGAGGACACGGTTTTACTGCTCTAGCAATTGGGTGTGTGGGCTGAACATTGTTTTAATGTTAATTTAAGTTGTTGGATAATTTGTTTTTAATTAATTGCTACTGTTTTAACTCTGTATGTTTTATGGTTTATATTGTATAATATTGTTTATATTGTGAGAGAGAGAGATATATATATATATACACACACATACATACATACAGTATATATGGCATGTTTGGGTTCTATATCTAAGAGTAAGAAAGTACAACTCAAAGCATTCCATAGCATTCTATATAGGCATGTATATACTTCTTTGTACCCCACTTCTGTGTGTGTGTGTGTGTGTGTGTGTGTGTGAGTGTACTCCAATTTTCTCTCAGGATTGAGACACCAACCTGACATATATAATACCCCACTTTTCTCTCAGGACTGAGACCCAAATCTACTATATATAAAAATGGCATGTTTGGGTTCTATATCCAAGAGAATGACAGTACAACTCAAAGCATTCCATAGCATTCTTATATAGGCATGTATATACTTCTTTGTACCCCACTTCTGTGTGTGTGTGTGTGTGTGTGTACAGGTGTGTGTGTACTCCAATTTTCTCTCAGGATTGAGACACCAACCTGACATATATAATACCCCACTTTTCTCTCAGGACTGAGACCCAAATCTACCATATATAAAAATGGCATGTTTGGGTTCTATATCCAAGAGTATGAAAGTACAACTCAAGGGATTCCATAGCTAGCTATCTATTTAGAGAGAGAGAGAGAGAGAGGGTTGAGAGAGAAAGCAGAAAAAGAGCAAAAGTACTCCGGTTTCCTTTAAAACTTCAAAATTGCTTCAAAAGCAAAACTTTCTGAATTTAGATGTATATACTTCTTTATTTGGGCCACAGTCCAGAGAGAAAGGTGGGGTACAAATAACAAATACATAACACCCCCTCTCTCTTTCTCTCTGTCACTCATCCGCCTCTATGCCTGGCCCTTCATAGGCACAGAGCTAGAAAGGGCGGCACTTGCTTTTTATCATGGCCCTCAGTCAGCAACTCTTTTCAGGGGCCTGACTGGAGCGAAAGGCCTTCCAAATCTGCTGAGGGCCAGAAACCCTCCCCTGCGGCCTGAGCTCAGGCGTCTATAGTTAGCTCCCGTGACTGGCTGCATCGCTATGTGAGGGAAGGAGGGACACTTAGGGGTCTCTCTCCGCTGAAGCTTTCTCACCAATCCTTGTTTCCACAACAAGCAGATTTTTTTCCCAATATCCAATGATGACAGGGACAGAAAGTGAGGTGAAATCTTCTGAACAGGGCCACAGACAGCAAAACAAACACCACAGGGGTGTCAACTCCTCCCTATACCATCCAAAACTATCTATGGGCCCTTCCACACAGCCATATAACCCAGAATATCAAGGCAGATAATCCACAATATCTGCTTTGAACTGGGGTCTCTGAGGGCCCTTCCACACAGCTGAATAAAATCCCACACGAGCTGCTTTGAACTGGAATGTATAGCAGTGTGGACTCAAGGCCCTTCCACACCGCCCTATATGCCAGAATATCCAGGCAGAAAATCCCAGATTATCTGCTATGAACTGGGTTATCTGTGTCCACACTGCTATATATTTCGGTTCAAAGTAGATAATGTGGCATTATGTTCAAAGTAGATAGTGTGGGAAGGCCTTAAGGGGCCTTCCACACAGCCATATAACCCAGAATGTCAAGGCAGGACATCACACAATATATATTTTAAACTGGGGGCCCTTCTACACAGCCCTATATCCCAGAATATCAAGGCAGAAAATCCCACAATATCTGCTTTAAACTTAGTTATCTGAGTCCACACTCGGATAATGTGGGATTCCCTGCCTTGATATTATGGGATATAAGGCTGTGTGGAAGGGCCCTGGGTTATCTGAGTCCACACTGTCATATATTCCAGATCAAAGCAGATATTGTGGGATTTCTTGCCATGATATACTGGGTTATATGGCTGTGTGGAAGGGCCCCCTATATATCCCGGAATCTGTCCCTAGATTATGTTCTTACCCCAGATTATCTGGCAGTGGAGACGCATATAATCCAGTTCAAAGCAGATAATCTGGGATATAGGGCCTGAGTCCACGCTGCAATAAATTCCAGATCAAAACAGATATTGTGGGATTTCTTGCCTTGATATTCTGGGTTATATGGCTGTGTGGAAGGGCCCCATATATATCCCGGGATCTGTTCCTAGATTATGTTCTTACCCCAGATTATCTGGCAGCAGAGACTCATATAGTCCAGTTCAAAGCAGATAATCTGGGATATAGGGACTGAGTCCACGCTGCAATAAATTCCAGATCAAAGCAGATATTGTGGGATTTCTTGCCTTGATATTCTGGGTTATATGGCTGTGTGGAAGGGCCCCCTATATATCCCGGGATCTGTCCCTAGATTATGTTCTTACCCCAGATTATCTGGCAGTGGAGACGCATATAGTCCAGTTCAAAGCAGATAATCTGGGATATAGGGACTGAGTCCACGCTGCAATAAATTCCAGATCAAAGCAGATATTGTGGGATTTCTTGCCTTGATATTCTGGGTTATATGGCTGTGTGGAAGGGCCCCCTATATATCCCAGGATCTGTTCCTAGATTATGTTCTTACCCCCAGATTATCTGGCAGCAGAGACTCATATAGTCCAGTTCAAAGCAGATAATCTGGGATATAGGGACTGAGTCCACGCTGCAATAAATTCCAGATCAAAGCAGATATTGTGGGATTTCTTGCCAAGATATTCTGGGTTATATGGCTGTGTGGAAGGACCCCCTATATATCCCAGGATCTGTTCCTAGATTATGTTCTTACCCCGAGATTATCTGGCAGTGGAGACTCATATAGTCCAGTTCAAAGCAGATAATCTGGGATATAGGGCCTGAGTCCACGCTGCAATAAATTCCAGATCAAAGCAGATATTGTGGGATTTCTTGCCTTGATATTCTGGGTTATATGGCTGTGTGGAAGGGCCCTGGGTTATCTGAGTCCACACTGCCATATATTCCAGATCAAAGCACATATTGTGGGATTTCCTGCCTTGATATTCTGGGTTACATATGGCTGTGTGGAAGGGCCCTGGGTTATCTGAGTCCACATTGCCATATATCCCAGATCAAAGCAGATATTGTGGGATTTCTTGCCTTGATATTCCGCTACAATATGGCTGTGTGGAAGGGCCCCCTATATATCCCAGGATCTGTTCCTAGATTATGTTTTTATCCCAAATTATCTGGCAGCAGAGACTCATATTGTCCAGTTCAAAGCAGATAATCTGGGATCATATCCTGGGATAGAGGGCCTGAGCCCACACTGCCATATATCCCAGTTGAGTGTGAATTTCATACAGCTCTGGGGAGTTGCACTTAAGAAATGCCCCTGACCCGGTTTATATACAAATCCAACTGGCAGGGCTTCTCCTGTTCGTAACTTGAGGACTGCCTGCCTGTCTATATCAGGCCTGGGCAAACTTGGGCCCTCCAGGAGTTTTGGACTCCAACTCCCACAATTCCTCACAGCCTCAGGCCTTTTCCTTTTCCCCTCAGCCGCTTAAGCGGCTGAGGGGAAAAGGAAGAGGCCTGAGGCTGTGAGGAATTGTGGGAGTTGGAGTCCAAAACACCTGGAGGGCCCAAGTTTGCCCAGGCCTGATAGAGAGGGTTGTGTGGGAGGGACTCCAGAGTGGAAAAAGTAAAACTCAGCCTTGAGCCAGGCCGGCTAAAGTGGTCTCAAAGTGCATCAATTCCACTGTGCGGATGAGAGAGGGAGGGAGGGAGAGAAATATGTGCCTGTGAGAGGAATATCCCTTTTTGGAGAAGAGGAGGAGGAGGAGGAGGCTTGACCTGAGGCGCAAAATGGCCGAGGCCGCCCCTCTGAGGGGAAGGGACGCGGCTTGTTTTCCCGCCTAAGGAGAAGAAGACAGGGGAGAGTTTGGGAGGCGCCATTGAGCCCGTTTCCTTGGCTCTGGGAACTGGGGGAGAGGGAGAGAGAGAGGGGGGGCCCGCCCTCACCAGCCAGGGGAAGGGGAGGAGGAGGAGGAGGAAGAGGGCGGCCTCTCTCTCTCTCTCTGGCCCTCCCTCCCTTCCCTCGGAGGCAGAAGAGAGGCCTGGCCGGTCCAGGCCGGGACTGAGCCGCCGCCTGGATTTCTGGGAGTAGGCCCCGCAGGAGGCGCTGGCGGCGGGAGGCGCCTGCTTCTTCGTCTTCTTCTTCTCCTCCTCCCCCCTCGAGGCCGAGCAGCCGCCATCGCCAGGAAGCCAGGAGAGGAGGAGGAGGGGGAAGGGGAGGGGGGAGGCATGAACCACCGGCCCCCGCAGCCGGCCCCCTCGGCGGCGGCGGCGTCGGGGAAGATGCCGGCCCCGCCACCGCCCGCGGGCACCGAGGACGGGCTGCTCCCGGGCCGGCGGGGGACGCTGGAGGCCATGATCCGGGACCCCCGCTCGCCCGTCAATTTGGAAAGTTTGCTGGTGAGTTGCAAGGGAGCCCGGCGGGCGGGCGGGCGAGAGAGAGAGAGGGGAACCTTCCTTCCCTTCCTTCCTTGCTTCCTTCCCACCGCAGGGCGGGACAGGGACAAAGGGAGGCCGCGCCAGGAAGGGGCATCCATCCTCCTCTCCCCGCGGGATGGGTCTGCACGGCTCCATCTTTCAGCTTGGGCTGCATTGTGTACTAAGGGGTTGGCACCCCACATACCTTTCAGCTCAAACTCCATTGAAGCAGCATTATGTGGGGCTACTCTATACTCACCATACTAGTCAGACAGAACTGCATTATATGGGTCTATACACTCACCATACCATTCAGATTGAACTGCATTATATGGGTCTATACACTCACCATACCATTCAGATTGGGGCTGAACTGCATTGTATATGGGTCTATACACTCACCATACTAGTCAGACAGAACTGCATTATATGGGTCTATACACTCACCATACCATTCAGATTGAACTGCATTATATGGGTCTATACACTCACCATACCATTCAGAGTGAACTGCATTATATGGGTCTATACACTCACCATACCATTCAGATTGAACTGTCTATACATATTCACCATACCATTCAGATTGAACTGCATTATATGGGTCTATACACTCACCATACCATTCAGATTGAACTGCATTATATGGGTCTATACACTCACCATACCATTCAGATTGAACTGCATTGTATATGGGTCTATACACTCACCATACCATTCAGATTGAACTGCATTATATGGGTCTATACACTCACCATACCATTCAGATTGAACTGCATTATATGGGTCTATACACTCACCATACCATTCAGATTGAACTGCATTATATGGGTCTATACACTCACCATACCATTCAGATTGAACTGCATTATATGGGTCATACACTCACCATCAGATTGAACTGCATTGTATATGGGTCTATACACTCACCATACCATTCAGATTGAACTGCATTATATGGGTCTATACACTCACCATACCATTCAGATTGAACTGCATTATATGGGTCTATACACTCACCATACCATTCAGATTGAACTGCATTATATGGGTCTATACACTCACCATACCATTCAGATTGAACTGCATTATATGGGTCTATACACTCACCATACCATTCAGACTATACTGCATTATATGGGTCTATACACTCACCATACCATTCAGATTGAACTGCATTATATGGGTCTATACACTCACCATACCATTCAGATTGAACTGCATTATATGGGTCTATACACTCACCATACCATTCAGACTATACTGCATTATATGGGTCTATACACTCACCATACCATTCAGATTGAACTGCTCTAAGTAGGACTCCACTTACCATATCATTCATACTGAACTGCATTATGTGGTCTCCACTCACCATGTCAGAGTGAACTCTATTCAGGACTCCACTTACCATATCAGCATTGTGTATGTGGTCTCCACTCACCATGTCAGAGTGAACTCTATTCAGGAGCATTGTGTGGGTCTGCACTCACCATATCTTTCAAGCTTAAATGCTCTATGTGGGTCTGCACCAAGGATACCATTCAGATTGAACTGCATCACTATATCATTCAGATTGAACTGCTTTAAGTAGGACTCCACTTGCCATATCATTCAGATTGAACTGCATTCAGGAGCATTATGTGGGTCTGCACTCATATATTTCAAGCTTAACTGCTCTATGTGGGTCTGCACCAACCATATCATTCAGATTGAACTGCATCGCCATATCATTCAGACCGAACTGCTTTATTTGGGTCTCCACTCACTATATCATTCAGATTGAACTTCATTATGTGGGTCTGCACTCACCATATCATTCAGATGGAAGTGTATTGCCATATCATTCAGAGTGAACTGCTTTATGTCGGTCTGCATTCACCATGTCATTCTGACTGAACTTCATCATATGGGTCTCCACTCACTATATCATTCAGATTGAACTTCATTATGTGGGTCTGCACTCGCCATATCATTCAGATTGAACTCCATTATGTGGCTCTACACACTCACCATATCATTCAGATTGAACTGCTTTATGTGGGTATACACACACACCATATTCAGACTATACTGCATTATGTCGGTCTACATCATATCATTCAGATTGAAATGCATTATATGGGTCTAGACCAGGCATGGGCAAACTTTTACCCTCCATGTGTTTTGGACTTCAACTCCCAGGATGTTAGGACTTGTGGGAGTTGAAGTCCAAAACACCTGGAGGGTCAAAGTTTGCCCATGCCTGGGTACACTCACCATATAATTCTGCTCAAACTGCATTATTTGGTAGTGAAGGTCCATGCTAGAGTCCACTCTCCTCCTCTGATGATTTTGTTTCCATGGCTTGAAAATAAATCCAGAAAGCAAACTTTGTTTTCCCCCATTTTGTCTCACGGAATACCATTTGACTCTAACGGGAATTGTGTGCCCAGTGATATAGTATCCAAGGGGGACTTGAGTGCCTTGTAGAAATTGTTAATGCTTGACACAGCTTTAACTGCCATGGGTCAATGCTGTTTGGATTGTGGAATTTGTAGTCTGAGGAGGGCTCGAGCCTTCTTTGTCGAACAGTGTTGCTGTCTCAACAAACTGCAAATCCCAGGATTATGGAGTGTGACGCCCTGGTGATTAAAGTGGCGTCAAAATCAGTTGTTTCTACAGTGTCGATGCACCCCAAGTTCGCCATGAATACCAAAAGCATTAGATGCTCCAGCCCCATTAATAAGACAGTGATATATAAAATGGGTCCTTAAAATCAAACCCCAATGGATACTGAGGTCTCAGTGTATAACAATAAGTGCAAGATATCTTAAAGTCATACAGCCATCAAAAGGAGTCATAATAGTTTTACAAGGCAGGGTCTAGATGTACTAACCCTCCCAAAAGTATTTCAGGATTATTTCCTTTAGCAGGGCTGAGTCCCCCTCCCTTCCTAAATCTGAGGGCCCTTCTACACTGCCATATAATCCAGAATATCAATGCAGATATTCCACATTATCTGCTTTGAACTGGATTATCTGAGTCTACACTGCCAGATAATCCAGTTCAAAGCAATAATCTGGATTTTATTCTGCTGTGTAGAAAGGACCTGAGAGAGTTCAATTCTGGAGTTTTAAGTCCTAGAAATGGATGGTTAGGAGACGGGGAAATACCTTACACTCATTTTTGCCTTGGAAGGGCGGGGCGGGGATGCAACCAGTGCTGTTTCTCAATATGGATGAACCTGGAGAATGTTCTGTCTGGATGGTTTTAGAAAGGGTTAAAATTGTGTTTGTGCCACCCCCCACCAAACACAGACACACCATACACACACACACCATACACACCCTCTGTTGGCTTTTCATCCTTTCAGGAAAGGAAAAAAAATAAACCAACCCTGGAAGTGGTTTTTTTGGTTGAGTTATTTTATTGGATAGACATGGAAAATGAAAACCTCCTTTCTTATTCAGGGAGTGTGCTTAGAAAAGGCAAAGGGTAATAATTGTTATATTCAAGTGGTTCAGTGAAAGTTGGGATGGGTGAGGCGTAAAGAAGTGTGCCTTTGAGTCTGCAGATAAACGATCTGAGATGGTAGGAAGAGAAGAATATGAGTGCCTTGAAACAGATTTTATTTTGCATACTTGCTGGAGATATTAATTTTGAGGGAACTCCCTACAAAACATACCCTTGAGTGGCCCTGAGGTAGCAGTCTTCACTTTGCAGCCTTCACTTTGATCCTAAATGTGTTTGCTTTGGAAGTTCTGCTGCGTGATTGAGAAATAGTCCTGATTAAATCTGCTTGCACTGAGACATTAGCCCGTGTCAGGAATATTTTGGTGTCATCTTTGATCCTTTCTCTTTGGCTTCCTATTGAACTTGGTTTGGGTTAATGGGAAACTAATGTTAACTTTCTGCTTGCAAATATTGTAGAGTGGGATAGAATTTGGGGATATGTTTTAGAAAGAACTTTTATCTTGTGGAGTAATAGCTTTGAAGGAATTTCTCACTTTATCTACAAGTATGAACAGAAGCCTTTTCTTCTTAAGGACGCATGTATACAAAGAGTCCTTCCTTTAGGAAGGAAGACAGATCTGTGATTTAAACAGTTCTAAATATGAGACTTTGAAAAGGATGCTGTCAACAGGATCTTGTATAGGAACATATCTTTGGGGATAACAGAGACCTCATGCCTAATGGTGGAAAGAGGAATGGGATTTTTGTTTTTGTTCCAAGAGTTTCTCCCTGCAGGCATTTGGAAAGAGGGTTCGGGGTGGGAGGGAGGGAAGGGGGGGGGGAGAAGCAGCTGGAGTCATTTGCAAAAATGACTCAGTCCTGCTTGGCTAAAGTACAGGAATTGACTGAACAGTGTATGTGCCTGTCTGTGTATGCTGGAGGGATCTACGCTTGTTAGAGAGTCACCCACGTTTGATAATGACATTAATGACACTTGATGGAAGTACTGCAGAATGTTTCAGTGAGTTATAAATCTGTTGAGCAAAAATAGCTCTTTCTTCAGTATCATCATTATTTCTAGTTTCCTCTTTATCCATTGAGTGACGCTGACTGTAGCAGAGTAGGTAACACAATCTTCAGATTATAAATTTAATCCAAGCTAATTTTTTCTCTCTTCCAACCATTCCATCCATTAAGAGTTTTAATACTGGGCTTGCTGGATAAACAGATGCTATACTGTGAGCTTTAAATAAAGTCATTTCAGTAAGGAAAAAGGAAAAATGATATTGAGACAACTTATTATTTGTAAATATTTTTTTAGATTAATTGAGAATTAGTGAGTATGCTACATTTTATACTTTGAGTTTTTGTAGCAAGCAGTATGATGCGTCTTTTTATCTCAGTAGAATAATTAGGCTAAACATTTTCTGTTTGTAATGACTGCTGTTCTTGAATAATTATGAAACCGAACCTTAAATTGAAGAAGCCTTTGATTTTAAGGGACATTTCAAGTGGTTTGCTAGGATTGCAGTCCTTTGCAGAAAACAAGTGTAATTAGAATATCTTTAGTGGGTATCTTTAGGATAAAATTAGAGTAGTATGTGAAGTGGGATTTGTTATTGTGTTATCTTAACAAATCATATAATTTCATTTTGTATTACTAGGATATAGAACAACCTGGGGGTCGCAAGGTGGTTTCAGAAGGGTCACCAAAGGCCACGTGATGGTCTTAGGAACCCCCTTTGGCAGAGAAGGCTGAAGATCTCTCTACCTGTCCTTTCCCTTTTTGGAAACAGATGGCAAATTCTCCCATCAAAAGCCCTCCTCCACTGTGATTGGCCGACCTCTCAGCCAAGGGGAGGGCTGTTTCCGAAACTCCAAGTGGGGCGGGGAGAACAAGCGTGCTTGGCTTATGGCAGTGTGAGCATGTGCAGGTGAGGGAAAGTGTGTGAGGCTGGAGGGAGGCTCGCACCAGCAAGTCCCTTCAAAGCATGGGGGTTCTATGTGGGAAGTTTGGCCCAATTCTATCACTGGTGGGGTTCAGAATGCTCTTTGATTGTAGGTGAACTACAAATCCCTGAGTAAACAGTGGGCTGCACCGTGTATAACACAAAGGAGCAAATAGGGTAGCAAAGATATAGAGCACAATTAGAAAAATAATCTTTTAGTATTGTCATGAAATTAGAGGAACAATATATAACAATTATACTCATAGGTTATAATAATTGCATATAGAAGTGTAGATTACAAACGTTAATATTGAGTATCAAAACAGTACACATAGCATTTCAACTTCTTCCACAACAGTAGAGCGCCACTCTAACAGTAAATAGTAGAGCATACAGGGCAAATACCCATGAAAATAACTAGGTTGAGAAACACTGATGTAGAGGAACAAGGAAGCAGTAAAGCTCTATTGAAAGATCTCCAGATCTATTGAAAGTTGGGAAGAAAAATAATGCACTGCTTGATGAATTCTTCAAGCGCTGTTCTGAAAACGGATTCTATGAAGACAAAAGCATCTGCTTTGCTGTAAAATCTAAATTATGCAAAATCAAATAAATCAGGCCATTGTTTCAAGCTTGATTCCTTAATTTTTACTTCATTTGTCACTTATAAAATTCAGTAAATTGCTGCTCTGTAATTTCAGTAGAAATTAATGGAATTTGAGTGTGCTTGATTTGCTGAAGAATGCAACCCATGCTGGCAGGATTATTAATTGACATTCTGGGTCGTATTTAAAATATCAGTACTTCATATATGGAATCAGATGGCCCATGGATTGCCGTGCTTATTTTTATTCTGCTCTTGAATTTTCCCAGCAGCGTCAACCTTTCTGTGTTTTAGTTCTAAAATAGTACATGAAGTGCACATCTCTTTGCAATTGCAAATTCAGTAGCAAGCGTTAGATTTAGCCACCACTGGTCTTAAAAGGGATGGCAATACAGCCACCCTTCTCCAAAATGGCCCATTCTCTTTTGGATAAGTTAAGACTTCAGATTGTACAGCTCTATCTAGATGTGATTGTGGCTGTAACAATATGTGGCCAAATGGCTAAAAGTATTTGAGGGATCTTTATTTTACAACTAAATACTGTTCTAATTATTTATTGATAATATGAAAAACTCTTGAGTCCACAGGAAGTCATTTCTGGCAAAGCACTGGCGTTTGGCTTATTGAAGATGTGCTGGGCATTTGGAATTGTAAGGAATGAGGGCTCTCTGTATAGCAGAGGTGCTGCCTCCTTCGCCACTTCCTGTTTGAGCCCCAACACAAATAGGGTGCCACCAACTTTTCTAACTTGAGTTCTAAAAGAGAAAAATACTATATCTTGGCTTTCTTGTCCTTGTTTTGCTGATATGTGTTTTGGAATATCCCAGCCAACATTGAACATTGCTTTCAGGGCCACTAAGGCACTGCTATATAATTGGGGTTCATAAACTTAATGGAAGGGATATTCCTTGCTCCCAGGTGTTCTAATAGTATCTCATTCTTTTTTCAACTACATTAAGAGGGCTGTGGAATAAGAAAAGAATAGTTATGTGGACACGCTAAAATTATTTCACATTTTCATTCTGCTTGCTCTTTGAAGCAGAGTTCACTGGTGTGACTTTATTGGGATTGTGAAATGTCTAACTGAAACCAGCATGTTTTAGCATGTTTTATAGAAAAAAATTCTAAACTATCTCTTATAGTTCTATTTATTATAAATACCAGATCCAAATATTTTATTGCTTGTTTGCTTGAAGTAACAAAGTAGTTGAAATAACCTTGAAGTTCCAATCAACACATACTTAAGCTTTTACTTGCCAACCATAGCAAGAAATAGAGAGCAAGACATTTAATTTGCTTTTGTCGGTGCCAAGGTTTTCTAGAAACTCATATAGAAGATATGCCATACTGGTGGTTATGATCTTCTCGAAGGCCTGTTTGAATTTGAGCCAATCTGATTCCCACGTAGTTGACTCCTGCCTTTAGCTACTGTGGACCAAGTCCCCGTTGATGATTCAGGGAGACAGTAGCATTGCTATATGAGTCAAGCAAACAGTGCCTAGTTTTTTCTGGCTCTCTCTAGCCCTCTGTTGCTCTTCTTTCCTAATTATTTTCTATGTTTCTGCTAAGTACATAAGTCTGAATTCCCCAAATGTATGTTTCTCTGGTTTTGCAACTCATATATCATCCCTAATCACTGAGGTTGGTGGTGGTCTGTGGCCTCACCATTACTACACCGTTGACTTGCAAAACCCTCTTATAGTGCTGAGGCAACATGGATATCAGCAGGGGAGAGGCTGACTACTCACAAAAGATTACTACTACCACATCAGCTCTAGATTATTAAATATGGTTTGCTGTGGGCAAGCAGATGGCGACTACTGGATGGCATATGTTCTATATCAGAAACTAGAGCTGATGTGGTCTATCCCAGTCTTTCTCAACCAGTGTGCCGTGGCACACTAGTGTGCCGTGATGGACCTCCTGCTGTGCCGCGAGAAAAGCTCTCTGCCCCCCTTCCTCCCCCCCTCCTGCCGAACTCCTGCTGCTTGGGGGAGGAGGAAGGGCCGGGCAGTGGTGAAGAAAAAGTAGAAGGGACCGGGCGCCTCCTCCTTCGGCCGTTCCCCAGCCAGCCTCCAATCCGCCATGACTCCCACCATGACTCTCGCCCCTCGCTCGCTGAAGCCGCGGGGAGGAGCCCCGCCCACTGAAGCCCGTCCACCGCTCATGCTTCTCCTCTGTAGGAGAGCTGAAGCTGGGGGGAGGGGACGGGGCACTCCCAGCAGCTGCTCCAGCCTTGAGGGGACAGTGCCAAGCCAGCAGTGTGCTGGCTCTGGCATGGCTGGCTTGGCACTGCCCCTGGGGGCTGGAGCAGCTGCTGGGAGAGGTGAAGCCGGGGGGTAGGGGGCGGGGTGTGGCGCAGCCTGGCTCCGCCCCCTTCCCGGCTTCGGCACTCCCAGCAGCTGCTGCCGGCAGGCCACCAACCCCCAGCCATTCTTTACTGTGTTAGAGTGTCATTTTGTGTCATTTTGGTTGGTGGTGTGCCCTCGGATTTTTTTAATGTTAAAAGTGTGCCGCGGCTCAAAAAAGGTTGGGAAACACTGGTCTATCCTATGCAATTTTCTGAATCAGTACCCCAAATAACCAAATCGAATCTAAAGTGGACATAAAATTGATTTGTAACCCTTTTGATACTAATTTTGTCCCTGGTCAAAAAAGGTTGGGAACCACTGAACTAGGTAAAATGAATGCACTATTTAATTACAGTATATGTCTTTTGTGGTCTAGTCTATACAGCAAAAACCTGCTAAATTTCTCATCACGCGTAAGTTTTTTCTGGTCCTGGTAACAGTAGCTCACTTTTGAAGCATGCAACTGTCAGGCAATGAAAGTATAAGATCTGATTAATGTCTTCTATTAATATTAGTTTAAAAAATATTAATTGTGCTTCAAAGAGACATGAACAATTTCTGTAGCCCAGAGGACAGAACAAGCCAAGTTTTAACTCTCCAAAGATGGCAGGGCTCTATTGCAAGTGACATTTTGGGTGAATGGATGCAATTTTGTGCCATGGGGGGTGTTTCTTGATGTGTCTGAGCAGGAGGCAGGAAGAATTTTGCTCCTCATGCTGCTGGGACTGGAAAGACCAGGGATTTTTAGCTGATTTTTTTCAGAGGTGTGTGGGATAGTCTCTGGGGATCCCAAGGGCTGTATTGAATGTTTCTGAGAGCTATATGTGATCCACAGGCTGCATAGTTTCACCCCTGTGTTAGATGTGGAAAATCTGTTGCAAGCTGAAAGTCAGTTAAAAGTGTCTTCTATCTTTACAGCTTACATGGTAGTCACAGGGCATAAGGAGTTATGTATGGACAGGTTAGCAAGATGTGAGGAAATTGATTTCCTGCTAGTCTTCTTGAGAAAAGATTTTTTTTAAAGCATGCTGTTTTTCCCCCTTTGCAAGAAAAAGATATTAACCCTTACAAGCCTGTTAGTGTTGCTTCGAATGGTTTCCAATTTATGGCAACATTAATTGAGGCAAACCTATCATGGGGTTTGATCAGAGGCCCTTTGCTCTTGCCTTGTTTTGAGATTGAGAAAGTATGATTTGCCCAAAGTCATCCAGCGGGTTTCCATGACTAAGCAGGGATTCAAACCTATGTCACTCAGGGTCCAGTATTCAAACCCCTACATTACGCTGGCTGTCTTACTAGCTAGTGAAGTAAATATTAAAATTGCAGTCCAATTGAATTCAAGAAAGTGTTTGTTTCTGAATGGATGAGTATATGATTGTTAGAAAGTTTTATGGGTATATTTACAAGGCTGCACAAACATTTTTCCTTGATATTTGCGAAGGACAGATAATCAAATTAGAACTTATGGGACTACAGGACAACAGATATTCCTGTTTTTAACTTACTGTATATACTTGAGTATAAACCTAGTTTTTCAACCTCTTTTTTAGGCTGTAAAAGCTCCCCTCGGCTTATACTTGAGTCAAGGTTATTTATTATTTTACTGTTATTAATATTATTTTATTACATTTATTATGTTACTCTATTTATTATTATAATTATTATATTTACATTATTTTGCTCTATTATTATTTTTCTGTATTATTGTTTTATTACATTTATTATTTTACTTTATTATTATTATTGGAAGGATACGTAAACACATTTACATTGAAGAAAGTAAGAATAATGGATTCATCAGAGTTGGACAGTCTTTTCTTAATTTGTTTTATGTAAATATTCAAAAGCATTTAACCTACTGATGCCTCAATGAAAAATATTCAAAAAAATAATATAATTTTATTGGTTTCTGTTTTTATTTTGAAATTGACCAGTAGCTGCTGCATTTTTTTTCACCCTGGACTTATACTTGAGTCAATAGGTTTTCCCATATTTTGTGGTAAAATTAGGTGCCTCAGCTTATATTCGGGTCGGCTTATACTCGAGTATATATGGTACTTGGGAATTTGTCAAATGTTTACAATTTGTAAAAAAATTACAAATATATACTTTTGTTTTACTAATTACTAATATATTAAGAGCTTTTAATGGGGTGGGGTTCACGAGGTTTCCTGACAGGTGTGAAAATAGAGTGTAGCTGCATTAGGGGGAAGAAATCCTGCCATTCTCTCTGTCATTGGGGAAGATACAAAACTGTTGAGGGCAAAGAGAAAGTAGAAAAAGTTCAGTGGGGTAGATCTAAATTACTTGTTTTAATTATTTTAGTATACCACTTTATAAGTTTTTATTTAAAGTAAAATGAGGAAGAATACAATAATGCCAGCAAGACACTGAGACATGTCAGAGAGTAATTAGAAAACCCCAATGCTTTATGGCCAGAAAATAGTTGAACATTAGTAAATAGAAATCTCTTCTATACGAGTAGACTGATAAGCACAGCTTCCCACAAACAGTAATTCAGGTTACAGTATGTTTGGATGTCATTCCTAAGGGTCAGTTTCAGTTAGTACATGTGGCTATACTGTAGAAGGTAGGACAATAACGAAGCTGAACTAAGAGTAACAATGCAACTAAAAATTCAGAAACAACTGATTTCTTCCTTGTTCTTACAAAATCTTCCTCTTACCTTTCTTTGGTTATGAACTCTTAGAGTCAGTGAGAATCAGGCTGCCTTTCCTGTCTTGTTGGACTACAGCCGTATAGCGAATTCAGGCAGTGATGGTAATAAATTGGAGCAATGTTTTACTTTTTCGTCCCCCCTCCTCCCCAGTTGAGCAATGTCACACTGACCATGCTGCTTAAATGAAGTGTTCATGTATGTGCAGAAATGCCTGTGGTGTATGTACATCCTTTATGTATCTGTACTAATCAGTGAGTTGCGATACGAAGTCTGCAAGTGTTGCAATCTGCCATATGGAGAAAAGCGGCACATTCAGCTGTGAAAATGTGCCTTTGTCCTAAAGAGCATAGTATTATTGCAGCCATGTATATAGTTCTAATCCTCAGTTTAGACAAGAGCAATTTCTAATTTGGATGTTTATTTAGAGATAGTTTGCAAGCTATAGTGACCAGACAGCTGGCTACAGCAAGGATGACAGAGGAATCTTGTTCGTAAGTTCTGATGCCCACCAGGCTCTTGTGTCTAAGTGTCAGGTTTGCACTGTGACAGAATGGAAACTTGTATTTGTTTATTTCCTGCTTGTTTCTCAGCCCTGGGGCTCAGTGCAAATAAAAGTTGACATTATACAAAAGTTGAAGTATAATTAAACAACAAATGTAATTAAAAGCAATTTAAAAGCATAACTACTTTAAAAGAAAAAACAGCAGGAGTAGACAATGCAGCTGATTTTGAAAAGTTCATTTCCCCATTATGTTGAGACAGGAAAATCATTACCTTTCTCTCCATAGTAAAAGAGTTCCAGAGCAGCGAGCACCCACCAAGAAGGCCCTTTACTTTGTTCCTTCCAGATATACTTGTGATGGACAGAAGAATCTCCCTTGAAGATCTTAACATACAGGAATTATCATATGAGAGAATATGAGCCAAGCCATATAAGGCTTAATGTATCACAGTTAGCAGTTTGAATTATAATTATAAATAATAATCAGTAGTTGATGAAGCCATTGTAACAAAGATGTTTTATGTTTCCTGTAGCCTACCTCAGTTGACAACTTAGCTAAAGCTCTTTGGACTAGGCAGTATTTCCAACCAAAGGTATGTGTCAGTGGAATCAGATCCAACATCTCTAGGAATGGGTACAACTGGCACACAAACCTTAACTGTGCAAATGCATTTAAGGCCTGTGCAAAAATCTGAGCTTCCAGGTTGAAGTTTGAATGTAGGAATATATCCAATGTAAACACATCCAGCACTGTCTGAATCATCTTTTTCTTCCTTGACCAACTTTTCAATTTACTGAATGCCCCTCTTTCTTACCTAGATTCAATTTCAATTTGTTCCTCAAGCAGTCCATTGGTGATAACAAGCACAATTTTAGAACCCGAAACACCTCTTTTGGGTTAAGGTAACACAACTAAATGGCATCTACATACTACATACCATACATATTGTCCCAAAATCCTAGTTGTGTCCAGAAATGGAGTGTTGGAAACCAGCTATTTTATTGTCTTACTAGCTGTACCCGGCACGCGTTGCTGTGCCCTATTTAGGAGATGCGAGAAAGTCTGAGTATGTAAGGTTTGGAATTGTTGTTAGTTATGGTGTTGTTGGAGCCCTGGCTGTGTCGTTGTGGGTTGTTTTGGTGGGTGGGATGTTGAAGTCCTGGGGAGTTTTTGGTGTGTGGTGTTGCTGGCGTTCTGCATAGCTTGTGGATATACAATGTTTTTTGTCTTTCCGTCTGCTGTGTTGATGTAGAGGTTGATGCTTGGAAGTTAACTTTGGAAGTGAGTGGAGGTACTTGAAATCCCATTATCCATGGTGTGTCCTCTGAACTGCAGTCGGATGGAGTGTGGGTCATGGGGGGCATTGTGTGCCAAGTTTGGTCTTTATCGGTCTTGGTTCTGGGCCACAGTGGTCTGTGGGGAATGATGGGTTTTGAAGTAGTACAAATACCATTATCCATGGAGGTACTTCAAGTCCCATAATTCATGGTCCACCCTCCTCCAAACTGTAGTAGAATGTAGCGTGGGTCATAGGGGCTCTGTGTGCCAAGGTAGGTTACTGTAAATTCAGGCCATACACAATGTCCCATGAGCTGAGGCCTAGTCAGGAACAGCAAGTTAATGAAGCCTTACTGTCAATTCAGGCCATACACAATGTCCAATGAGCTGAGGCATAGTCGGGAGAATCAAGTTAATGAAGCCTTACTGTCAATTCAGAGTGTAAACAGCATTCCATTAAGTGAGGCCTAGTCAGGGAAATTAAGTTAATGAAGCCTTACCATCAATTTTGGGCGTGGTCTGTGATTTGTAGAGGTGTAAATTTTCTGTGGGTAGTGAATTGGGTGTTTGTGTTTGTGCCTCAGCCCTTTGCCTTATCCTCCTCTGACAGTTTATTATGGGTTGGAATGTTCATGTTGGCTGGCCAGTACAGGAGTTATGCAAATCCGCCCTTATTGGCAGCCAATCATGTTGTCAGAAAGTAGAGGCTGGGAGAGTCGTTGGCAGCCCCGGAGGATGCTGGGAAATGTAGTTTTTTAAAACTCTTTTTGGGGGCCTTTTAGGTTTTTTTGGGGGGGAGTTTCTTTGCTACAAATATACCTTGCTTGAGGCCTATTTCTGTTGGCAAGTTTGGTGTTTGTGCGTTGTAAAAGGTTTCTCTGTTTGGGACTGTCGTTCCATGACGGGAACCCCTTTATATAATAGATGGTGAGATCCATGCAACCCTTTTCCAGCAGTGGCTTATAACTGCCTCCTTTGGCATAGTAGGATTCTGCTTTGTTTTAGTAGGGCATTTGCCACTTCCTCTAACCGCTCACTTGTACCCTGCACTTTCTTGAGAAGAAATAACCCCTACCTTTGTTAGACCCTTGTCCTTCCTGATATATGAAGAAGGGTGAGAATCTAACATACACATGCTGGCTCTCTCTTCAAGAATCCTGACCACATCTTTTTAGCGAGTTGCTTGTTACTGCCATTTTATTCATATACAAACACGCCTATGAATTTATTGGGTATGTTCTTTCTTCTAATGTCCAACCAGATAATTTAATAATGGTTCGGTAATGATAGGCAATAATTTTATAATACAAGCCTGGCTTTCTCAAAGTGATAACAAAACTAGGTCATATCTAACAAATAGAACTTTGGAAGAAATCTAAGATAGAAGCTCCTATTTGATATGTAGTTGTCTACACATATAGATTTTGGAAATTTTTAAGTCATTATGAGAAAGTATTCAAAAATATATTTCCTCCCCTTTCCATATCTGAAGTTTGTATTGACACAAGAAAATTATTACTACTGGGTTTAAAAAAAATGAAGTTAACTTGCCAAATATTGACATTCACTTACTTACTTGTAAGACAGGAGAATTATTTTGCCATGATCTTGAAGTACAGTATGCTAATAGCCACAACTAATTCATATGTGTCATCAAGTAGCATGCAAACAAAAGTTGTATATTCCAGTGACCGGGCAACAGGCAAAAAATGCTTCGAATGAATATGGCGCAATATAACCCCACCTTAAAAGCCCAGTTGTGAAGCAATCAAGAAAGTAAAATGTTGTAATTGTCTACTTGCAGATAATCAGTTCTAATTTGTTTCTTGTTGTGCTTTATCTAAGTTGTGGATAGTGACACAATTATTTTTCTAAATCTCCATCCCATGACAGTATTGAGTATTGAGTCTAAAGAAACATTTCCATTTTGGTGATGGTGTAATGTTTTAATACCTCAGTAAATCAATAGGCCATCATATTTCCTAGCTTATTGACAGAAGTTTTCTATAATTATTGACTCTTCGCTCTTTTTCTACTGTTTGTGCAGTGGGTGAATGAAAATGACTGTATGAGTTGTCTTGTGAAAGCAAAGAGGTGCTGACAGTTCGTTCTCATATCATCTTGATGTGGTATTTAAATAGCTCACACGATGCCTTTCTCTTGGGAACTGTGGTGTTTTATTATGAAACATAATTTTTGAGCACATCCTCAGCAATGTTCTGTATGCTTGAAAACACTGCAAGTAAAGAGGTTGCAAGGAGCAATGTTCCATATATTCTTTAACTCTGGGTGGAGAACAGTTTGTGCAGTAGAACTGCATAGACTTAGATATAGAGCGGTGAGCCCTTGGTATCTGCAAGGGTTAGAGTTCAGGATCCACTATGGATACCAAGATCTATGGATGCCCAAGTCTCATCATATGCAATGGTGTAATAGAATCGAGCCCTTTATAAAAAATGAGAAATCAAGGTTTAAAAAAATATTTTCAAGCTGTCAATGTGTTTTGATTGCGTTTTTCCTGCATGGCAGGGGGTTGGACTAGATGACCCTCATGGTCTCTTCCAACTCTATTATTCTATGTTTCTATGATTCTAATGAGTACAGAGTTCATAGATATGATCAGCTGACTAATAAAATGTCACAGAAGACACCTTGTCTAAATTGTTTTTCAAGGTTCAGTAGAAAGTGCTAATGAAAATTACTTTATTTTTGAGGGGCTCTGTCAATAAGGTTCACCTTTCACTGATGTGATCATCTAACACTTAATTAGATGCAGCTTTAACTGTGTTGGAATGCTTTTGTAGCAGGCATGGGCAAACTTGGGCCCACCAGGTGTTTTGGAATTCAGCTCCAACAATTCCTAGCAGCCGGTAGACTGTTAGGAATTGTGTGAGAACACCTGGAGGGCCCAAGTCTGCCCATGCCTGCTCTACAGTGTGAAAAACATGCAAACATGTCACTGTTGTGCTATGGAAACCAGAGAGAGAGAGAGGTACTAAACTCCTGCTTTACAATTTTGTGAGAGCAGCCATAACAGATTTTCCTTACGTAAAAGGAATGCTGCTGATTCTATAGGTAGGCATTGTAATGTCACATAAGACATAGATCTTATCTTAGAGTGTAGGCAGTGTTGTCAACTCACCTCAGAAGTTCATCCTAATTTCATTCAGTTGCCGGCTGCATTTTTGTATTCTGCATTTTGTATTCTGACTTGTTTGCTGGTAAGTCAGTGTTGTCAGTGTTTATTTTCACATGGAGGTGATTCCAACTGTCCTAGAAACAAATTTATAATTAATGAAATTTGTAATTGTGCATGCAGTTGGCAACAGTAGTCATAATTTTGTTGACTTGAAACAGTGTTAATTTTGTGGCCAAATCTTTGTCACCTGTTAACTTGCAATATTGGGTGCTTCATATTTTTTATGTGATGCACATACCAAATATTTTTCACATACTTTTGCAAAACAGCTCTTAGTCTTTAGGTATATGAGTGATGCCACTGGTGGTGCAATGGGTCAAACCCTTGTGCCAGCAGGACTGCTGACCAAAGGTTTGGCAATTCGAATCCGGGGAGCGGGGTGGGCTCCTGTCTGTCAGCCCCAGCTTCCCATATGGGGACATGAGAGAATCCTCCCACAGGATGCTAAAATATCTGGGAGTCCCATGGCCAATGTCCTTGCAGATGGGCAATTCTCTTACACCAGAAGTGACTTGCAGTTTCTCAAGTTGCTCCTGACAAGGAAAAAAAAGTGATGCTCTTTGTAAATTATACCTTGCCATTAAGGTATATATAAATTGAGTTTAGATCTATTCAATACTACTCTGTGTGGTATGGGAGGGATATTAACCTCAAGATTATGTATACACTATGGGACTATTTCTAGTTGTGATGTCAGGAAGTCTGAGAACAAGAAAGCCATATTTGTTCATTCTGCTTCAGGATGTGACTCCCCCCGCCCCTCGTTCCCGATTCTTATGGCAGGAAAATATAAAAATAGACTTCTTGTACTGTACTTCCCTCTAGAAAATAACTGTACTTTGAAATTAAATAAACCAAGTATTGATTTGTTTTTAAAAAGTAACAGAAATGATGCTACTTTTTCTAAATGATCCAGATCTGGTAGTAATATGTTGATAGCTAATATTTATATCCATACTTTTTTCAGTTTGGACCTCAAATTCATTTACAAAAATTACATTGCCAAAGTTGGCCATTCTTGTGGTAAGAGTTTTTGGTTTTAAAAAAGTTTTAAACAATCTACTTTCGCATTTTACTCAAGCTTGTGCTATAATCTACATTTTTCAACTTAGGTGTGTGTTCTTATTTGCAGGTCAAATCCCACATTTTCTTTTGCGTGGGTGGTTATTATTTCTTTCTTCATGCTGACTTTGTTCTTTGGAAGCAGTTGCCTGGAAAGAGGTATTTTTGAACTGGTATTTGGATGAGTCAGATGGCATGATGACACTACTGAATTGTTTCTCTATATCTGTGCCAAATGATCATCTGGAAAAAAGTTGCCTGAATGACTACAGGGTCTGACCCTAAATCCATAATATATAATGAGTTAGAAGATAAATGTGTATTCAAATGAATCAAAATTATAATTGATCTGAGACAGGATTGTAGTTTAACTTCAACCTGTTACCAATGTAAGGATATATTGTGTTGTATGCCTGAGCTACAAATTTTGGTTAGCGATTGATGATGATATTTATTTCTTACTAGCTTCTCCCCCTGGACTGGACTGAGGCAGCGAACAATATACCATCGCACTGTATGTGCAGTATATTTTCTTCACAGAGAGTTGTATTTGAACAGTGAAATCTTAGCTTTTATAAGCTAAGTGAAACATCTCTGGTTATCGGGATGCTCCTTTCTTTGCTTAAGTGCAGCCACAAAGCAGGAAATTGCAGTTAACTATAGCTTTATGTTATTTACAAACCAGAAAGTATTGTCTGTGGCTGCTGAGCAAACTTGAATTCTAAATGCAGGTGTGTTTGAAATCTTAATACTTTGCTCACCTACAGTGGGAAACTATAGTTTACTGAGTCTTACTGGCTTTGCTCACATAGAGAGAAGAGTAGAATGACATCACCCATATGAATATTCTACTAGCTAAAAAGATTCAGGGGGCAATTTCATGTTCAGAATAAATTATCCCTGGACCTTTAATATCTGGCAAAGTTACATTCCTTAGATTGTGTGTCTTGACATCTATTTTCCTTATAATATTAACGAAAGTGGGAGTGAATGGCTTTCCCAACAATTGGAAAAGCTGTGGAGCATTGAGGCACCTTGTTCAGTCTAAGTTTTTGGCATCCCATTGTCTGAAAATATTTTTCGGATCTCTTTCCTGAACCTATTTATTTTTTATTGGCTGGACCATATTAAGTAATTTACGAATCTGGGAAAAAATGAGGCTGCTCAAATACTATAATGATATTTTAACTAAGTTTATGTCTGCAGAACATAGTCGGTGTTCTCTGATTTGTAAATAAGAGCTTGTGGAAGTATTGGCGCTGTTGGCATTCCAAAGTTAAATGCTATTATTGAATTTTCATTAACAGGCTACAAGACAGGAACCAAAAACCTTGTGCTATAGATTTTCAAGGGTACTTTGCATGTTCTGTTAATTGGTAGCAAAAGAGGTTCCTGGGTTACATGTGGATTTTTGCTGAGTGGATGACATAGACAGAAGCAGTTGAAAAACAAGACAAATGTTTACGTAACCCTTTTCAATTTGAGCCTAGTCAGGAAATACTGTGCTGTGACAGACCTTAACTAATTCCACTGTCTAGCACTGTAGAATTTTGGAACACTGGTTTCTGTAAAAATCCATTTATCTTTTATTTTTATCTCTAGTAAGCAAACAAACCTCAGTTAGTTAGACCAACATTGATGTAGTTGCCTTTTAAAACGAATTTCAAAATACTTTAGTTAGAAATTCACTAGAGCCCCTTTTACACTGCCATATAATCCCGAATGGCAATATGAAATAAAAACTTTTGGACATCCCGATATTGGACTCTCCCAGCTTGGCTTTGGTGTATTGGCATGCTAATTTATTGTTAAATGAATTTACTGTTGAATCTGGATAATGCTTTAAATTGACTTTATTGTTTTAATTGTAATTTTTTGGTATACAGTATATGTGGATTGCATCACTGGATGCTCATGTAAGGCCGCCCTGAGTCGCCTTGTGGGGAGAAGGGTGGGATAGAAATGTATGTAATAAATAATAAATAATAAATAATCACAGTAGATAATCTATTATTTTATTTGAACTGTATTATATGAGTCTTCACTGCCATATAGTCCAGTTCAAAGCATATAATCTGGATTTTATATGACAGTGTAGGAGGGACCTTTTATTGATTTTATAGTTTAATTGTGTTATGTACTGTTTTTCTTAAGTATAATGTGGCATTGAATAATTGCCAAACTGGAAGCTGCTCTGAGTCCCCTTTGGGGTGAAATATAGCAAATAAATAAATAAATAAATAAATAAATAAGAGAGACAGTTTCTATGTTGTGAGTTGATCCTAATCCAAGGAATCTTGTTATATACATATATGCAAATACAGGTATTCCACTGTATAAAATTCAAAGCACTTCGGTCTCAAGTCTTGGGTAAGGAATACTCAATCTATACTCTCTACACATGTATCAGAGAATCATCTTATCTTGCTTCTCTCCATATATGACCTTGGAATCTAGGTTAGGTTATTTAAATTTGAGGGCATCTGTATTGAAGAAACTATTTGCTCTTCCAAGCCAAGATTCCTAGTTAGTTAGTTCCTTATTGCCAATACCTTGATTCTGAACATGTTACTGTGATCCATAAGACCTTAAAAGAACCCAGTTTCTGATAGAGCTAGGTATATGGATAAAAAATTGTGCTTAGATATACTGTATAGTTGTCCCTCCACATTTGTGATTTTGACTTTTATGATTTTGCTTTCTCTAAGAATATTTTAGTCAATTTTCCGCAGTCATGCTAGAGGACCTAGAGATGTCCAGAGAGAACACCACTCTAGCAGTCTCTGTGCCCTTCAGAGCATTTTTTAAAAAAAAATTCATGGTGGTTCTGTGCCCCTAACCCAAGAGAACCTGCAGGACTGACTATACGACTAAGCAACAGCCCTCAGATTGCAGTTATCCCAGAACAGGACGACTGCAGGTTTTTGTTTGTTTAGATGGGGAAAAGCATTATTAAAAGATATTGAGCATAAGTTCACTGAAGTGAGTTAGTGTTGGTTCTGTGAATACTAGTTAGGATTTAGAGGTTGTTTGTAAGACTTACTGTGAAAGGTAAATACTGTACTTTAACTTTATGACCACAAATGTTTCTGTTAAAAGCATCATGTTGGAATTTTTTTTCTTTTCCAACCCCCCCCTCCAAATGGATCAGTCTGTTTTAAAATGTGTTGGTATGACAAACTTCCTTTCTGGAATTTGGAGTATGAGTTGGCTTTGTTCAGTATCTAACTCAAAAAATATTTTCCATTACATCTATTATAGAAAGGCTGAGAACTTCTAACTTGTTTGCCACTATGTTGAAGGGGTTTTTTTGGGAAAAATCTTCATGCTTCGTTTTCTTGATTTACAAAAGAGTTGGCAATTTAGCAAGAACATACTTCCTAAGAATATTCAAGATACCAGATTCCATTTCAAAACGTTTAGATATTTAAAACTTTATTCTGAACAATATTTATTCAGAAGATTCTTAAAACATCTTCCATGTGGTGTTAAATTACTGTTAGATGCTATATTTAATCCCAAAGATTTGCTATAAACTTACAGAGTGAGTCCTAAATTTGGTTTTTTGTGCTAGAGAACTTTGGAGCAAGAGTAGCCTAATCTTCCCACCAACTAAAGTTTAAACTTCTGTTTCATATGGAACGATATTAAAGTTAAAGTACTGGTGTCTTTGTTGTCTGATATTTGTGTTAATTCCCAATGCTCTCTGGATTTCTGTATCTTCAATTCAGTTGAAGGTAATTATCTATATTGGTGAATGCTCCTTTGAGCTTCTCCTTAAAAGGTTTATTGAATGGGCCACACTTCTGTCTGGAGGAGAATGGCATGGCTGTTGACATTTAAACCATAGTTCAATCAGCAATCCCAACATTTTCTGCATTCCCTTTCCTCACTCTAGTATTATCCCCCCCCCCAAATTTGTAGAAAATGGTATGTTTTATTGCTATTATTAATTGCTTATTTTGTATTAAGATTTTGCTTTAGTTATGTTGCTGCAGTGTAAAAAATGTATATGCCTGTATATGTATAAACTGACATATATGCAGAAAAAAGGATAGAAATTCAGGGGAAATCAGGTGTTATCTTATGCTGTGCTTAGTTTATGGATAGCTATTCTCAATTACTGATTACACCTATCCTTATCCCCACGTGGTCTTGCCCCCCTAACCCCGAGAGACTACTTTCAGTCCACATGGATTAAAACAGTAGCAGCAAAGATCGCAACACTAGGTTTCTCCCAAGGACAATAGCTAAATATGAGATGGGACCAAGCCAAGGATCTCATTAAGCAACGGATCCTGGACATAGAGTGCCAATCAGATCTAGCCTGTTCCCCAGCCTGTCCCCAGCCTTTATGGTTAGGGAAGCCACTAGATACCTCACTGCCCCCATGGCATACCTAACAGACTTGGAGGTGCCCAAACACCCTGGCAAGATGCCATGACCTCCCATCAGCTGTATTGGAGGGGAAGTATCAGAAGACCCCCTTCAAGCAAAGACGATGCCCCTGTGAGTCTGGTCATGTAGAAACAACTGAACACGTGCTTCTTCAATGCATGTTCTACAGAGATCTTAGATCTAATCTCATTAGACCATGGCTTTTAAAATACCCGGGGCGCAGTGAAAAATATTATTCCACCCTGCTGCTTTCGGACTCTAACACTATAATAACTTACAGTGTTGCTAAGTTCTGTGCTGCTGCACTTACAATTAGATGGATGATGATTGACCCCACAAGGCAACACCCTGTTGGGAATGTTAGAGCAACATGTTATAGCTGAAATGCTACTAGACTCTCAATGTGCCCCTCCTTTGCCCTTTTGTGCCCCCCCTAGTGTTTTTGACCTCTCCTATCAACCCCCCTCCTCAGTTCCATACCTGTTACAATATCCTGTGTTTTAAAATATATTTTTAAACTGTTTTCTAATCTACTTTTAAATAACTGGGGAGTTGTCCTTCCCCTCTCAGGGCGCTTGTGCCCGCTTTGTGCTGGTCAGTGATGGTAATAAAGTTTTGATTGAGTTTAAACCAGTAGTTCCCAACCTGTGGTCCGTGGACCACCAGTGGTCCACAAGAATGAAAATATGGTCTGCGGCCTCACCACTACTACACCGTTGCCTTGAAACCATGCAGCAATGAGAACAACTGGGCTTGCAATAGTGCCGAGGTAACAGGGATGTCAGAAGGGGAGAGGCTGACTACCCATGAATGATTACTTCTACCACATCAGCTCTATATTATTAAATATGGTTTTATGTGGGTGAGCAGATGGTGACTACTGGGTGGCATATGTTCTGTATCAGAAACTAGAGCTGATGTGGTCTATCTAATGCAATTTTCTGAATCAGCACCCCAAATAACCAAACTGAATATAAAATTAACCAAGAACTGGTTTGCAGCCCTTTTGGTATTAATGTTGGAGAGTGGTTCCTGATCAAGTAGTCCCTGGTCAAAAAAAAGCTGGGAACCACTGGCTTAAACCAAACATGAATGTAAAGACCCAGTAGGGAAAAAAGGAAACATTCTGGAAACCTCCCACCAATTTTTATTTCCTCAAAAGCGTTTATTTTTAAATGAAAATAGAAAACTGGGGTGGGGGTGGAGTTGAAATAGTTTAGAGTGATGACTAAAATGTACGATGATGTATAGCATCTGATTTTTGCAACTTTCTTGGTATTGTTTTCTCAGGAATTTTTAAGAAGTGTGTGCTTTATGTCTGCTTTTCAGTGTGGAAGGCTGGAGGACCGAAACAATTTTCTTTGTTTTAATAATGTTGATGGTTTCTTCTGTTTTATTGATTGTTTTGCCCGTTTCTAATACAATGACAAAATTAAGGAGGTTCCTTGTATTTCAGCTTCATTGAGCCTCTATTTGTAACAAAATTTTAAAATTTTGAGAAAGGAAAATCAGATGGAAACTATTCTCTAACTGAATTTCCTTTTAAATATGCAAAAGATGATAAATGTTTGCTAAACATAATTGCATAACTGTAGCATGTTTATCTAACATATTTTATGTTCCTAAATTGACAAAATGATTTGCAGTCTGTCAGGGACTTGAACATTTCATTTCTCCAAGTTTTTAAAAATCTCTGGATTTTTTCCTAGGGAGAAATACATAGAAACCCTTTTTCTACTTGTCTTCCAAATTTCTGGATTTTTTACATCTTTATTAACAAATGAAAGCAATTTTCTCCACACCTCCATCTCATCAGCAAGACTTTCATTCACAAAGATTTCAGTTATGGGTTGCAGGTATGTCAGGTGATCTACTGTAGAATACTTTAAAGTATTCTTTAAAAAGGGGAATGATCCTGTGAGATTTCACACAATATATGTAGCCCTTGATGCTGTAAAATATTGAAAGTTGTGTCTGTGTGGACAGAATAATTAGTGCTCACTCCTGGGAGGAATCCACACAACAAATGGCTAGGTTCGCAGCAGAAGCACTGCATCAGGCCATTAATGTGACTTAAGAAAATAAGAGCATTTATTATGGAGCTTTAAGGAAGCTCTGAAGAGATCCCAGAGTTTCAGAGGTGTGGACAGCTTGATTGGTCTGGAATGCAGCTCAATCTACTGCCCACATCTCCGACAGACCCATTGCTGCCAATTAGCAGCTCACTTCCAGAGGTCTGTTGGTGACATCACATTTCTAGTAATGTCATACCAGGGTGACCAGCCATGTGACATGCAATGGTGCCAGCAAGTCTCTGGGTGGGAGCTGTTTGTTGGCAGTGAAGTTGTGGCAACCCCAATGTTCCATCGGTCCAGCCAAAGTATAGACACAGCCAAAGACGCATGTGTAGTATGCTTGCTTCTGGCGTATGAAAATTTGTGTCAGGTTTTCATACATGCCCTGATGCCAATTTTGATCATTCCTGACCAAATGGGTAGGTTTGATTTTAGGGTCTTTTGAGGAAGCTGTTGTTTATACAGGGCTGCCAAGCTTGCAGAATTAAGCTATTGCAGATCTAGCCGTTGTGTAATGCCATTATATTAAAACTAACAAATGTGGCTTTCTTAATGTTCTGTAGAAACTTCTCTATTATGGAGTTGTGTGAAGATGAAACTTTTGACACATCATTCCTGGGCATCATGTCCTAATGTAGGTATAATTCCTAACTACTCAGGCACACATGGATTGACATGTTATCTAACCTGAGCTAGCATAAACCCATTCAATCTATTGTTGAATGGTAAGTCAACATGTAGGAAATGTGTTGATTCAATGTGTCAGGACTAAGAACAGAATTTAGAGCATTATATTTGTATATTAGGATGTTCACCTCTAATAGATCTTTACCTTATAGGTGTTTTTTGTTTAGTCAACATATTAGTGACGGGACACTGTCAAAAAGCAGAAATAGTTGAAATGCAGACTTTATAGTGCTCTAGTCCCTAAAATGACAAATAAGCAAGAGATACCTTCCTGATAAGAAAGATTCAACTGCAAAATGTACCCACTCCTTGTTATATCAAAGATTCCCCCATCATCTTTCCCATCTCCACGAACCTTTTGCAGTTTACCTCCCTGTGGTTTCTCTTTCCCTTGACAGACACATGCACACCCAATGGTCTCTACAGCCTCCTTTTGTGTTGGGATCACCTCATTCTCAGTACGGCACAGAGGAGTAATCCACCATGATTGGGTTCTTCCCTGTGTGCCAACCCAACAAGGTAGGAATAAGTCAAGCAAGGAAGTTTGACAAATAGGAGTATAAAAAAAATCCCACTCTTGTTTGTGGGATTGGGTACATCCCACTGTGGCGGGTTGCTCCTCCGTGCTATCTCAAGAATGAGAGTGTGGACTTAGCGTGAAGGTTCATTCTGGATGACTGGAGGAATAATCCACACCCACCTTTGGCAGGGGGAAAATTAAATGTTAGATTTATCATTGTTTGTTGTTGTTTATTCATTCAGTCGTTTCCGACTCATGACCTCATGGACCAGCCCACGTCAGAGCTCCCTGTCGGCCGTCACCACCCTCAGCTTCTTCAGAGTCAAGCCAGTCACTTCAAGGATACCATCCATCCATCTTGCCCTTGGTCGGCCCCTCTTCCTTTTTCCTTCCATTTTCCCCAACATAATTGTCTTCTCTAAGCTTTCCTGTCTTCTCATTATGTGGCCAAAGTACTTCATCTTTGCCTATAATATCCTTCTCTCCAATGAGCAATCGAGCTTTATTTCCTGAAGTATGGACTGGATGGATGTAGCTAGTAGTATTATTGAAGCAGGTTTAAGCTGGCAGAGAAGGGGAGAGGAGCAACGGTAGTAACAGAAAAAGAACAGAGTCCTGCCTTGTCAAGTTGGTACATAGGGGAAAAAAACTAATTATGAATTACTCATCTAGTCATCCGGAATGAATCTTCATGATAGGTTGAATTTCTCAATTCTCCCCCACCTTCCAGAGCCATGGGGAACAAACGTTTCCACGTGCAGTGCCTCCTACTCCATTATCCTACTTTCTCCTTTGCACCACTTTTCTTCTCTTTGAAATGCTCCTTCAAAGTCGCTTACAGACTTTCCCAAGTGCTACTGAGCGTGACTGAATAGTATCCCTCCCAACCATTCTCCACAGCATCAGAGGAGGAAGAGAACAAGGGGGCAGCCACAGGGTCTGTTGTACTGTACAGTATACAGACTGCAGAGATGCACAAAGTGTCAATCTGAGAACAGTAGTAGCTTTAACTGCCAAACCTCTTTTTTGACCTTATTAAAAATAGATGAAACCAGAACTCATTAATTCAACATGTGGTTGAAAAAGCAAACCACATGTCAAATATATGGTATATGGATAGTAATTTAGATTGGTTGAAAGAACAGGTCATTGAAAAGCAAGGCATTGAAAAGGTGTGGGTTCTGTGTGTGTGTGTAGTTTGAGTATTCACACTGCTCTGTCCCCTATGTTACAGGTAACTTAGTAATTTTTGCTGATAACATTTACACTGGTATAGAGTATTTCACCAGGAAAGTTACTGAGCCCTGTAAGCCAGGGTTCCGTATTTCATTATCAGTAATCTGCCCCCTGTTAGCACAGCGGGTTAAACCACTGAGCTGATGAACTTGCTGACCGAAAGGTTGGCAGTCCAAATCCAGTGAGCAGGATGAGCTCCTGCTGTTAGCCCCAGCTCCTGCCAACCTAACAGTTCAAAAACATGCAAATGTGAGTAGATCAATAGGTACTGCTTCTGTGGCAAGGTAACGGTGCTCCATACAGTCATGTTGGCCACATGATCTAGAAAGTGTCTATGGGCAACGCTGGCTCTTTGGCTTAAAAATAGGGATGAGCACCACCCCCAGAGTCAGACCCGACTAGACTTAATGTCAGGGAAAACCTTCACTTTTAATCCCCATATACGCTGCAGTCTGTCCTCTGAAAGCACAGAGCACTTCTAGATTCCCCTTTAAGGTGAATGTATAAAGTATTTTTTGGATTTTTTTCTAGTTCATATAGTAAGAAAGGAATACTTATACCAGCAATATTAGTTTAAAAAAATAAATAAAATAAAAGTGACCCTAATCGGTTTATATAATGTAAGAGGACTGCATTATGGCAGTGAAGTGAATTGGTTAAAACAACTGGCTGCTATATTATGAATGTGAAGGAAAGTTTATACAGAGTAAAATGTAGTATTTTTTCTGCATACCCCCCATGGTATAAATATATGTAATGCAGTACAGCCTGGCTGTATTTAAATGGTTCCTTAATTATCAAGGAATTAAATGGAAATAAGTGTAGTTTGGCTTATTGCCAAATTCTTTGTTGGTACTTCATCAGATGTCGTAATTGCCAAATGTATTTTGATAGTTGAAAATACTGTATATGAGGTAGATTTCTTAAAATAATTTGCTTTCCTCCTTTATGGATCACAAGAATCAAAGTCTTAAATCATGAGTCAACATGAAGAGTTGTCTGTGTGATTCCAAAGAAGTGTGAGTTGTATTTTCAGATCATGAATCGCTTCAAAGAAAGAGCTTTATTTAAGAAATCTATTTAGATAGTCAGTGGGAAAAAAGTTGCATTGAGTATATGAGATCAGAAATACTGGAATGTACATGTCCTTCTTTTAAAGTAATGCATCAGATGTATGCCATGATCTTCTCAAATATTTTTAGCTAATGATTTATTATTATAACTTTATATATAGTAAACCTGGTTCTAATTCTGCAAGGATAGGTATTTTTCTGACAACCTAAGGAAACATTTTCTTTACTAGTCACAGGATAGTTGTAGTGTGTGGAAAATGCAGATTCCAAATAAACTACCCCATATTCTTAGTTGCTTCAACTTAACTTCCCTTAAAGAAGAGTTGTGAGAGGTGAGGACTATGTGCACCTGAAACCAAATCTTCAAATTTCTTTTTTAAAAGGTGATAAATTACCCAATCTAATGCAAAACAATGTGTTGTCAAAGGCTTTCCTGGCCAGAATCATGGGGTTGCTGTCTGTTTTCCAGGCTATATGACCATGTTCCAGAAGCATTCTCTCCTATAAGGGAACATGGTCAATACGGCCCAGAAAACTCACAGTAACTCAAAACAAACCCCCCAAATATGGCAGTTAAGCTATTCCCTCCCCCAAATACAAAGAAGCCTGAAAACTGTCTAAAATGAAGTAAAGGGTTTTTAAACCTTTATCATTGTATCAGTGTCACCTTTTTGTGAACAGGGGAGCAATTCTGGGTTAAAAGGAGTTCCTGTCTGGTTCTTCTTGATAGGAAAGTAACAGTTGGGAGAGCGAAGTATAAAAAACCTTTTTACGCCATTGTTAACATTTTTAATGTGTATAATGATTCAAAGGCCAAGGAAATATCTCATTATCTGATTAAGAATGTTTGGTTTGAAATATATTCCAAAACACCTGAAACCTATGTAGAAATTATTTTGAAATATTTGTAATTTTTTGAAAAAGCAGTGGTCAATTTCTAAGGCACACTGTAATGTTAAAAAACCCTTCTCTGTCCTGAATCTAGAATGGACCAAAGATGTGCAAAATGTATCTAAAGAGTTCCCTAATACCCTTGAAATATTGGCAGTAATTTGAGGGCAATTGAAAACAGTCACATTTTTTGGAGGTTTCCAGTGGCTTTGGTCCATTAAGAGCCCCAACTTGCACAGGTTGCCCACTTCTGCATAAAGTGTGTGTATGTGTGTGTCTAGGGCAGTGATTCCCAACTTGTGGTCTGGACCACCAGTGGTCCGCAGGAACTAAAATATGGTCCATGGCCTCACCGTTACCACACTGTTACAACAAGAGCAACTAGTCTGGCGAAACCCTCTTATAGTTCCGAGGCTTATTAAATATGATTTTCTGTGGGTGAGCAGATGGCAACTACTGAATGACATATGATCTGTATCAGAAACTAGAGCTGATATGGTTTACCAATGCAATTTTCTGAATCAGTACCCTAAATAACGAAACCAAATCTATAGTTGACAAAACACTGATTCATAACCCTTTTGCTTCGAATGTTGGAGAGTGGTCCCTAGTCAAAGTTGTCCCTGGTTAAGAAAAGGTTGGGAACCACTGGTCTAGGGAGAAGGTCAATAGTGAGAGCAAGTAGTAATCTTTTTATGTGATCTAGCTGTTCAGGTTCAAAAAAAGAGGTTGCTTCTGGCCTAATGGTGGTGGAGTACACCTGTTCTCACCTCTTGTTTCTTAGTTAGCTTATAAGGAAAATTGAATACAGACCATAAGCTCTGCAATTAATTTCCTAATGTTTGATGTATATTTAACCTTTTCAAAAGTATGTGGATGCATGTTGAAAGTTTTTAGACGTTGGGATCAGAAGGTCTCTGTTGGACCCACATTTAAATTAAGCCAAATTAAATGGTAGAAGAAACTGAGAGATTATCACTGTTAAAGTGCTCATATCCCATTTTAAATCATATAGCTACTTCTTTTTCCATCTTCCAAATGAAGTCTACCCATGTTCTTTGTTGCATTTTCTCTCTGCTTCATCTAGTGCGTTTTGGGAGGAGCCTAAGACTAAGAGGTCCTGGGCCTCACTAAACCACAAGGAAGCACCTACTGGATTTCTGGTGGGTTGCAGTGCTTTAAAGTGTGGTGTGATGTGTGCAGGAATCCTGTTCTTTACTATTACTTGCCTACTACAGGCAGGAATACACTTCCAAGTCACGGTGGAAACCTTGAAATCAAAGTTAGAAAGTACAAGCAGTCCCGAAGTTATGAACAAGTTAGATTCTGTAGATTTGTTCTTAAGTTGAATTTGTTTGTAAGTTTTCATTGTAACACCAGTCAGCCGGCCATTCATGTGTGTGTGTGTGTGTGTGTCTCTGTGTGTATCTATCTGTATGTGCATTCATTCAAGCTTTGGATAGCATAAGGAAGGGTGAACACCCCTGTGGTGTTTGTTTTGCTGTTTGTGCCCCTGTTTAGAAGCTTTCATCTCACTTTCTGTCCCTGTTATCATTGGATTTAGGAGAATTTGGCTTGTTTTTTTTCTTTAAAGGATTGGTGAAAAAGCTTCAGTGGAGACACATTTTCCCCATGGTAACTCATTCGGGGTGAATTTCCCTTCCAAGGGGTAGATTTCTCTCACTTCCTGTTGTCTCACTCTTGTTCTTGACCATGAGTCGTTTGCAAGTTGAATGTTTGTAACTAGGAGATTGCCTGTACTTTCAAAGATGTTCTCAGAAGAGACGGTTTAATTAACCTGTGGGATTTTAACTCAAAACTAATAGCAAGTGATTAAAATTGCTTTAGCATAATCTCTATTGAAAATGACGAGATGAAATAGTGTATTCGTTGCCCTCTTCCCTCCCCCCCCAAAAAAAAACCTCATCAGTCTGGTAACACACCTCTCATGAAGTCTGTTCCGTTGCACTCCAGAGCACTTCAAGAGACGTGTATTACGAGAACAGGAGAGACAAATGACCTTCCTCTCATCTCTTGAGGTTCTTGAAATAACTGGAAGACCAACTCTCCTTAAATAGCACAGCGTTTCCTTATATTGAATCTATCATATGGTTTATGTAACTCATTTTACAATTTTGGATACTGGTAATGGTTTTCTTTGGGGATTTTTTACTTAACTGATTTTCTGTCAGTAAGCTGTCTCAGAAATTAATTCCAACTAAGGAATGCATAAAATATTGGCATCTGCACGGAACAGATTAAGTTAGATAACCCAGTCTTCGTGACTGCAGTGCAAATAGACTTATGATGTTGTAAGAAGAAAAAAGTGTAGCAGATGAAGTGTGGGAAGTAAAAAAAATAAAGAAACATAAAGAGCTGAAATTATTTCTGTTCCCATACATGATTAAAATAAAATCTTCATCGGATTTTAGCCCTATGCAAGAATTTTAATTTTAAATAAGTTAACAAGTGTAGCAACCCCGTTCTCTTTCATGCCTGGGGGGCAGGGGGCGGCCCCGGGGTCCCGATTGCATTAGGGCCAATTGCAGCTGAGGTGGACATGGATGAAGGGGATGATGAGGTAGCTGGGCCTTCATCTCCCACAGAGAGCTTGGAATGGGATGATGGTTGGCCTGATGGGTATGAAAGCTGGGAAAGTCAGGCTGACACTGAAAGTGCTGATTCCGATAATCAGTATGAGAAACCAGGTGGTTTTGGGTCGCAGGAAAGGGTTAGGGAGATAGCGGAGGATGAGCCCATGGAAGCTGAAAGGGAGTCTGGTTCTCATGAAGATAGCAACCCAGGTGCTGGGAGGCAAGGACGGAGCTTTGATAGGAAACAGAGCATTGAGTCCAGCAGGAGGGAATGGCACCGTAGCCTAGAGCGCCAGAGGAGCGCTAGGTCCCGTAGTACAGATTGACACCACAGCCTAGAGCGTCGGGGGTCTCACCAAGGGAATTAAGTATAGGATCAGTGGGAACGGATCCTCAGTTGCTCGGCCACTTCTGATTTGAAGGGAGTGAAGCGAGTGAAGATCCACGGAGCCTGGAGTTAGGCTCTGCATTGTGACAACAAGTTTGTCTTTTTCAGTATCATTTTAAGAAACCAACGAACCAGCATTTTCCAGTGATATTTTATGATACACCAAATAAGTGGATTGATATGAAGGAAAACCCATACTAAAATAAATCGGTTAAGGGGCACTGCACTGTAGAATTAATGCAATTTGACATCACCCTGACAGCACGGCTCAATGCTATGGAATCATAGGAGCTAGTTTTACAAGGTCTTCAACCATGACCAAAGAGCATTAGTCCCAGAAGATTATGACATTTTTGTAAACATATTAGCAAGTCCCAGGATTCCATAGCATTGAGCCATCAGCTAAAGTGGTGTCAAACTGCATAAATCCTTCAGTGTTCTTGGTCTCAAAGACACAGCAAAATACGCTTCCCCCTTTTTATTTTCCCATTTGTTAATATAAATTAATCTTATACCCCAAAAGATTATGGCATTTTTGTAAACATATGAACACAGTGTGAGGTACGGTCAGTTTAACTCTCATCCTTTTTAAATGTGATCATTCTGTTGCAATCTTTCCTTGACTAGAAAAGTCATCTCCAATTGTACAAGGTAAACCTGAAGAGAGTCACCTGAAAGGGAGACTGAGAATTTCGAACCTTACCTGCGAGATTTCTTGGTGTTGAGTTGTGCTGTACTCGGACATTCATTAGTACTGTTATGTTGATATTGAAGAATCTAAAAACTGGAGCAAATCATTTGCATTAGTATATAAGCCAGAAAAAATATCATTATATTCTGATGGAATTGCATGAAGACCAAATAAATTAGTATGTTCGAGTTCAAAAATTGTAGTGAGGAAAAAAACACAAGCTTTCTCATTATTCAATGCCCATATACGCTATTGCGTCGTGTTTGGAATATCTTTGGATGTGTTTTGCAAGATAATGCTATTTTTAGTTGGGTTGGCTTTAAACTTCTACAAAAAAGGGAAAGAGGAAGTGAACAGTGAAATCACTTTAATAACATATTTCCTGCTTGCAATTTTTTCCCTAAAAATCCATGAAACTTAGACAGAGGATATGTCACTTACTAGAATATTTATCATTAGTATGGATGGGCTGTTGTACTGTATAATCTCTTTACCTTATCAAGGTTCATAATTGTAGTAGAAAAGTAGTTCACAACTAGAAAACCTTTACTTGCAAATTGCCTGGTGAAATCTGTGTCCTCAAGCAGTGAGCTTAAACATGTTAATATGGAGATAAAATCCAGTGAAACTAGTGGGACATTTGTAAATAAATATCCTCAGGATTAGGATGGTGATACTCTTAGGAATAACTCAACAGTGGTTGTGTGGTTAAAGCTGTGCTTCTCAAATGTTTTTTAAGGAATCACTTAGCAGTGGTTGTGTAGTTAAAGCTGTGCTTCTAAAATGTTTTTTAAGGAATCACTTAGCAGTGGTTGTGTAGTTAAAGCTGTGCTTCTCAAATGTTTTTTAAGGAATCACTCAGCAGTGGTTGTGTGGTTAAAGCTGTGCTTCTCAAATGTTTTTAAGGAGAGTATCTCTGAATTTACTTACCTTTAAAATCCTACCTGTAAAGGCGCATTGACCACTTGACTAACTGGACAGGGTGGACCTTCCCTTAGAATCCCACTGCTGCCACCAATTTGTAAAGGCTCAGAAAAAGTCAGTCTTTTCTGTAGTTTTTAAATGAATTCTCCCATTAAAATGCTCCCATTAGAAAATACATAAGGATGTGGGTGAACGATAATTGCCAAAATGGTGGCTCATTCACACCAAAGTTGGCCATGTTGGGTTTGTGTGCCATGTTTGGTCCAGATCTGACGTCAGCTGAGTTCAGTGCTCTGTTGATGCAGGTGAACTACAACTCCCAGATGCCAAGGACAATCACCCCAAACCCTGCCTGTATGCACAGTTGGCCATGTTGGGTCTTTGTGCAAGTGTGGTCCAGATCTGTCATTGGCTAGTTTCAGTGCTTTCTGGAGAAAGGTGAACTACAACTCTCAAAATCAAGGTCAATTTCCCAAACCCCTGCAGTATGTTCAGTTTGTCATGGGGCTTCTCTGTGCCAAGTGTGGTTGGTGAGGGTCACGGTATTGCTGGATGCAGGTGAACTGCAGCTCCCCAAATCAAGGTCCATTCCCACAAACCCCTGCAATATGTTCATTTCATCATGGGGCTTCTCTGTGTCAAGTGTGGTCTTGGTTCATTATTGGTGGGGAGTCTTGTGTTCCATGTTTGCTCCTCATTCGTGGCGGTCGCAGTGATCTGTGGGAGGCGAATGGGGTGAAAGTACTGCAAATCCCATTGTCCGTGGTCCATCCTCCCCCAAACTGCAACAGGACGTAAAGTGGGTCATGGGGGATCTGTCTGCCAAGTTTGGTCAGTTCCATAATTTGTGGGGGGCGCAATGACCTGAGGAAGTGAGTGAAGGTACTGCAAGACCCATCACATGTGGCAAGTTTGGTCCAGATCAATTGTGGTTTGGGTTCAGTGTGCTCTCTGGATATAGTTGAACTACAGCTCCTATAAATCATGGTGAATTCTTCCCAAACCTCTTGTTCAATTGCTGAACAATTCCTGTTTACTGTGTGCCATAGGAAAGGGTTAAGGAGAGGCAGTGGGCAGGGACATGCAAATTCCACAGCATTGGAAAGCACAAGGAACTCTGGGATGTCCATTCTGGAGGAAAAACAACATCTAGGATGATATTGTCTCCAAATGAAAGCATTCCTTCTGTGCTGGGCAGGATGTTGTTTGGGGAGGACATCGGTCGGGGTTGGGCTACATGTTCATGGAGCTCGCTGTAACTTGCAATGTTCTTTTGTGGGAGGGCTTTTGCTGGCTCTTCAGCACTGTGGGTTAAAGCTGTTTGTGGAGGCAGGAGGCTGTCTGTTTAAGTTGACACCTCTGCCACATACACACATACACATTTTCACTTTTATTATGTGGATAGGTAGGTAGATAGATAGAAATGCAGGCTTTGGATAGCATTGGGAAGGATTAAGACCCCTGTGGTGTTTGTTTTGCTGTATGTGCTCCTCCTATTCAGAAGATTTCACCTCACTTTACTGTATGTCCCTGTGCATTTTGAAACTGATGTTATGATCCACAAAAGCGTGTTGTCCCTATTGCACTTACTGGCAAAATGAATTTCCCCATTTATGAATTGTTTCATTATTAGGGAACACGTGTGTTAGGAGTAGTTTTCAAAGATGTAGCTGTGTTAGCCTCTTGCAGCATAGGAAGGGAAAGAAAGAAATATAGCAGCACGTTTAAGACTAACTGATTTTTAAAAAAAATGATCTTCTATGGATATACACCACTTCTTCGCAGCATTACAAAGTGCTATCCTGGCCTCAGAATATAGAGCACACTTACACATTTGGGTGAGTGGGGTAGATTGTAGTAAGATGCAGAAGTCATAGGATTAGTCCTTTATTTTTTAAATTTTTATTAGATTTTCACAACAGATTAAAAATAAAAAAATAATAAAACACAGATACTACAGTAAAAAACAACAAAGGAATAAATTACAAAATAGCCCCATAAAATATCCCCATCCATTACCTCTCCCAAAATCTCTGCCAACAAAAACTAGAAAATTCTACCCTTGAAAAACTAAGAGAGAAACACAATGGATTTAATCACCTGGAGAAAGTCCCAGTGTGAATCTTCCAAACAGTGTATCTGACAGTATCCTTAAAAAAGAGAAAAGAACTGCATCTATCTGTGGAACCAATTTCCCTGACCTTCCCCTTTCCCCCTGCCTCCCTTAAAACCTGTCCAGGATATTTAGAAACCATCCAAAAGGAGGGTTCAGAAAGGATGAGAAGGAAAACAGTTGTCATTGTTATAGAGAATTGCAGTATGAAGTGTGTGTGGGATTTAGGTGTATTACCTTTCTTATTATGTGCCTTATTTTTCAGTTGGTTTTTAAATGGTGTGTAAAAATGAATTTGTAACTGCTATTTATATTGCATATATATACTGTATGATTCCTGTATCCGTGGAAAATATGTTTCCAGACTTCATGTTATGGAAAAGCATAGATAATAGCAAACCCTATTGAAATGAAGGATCTTCAAAGTTCAAGGGTACGATAGAGATAAGCAGGAAAATGTCTAGAAAGGGCGTATTTTGTTGGATGTGGACAAGTAAAACTACAAGTAGCAGTCCCATTGAAATGGAAGTTGTAATTTAAAAGATATGAGAGAAAAGATGAAACTCTTATAATTAGAATACAGATTAGGCATATATTAATTTTATATACTCTTCTGTTTTTAGCTTGCTTAGTCTTGAATGAAGCTTTATCTATTCAAAAAGTGGCAGATTGGGAAAAGTGATTTATGTGAAATATAATTGCACCTAATCTTTTATTTAAAATATTTTTTCTAGGATAGTTTGAACTCTTTAGTTCTTGATCTGGATTATCCAGCACTGAGGAAGAACAAGAATATTGACAACTTCTTAAACAGATGTAAGTTTCCCTTGTGTGCCTATTCGTCCATAAATGAAGTTACTCTTGTTTTTATTTACTCATTTCAATAGACTTCACCCTGATATCTAAAATTGGGTTTGTTTTGTTTCATTAATTGACAGTGAAATCTACAGTGAAACCTGTAAAAAGTAGTCAACTATTTTAATTATTTTACAAAACCTTTAGGGTTTGTGTTTAGCATTTTGCAAATGCTATTTTTATATGCCACATTTGGAGAATTGTATCTTGAGCAACTCTCCAACCAAATAACCTAATAATTCAAAATGCCAAAGTTACATTTCTGCCAAGGTACCATTTTATTAAGAGCTCTGCTGGCCAAAACTGTTTAGTGATTCAGTGAATCAGCAAGAGTCTAATGATATTCCAAAGAAGCTCCATGTAGGTTTTATTTTTGTTTTGCTAATTTGCTTCACTGGGGAATGTTCAGACTTGATATTTTGTTTCCTTTTGTGGGTGTTTGCTTTTGGTCAGTTTGCTTTTTTCTGTTGGCCAACATATTTCTGTACTCCGATATGCATTGGTATTTAGTGGTTGTTCTTCCCTGTCCCAATGCCAGATGAATTAGGACTTTCTTCCCCTCTCTTTGCATCCGTCTCTCGCAACGAAATCTGTCCCTATGTTTTCTAGTCCTGTGGAACAGATGTTTGGAGCAGTGGTTCTTAACCTGTGGGTCCCCAGATGTTTTGTCCATCAACTCCCAGAAATCCCAACAGCTGGTAAACTGGCTGGAATTTCTGGGAGTTGTAGGTCAAAACACCTGGGGACTCACAGGTTGAGAACCACTGGTTTAGAGTATGAGGAGTGTGTGTGTGTGTGTGTTGCTAATTTTACTGGAAGAAGTGTGATCCTCCTGAAGTACACCACTGAATCCTAACCATTGTAAATTGTAACATTAAAATAAGTAATTAAGCTTGCATAGAATTGTAGTCAGGTTTTCTAATTAAAAATAGTTTCGTTATACTGTCAAATTTAACTGAATTGTAATATGCAAATAATACAGAGAAAACAAATATATGTAATACAAGTGGTCATTATAGACTATTCTTGTTATATCTCTGTAAAATGTTAACTTGTTTTGAAAGCCTAGATAACAAATCACTGTTAGTGTTTGTACTTTGCTGCTCTTGTAAATTATAATGATGTTCTCTACAACTGTTCAGATGAGAAAGTGGTCGGAAAGATCCGTGGTCTCCAGATGAAAGCGGAAGATTATGAAGTTGTTAAAGTGATTGGAAGAGGTGCATTTGGTGAAGTACAGTTGGTAAGGATTTATGAGATGCTGCTAATTTTTTGCATACTCTGAAAATTTAACTTATCTTAAATGTTTCTGGTTTAATTGAAGTTCTTTCTTTTTTGTCATTATGGCTCACACAAATGTGCTAACTCAGCAGTGTATCATTCAGTGCCTTCTAGAGCTGTCATATTTTAGCAGTAGCCCTGCCTTTCCCTTTCCTCCTAAACCCTGATTTCCTTTTCGGACAAGGGCTTGTCGCTGTTATTTGTCAGCTGTATTTTGGCATTTCCAATGCTTTGGCAAGTCTTCCTGTTTCTTCCAGCTGAGGTGAATGCAACATGGAATGGTTCCCTTTCAGGTGTGTAATTTTAAGTCACATGAAGCCATAGACTCAAATGGTCTCATAGACAGTTAGAACTTACTGGCTAAAACCTTCCTCAAAGGGTAAAAAAATCAGTATCTGGCTGTGGTTGAGTGTATGGCTCAATATGCCTGGAACTACTTCTGTCTTAACTGTCTAAGAGACCATTTGAGCCTTAAATTAAGATTACGCACCTGAAAGGAAGCATTCTGTGTTACATTCAACTCAGCCAGAAGATCCAGATAGGTTTATGCTCTGTGGGGTGATCACCATCACCTTCATTTCCATTGAGACAGAGCAGTTCTTTGGTCAAACATTTCCTCCCAAAAGTTTTATGTTGTTATTTCGGCATTTCGGCAATCTTATTACTGATCTGGAACACTGACTACGTTCATTGGCTGTCCACCATGCTTTGGCCTTCTGTGTTGATCACTCCTAGTCTTTTGTTTGTTTATTTGTTTAATATGTATGTTACTTTTCTCCTAAGTTGGCTCGGAGATAATATTTGCATTTTGAATTGTACATAGAAATTGACCAGTGGTCAGCACAGCTGTTGAACAGGGGGAGTTATATTGTCCCCATAACTGATCCTGATTGGCATTCTGGCCATAGCATTCTGGACCCACTATGCTTTCCAAACAATTTCCAAAATTGTCCACATGGAGTGCATCTTTCAGGAAAGCACAAATACCTTTTCCTGTTACTCAGCTGCCAGGAAAGGACTTCCTGACTCACCACAGTGTATTTCAAAATGTATTGCAGCAGACATTTGTCTGGCCTATGAATTTGCAGACAAACAACCTGCTCATCAAGTGAAAAATCACTCAACTAGGACATTGGAAGTATCATCTGATTTCTTGAGAGGGGTCCCTCTGACTGACATCTATAAAGCTGCTGTCCAGTCTTAGACTTTAACGCTTATCTCTCACTTTTACCCGGCATGAGATCTCAAGCAGAGGACACATTGGGAGGATTGTGCTCTTTCCCTGTATGGCATGGCACACCCTCCTCCTATGGATAGTAATTTGCTAATCTCTCATTTGTGTGAGTTATGGAAACCACGAAGAAGGAGGAAGGTTTCCTGTCTGTAACTGTAGTTCATAATGCTGTCATTTTTAAACTCCACTCACCCTTTCATCATGTATTTCCTGTCCTTAGAACCTTGGCTACTGCATTAGATCTTTCTCTACTGCATAGATTCTGGGAACTATGAGTTTAGGTGGAAAACTTAGAGTGTGCTGGGAGTGAGTGAGGTTTCTGCCAAAACTGCTGATGGGAGCACCGGCACGAGAGCATATTACACCTATTTTGCAGCAACTGCACTGGCTACCAATAGAGTACCGGACTGTTTTCAAGGTGTTGGTACTAACCTTTAAGGCCTTGCATGGTCTGTGGCCGGGGTATCTGAGGGACCACCCCACCCCGTATGTTCCCCCAAGATCACTACGTTCAGAAGAGCAAAACCTTCTAGTAGTGCCACCCATCCACTCCTGCCGTCTGTCAACAACTAGAGCAAGAGCTTTCTCGGTAGCGGCGCCCACGTTATGGAACTCAATGCCGGATGAAGCACCGTTTCGGAGAGCCTGTAAGACGACTCTTTTCAGACAGGCTTTCAACTTAAATAGCTCTGGATAAAGTTGTAAATTCACGGAGTCCTATAGGAATAATTTGGTTTTATGCTGTGTTATACTGTTGTTTTAAGTTGCTATTAAATATGTAATTGTTGCTGTTTTAATTGATTTTATGTAAACCGCCCCGAGCCTGCTGGAAGGAGCGGTATATAAGAACGAATAATAAATAAATAAATAAATCGCTTAAATAAGAGTTCTAGCATGTGGGTTCACCAATGACCATTTAAAGAATTAGTTGCAGATCAGCAACCTGTCAATTTTCTCATTTTAAATACAAATTTTAATAATCTTTGTTTAGCTGCTGTTGCCATGTAACATAGAATATATTTTTGCACGCAGGGTTTGGCTTCCTAAAATTATCGTTTTTGTTCGAGATCAGAAAGCTAGGACTTCAAATTTATGTTTAATTTTGTCTTTGTTCTGATATTCTTACTGCTACAATCTGCATTTGTTTTGATTTTGTATTGTGTATATGTGTGTTGGATACTTTTGGTTCATTTTGGGAAATTCTTAAATAGTTAATTAATAATAACAACTAATGGCTCAAAAACATAACATCATATCCTTTGATTAATTAGCAAGGTTCTATCTATCACCTCTCCATTGGCACCCCCTTGTCATGGGGGAGAGGCTTGCATACCCTAATGAAGTTGTGAGCTATGCTGGCGGTGGCATAATAGTCTCCGGTAGGGCCTCCCATGCCAGACAGGTCACAACCGAAGGGTCTGACAAAGAGCGTCAATGGGCAGGATGGGCTCTCTAGCCTTTTGGCAACCATCCTAAGAGAAGGAAAACTCTGATTTCAAATCCCGGGCAGATGGTGCTCGTCTAACCTTGTAAGTTCAACCATCTAAGAGAAGTAATTCTAATCAAACCTACGACCTGAGGACCTCGCTGCCACCGTCCAAGCTTGCTAGGCCCCGGCAGATGAACCTTTGTTTTAAAGGGTGAGGCCAGTTCTGTGCACACTGCGCTCCACCAGAAAAATCTATTGCACAGGCTCGGACACATCCAACTTTTAGTCATCAACACGCCTGTAGAAAGCATGGGATGAGTCCTTCCTTAATCTTCGTTCACGAAGAAAAGCCAAGAATCAATCAATCTATCTATCTATCTATTCTAGAAATGTACAGCCCATGGTTGATATGCAGCATTTGGGATGCTAAAGTTTGGCCCGTGCAGACCTGCCAAAGACCCATACGAACTTATTTTTTTAAAAATAAGGCTGTTTTTTGGGGCTTTTGAGAGCATCAGTTGCCTCTTCGACAATCCTCAAGGGCATTCCTTTTCCTTATGTCTCCAGATCAGCACCCTGGTTCTAACCAGCAGTCTTCAATAGGTATTATACATTGGATTCCGGGACTGAAGAACACAAGGACTTTAGATAGGGAACTCTGAGGTTGCTGGTTGCATGACACTTCTCTGGTAAAAAGTCTTCCCTGTGCATGAGTCACAGAGGCCATAAGAAGAACAAATTGCAAAAAAAATGCCTGTGGTCCTATGAGTTGTCTTCTCTGAATTCATTCAGCCCACTCTTGACCCTGCTGGTATGTCCTGTGTTTCCTTTATTCTGGGGCTACTGCTTCATACTTGAAGACTGAACAGGAAACAAGATTAAATGTGCATCCTGGAAGCAGCAAAATGATCATTCAGTACTATGAAGTTCTAAGATGGTTAATGCATAGTACGTACAGGTGATGTGTGTATGTGTTAGTTCACAGATGACCTTTCAAATATCCACAGTTACAAATAAGCAACCCATTTTTATCCGATGAATTTTATCTGATGGCTACTAACATCCTAATGTATTAGCAAAATTTTAGAGCCTTCCAAACTGCCACCATGAGATTGTATTAATGTTGATTTTTCAATATCCCAAATCAAGCAACCACCTCATCAAGGTTCAGTGAATATTTAGTGAAGCACATATTTTTAAACCACTAGATTTAAACAGTTGGGTCATGAAACCGGATTTGGTTTTCCCCAAGAGTTTCACTTTTGTAGATTTGATTAATATGGTTTCTGTAGGAATCTCTAAATATTATAATGTGACTATGGTCAACTTCCTCCAAAATATCTGTGCTGAACCTCCGGCAGAAGTTGGCCATGGAATTGTGCTGGAGGACCTAGTGTTGGAAATAACAACCTTCTAAAGCCTCCTCAATTTAATGTTTGTCTGTTTATAATGTGCCATTTTATTTCCTGAAGTGTATGTCTTTTTTAGTTTGCAGTTTCCTTAGCTCTATATACTTGAGGCAGTGGGAGGGGCTGCAGATCACATGACTGTTTAGAATGCATTTTTAAACATGACAGTTGAGGAATGACAGTTAAGGCTTGAATCTGTTAGAATACAGGCCAGTAGAAGACAGTTAAGCATTGAGTCAGCTTGACTTCAGAAGTCTGTTTGAGTACAGATGCCCGTGTTAGAAGTTAGAAAAGGCTTGAGTTCCTTTGAAAGTAGACTTCTGAAAGAGAACTGTAGAGAGCAATATAGTTTTGTAGAGACTGTTAAAGACAATAAGTTAAAGATACAAACTGAAACGTTTTAAAGTTTAACCTGACAAGAAATCTGCCTGTATATTTAAATACACGAAGTTATTATTAAAACAAACAAGTTATTTTAAAAGAAGTCTACTTGAATCTTTATCTGTTGAAAGCATTGAATAGTAACAAGACATTTACAAGCCCAGCAATCATCCATTACTCAGCAAACTAAAGGAACACCTCCATAACTCTGCTACCCAATAGGTTATGAGCCTAACAGATTATAAACCATAATCCCAATAGGTTGTGATCCTAACAGGTGATCTTTATCCCAATAATTAGAGTTTCCTAGAGTGTTGTTCTCTCAGATTAAAAAAATAATGCTTTTTATTCACAGTTTTTCCACTTTCACAGGGATCCTGCACTTGTAACCACAATTAATGTGAAGGGCTGACTATATATGAACCTTGAGGTCTCGGTACTTTGCCTGCCTGATTCTGAACATTTCCCCCCCTAATTTTAGGACTCGTATACTGTGTATGCGAACAGGCAGGAACAAATCTTAGGTCTTGTGATGCAGGATATTTCTTTTGAGACTGGTGCTGTGTGTGTTAGGAACACTCTCGGTAAATGAGATATAACGTGACAGCAGGTCAGACAAAGATCTCATTTATAATAGTTCTTACATCACTTTTTACTGAAGGAAACATGACAGGAGAGTATGCCTGGACCAATTTTGGGGGCACAGCATCAGGTCTGTTGCAAAATTTTCCTCTTGCTCATGTGCCTATATCAAAAGGAGGTAATAAGTCATCAGCGCTGTGCAGCCTTCATTCAGAGGTCTTTAAATAAGTTCCACACCAATTAAGTCAGCATCATAACCAAACCATTGACGAGTAACCATTGAAATGCCTTGTTTCTTCTTTTTTAAAAAAAATGCCATAATGATCTATAAAAATTACAGTATCGTCAGCTTATAAAACATGTTGCTATAGTTACAATATAGAAAGGAAAGTTGTAACATTTTAAAATAAATATAATGCCTGCAGTAGATAGCTGGGAAGCTGTTGCTTGATCCTGCAGCATTGGCAACTTGGTAATGTCCAAATGGCCCATGATGAGAAATTATAGGAGGCATACCTCAGAAGATCAGAAAGGCATAAATGCAATGTCCAAATGGCCCATGATGAGAAATTATAGGAGGCATACCTCAGAAGATCAGAAAGGCATAAATGCAATGTCCAAATGGCCCATGATGAGAAATTATAGGAGGCATACCTCAGAAGATCAGAAAGGCATAGATGCAAGGGTTGTCCAGAAAGTAAGATTACAAGGCATGTAGCTTTTGTGGAGAATTTTTGTGGGAGAAGTTGGTATCACTGCTGTGTAGCGGGAAGCCAGTGGAAGCAAACAAGCAGTGCCAGTTGTTAGTAGCTCATCAACTGGTGTTGCGGTGAAGGTTAGAGATTTGGTTTGGTTATTTTGGGTGCCGATTCTGAAAATTGCATTGGATAGACCACATCAGCTCTAGTTTCTGAAACAGAACATATGCCATCCAGTAGTCACCATCTGTGGGGCAGGTCAGCTCTGCAGAAAGGAGCAGAAATAATAAAATGAATAAAGAGGAAGGAGGTTCCTAGACTGGAGTTTTGTTCTTGCGGCTCACTGATGGGTTGGGCCGATGGGTTGGGAACCACTACTTTTAAGTGAAATGCAGTCTATATATAAGGCCTGTTGTGAGCCACCCCAAGTCCCGTTTGGTAGAGGGGGCAGGATACAAATGATGATGACGATGATGATGATTAGAGCAGTTGTTTCTCTGTCCCCTTGACCCACTGTTTGGAGGCTCTCATTTAATTTACATGGTTCATCTCACATACTTTGCTCTGATGGCAGCATGTTGCTGATGAGCCTCCCTCCATGACCATAATGTTGCAGATTCTTGATCTTAAGTTTGCTTTTGGATCCAGTCCTTGAAAAAAAAAATGTCTGCTACTTAATTTTATAAAATAACTCTCTTTTGCAAAAGAAAAGAAAAGATGACAGTTCAATTTCTGATGTTTTATCCTTTTGTAACATTGAGGACGTGGTGCTCTAAATCTGTCTTCATTGTCACAGATGGCACTGGAATACAAGAAGATTTGCAAGCTATTTCAAAGTTAGTGTGATAACTTTCATATATCAGTGCTGTTTTATCTTTTAAAGCACTTCAAGAACATAGGACTCATTATAAAGTGGATATTTTTGATGAAGAATTAACAGAAAGACTTATGCCAGGAGGTTAGATTGAGATCTAAGTATGGGTGTAAGGTGTGGAATTCTGTGTCCTCTCTTCTCCAGTGAAAGTATCAAGGAAAGCTGCTGGATTGAATTAAGAACTAAAATCCTTTCTAAAATAAGAGTTTTGTCTTTGCTTGACAGAAGTATGCAAATTGCACATTTTGGCTCACTCCAGTTTTAGTGCTGTCATGGCTCTTGGTTCGACAAAGTAGTTTTCCTTGGTATTTTCAGTGGAGAAGACAGCTGCACATTTGTAAACCTGGATGTAGCCCAATGACATGAGTTTAGGGAAACCCTTTCTATTTATTAGGAGACACAAATTTAAAAGAATTAGGCTACTTAGATTTTAAAATCTTGGCACGTTCTACAGTTTTTGTGCTATCATTAGTTATTGTATATCCCAATAGTTGTTTGCAATTAGTGGCTCCTGCCTTGTTATTCGTGTGTGTGTGTGTGTGTGTGTGTGTGTGTGTGTGTGTGTGTGTGTGTGTGAAGTGAGAGGTAAAGGATGCTTGGATAAATGATAAGGCAGTGTTTCGTAAGGAATCGGATGCGGAAGGATCTGGCATTTTTCTCTCTCTAATATGCCTGGGGTAGATACCATACTTCTGCCTACTGGGTATGATCCTTTCTGTCTTTCTTTCCTGGAAACTGGCAGAGGACCACCAGTTTGAGTATCACTGAGATAAGGCCTAGATTTCTAACTGTGGTTTGGATTTTCTTGCCAATCAGTGAAAACCATTGCTGATATATTTCCTTTGTTAGAACATGATTTCTTCACTTGAATTTGAGTTTCTAAGCCTATTTCTTAAAAATACAGAAAAGCTTTGACAGTTGAACAGCTGTTTGAGGCCCCATCTGCACCCACTGTTTAATGCAGTTTCAAACTGGTAGTGAAGAAAGTGGTTTCGCTGTGCAGATGATTACATAGGAAATCCTGGAACCAATTTGAGTCCCATATGGTGTTGCACAAAACCACAGAGCACTAATACACATTAAGTACTTATTTCACGTGCATTTGGGGGCGTTGTCTAGCTGTCGTGGTTCAAATTTAGCTTCAAACTGCATTAAATGATCATTGTGAATAGTGCCTGAGTTTAATACAACATACAGGAACTCTCTCTTTCAGTAGGCCTATCCAAATCTTTTGAATTATGAACTCATTGCTTTTAATATACATACTTTTAAAATGGATGTTAATACTCTTTTAACTGATTATGTATTCTTCATTACTATTTATGTTTTCAACTCCATTATGTGTCTTTATTTGTTTATTGGCAGTACTTATATGGCGACATCTATTATTGATGAAAGTAGAATTAGACTTCTTTGTGACACTTGACAGAGTTTCAAAGATAAAAATACCAAAGAGTTAATTTAAATCTTTTTGTAAGGTATTGATTAAAGGAAAAAAACTTAGTAAATTGTTTCTTTCTTGGCAGGTTCGTCATAAAATAACACAGAAAGCTTACGCTATGAAACTTCTTAGTAAATTTGAAATGCTCAAAAGATCAGACTCAGCCTTTTTCTGGGAGGAGAGAGATATTATGGCCTTCGCCAACAGTCCATGGGTAGTTCAGGTAAGGACTGAGTATCTGTATAACATTTTGTAGTCAAAGGTGAATTTAAATTGACTATTGAAAATATAAAGCAATAGTGTTTATCTAATTTTATAAGGGAGGCTACATCTTAAGGAGGCTACATCTTAAGACGAAGTTGTGATGTACAGTGTTCCCTCCCTACTTCGCGGTTCACTTATTGCGGATTGGCTGTTTCGCGGATTAAAAAAATATTAATTTAAAATATATATCATGGTATTTTCAATGTTTTGTGGTGTTTTTGCCGCCACTGCTCTCCAAGGCACTTCCCCTCCTCAGTCCTCCCTCCCTCCAGCCTTGAAGGGTCTTTCCTTCCTTCCTTTCCTTCACTTTATTTTAAGTTTATAAAGACTTAAAATAGTGTATAACTACTAAAATGATGTATAAATATTAAAATACATAGTGCACATTAGCTTCTATTGGTATAGTGAAAACATAAACAAATGTGTCTAATGAGATGTTAGTTATAGGTTTAAAATGTGTTTAATTTTTTAAAATTAAATATTTTATTGTGTAAAAGTGTTATACAGAATGCAAAAGAAAAAGAAAAAATGCCAATGCACATAATACAGATGCATCTATCCATCAAACCCACCCTCCTCCTCATAGCTGTGAACACCGCGCATGACTTCCAACACCACTGAGTGTGAACTAAATATCTCATTAAAAACCTAGCCTTATCTTTATATTAATAAATTCCCCTGCAGCTACTTCAAAGTCTACATTTGTCTTCCTTTTTAAATATTCAAATGCAAGTGTTTAATTTTTGAGGATGACTTCCATTATAACAGTATAGCAGGGTGCTGTTCTTCATTAAAATATGTATAAAAGTTGTACTGTTACTTAGTGACTTGTTTATCATTGTTTAAAGTGGAAAAATAGAGTTTTTTAAAGCATGCTGTTAAAAAAACCGAGAGTTGTAGTTTCACAGTTCCATTCCTGTATTGCTGTTATTTGTTTATTTACTTTATTCACATCCTGCCTTTCTCCCCATGGTGGGGACTCGAGGCAACTAATAAACACGCAGTGTGGTCACATTTTAAAACAAAGTGAATATAAAAATTAAATAGTACTATATGGATTTATAGTTAAAATATAATAAATACAATTAAAATTGCATTTTAAAAATCACCCCCGGAATTTCATCCACAACCACTCTAATTTGGGGGTATGTGAGTAGTGTTATATTAAACAGAAGTCTAAATCCTTGCATGATAGTGCTGCTATTGTAGTACCCCAGAATCTTTAGTATATACTTCCACATCTCAAGAAGTGTCCAGAAAAGTAAATACTTTTCACAAGGAATAGAACCAGCAACAGTCTGTTGTATAGGAATATCATAGTTTCTTTTGAAAACAAAGCCACATTCCTTCAGTTTACATTTGTGTGTATATGATAGGACTGGCAACAATTCAGTGCATGCAGTTTGTAAATATTTTGTTTTAGAGCTTCAAAGAGCAGGGGTCATTCTGGAGCCTAGTCCATCTAGAAACCACCTCATATTATTATAGTAGCCCATTCAACCAGGAAAATATTTTATATTGTATTATTGGACGCTATATGAAGATAAACACAGAGGAGAAGGTTGGTGAAATTTCCTCCTATGTACATTTGCTGTTGAGTCTGCCACATAAAACCAGTGCCCAGAAGGAGTAGGGCATTTGGATTAATAAGAGAGAAAGCCTTGCAACAGAAATTCTGTATCAGCTGCAAGTATGGCATTAACCATAGCCTATGATGTTTCTGCAATACAAACATTTTCAAGAATAGGCTTTTGGAAAATATCCTCAGGTATTTTTTCAGAGGAAGAATATATAGGAATTTTCCCTTTAGATTTCATTAAATATATTTCAGACAGTCTGTGGGCTCTGCAGCAGAGTTAGTTTTCCAAGCCGTCTCTGTCTGGATCCACAGGCAGGAAGTGGCTTACTCTGCATAGACCAGTGTCTGGTGGTGGCATTTAAGGTTTTCCTTCTATTTCCTATTGATACCAGGTACTTAAAAAGACTATTTACTTATTTTTACTTTAAAAAAATGATGTTTGTTTATAGTTGGGATTCCCATATCAGGACAAATTGTCAGAGTATAATTTTTCTGGGAATATTCGGAAAATATAATTTGTTCTTGGAGAATATTCTCTCAAGAGTATTCTCATTTTACCTACTTGTGAATGGTGATAGTTTCATCCCAGTGGGGCTGCCTCAGTCAGGGGAAGGTTTCTTCATTTCTTGATTGTTCTTCCTGCCAAAATGTTTAATGGCATTTAAGAAGTTTATTTCTTTGGCTGAATGTTGGTAAATTGAGCTTTTTGAAACTCAGAGATTTTCAGTAATTATTTTACCATACCAAAAGTATTCTTGAAGGGCATGAGGGAAAAGAGTGCCTTAATTCTGCAATAATTTACTGTGTGTGTGTGTGTGTAGGAGGGAGGGAGGGAGGTGTGTTAATGAACATTGATCCGTTTTTTAATGTCTCTTACAACTTTCCATCCTTTTGGGTGCAGCTTTTTAGTGCCTTTCAAGATGACCGATACCTATACATGGTAATGGAATACATGCCAGGTGGAGATCTTGTCAACCTCATGAGCAATTATGATGTGCCTGAGAAGTGGGCCAAATTTTACACTGCTGAAGTTGTCCTTGCCCTTGATGCAATTCATTCCATGGGCTTGATACACCGAGATGTGAAACCTGACAACATGCTTTTGGATAAATATGGACATCTGAAGCTTGCAGATTTTGGTACCTGTATGAAAATGGATGAAGTAAGTATTTGACTCAAAAATAATGTGTACAGTATAAAGAACCTGAGAACATATTTTATTGGTCTGCGTCTGCATTCTGATAATATATAAATGATCTTAGTTTAACAATGGGTATATAGTCTATGTTGTCTTATCTGAAATACAGCAAGGAAATTTGATTTGCATACTTGGGATGGTATATTTTGAAAATTGGTTTACCCTACAGCTGCTTTCAGAAGAAGCTGAGAAAATGAAAAAGCCATTGTAGTAGAACACTGTTCTTGAAGATTGAGAAAAAGTAAAAATTTGGTATATTCATTTACAACACAACCTGTACTTCCGAGTTGAATAATGAACACCAAATCCAAGTCAACATTTTAAAAGATTGGGGAACATTATTCTAAAAGATACTGTAAACTACTGAGTCACTGTCTGCAAATATATCAGTATTTTTATTGTTGGGAAAGGTGTATTGCCAATATTTTGGTTTATCGGTTTTTGTTAGTTTTCAGAAATTATGTTAAGAAACATTCAGTTGATGGGAATCCAGATGTTCCTGGTGGTAATGCTTCATATGTTCATTTCTGGTACTCCCTTTTTGGCCCACTGCCAACACCCCCAAAATCAGAAATGGCCTATAAGGTGTAAGAAACATTTTCACCAATTCCATTGCCAACAGTGATAGAGAGGAGATTTAGAAGCCCTACTATATATATCCTTTGTATCATGTTCCATAGTTACTAGCATTTGTTTACATGTTGGAACAAACAGAATGCTTTCACTAAACTGATCATTTGCTTTGTAACTGAACCATAAATTACATTCAGATATCTTCATGAATTATAAACCCACACCATGTGCAACTTTTCTTTTCCTGTTCGAAGCTGTTATAAAATTGCATATTGTGAATGTTTTATGTATGACTTCTTCAGAAGGAAGGGTTTCCTTCTTTCTGCCCATTCCATCTCTCCCTCTGCCCCCCCCCTCCCAATTTGCCTATCCTCACTGAGTACACCTTCTTTCCCCTTTTTATTGTCTTTCCTTTCCCAACTTACTTTAGCAGTCTTCGCCATTAAATGTCAGTGGAATATGCTGCCCAGTGATATGATAGTGACTATTTCTCTGGAGTGCTTTGATTATGTCTTTCTGCATGGCAGAATGGGGTTGAACTGACTGGCCCTTTGGGTCTCTTTCAAATATATGGATATGATTCTGAGTAAGGCATGGAAGTGTGTGTGCTTTTTAAGTTGCCTGTCACCCTATGGCAATGCCATAACTTCCATAGGGGTGTCTTAGGGCGATTCTACGCAGCCATAAAGCCCAGAATATCAAGGTAGGAAATCCCACAATATCTACTTTGAACTGGAATATATGGCAGTATGGACTCAGATAACCCAGTTCAAAGCAGATATTGTGGGATTTCCTGCCTTGATATTCTGAGTTACATGGCTGTGTGGAATGGCCCTAAGTCAAGGAATAGTCAGAGATGGCTTTGCTATTCTTTCCTCTGAAATATAACCTATAGCTGCTAGTACTTCTTAACAGCTTCCCATCCAAGTCCTAACTAGAGCCTATTTATCTTCCAAGATCAAATAAGCTCTGGTGCCTTTCAGATATTTAGGTTTTAGATTGTTATTCACAAATGTGTACATACACCCACAAATACACACTCAAATATACACCGACAGATAGGGTCAGCCATGTAATGAGGCTACAAGGAAATTGAAGCCAACAGGACATTTGTAGCACAGCAAAAAGTGTATCTTAGGGTGCATCTACACTGTGGAATTCATGCAGTTTGACACATTTCAACTGCTATGGTTCAGTGCTTTGGGATTGTGAGACCTGTGGTTTTGCAAGGTCTTTAGCCCTCTCTGCCAAAGAGTGCTTGTCCCTCACCAAACTACAACTCCCAGGATCCAACAGCATTGAGTCATGACAGGTAAAGTGGCATCAAACTGTATTCATTCTCTAGCGTAGGGGCGCTGTTGGACTTCCTGCACATCCTACACTGCAGAGTTCCATTAATTAGCAAGAAAGAAATGTTCATTAAATTGAATAACAGTGTTTAACTGATGAGATGAATTGAGTCTTGCTATTGCTACTAGTGATGAAAAGGGGGGAAAATCCTTTAGTATAGTTTGTTTTTTATTTGTGGAAATAGAAAATACTTAATTTTTCATGCTACGTGGTTCACTGACTGCTCTTGAATCTCACACAGCTTTTACTTGGAAATCAGTCTTTTTATAGTGGGACCTACTATAACTTCCAAGTAGGTGAAGGAGAACTCTGTATTGTGTCAATATTTGCTTCCCGATGAAAACAATAACTTGCGCAATTTTGCTTACAGGCACACTTGCAGCATCCCCTAGTGGTGTTCAAATAATGTGTCTTAAAAAAAATCTGTCAACCCACTACAGCTATATTTGAAGTAAAATATTCTTAGAGTTTGATTAATATTTATCCTCCAGCTTATTCTAGTGCTGTTTCATCAAGGCTATTATTAATAATGCTACTTTGAAATGAAATTTGATTTTAATTTGTAACGATAATTATTATTTCATACTGTGTTTTGCTGAAGCCAGTCAAGTGTAATTGGAATATTAGAATACTTCATGACTAACACAACTACCAATTTATTAGTGGTTATATTTGAGCTTCTACTCCTTCAAATAGACAAATTTTGTATTCAGTTGCCTAAGGTCAAAACATGATTGACACCATCTGTTATGAATGGGAGGGAGGTGGATTTGAGTACAAGGGAAAATTTAGGAAATCACTGAAATTTGGTTTGTATATATCTAACAACATATTTATGATACTGGGTGGGTTTTATGCATCTTCATTGCAGTCTTTGGGTTTGTAACTTCCACAATTTTTCTGTGCATTTATGAACACAATAATCAATGTTTAGGAGTACAAATATGGCACCTAAAGTTAATTTAAACCAGTACTTTGTCTTTCTAAAAAGATATGAATATAAATATTTGCATGTATGATAAATACATCATAAAAAAGAAATCTAAACTGATATGTGTTGTTAATTATACTTCTCATTGAGATTAAATACAATAACTTGAAAGTTCTGTTTTTCACTGTTTTATTTTAAAGCAGCCATTTCAAATATCGGCAGCATTCTTTTTACCATAATTTATAATGATTCGGCTTTGTTGTTTTTGTCAGGGAGATGAGTCAAGTCTTGTGCCTTCTTTAATCCTTTCATATACTTATGCTTACATAAATGTGGTCAATCTTGATAATAATCATCAAAAGCCTCTATGGAGCTCTAGGTTTTTACCTTCCTGATGAAATCAGGGTAATTATTAGGTGACCTGCACTTCTAGGCATTACATTGCTTCTCATTGTACAATGTCTGGTTTTCTCTGCTCTTTCTATCTTATAGAAGAATTGGTTAACAGTTCTCTTTATGGAAAGACACAAAGCTGTCTGTCTCCAAAATCTGTAGGCAGCTCCTTCCTACGTATCTCCCATATATGGAATCCATTATTTTCCTATGCATATCTATAATCATCCTTTTAGGGTTGATACTATTTTAATGATTCTTAGCAGCCACCACGATCATCATTGATACTAGGACTTTCCCTTGATTCTGTAAGGAGTGAGGACCTGGCATACCCAATAATAATAATAATAATAATAATAATAATTTTTTTACCCACCTTTCCTCACAGCTCAGGGCAGGGCAAAACACAGTTAAAAGACATCACCATAAAATGCATACAATAATACGCATATATTTAAACCAGTGGTTCCCAACCTGTGGTCCGTGTACCACCAGTGGTCCGCAAGAACTAAAATATGGTCCATGGCCTCACCATTACTACATCATTGCAACAAAAGCAACTGGTCCTGCAAAACCCTCTTATAGTGCTGAGGTTTATTAAATATGGTTTTCTGTGGGCGAGCAGATGGTGACTACTGGATGGCACATGTTCTGTATCAGATATTAGAGCTGATGTGGTCTATCCAATGCAGTTTTCTGAATCCACACCCCAACAAACCAAACTGAATCTAAAGTTGACCAAAAAATGTTTTGTAACCCTTTTGATACTAGTGTTGGAGAGTGGTCCCTGGTCAAGTGGTCCCTGGTCAAAAAAGGTTGGGAACCACTGATTTAAACAGATTACTATAAAATACATATATTAAAATATATGATACACAAAGTTTAAAATACATTAGAATAGAACAGGCATCCTCAAACTGCAGCCCTCCAACGTTTTGGGCCTTCAACTCCCAGAATTCATGACCATTGAACAAGCTCAATAGGGCTTCTGGGAGTTGGAGGGCCAAACAGCTGGAGGGCCTCAGTTTGAGGATGCCTGGAATAGAATGTAAATTTAAAACACATGGTTTACAATTTACTGGGTAGGTCTGCCGGAAGAGTTGGATCTTTAGTTGTGTTTCAAATTCCGACAGGTCATTTAGCTGTTAGAGCTCTTCTGGCAGCTTGTTCCACAGTTGTTGGGCAGCTGATGAAAAGGTCCTCCAGATGAACATTGCCAGTCAGGCTTTGGCTGGTTGGAATAAGCATCCTTCAGAGGAACTAGGTGTTTGAGGCAGATTAAATGGGAGGAGGAAATCCTGTAAGTAACCTGGACACAAACCATGTAGGGATTTAAAGGTTTATAACCAACACTTTGTACTTTTCCTGGAAACAAATTGGCATCCAGTGGAGTGACTTTAGCACAGTGTAATATGTCCACTCCTAGATGTTCCCATAGCCAATCTGGGTGCCATGTTTTGAACTGATTGGAATTTCCGAACTTGGTAGAGATTTAGTACAATGTAAGCATATTGCAGAAGTCCAACCTTAAGGTTACCAGAATGTAGACGACCATCTTCAGGTCATCTTCAGGAAGGGGCGCAGCTTACGTATGAGCCGAAGCTGGTAGTAAGCACTCCTGATGGTCACATCTACCTGGGCTGACATTTGTAGAGACAGATCCAGGACCTCTCCCAAGCTGCAAACACAGTTGACACACCTCCAACCCTAGATTAGGACTATTTAAGGTGTTAGATTTAGCTTCATTTTTTTCCTTCATCCACACTATCCTTAGCTAAGGCAAGGCTATTTGTGAAGTTATTTCTCCTGATGTAGATCCTAGAATATCTTTTAGCAGATGCTCTGAAAGTCACAGCCACAAAGTTTACTAGAAAGAGTACTTATCTGTTCTGTTTTGTATTGTGCTCTGCGTGGTCAGGAATAGCAATCCTTTGCAGAATTATTGTCTATTCTGCCCCACGGCTGGTTTGACAGGATCGGGTAGTGCTTTTGTGATGTGGAGAAAAGGTAAAGAGATTATTGTTGTGTATCATCCTCATATAAATTGCACTTTTCCCTTCCTATCTAATAGCTTGGGACTGGTTGGGTGGGTGGGGATGCCCACCATTTTTTTCTTACTGCTCTTTCTAAACCTGCCCATCTATACATCACCAATTCTTTGACCTTCAGTGACATACTCTGCCTGGTTGCCTACCTCTGTAGATAATTCCTATCTGTTTTGGTGCCTGTTTATGGACTGAAAATGGGACAAATACAGTTAACAATGGCATGCAAATATTAGAATTCCACAGTTGAGGATTTTTACATGTCCTTGTCCAGTTGGCCGCAGTCATCTTCCTTTCTACATAATTGGACATTCCAGTGTTAAGAATTTGACATCTTTCCAAACTGTGTGTAGTTCTCTGGAAAAAAAGAGAATGTTTCACAGCTGTACAAATACAAATTTTCTTTATGAGATATTCTCCAAGATGTTTACATCTTAGTGTGTTTTATTTTTATCATTTCATATAGTAATTTAATATTGGCATCATTTTTGCATTAGTTTTGTTTTGTTTTTATTTTTTTTGCCAGAACTGTTTAAGCATTTTATCAACTAGTAAAATACTAACAGCTGTTGTGGCAATCACTCCAATTTAAAAACAGACGATGACTTCATATTTGTTTTGTATTGTTTTCTTTTGTAGCTGATCTCTCTATTGAGCATGACATCATACACAATTTCCCAATTGCCATATTTTCCCATTACTGTATTTCAAAGATATTTTTTTTGCAGAATATTCAAATAATTTCTGCAGCACCAAAACACATAGGCTCTTTCCCTAAATTAATATGTAATTGTAATATTTTGATCGAAGGTTGTGAATATTATAGAAAATTACTTCTTTAAAGATAAAGTCATATAAATGAGTTTTTTTGATATGCATTTACATGACTGTAGATGAGTCATTTATGCATATTGTGATTTTATTTTAGTTTTATCTTTTGCCATTTTGCAATCTGGACTGCAAGTGTTTCTTTTGGAATTTTTCACTCCTTAGTTTTCTATTAGGATTCCAAATACTGGATTTAAAATGTCTTAAGCTGCGTTATCACAGTATGACATCTTGCGCATGTGATTCGAAAGCTAAGATTTGCTTGCATGAGAGTCCGAGAGTGGGTGAGTTTTTGGCACAGTTTGGAATCCTAATCCACAGTTTCCTGCCAGCAGGCTACACATTGTCCATTGCTCTTTGTGTCACAGCGGTTTTGGTCAGTGTATGGAGGGCTCCTGCATTACTTGTGATGGAATGGTTTGCTCTTGCAGTTCCCCTTTTTATAACCAAAATGACAGCTTGTTCCATGTATTTTTTAAAATAGTGCCCTTAGGCCTCCATCTTCCACATGTGTGCAGCATAAAAGTGAGCAGATTGTTACTCCTAAGGCAAAGCTGTTGGTGATATGTGACTATTTAGGCCATTTCTGATATCTGTCCCTCACGTGATTTACAATATTCTAGCAATATTTTTCTCCTTCGTGTGGTCTGTGAAATGCACACAAATGGGTTTACTCCCGCGCATGCGTAGAATCTCGGACATACTAGCTAAAAATTAAAGATTTACATATGCCCCTCCCACTCCCCGCCCTCCCTCATCTCCCACTGCAGCTACCTAGTCAGTCCTTTTTCCGCCTAGCCAGCGAAAGGATCTCGACTACTAGCTCCTGTTACAAGTCCACGGATTGCCTCTACTATTCAGATAAGATGTCTTCTCTTTCTTTTAAAAGGTGCTCTGATTGTGGAGCAACCTTGCCCCCAGAGGATAGACATTCTAAATGTCTTCTCTGTTTGGGAGAAGCCCACATTCCCCAGTCCTGCAAGATATGCAGGACTTTTTCCAATAGAACCCTGAAGAACAGGGATTCTAAGCTAAAGGCCTCCTTATTTGAGCAGGCTTTGCTCTCTTCAGAGACTGGGCTCTCTCCTTCCATGAGCCAGCCCTCTCTGCCTTCTGGGACTCCGAATCCCAGCCCCCTGAGTGCTAAAACTGATAGTGCCATCCGTGAGTTGGCCTCTGACTTGGTCACCGAGCCACTCCGGAAGAAAAAACAAAAGGCTGCTAAGACTAGCAAGCCTAAAGAAAAGTCTAAAGAGCCTTTGGCTCAAAAACCCCAAGGCTCCTGGTCCTGGGCCCTCCAGTCCTTGTGAGGCTTTGGCACAAAATAATGTGTCCTGGCTGTTGCGCCCCCAGTCCTCCTGTTGCTCTGTGTGCAGCTGAGACGCTGCAACTCTTCACAGATGAAAGCACTCCGGTTCTAGAAGAAGAGATTCCCCCCCAGCTTCTCCCAAGCTTTCTCCTTGCTCCGGTCACCGAGCCTGAGCTGCCTTCACCTCCGCTCGCTCAGGCTCCCCCCCCACCTTCCCACTCACCGGAGACCGAGCGCCACGTGGAGGCCAGCACCTCCCGGCCTCCCTCTTCCTCAGCTGCTGCTGCTGCCTTCCCGCTGTGGCGCGGCTCCTCGGAGACCGAGCCGCGCCACGTGGAGGCCAGCGCCACGCGGCCTCCCTCTTCTTCCTCCCAGCCAGCTGCTCCTGCTGCCTTCCTGCCGTGGCGCGGCCCTTCGGAGACCGAGCCGCGCCACGGAGAGGCCAGCGCCATGCGGCCTCCCTCTTCCTCCTTCAGGCCAGCTGCTGCTGCCTTCCCGCCACTGCGCGGGGACGCGCGCTCGCCTCCGCAGCGCCGCGCGGCTGCGCGGCGCTCTCTCCACGTGGCTGACTTCAATGAAGAGGAGGTTGATCGTTCTCGGTCACGGAGCCCTCTGAAGGAGGGCTCCGGTGACCGAGCTCCCTCCTGGGACCTTCCTTATGGGTATCCCTATGGATACCCCCCCCCTTACCCTCCTCCTTTTCACCACTATGGATTTTACCCTCCTGACCCTTATTCCCCCCCTGACCTCTACAGATATCCATGGCCTCCTGCCACCTATGCCCAGCAATCCGTGGCACCCCCCCTCCTCCTCCCCCTCCTCCAGCCCCTCCCACTCAGGCCCCTTCTCTCCCTGTTGCTGCTCCTCAATCCCCCCCCACCTCCCAGATGACACTGACTTGGATATAGAGGCTGCTTCTGACTCTACTCCCATTCCCCCTTTGCCTGAACCTGAGGCTGATCCTCAGCAGGCAGAAGACTACAAAAAGTTTTCTTCACTATTGATAAGGCTAGCCAGATCCCTGGGCATACAGCCTCCTCAATCTGAAGATGTGGTTCAAGACCCTTATTTTACATCTGCTGAGCAACAACAATCTCAGCAAACCACCATATTACCAACCATTCCTTATTTGGTTAAACTATTAAAGGTCACTGGTGTTGCCCCGGCCTCCGTTCCCAGTACATCCAGAAGGGCTGAAAACCTATATCGGATCGATCTGTCCACCACTCCCTGGTTGGCCAGACTTCCAAGGGTAAATTCGATTGTTAATGACGCCCAACCTAAGCCAACCCAGAACAACCAGGCCGCCCCTTCTGACAAAGAAGGGAGAAAGCTTGACGCTATGGCCAAAAAGTTTTATTCTTCAGCATGTCTCTCCGGGAGAATGGCTCATTACGGCGTCTATATGAGCGTCTATCAATCATATCTCTGGAATAAAATAGGGCCTTATCTGGACCTCCTGCCAGTGTCCGAACAGCCTATGGCTAAAGCTTTCCATCAGGAAGCTCTGACTTTGGCCGCCCTCCAAAAGGACCTGGCCAAACACGGGGCAGATACCTCAGGCAAACTTATTGCTGGGTCAGTTGCTCTTCGGAGACATGCCTGGTTACGATCCGCAGCGTTGTCTTCTAACCAACGCTCACTGATCGAAAACCTGCCCATGGATGAAGCTGGCCTCTTTAACCCTGAGACAGATTCTCAGTTGGAACATTCCCATAAAATGAAACAGACGCTAACCAAGTATGGCCAGCAATCCAATCCTTCCTATCAGTCCTACAGACACCGTTGGCGCCCTTATTACCACCAGCCCTTTCGTGGATACTACAACTCCGCCCCGTACAGAGGAGGACATCGCCCACAGTTCCCCTCACAGGGATACAAGCGTCCAGGTGCTCCATTCAGGGGTCAGTACCGAGGTGGTAGAGCCTCAAACAATAAGACACGACGTTTCTAACCTGTTTTTCGACAGGTTACGACCCTTCCTTTCTGTTTGGCAGTCCATCACCACTGATAAGTGGGTTCTGGACATTGTCCACCGAGGTTATGCCATAGAGTTTGAATCACTCCCACCCCCCGTGAAGCCTGTCTCTACTCAGGCCTCTCCTACCCTATTACAAGAAGTTGACTCCCTCCTTCTTAAAGGAGCCATTTCCCCAACTCCATCCCACCTACTCCAATTTTGCTTTTTCTCTAGATATTTCCTAGTAGACAAAAGAGATGGTGGTCTCCGGCCCATTTTGGACCTTCGGGAAATCAACCAGTTCATCAGGCCACGCAAATTTAGGATGGTCACTCTCCCCTCCATCCTCCCTTTCATTCCAAAGGGAGCATGGATGGCAACTGTTGACCTTAAGGACGCCTATTTTCATATTTCAATTCGGCATTCTCACAGGAAATACCTCACCTTTATGGTGGACGGTGCCCTGTATTCGTTTAATGTCCTTCCCTTTGGCCTTTCCACGGCCCCAAGGACTTTTACTAAATGTATGGCGGTCGTCGCCTCCCATCTCCGTCAACAGGGCGTCACCGTTTTTCCGTACCTGGATGACTGGCTTTTTTGCGCTGGGTCATGTGACCAGCTGTCATCTGATATTAGTTATGCCTTATCTCTCTTACAGAGCCTGGGACTGATCGTCAACCACGAGAAATCTCACCTCTCACCTGCCCAGACGGTGCAATTCATAGGTGCTGTCCTAGATTCTGTGTCCCAGAGGGCCTACCTCCCGGAGGATCGCTTCCTCAACCTATGCCGTTCCATCCAGGCCATCCAATCCACCCACCAGTGTTCCGCCTGGACCGTCCAATCTATCCTTGGTCATATGGCTTCCACCACGAACGTTACCGCGTTCGCCCGCCTCCGCCCCCTCCAAGCGTGGTTCCTCTCTGTGTTCCAGCCAGGACTGAACAACCAAAACATGATTCTCCACCCCCGCCCATGTCCTACAGTCCCTGTCATGGTGGACAGACAGATCCAATGTATGCTCGGGCCTCCCTTCTCCCCCCACAGCCGTCCCTGTCCCTGACGACAGACACGTCATCCACGGGGTGGGGCGCTCACCTCCAGGACCTGACTATCAGCGGTCACTGGTCTCTCCACGAGAAGAGACTTCACATAAATGCCCTAGAGCTCACGGCAGTGGAGAAGGCCCTTCGGTCATTCGTGACCGTAGTCTCCAACCAGGTGATTCAAGTCCTCACGGACAACACCTCGGTGAAATGCTACATCAACAGACAAGCCGGCACTTGCTCTCCCACTCTTCTCGCCATATCCCTTCGGATATGGGAATGGTGCATCCTCCACAACACGTTCCTCCAGGCCATCCATCTCCCAGGCCTTCAGAACACGTTAGCCGACTCACTGAGCAGGACGTCGTCCACCACTCACGAGTGGCAGCTCAATCCCCGCCATTTCCTCTCTCTAATCAGGCGTTGGCACACTCCCCAAATAGATCTATTTGCATCACACCTCAACACCCACTGCCGCAGATATTGCGCGAGACTCCAGCCTCACGCATCCCCAGACTGTCTAGGAGACGCATTCCTATACCACTGGTCCCCGGGTCTCCTATACGCATTTCCTCCACTTCCACTTCTCTCCAGGGTGGTCGCGAAGTTGCTGTCCGACAACTCGGACTGTATCCTGATAGCCCCTTGGTGGCCGCGTCAGCCGTGGTTCACACCCCTTCTTCAGGCCTCCCAGGGAGACTTCCTCTGTCTGCCGCTAGATCCCGACCTCCTCTCCCTTCAGCAGGGTCTCGTCCTACACCCGGACCTCCCATCTCTCCACCTTACAGCGTGGAGGATCAGGCCCTGTCCCACCTCTCCGGCCCTGTCCGCCTGATAATCCAGGCGGCACAAAAGATTTCCACTAAAAAGGCTTACACTTATAAGTGGGAAAAGTTCCGTGCCTTTGCCCAGCCATTGGGCCATTTGCCTCAGTCGGCTCCTATATCAGTTGTTTTAGATTTCCTTGTCCACCTCTCTACGAAAGGTTTCTCCCTTTCCTCCGTTAAATGTTATTTGGCATCCCTCTCCTGGTACAGGAAGAAATTTGGCCTCCCGTCCCTCTTCCAGGATCCCATGGTAGGCATGTTTCTACAGGGTTATAAAAAGTCCTTCCCTCCAGTTTCTCCTCCACCTCCGTCTTGGAGTTTGGAACTCGTTCTCTCCCAACTTTCTAAGCCCCCCTTTGAACCTATGGCAACCTGCCATATCTCCCATCTCTCCTGGAAAACGGCCTTCCTTGTGGCCATTACCTCGGCCCGGAGGGCCAGTGAAATCACAGCACTCCGCTCTGCCCCTCCTTTCATTCGGTTTCATGAAGACAAAGTGGTCCTCCGGACGGATGTCACTTTTCTTCCCAAAGTTGTTTCCCACTTCCATATGACTCAGGACATTGTCCTGCCTACCTTTTTTCCTAAACTTTCATCCTCTCTGGAGGTTGCCCTCCACTCCCTGGATGTTAAGAGGGCTTTGTCCTTCTATTTACATAGAACAGCCCCCTATAGAAAATCTCCCAAGTTGTTTCTCAAATATAGGGAAGATTCCCTCGGACTTCCCATTTCTTCCCAACGGTTAGCCTCTTGGATAGTTCTGGCAATCCGACTGGCTTATCAGTTAGCCCACAAGGAATTACCTGTTGGTGTTAAAGCCCATTCCACAAGGGCTGTTTCTACATCCCAAGCGTTTTTACGGGTGTTCCTGTTGACCAAATTTGTAAGGCTGCTACCTGGGTGACCCCATCGACGTTTGCAGCGCACTACAAGCTCGACGTTCTCGCGAAGAAGGATGCATCCTTCGGCAGAGCCGTTCTATTCTCCTGTGTGGCATGACCCGCCTCCAAGGTAAATAAGCTTGTTAAGTCACCCATTTGTGTGCATTTCACAGACCACACGAAGGAGAAGGTTAGGTTGCTTACCTGTAACCGTGTTTCTCCGAGTGTAAGGTCTGTGAAATTCACACAGAACCCACCCGTCCTCCCGCGGATGTCATGCCGAGGTTACGGCGGCGGTCTGGCGGTAAAGGACTGACTAGGTAGCTGCAGTGGGAGATGAGGGAGGCGGGGAGTGGGAGGGGCATATGTAAATCTTTAATTTTTAGCTAGTATGTCCGAGATTCTACGCATGCGCGGGAGTAAACCCATTTGTGTGAATTTCACAGACCTTACACTCGGAGAAACACGGTTACAGGTAAGCAACCTAACCTTCTGTGATAACTATGTTAATGTGGGGTTCTCTGTGTGTGCATTTGCACAGGCATTAGTCACATTAGCTGTTTAGAATCTACTAGCAGTACCCGGCTGTGCCCTATTTTGGAGATGCGAGGAAGTCTGAGTATGTAAGGGTTGGAGTTGTTGTTAGTTATGGTGTTGTTGGGGTCATGGCTGTGTTGTTGTGGGTTGTTTTGGTGGGTGGGATGTTGGAGTCTTGTGGGGTTGTTGTTGTGTGGTGTTGCTGGCGTTCTGCATAGCTTGTGGATATACAATGTTTTTTGTCTTTCCGTCTGCTGTGTTGATGTAGAGCAGGGGTGCTCAGAATGGTGATCGGGATCACCAGGGTGATCTTTGGGCCTCATTCTGGTGATCTTGAGGCCCCTGACCAGGTTTTTTTGCAGTTGGTCCTCTTCACGCGCCCCTGCACGCTGCAAAGAAGTCCTCCGTCGTTGCTCCTCCCCGCTCCCTGCTCGCGCGCCGCCTCCAAAAGCTCCAGAGTCCAAGAGGCAGAATGGGCCCCCTCTTTTGGATTCCTCCTCCTCCCTCCGTCCTTCTCCAGCCACTCAGAGTCGTAGGAGACCAAAGGGGGCGGGCCTGGATGACGCGATGCATGGCTGGCCCCGCGCGTATGCGCAGAAGCACCCATTCTGCCTCTCGGACTTCTCGTGAGCTCTTGGAGGCGGCACGCATGCTGGCGGCGTGGAAATAGGAGCAATGACAGAGGAGGAGGAGAAGGACGCTTTGGGGTCATTTCCTTACCGCATCTCAAAGGTCGGTCTTTTTACTTTGGGGTGGGTGCTTGATTGTTCTGTAGCATGTCTCTTTGTTTATTTTTAATGTTTAAAAATGGCCTTTTAGCTCCAAAGCCTCTCTGCTTGCTTTGTTCCTTGAGAAATACTGTATATGTTGGGGAATATGGAAATGTGGGAGAAATGGGGTGGTTGGATGTATTTTTGCATGTCCCTTTGTTTACCTTGCTGAGTATTAAATGGCCTTGCAGTTCAAAAGCCTCTCTTCTTACTTTCTGGCTGATAATATGTGTGGTAATATGGCAGTGTGGGAGAAATGGGGTGGTTGGATGTATTTTAATGCTGTTTTATATTGTTGTTATTAAATTGAAATGCTGAACTTCATTTTACGTAAACTGCCCCGAGCCTGCTGGAAGGAGCGGTACATAAAAATGAATAATAAATATAAATAAATAAGAAAATAGTTATACGTTTTACATTTCTGGGTAGGTGATCTTTGGGACTTGGTTTTTTAATCAGTAGCTCCCATGCTGAAAAAGTGTGAGCACCCCTGATGTAGAGGTTGATGCTTGGAAGTTAACTTTGGAAGTGAGTGGAGGTACTTGAAATCCCATTATCCATGGTGTGTCCTCTGAACTGCAGTCGGATGGAGTGTGGGTCATGGGGGGCATTGTGTGCCAAGTTTGGTCTTTATCGGTCTTGGTTCTGGGCCACAGTGGTCTGTGGGGAATGATGGGTTTTGAAGTAGTACAAATACCATTATCCATGGAGGTACTTCAAGTCCCATAATTCATGGTCCACCCTCCTCCAAACTGTAGTAGAATGTAGCGTGGGTCATAGGGGCTCTGTGTGCCAAGGTAGGTTACTGTAAATTCAGGCCATACACAATGTCCCATGAGCTGAGGCCTAGTCAGGAACAGCAAGTTAATGAAGCCTTACTGTCAATTCAGGCCATACACAATGTCCAATGAGCTGAGGGCTAGTCGGGAGAATCAAGTTAATGAAGCCTTACTGTCAATTCAGAGCGTAAACAGCATTCTATTAAGTGAGGCCTAGTCAGGGAAATTAAGTTAATGAAGCCTTACTGTCAATTTTGGGTGTGGTCTGTGATTTGTAGGGGTGTAAATTTTCTGTGGGAAGTGAATTGGGTGTTTGTGTTTGTGCCTCAGCCCTTTGCCTTATCCTCCTCTGACAGTTTATTAGGGGTCGGAATGTTCATGTTGGCTGGCCAGTACAGGAGTTATGCAAATCCGCCCTTATTGGCAGCCAATCATGTTGTCAGAATGTAGAGGCTGGGAGAGTCGTTGGCAGCCCCGGAGGATGCTGGGAAATGTAGGTTTTTTTTACTCGTTGTTTTGGGGCCTTTTAGGTTTTGGGGGGGAAAGTTTCTTTGCTACAAGCGTACCTTGTCTGAGGCCTATTTCTGTTGGCAAGTTTGGTGTCTCTGCGTTGTAAGGTTTCTCTGTTTGGGACGGTCTTTCCATGACGACTCTTCCTTTATATATATATAGATAGTGTTATACAGAATGATGACATAGCGTTACCAGTACTGTTTTAGTTTTGTCACTTTATCTGTTAAAGCCATTTTAATACAACATGTTGGACATAACTCAGCATTAATCATCATTCTAGTGGTAGCCCCTAAGTTATCTGTTTCTGAACCCAAAAGAGACTTCCGGAAAGAAATAATTGTAGTCAATAAGTTTGAATATGGACCCACTCTGTATTTGGAAAAGAGGGTTATTGGGCCTACCATCAGGCATCTTAACATGCACTGGAATAGATGAGTGTAGTAAGAATTTTAGAACAGTGCTATCCAAACTGTATGGGCCGCCTGGTGGTGCAGTGGGTTAAACCTCTGAGCTGCTGAACTTGCTGACCGAAAGGTCGGTGGTTCGAATCTAGGGAGCGGGATGAGCTCCCACTGTTAGACCTAGCACCTGCCAACCTAGCAGTTCGAAAACATGCAAATGTGAGTAGATCAATAGGTACCGCTATGGCGGGAAGGTAACTGTCCCATGCAGTCATGCCGGCCACATGACCTAATAATAATAATAATAATAATAATAATAATTTATACCCCACCACCATCTCCCCAAGGGGACTCGGGGCGGCTTACATGAGGCCAAGCCCAACAATTGCAACAATGCAAAATATACAACATAAAAATACAGCAATGAAATATAATGAAAATAAAAATACCAAAAAAACCCAATACAAAATAAAAACGCAATGCAATATAAAATCACAATAATTGAACACAGTGAGCAGGGCCAGTTGCAAAGATTAAAAGGTTTAAAAACACTGGGTGAGATAAGTAATGTAGTGTATTTGGAAGGAGGATCAGATTGGATGAAACAATGGGGTTGAATTGCACTAGAGGATAAAATAAAGTGCACCTGAGGGCATTTTATGCAGGGTTTAGTCAAGATCAGGGATTGTTGTTGATTCATTGAAGGCACACTGGAACAGCCAAATTTTAGGCTCTTCCTGAAGACTGCCAGGGTGGGAGCTTACCTTGGAGGCGTCTACAGACAATGCCAGTTCCTTGGCTTAGAAATGGAGGTGAACACTACCCCCCAGAGACGGACACGACTAGACTTAAAGTCACGGAAAACCTTTACTATCCAAACTTTAGTTCTCCAGATGTTTTGGGCTTAAGATCCCAGTCTTCCTGACTTTGGTCTAGCTGACTGGAGCTTCTGTGAATTGAAGTCCAAAACATCTGGAAGACTTAAGTTTGGAAAGTACTAGTCTAGAAGATAAGCTGTATATCTAAATCTAGGAATGTTGTCCCCAATAATTTAGGAACTGGGAAAGAAAGTACAGAAGGACTTTTTTGATTTAAAAGTCTTTTCCTTTACATGCAAAACATCTATCTATGTATATAATAAAAGTCAGTGTTTGCTGGCGGTGGGTGGTGCGGTGGGAGGAATATGTGCCAGCGTTTCGATTGGCTGCCACTGTGGGATTATTTGCATAAAGGGCTCTGATTGGCCAGCCTCAGAACTCCAACATTCTACGACCCCAGACAGAGGGGATTGGTTACCACTGAAATGGTATTTGCATAAAGGACTCCGATTGGCCATTCACATTCCAACATTCTAAACTGACTCAGGAAAAAGGACAGGCCTCAGGCAGTCAGCCACTGCGGCCCACAGCAATGACGGATCAGGACAAAACTTGGCAAACAAGGGCCCAAAGGCCCACTTCACAACCTGGTGTGGTTTAGGGCAGGATGGGCCACGAATTATGGGATTTGCAATACCTTCACCTTATTCACTTCCCAAACAACACTGTGGCCCCTATGAATCACAGGCCAAGCCCAAAATTGACAGCAAAGCTTCCTTAACTTGATTTTCCTGACTAGGCCCCCAACAGTGACAGAACAAGACCAAATTTGGCACACAAACTCTCCAGGATGCACCCTACATCCTGGTGCAGTTTGAGGGAGGATTGACCATGGATGATGGGACTTGCAGTACTTTAATTCACTTCCTTAGAGCACTGTGGCCCACACCAATGACAAATCAGGACCAAACTTGGCACACAGAGGCCCAATGGCCCACTTTACAAACCTGCTGCAGTTTACGGCAGGATGGCTCACAAATGATGGGATTTGCAGTACCTTCACCCAATTCATTTCCCACAGAACATTGCAACCTCTACAAATCAGAGAGCAGGCCCAAACTTGGCACAGAGAGCCCCCATGACCCACTCTATATGCTGGTGCAGTTTGGAGAACGGGGGACCATGGATGATGGGACTTCCAGTACCTTACCTCACTTCCAGAGACCGCTGCAACCCTCATCCAGAGAATGATCAAGACCAAATGTGACACACACAACCCCCATGACCCACTCTACATTCTGGTGCTGTTTGGAGGGGGATAAACCATGGCCAATGGGACTCGCAGTACCTTCACTAAGTTCCTGAGAGCCACTGCAAGCCACATAAACATCTAATAGGAACCAACCTTGGCACACAATGCCTTCCTCAAATAACCCGGCACCGCCGGGTCCTCAGCTAATTCTATTATAAAAACATGAAGTTCAGTCTGTTGAAAGCTAGATTGCTTTCCCTTCCTTTAAAAAAGTAACACCACTCTGATTAACCTGTAACCTCTCACAAAACAACTTTTCCATCTTCCTGTGCACCTTGAGGCAATGATTAACAGGCAGAACATGAGACTGGCTTTCAATATCTATTAGCGTGACCAGTTTTTTTAAAGTGTTGATAAACATCATTTTATCTTAGAAGGAGCAAAATTCACTTAAGAAGAAGAAGCAGCAGTAGCAGCTACTGCTGCTTTATTTGTATCCTGCCCTCTTTCCCCAAAGGGACTTGGGACACTTACAGAGCAGTGCCTCTTTTGCACACTTTCCTAAGCAAATTCAAGTAGTATGATTGGAAATTAGTGCTAATAGTGTTGGTGTTAGTAGTTTATCTTCACTGAACCCTGCTTTTCCATGCTTTGCAAATTATTTGCACTCCTTTCAACATAGTGCACTTGATGGGTGACTAGCTCACTCACTCCCAGTATGTTTATGAGTGGTTTCGATATGAAAGTGTAACACATATGTAGCGCTTGTCTTTCGGCTTGGGAAAACTTATCTTTTTACAACATATCCAGAGAAGTGATACCTGTTGTTTTTGTGTGCCCTTCAAGTTGTTTCCCAGTTATGACAACCCTAAGGTGAACCTACCACAGGCTTTTCTTGGCAAGATTTTGTTCAGATGAGATTTGCCTCCATCTGAGGCTAAGAGAGTGTGACTTGCCCAAGGTCACCTAGTGGGTTTCCATGGCAGAGTTGGGGATTCAGAATCTGGTCCCTAGCATCTTACCCAATACTCAAATCACTCTTGTTCGTCACATTTTCATTTTCTTTCAATATGTTTTTCAATAAAGCTAATGTCATTTAAAATATTTTCCTTGAGTTTTGCAATTTTATATAAATTATCCACTGAATTCCAATGTTTAGTTTGAAGATAATCATTGGTTTAATCCAGGCATGGGCAAACCTTTATGCCTGGGGGCCGCATTGTGGGCCTGACCGAGAGGGCTGAGCCAGGAGAGAGGGTGGCTGGGGTCAGGGCAGGGTCCGGGCCATCCTCATGTTGTTCTGCCATAAGGATGGGCCGCTTGCCCCATCTTTATGCCAGAAGGAAAATGAGAATGTGGCGACTGCCCCAATCCTCCTCTCTCGATCTTTGGGCTGTCTTCTCGGCATTATGCCACGAGGAGGGTGAGACAGGCAACGGGGGAGAGCACTCTGGAGGTCTCTCAGCCACTGCATGCCTTCCTCGGGCTGTTCTCTCGGCATAAGGATGGGACCACTCAATCATCCTTATGCTGGGAGGAGGATGAGCAATGTGGTGGGCCATCATGTCCTTATGCTAACAGGACAGGGAAAATGAGGAGGGCCTGAGGTAAGTGTCCAGGGGGCCGCATCCTGCCCCCAGGCCTTAGTTTGACCATGCCTGGTTTAACCTGAAGAGAAAGTGCAAGGGGGATTATATGTTCATAACAGTGCAGTGAATTTCTGTCAAGTTTCTTTTCTCATCCTTTCTTTGAAATGCACAGACCATTCCTAATTCCATAGCTAGGACTTTCTGTACAGTGTATGGTATGGTGGCCTAGTTTGAGCATGTCACAAAACCATAATTTTGTGTTAAAGTCTGAAGCACAGCAACATGAAGCAAAGAACATTATAGCCTAAATCCAATTTCTAGCTCCTAGAATTGAACCAGGGACTCTGGTTCACAGTTCTAATTCTTATCTGCTATGCTACATTATAATTTAATAAAATTATTTAAATATTGAAGCACCTGGAAAGACATATTACTTTAAGTTTTATATTTGCATCCTCATTAAATCTGTGTACACAAAATATCTTTTTTTTATAAGAGCACAGAAACAGCAGCCCTAGCTTGGTTTGGTTACTCATTCTGAACAGAGGTGTGCCTATTTATTGTCTTCTGCTATTTTAGGACCAGCTCCAAATCTCTCTTGCAATTTATTACAGAAATTTCTCTGTGGGCCATGAATCGGACATAGCATACATTCTCAGCATTTGCTTACTTTGTCTGGCTCTAACATTAACTGTTTAGTTACCTTAACAAAATGTATTTCTGTTTAGGCATGAGTTTTATGAAATAGCCTATAGGTAGTAATTGCACTGTTATAAAAGAAGTGTTGCTGACAGCTTTATAATCATAGCATTGTTCATACAAATCAAATTAGTGTTTTTTAAATTAATTAAAATTAATAAAATTACGTAATTTGCATCTTGTGTCATTGTATAGACGGGGATGGTGCGTTGTGATACAGCCGTTGGAACACCAGACTACATATCACCCGAAGTATTGAGATCACAAGGTGGTGATGGTTATTATGGAAGGGAATGTGACTGGTGGTCTGTAGGAGTCTTTCTGTTTGAGATGCTAGTTGGTAAGTAGTGAATTCCTCCTGTTCTCTGTGAATTTTTATTATGTGATATTAAATATTTTAAATTGTTATGTATGTATGTATGTTGTGGCATCTAATTGTTGCCAATCTGTACGCCGCCCTGAGATGCCTTTGGGCTGAAAAGAATGGGATAAAAATGCTGTAAATAAATAAACAAACAAACAAATAGATTCTCAAAAGAATGTACTAGGTCAGGGCTGTCCAACTTCTACCGGACCTGTGGCCGGAATTCCAGTTACTGATGACCTGGGGGGCCGAAGGGTCTGCCTCCGCCCCCAGCTCCGCCCCCTCCCCGGCTCCACCCCAGCTCCGCCCCCTCCCAGGCTCCGCCCCTCCCTGGTTCCACCCCTGCCCCTCCCCCTCCCCGGCTACGCCCTCTCCCCGCCTTGGAGGTGTCTGTGGAGGACACCGGGGCTTTGACTTGGAGATAGAGATGAACACCAAAATCCCAGTCTCAAGTCCCAGTCTCTGCTTTGAACTGGATTATATTGCAGTGTGGACTCAGGGCCCTTCACACAGCCATATAACTCAAAATATCCAGGCAGGAAACCCCACAAAACCTGCTTTGAACTGGATTATATTGCAGTGTGGACTCAGGGCCCTTCACACAGCCATATAACTCAGAATATCCAGGCAGGAAACCCCACAAAACCTGCTTTGAACTGGATTATATTGCAGTGTGGACTCAGGGCCCTTCCACACAGCCATATAACTCAGAATACCTGCTTTGAACTGGATAATCGGAGTCCACACTCATATAATCTGGTTTAAAGCAAATAACATGGGATTTTATTCAGATGTGTGGAAAGGAAGTCAAATAAGAAGCCAGGGCCCTTCCACACAGGCCTATAACCCTGAATGATACCGCATAATATTCATTCTGCCTCTGCTAATAATAATAATAACAACAACAACAGGTTCCTGGAGTAGGAGACCTCCAAGGGCCATCCAGGGCCATCCAGTCCAATCTCCTTCTGCCATAAGGGGAAAACACAATCAAAGCATTCCTCACAGATGACCATTCAGCCTCTGATGATAATAATAATAATAATAATTACAATGGGTTCCTAGAATAGGAGACCTCCAAGGGCCATCCAGTCCAATCTCCTTCTGCCATAAGGGGAAAACACAATCAAAGCATTCCTCACAGATGACCATTCAGCCTCTGATGATAATAATAATAATAATAATAATAATTACAATGGGTTCCTAGAATAGAGACCTCCAAGGGCCATCCAGTCCAATCTCCTTCTGCCATAAGGGGAAAACACAATCAAAGCATTCCTCAGCCATGTTGAATCAAACCTAAACTCTCATGAGAGCAACAGAAAGTACTGAACCTTGAGTTTGGGAGTTGTAGTTCTCCTCCATCCAGAGAGGACTGTGGACTCAAATAATGATGGATCAGGACCAAACTTGGTACGAAGCCTCAGAAGAGGAGGAAGCCGGAAAGGGAATGGATGAGCACCCCCCCCCCGTGCTCCGAACTCGGCCCCGCCCCCTTTTCGCTCTGGCCACGCCCCCTCTCGCTTGGTGCACTCTCTCCTTCCCTCTTTCTTTCAAGTGGTGGAAAAGGGAAGGATGAAAGGGGGGAAAGAGGGAGAGAAGGAGGGAGGGAGAGAGAGGGGGGAGGAGGGGAAGTTGGTGGAGGAGGAGGAAGAGAGTCTGCTCCTCCTCCCTGCCCCGCCCCCCCCCCCCCCCCGCCGCGAAAAAAATAAATAAAAAATATTCCAAAAAATATTCCAAAATAATAATATTTTTTTTTAATCTTAAAAAGCAGATATCTTGCAGGAGGGTAGGGGGCCGTGGGGAAGGGGCTGGGGGGCCGTATACGGCCCGGGGGCCGCCAGTTGGACAGCCCTGTACTAGGTAACTGATGTCCTGAGAGGATAGGAATTATTTTTGTTCCACTTGGTTCTAGTTAAACTTTTTATACCAGAGACTGGGTTCTTATATTATGAGGGTGGAGCTGCCTAAGAAGGCAAGGAGAATTTAATGGAAAATATTAACTACTCTGTTCCAAACTCTTCTTCTGTAATGTCGACGAGTTACTGAAATAATGTGATGAAATACCATTACTCACATCCTTTGCAGCAATGTAGTCTCCTTTATAGCAAGCCCCGTGCTTCATGTGTTTCTCTCTCTCTCTCTCTCTCTCTCTCTCTCTCTCTCTCTCTCTCTCTCTATATATATATATATAAACTGTGAAAACCCCAACAATATAGTTGGGTAAGTGAATCATGTTTTCCCGAGTAAGAAAACTGAGATACACCTTGCCTCAAGAGATAATCACCAAATTAATAGGATCATGTATGTTTTAGATACGTGAAGCATCCGCACTATGCATGTGGAATGTATTTGTCATTCTTCACTAATTACAGATTGTGTGTGTCTTATCTAAAATGCTCGGGGCCAGAGGTTTTACGTATTTTTCTCTGATTTTGGAATACTTTGTATGGTATTTGCATTTACATAGTGAATGCAGGATGGAAAAGTCATGCACCAAGAACCAGCTGTGTTTTTCCTCAAGTGTTATCAGCCCATATTCCACAACTTTAAGAAAGTAGCCATGGTGGAAGGGGCCCCCACTCCTAAGTCTTTTTTATTATTTCTCAACTAGATGGTGGTGTTGACCAATGGGGTCACCTCACATGTGCCACCGTGGTTGATTCCTGGGTGCCCATCCTTCTATGGCAGTGTGGAAGGCAAACACAGAAGCATCAAGATATAAGGAGAAGCAGGGCTATTAATAATAATAAAACTTTTTTGGTTTACCGCCCTATCTCCCCGAAGGGACTCAGGGTGGTTTCCGACATATAAGGCAAATATTCAATTGCCAGGAAAAAAAGCCATACTGACAATTACATCAAAATAAACATATTCGACAATATAACACAACCTAATTTAACTTAACGAACAAAATAACAACTAAAAGCATCATAAAATACCAAAATCCTGTTAAACACACTAGAAAATAAAATAAATAAAAACCCATTTCATTGTAGCTCCATCAGTAGAGATTCAGCAAACCAATGGCCAGGATTACAAAATAAACGTGGCCAACTATAAAAGGGCTGGACAAGAGATAGTGCAAACAGCGTATCATCTGGTTGGGGAAGTCAATGAAGTGCAGGTCAGAGTGCTATCTGGCTTCCTAGGGATTGGGCCTAGGGAGTAATCATTCCCGAAAATTTGCTGGAACATCCAGATTTTCAGATCCCTAAAAAAGTAGGACAGTGTGGGGGCTTGCCTAATCTCCCTGGGGAGGGTGTTCCAAAGATGGGAGGCCACCACCAAGAAGGCCCTCTTGTTGCCACCAACCATGCTTGTGGTGGAAGCGAGAGGAGAGCCTCCCTGGCAGATCTTTGAGCCCCTGCTGGTTCATAGGGGGAGATGCGATTCCAAAGATAGGCAGGGCCTTTCAAACCATTTAGGGCTGTGTAGGTCATAACCTGCAAAGACCGGAAACTTACCAGCAGCCAGTGGAGCTACTTTAATACGGGTGTCGCATTAGATGTGCCCTTGCAAAATGTGGACTTCTTTATTCTTGTAAGCCACTACTCTGTTGAAAATGTAGAAGGTTTCTAAGCCATGTAAAGCAGGTCTTGAGGACTCTGGCTGGCCTGATGCAGTTGGGGATTATCCCTCTTCCGTTTCTGCAGAAGGAAGCAGTTCTTTTAGTAGAATGACCACTACCCATAATTGAGGCTGAACATAGTACTAAATTGTGATTTTGTGTTACATGCATTAAGCTTTCATATACCTTGGGCTTGCTTGTGAGTTCCCCCTTTCTGTTCCTCTCATTAAAATATCAAAATGGACATTGGAAGTATTCAGCGGAGTATTCATAGTATCTGATTAATTATATAACCTGCTCTAGATTAAGAAATCACAGATTTGAAACTGTTAAGAAACCTACTTTAAAGCAGTTGAAAGAAACACTAAGGAGTTTTACATTTCAAACCAAACAAAAACCAGCAGTATGAAAGCTCAGAGTCAGAGACATGACCTTATTGGGTGCCAAATGTTTGAGGGAATGCCCACGTTTTAATTTGGCTTTGACACAGAGGCCATATCAATGGTAGTTGAACCTAAGTGAAGGTCATCTCAATACCCATTTGCTAAAGTTGAGGATACCCTTTTCTGTGTGTCCATGCAATATGCTATTTCCAGTGGTGGGACATCAAACAGATTCCTACCACAGATCAGTGGGTGTGTTGAGATGCACTCAGATATCTAGGTCCTAAGATAGCTAGAACTTTGAAAGTCATGATCAGTCCCTGGAACCTACAGTAAATTCCTTCTTGCATATGAATTCAAGAAAAAAAATTAAAAACCACAATTGTTGCAGTACAACTTGATCCTGGCTTCTTTCAACTAATAGTTAAAATGTGAGACTATGTAATTTGGAAATGGTTGCTCTTGTTTTTGATCTGTTCTTTATTACTTACATAAGAAGAGAGAAGTGAGTGAAATGTTGAAGCGAGTTTCTTCTTTTAGGAAGTCTAACCATCATGTAGTGTTAAGTCAGAAAACCCCCATTAGCTTTTTGGACAAGGTTCACAGAGCCGTTCTTCTGCCCAGCTTCTGTCAAATTGTCAAATGACTTGCTGCTACTTCCTGGAGGGAAAGAGAGGGGAGAAGGGAGGCAATTCAGATCGTAAAGTACTTGGTGTGCTGTGCTCTTGGAAGAAGGAAAAGATAGATCACCTCCATTTAAAAGCATGGTCTCATTTCTTCCCCTGACGGAGCTGAGACCAGCAGCTTCTATGGTCCGAATTGTCTCCCCCTTTCTCCGTGTAAGCAATAACACACGTGGAGCTACATGTACATGTAAGATCTCAGCCATTGTATGTATTCTAGACCTATGTACATTGGGTACTTGGTTTATCGTTTCAAATTATGTTGGATTATCTGATTTCACCTTTAGTAATTAAATATCTGTAATTAATGCTTGTGCGTCTTCAATTTAATTTCAGGAGATACTCCATTTTATGCTGATTCATTGGTTGGAACATACAGTAAAATAATGGATCACAAAAATTCATTGCACTTCCCAGAAGATGTGGAAATCTCAAAGCATGCAAAGGATCTTATCTGTGCCTTTTTAACAGACAGGCATGTAACATGGTTTTTTTCTCTCTCAATAAACTGGACTTTTTGCCTCAAACTTTCCTGCCAGAATATGTTTTCGGGATAACTTTGTATACAAAAAAAAAGAGTGTGACAGATGAGTTTCCATGTGTAAGAAACATGAGATGCACATTTACAACATAGTTAGCAGCATTGGCAGTGTTCATTAAATGCTGCATGCTTAGCAAATAGTTAATTGGGGAGATAATTGGCACGGTCATTTCAGCAAGTCTTCATATCCTCAGTAAGTATTCAAGGCACATTCATAAGAACAATCTGGAGTAGGAGGTGACCAGTAATAATTGGGAGGAGAAAAAAGAGGGAGAACTCTGTTTTGCTCTTTTGACTGCTACTTTTATCTGCTTTGTACAGAGAAGATGGGAATGTTATGTGGAGGAATGGCCCCAGAAGGAGGGTGTTTTTTTGTTTTTGTTTTGCTGATATTTACTTTCTCAGGCAGCTGGACTCCAGCACAATCCAGAGCTTTGCCCGGTCCTGCTTTGGGAAGGGTTGAGATGGTAGAAATGGATTTGGGATAGAGAGCAGTGAATACACTCAGCCTACCCCTATTTCTGGACCTATTTAGAAAGCTTGGCTAATGACCAGCTAAGAGGGATGATCTTTTTCTATTCATCACTTCCTGGATGTTGATTAGATCTACTGAAATGCATTTAGCTCAAAAGTGTTATCTATGCCCCATTGAATTACAATAAGTTGGGGGAAAATCCATAATTTTAAGTAGGCATTACTTTTCAAATATCAGATGAGGCCTTTTTTCCTGTCATTTGATTTTTTAAATTGAAATGTTTATGCAATGAATTGAATTGAGATCTCAGATTACGTGCAGAAAGTACAAACAATTAAAAGCAATATAGCAGAGCTTTACACTGTAGTCCAGTGGTTCTCAACCTGTGGGTCCCCAGATGTTTTGGTCTTCAACTCTCAGAAATCCTAGCAGCTGGTAAACTAACTGGGATTTCTGGGAGTTGTAGGCCAAAACATCCGGGGACCCACAGGTTGAAAACCACTGGTGTAGTCAATGATTTCAGAAACTTAATAATCCTAAAAACTTAAACAAAAAGCCACATATTTAATCTTGTGTCAAAATATGGAGGTTTTACCCGTTCTTTCTTCTACAATGTAGTTTACAGCATGTGGTATGCATTGGTACTAACCAGAGCTGACCCTTGGTTATCAAGACAGGATATAGTGCTTTAGCAAAGGGTAAAACTGGGCTCAGATAGTCTGATGCATGGAGTGTAATTTGGATCTCGAGTGACAGAGGTGAATTCAGAAGTACTCAAAAGCTGTGCACTTGCCCCTTCTGATGTGGGTGCCCCATCCAGGCTCGGGTCATTTTGCCTGCTCCTGGTTCAGTCAAGCAAGCAAGGAGCTTCCATCCCTTTACTTCACCATTAGAGACGCAACAAGGCTACCCACACCTGTCTTGCTCCAGCAAAGGGCCTCCATCGCTTTACTCCAGGCATGGACAGACTGCGTAGCTTTTCAGCCAAGCATGGAGCCTCTGTCCTTTTACTCCATTGAGAGCGACGTGGCTGACTGGCATGTCTCAGCAGAGTAAAGAGACAGCAGCCTCTTGCTCTGCCAAGCCAGGCATAGGAAGCCAGGCTATGCCTATTCGGTGGAATGAAGGGACGACCCCCTGCTTCTTGGCAGGGGGTTGGACTGGATAGCCCATGAGATCTCTTCCAACTCAACAATTCTATGGTTTTATGAAGGCCTCTTACTTGGTTGAGGTAGTGGAGTAAATTAATTGAAATGGTGAGGAAGGACCTCAGCCGGTAATGGCAAGCCAAACTGCAGGTATCAGCCTTGGGATATGGACACCGGACTGCACTTTTAATTTCTGCTCCCTTTTCACCTATTGCATATATCTTACTATTTATGTTAATTGTCTTGTTAAGTAAATTTATTTAAAACAGGCCACTTTAAAACATATACAATTGCAACTGAAAACACTTGAAGTGGAAAGGAGTGAGTTATCTGTCTTGGGAATATGCTACCTCTCCCACACAAGTGCGTTCTTGTGTGAGATTTTAGCAACACACCTAAAAAACTGTTTTGAAGAGAAATGAGTGTGTCACATTCATAGTTGTTCCATTGTACATTTTTATGGGAAAGTGTGCACATGCATGCATATATGGGTGTTTTTAGAGGCAAATGATACAATTTTTGAAATACTTACTTTAGGAGGGTTTGAACAACTCCTCTATGTTTGGAAGCCAGGTCTTTGGTCACTTATATCCAGATGTTTGTATTGCGGTTTGGCAAACCATAGGTTCACATTTTTTAGAAGAACATTTTTCCTCTGCATTCCTTTCCTGCATAACCCAATTGGAAATATGTTTTACTCCACACGTGGCAGACAGACAGAGACTTCCAGCTACTTCATTTTCTGTATATGAAAGCTCTGAGAAATGTAACAATGTACGCAACAGGGGGATTCAAACTAAATTTTAATGAAAAAGCACAACTATATCAAATTTATTCAGTGTATAGGCATGCTCAGCACTTGCATAGAATGTAGAAATGCATTAATTGCAAACGGAAAGCTATTGACTGCAGTATATAATGTGATTTAATTGCTTTGTTTAGGGAGGTGCGTCTCGGGAGGAATGGAGTAGAAGAAATTAAATCGCATCTGTTCTTTAAAAATGATCAATGGGATTGGGGTAGCATTCGAGACAGTAAGTACTTTTAAAAATTTACTCATTGCAGTTTTGTTTTAGTTTGCATGAATTTTACACGTGCAAGAGCGCTTTAAAAATCCAGACAGAAACATGATTTTGTGACTGTATATTTGTTTAATGGTTTATTCTAGCTGCTATGCACGTTCCCTGCTGAGCAAATTGGGTCTTTGGACTATAATAAAGATTGATTGATTGGTAGCTGAGTTATAGATCGGGGAAGCCACTAAAATAATCAGGCTTATGCATTTTGTCATGATTGTGTTAGTCCTTGTAATTATCGGTTGTAGTTAATGTGGCCAGTGTGATATACTCAAAAATCTCATTTGTGTGCAGGCATCCCCATTGTCTTTAGAGGCAGACACATGTTTGCATTGCTTGGGGGTCCATATGTTGCTTTGGGGCAGATCTGTGTTCATTCTCATGCTCTTGGCATAATACTACTAGAGGATTTGGATTGAGGGGACTTAGTGGTAATAATGCGTGGCTGCAAAAATGGTAGAGCCCTTAACCAAATAATTGTTTGTAGTCCCTGGAATGTGCTGAGACATCAGAAATTAGAAAATTTCAATGACAATATGTTGTTGAAGGCTTTCATGGTTGGAATCACTGGGTTGCTATGAGTTTTCCGGGCTGTATGGCTATATTCCAGAAGCATTCTCTCCTGACGCTTTCCCCACATCTATGGCAGGCATCCTCAGAGGTTGTGAGGTCTGTTGGAAACTAGGCAAGTGGGGTTTATATAGCTGTGGAATGTCCAGGGTGGGAGAAGGAATTCTTGTCTGCTTGAGGCAAGTGTGAATGCTGCAATTGATCACCTTGATTAGCATTGAAAAGCCTTGCAGCTTCAAGGCTTGGCTGCATCCTGCCTGGGTGAATTATTTGTTGGGAGGTGATTAGCTGGCTCTGATTGTTTCTTATCTGGAATCCCCCTCTTTTCTGAGTGTTGCTCTTTTTTTTTACTGTCCTGATTCTAGAGTTTTTTTTATAATGGTAGCCAGATTTTGTTCATTTTTATGGTTTCTTCCTTTGTGTTGAAATTGTCCATGTTTTTGTAGATTTCAATGGCTTCTCTGTGTAGTCTGACATGGTGGTTGTTAGAGTGACCCAACATTTCTGTGTTCTCAAATAATATGCTGTGTCCAGGTTGGTTCATCAAGTGCTCTGCTATGGATGACTTCTTTGGTTGAGTTAGTCTGCAGTGCCTTTCATGTTCCTTGATTTCTGTTTGGGCAATGCTGCGTTTGGTGGTCTGTATGTAGACTTGTCCATAGCTGCATGGTATATGGTAGACTCCTGCAGGGGTGAGAGAATCCTCTTGTCCTTTGTGGAACGTAGCATTTGTTGGATGTTCTTAGGGGGTCTGTAGATAGTTTGTAGGCTGTGTTTTTTCATCAGCTTCCCCATGCGGTCAGTTGTCCCCTTAATGGACAGGAGTAGCAGACTGTGACACTATAGCTGAGCCCTTAAAGAAGAGGCTAACGAGCCACCTGCTGCTTCCTTTTTGTGAATTGCATAGCATACTCTAGATCAGCCTGAAATTACCCATGTGCTTTGAGGTGGTTGGACAAAACACCTACCATGTCGGGTTTATTTACCCAAATGCTTATTCTTAAGATCCAGCATGAATGCATTGGTTTGACAGAAGCTTTCAGAACAGTTTGAGTTCTGCTTTCATTTGCTGAAAACATTTATGCCGATTGGCGTAAATCAGGATAAAGGATTGGTTGTTCCAAAGCCCATTTAGTCATTGGTTTGGCAAGAGAAATACGAACATAATTGTTCAGATTATTATTTTGGAGCTGTTTCAGTCCTTCCCAGCAGGTAGCACAAGAATTGTGCATTGCAGCCATCCTAGTTTGCCTTTTTGAATTAACCCCCATCGCATGGATACTGAGAAATGTGAGCAGGAGAAGGCTTGCAGAAGAGAACTCCTGCTTGCAGTCTTCTGGATGTCTTGAACATCCTCTTCAGATGCTTATTTGTTCAGATTGCTTCTGCCCAAAGTTGAGCTGTTCCTGCTTCCCACAAGTTCCTCCCCAACCATGTTCTTCAGAAGCATATTCTTTCCCTCTCATTAAATGTTTTGGGATGTGGAAAAACAGTCTTGTTTCACTTGCAATTCTCGGGATCTAAGCTCCTCTTTTGCAAGACCTCTGAATAAGGAGGACCCTGGTATGCTGTAGGACATAGCAAGCACCTTACACAGAGCATTTAGTTTTTCAAGTCAAAAAAGAAGATAGTGTACAAGTTAATGGGAAGCGCATATTGTTCTAATACAGTTTTCTGACTTTCCATTCTAGCTGCAGCACCAGTTGTCCCTGAGCTGAGTAGTGACATAGATAGCAGCAATTTTGAAGACATTGAAGATGATAAAGGAGACGTCGAAACTTTCCCCGTCCCTAAAGCCTTTGTTGGAAACCAGTTGCCTTTCATAGGATTTACTTACTTTAGAGACAACCTGTATGTGAGATACCAGTAAAAATGCTCATAATAATAACACTTGCTTCTATTGTCAGAATTGTGACAGAAATATTATTTCAGTAGTTTTGATTGTACTTCGAAGTTTCCATGCTACTTCCATTACACAAGGCAACAAAGTCAAACTTTTTGCAATAATTAGAAATGAGAGTAGCACAGTTTAAATCAATTTTTCATGCTAATTTTAAATATGTCTTTATTTTCCTCCATCACATCAGCTTTTAAAAATATAATTAATAGTACATTATAGCAGACTACTGTAAAGTGTACACATTTCACATCATATTTGTGTAACACCCTCTTAACATTTCGTAAAAAAGTAAAAACTTGGTTATTTGAGCAGGCTTTTCCAAACGCAGTGTAGCTATGACCTCTGATCTTGAAATGGCTGGACAATGCGACTGGACAATGAATTGGTAATGAAATGTGGAGGAGTTATGGTTTAATTATGTTTTATTGAATGTATGTGATTTTTATCTGTTTTTATATTATTATTTTATTTTATTATGAGCACTGAATAGTGACGCTTGTAAATGCCATGAGTCGCCCTTGGGCTGAGAATGGTGGTATAAAAATGAAGTAAATAAAAAAAAAATAACACAAGCCAACAAGTATCATTTTAGCTCATTCTTACAGAGCTTTTTCGCTGAATACATATCTGTGTTTCTTTTTTTTCTATCATGTGTAGTTTTTGTGATGAGCATAATCAAATAATTAATGAATTTATGGACTGATATCAATAGAATCTAATTGAGAAAAAATAAACATCTGAATTCAGTGCAAAAACTCGATAAGAATGACTTTAAATTTATGTCTGATGAAAAATACTTGTTTGCTTGTGTTATTTTTGACAGGGAGGTGTAGGGAAGAATGCAGGCAGAATAGGCAGTGTCAGAAAAGTTTACTTTCATAGTAAACTATGTATTTTGAGCCTATATGTAAACGTATTAAAATACATGAAGAAATGTGTCCAGCATAGGGGTTTTTTACATTCATTTTTATGTGAGTTGGAGCAGGGCTGTCCAACTTCTACCAGCCCAAGGGCCGGAATTCCGGTCACTGATCACCTGGGGGGCCGCAGTGTGAAAATAAATAAAAATAAAATAAAAAAGGAAGAGAGGAAGGAAGGAAGATGGGTAGAGGGAAGAAATGAGGGAGGAATAAATGCAAGAATAAAAGGAAATAAATAAAATAAAAAAATAAATAAAAATAAAAAAAAAAAAAAAAGCAAGAATAACAGCAGGGAAGGAAGGAAGGAAGGATTGAAGGAACGAAGGAAGGAGCCCACCCCAGCAAAACAGCCCTCTGCTTCAGCCTACCTTAGTTCGGTATCCTTCCCAAACGATCGCTGCCCAAACGGAGCTCCACACATCCTTGCTCCGGTTCGGCTTCTCTCTTCCAATGAGGATCCAGGAGCCGGAGCACGAGAGAGAAGAAAACACAGAGGCAGGAGCCGAAGAGACAGCAGAAGAGTACTTCCTGTACTCTTCTAGTCTCAAAGGAAATGGCGCCGCGGAGGGGAAGCTGGGACTTGTAGTCCTTTGGCTCCACGACGTCATTTCCTGTCCTGGCTCATTTCCTGTCTGCTGAAGAGCCAGGACAGCTAATGGCGGACAGCTGTGCCGCCGCTACAATTTTTTCTTTTTTTTAAAAAAAAACCAGCTGATTTCTTGCAGGAGGGTAGGAGGGCCGGATCCAAGGGGCTGGAGGGCCGTGTGCGGCCCCCGGGCTGCCTGTTGGACAGGCCTGAGTTGGAGAAAGGGTCTGCCTCTTTTTGCTATAACCGAAAAGTCTTTGGGTCAATTACAATGAACAGAAAGAGAACTAGTCCTGAACAAAACTGCCTTCATTCTGAGAGGAGCCTAGTGGGGATTAAGACTTGAGAGAATTGATTAAAATGAGTTGATTGGCATAGTTGCTGGATTTTTTGAGAACTTGAGTTGTTTTCAACAGGTTGCTAAGTGACTTTTCTGAGGTCTCTAGAGAAGCCGAACCCTGCAATAACAATGGAGCAAGGAAAAATGAACTAAGGAAAAATGAGGCAAGTACTCTCTGTTTAATAAGTGCTAAATAAATACACATAAGGAATTTGTTATGCATAGTGGGTTCTTGGACTGAGACATATATTATATTTTAAAGTTTAAAATAGTTAGAATTAACTGAATAAATCAGGAACAACTTGTGAATAGTCCCATTATAGTGACTGGAACTGTTGGTCATTATATGGTTATTGTGTTCAAAAGACCAGTGGTTCTTAGAAGAATTTGAAGTAACAATCTTAAATCTAAAACACCGAGATAGTCAGTCTACTAGAACGTTTGGAGAATATAGCTGGGAAGACTTGTTTAAATTAACTGCACTTACCTGATTTTTTGGGTTTTTTTACAGGACAACGAAGAGGTAAGCACATGATCTTAAACTATGGATTGCATTTTTAATGGAATGACATTTAAAGAATCCATTTTAGTAGCTAAATATTAGCCGTCTTAAATATGGGCTTCAAATTTTAAAATAAACAGTATATAGAAGAGGATTTTATGTGACATTGGGGTAAAGTACTAGAGAAAGTGTTTATTTAACTTTTCCGATTTGCCAGTTATTTTTATGCATTCACATTTTGAAAAGTGGTACAAAGTATATCATTTTGATATACTTATTATCTGGATGAATTTTTTTGTAGCATACCTGATTTTTAGACTACTAGTCTACAAAATAGTATGGAGACTATTGAAGAAGGTTTTATAGTATTTAGCAAACTTTCAGCAGTATATTAGTTGAATTTTTCCCAGTTAAAATACAGAACTTGAATGTGCTTATGAAATTCGTATTGTATAAAATAATATGGCGTTTCAACTTAAAGCATTTTGCTGCGGGCCATATAACATGCATCTAGTCATGCAGTAAATTATTAATGGAGAGCCAGTGACAATACCCATCTCAACACATCTTGACATGAAAGGTTTGACGTGATAGGTTTACCTTAGAGCCATCCTAATATTGGAAATGACTTGAAGACACACAACAATGGCAAAATTATCGATGAAACTCTCTGTTTAATAAGTGCTAAATAAATACATATAAGGAATTTGTTATGCATAGTGGCATTTGCAACTTCTATTTTTTTTCAATTGTGCAAAGTTAGATATGTACAAGGGCTTCAGACATAAATGGTTCCGAGTTCTGCCTTGCTTTGTCTCATATATTTCGTAAATACACAATCTACATATGAAATGTTACCATGCATCACCCTAGTGTTCCACAGACTGCTAGCTGCGGTATCAAAGGCCCCTTCCACACAGCCATTTAACCCAGAATATTAAGGTAAAAAATCCCATAATATCTGTTTTGAACTGGGTTATCTAAGCCCATACTGCCGTATATTCCAGTTTATAGCAGAAAATATGGGATTTTATTCAGCTGTGTGGAAGGGTTCTTGGAAAACACATGAAGTATTCACAACTAAATATAACTTTCAGCTGTATCTACAGTAAGATATGATATAGAAATATTTTTTGGCTCTAATTGATTGATAGATTTATTCATATAAGCTAACTTTTCCCATTGGGCTCATTTTGAAAAATAGGATGAACTGGGCTTTTTTTTTCTTTTCTGTTAGTTTGCACAGTTTCAGGAAAAAATAAACAAATTAGAAGATCAGCTTCATAATGAAGTACAGACCAAAGAGGAGCTCGAGCAAAAATGCAGGTAGAATTTTATTTCTTTTCTGCTTGAAAGAGTTCTCAATCAAAAAAATATAATGCGGTATCAAATGCACAACAGTGTCTATACAGTGGTTCTCAACCTGTGGGTCCCCAGGTGTTTTGGCCTACAACTCCCAGCAATCCCAGTCAGTTTACCAGCCATTAGGATTTCTGGGAGTTGACGGTCAAAACATCTGGGGACCCACAGATTGAGAACCACTAGTCTATAAGAACAACTGTACCAGGTGTATATCTGATAAACGATATATCGGTATCTCATGATTCCTAGTATATCTTGGGCTTAATACACTTCCTGGAAAAAGGCTTCCCATGTGGCTCATGGGAATATCATTCTTGCCCATCTCATACCTGCTCAGGCCATGTGATTGATTCTTCCTTCCACATCAACAACCACAAATGTCTTGATTCTGTATTAACTTAACTGTTTTGTTTCTTATCAAATTTAGCAAAGGAAACTAATTTTCAATTAATTATGTTCCAAATATATTTATCCTTTTTCTAGTTCTTGCTATTTTCCCTTTTAGTCTGCCTATGCATTTATGAGTAGAATAATGGTATTAGAAATAAAGTCCATATGTTCTCATCCACCCCCTCACCACTTAGCTTAGGTCAGTTTTTTGGCAACTGTTCTGTCCAAAACCTTTGAAACTCATAAAAATTAGTGAGGTTTGTCTTTCTTTTTATATAACGTAGGATCTGCTAATAAGCTTCATGCATGGATTGTTCTTGTTGTACGGAGGATTTTCCAGTAGAGAAAAGAAGTGACTCTTACTTTGTGCATTATTCCATAATTTTCCTGTAATGTTGATTTTGCTACTTCCCCAGAACTATTCATAATCGCCTAGAGAAGATAATAAAGGAGTTGGATGAAGAGGTAAACCATTATCTGTTTTTAGCATTTCTTCAGTCTCTCCCTCATTTTAAAAAAAAATCTTCAGTTACAGTATATTGATGAAAGAGTAGCAAACTTTTATATATTGTGTAATCAGTGTTGGTGTATCTATTTTGGCTTAGACAGTTTCTTGTTTTGGAAGTTTGAGTTTTCATTCTTCCCTGCTAAATTTGATAGGAAATTGATAAATGACTATAGCCAATTCGACAGGATAGTGTGACATTTATAAGCACAATAGTCTCAGCGAAGTGTGTGAAGTTTTAGAAATTTCAGACTTAGGGGATGCATTAGAAATATATTGAAATTTGGACAAAACATCTGATTTGGGGGCACATTATATCCCTTTATATAATCCATGAAGATTTGGGAGAACCCAAGCTAGTTTCAGAGGGTGCATCTATGCTTTAAAATTAATTCAGTTTGACCACTTAAATTAGCATGAATGAATGCAGTAGGCTCCTGTGAGTTGTAGTTTTACAAGGACTCTAGCCTTCGCTGACAAAGAGTGCACAAAACTACCAATCCCAGGGCTCCATAGTATCGAGCCATGGCAGATAAAGTAGTATCACTTTGACAATTCTTAAATGTCGAGCCAGCCAGAGTGATTTGTTGACTCTTGTTGCTTTCTGCACAAACCCTAAATCTAGCTATTTGTGAGTCATTCATGGTCCAATGAACTTTCCTGATAAATGGGATTAATGGAAGAAGAGTATGAGAAAGAGTTATATCTCACCCTTCTTGTATTGACTTCCGTGCAACTGAAGAATATTGTACATTTGGTCTTCACATCAATGCTCTGATATGGCATGTTTAGGGTGGGTTTTTTTGCAATTCTCATAAATAGAATTCTGTGACTGTTTTGCTGTTTCGAAATTCTGTGGTGTTTGCAAATTTGCATGAGCACATCTGTCGAGCGTTATGTAGCATATTTACTGTAGCCAGATGAGAAACATGTTTAGCTAGGTTGGTGCATTAATTCAATTTGATGTGCTCCCTGTTGTAACTTTTGGAAGATGTCCTCAGACTCCAGACATTTTCCTTTAAAAGAAATATGTCTTCTGTTCTTCAATGTATATGTCTAGGCAACCTCAAGAAAAAATCTAGAATCTGCCTTAAGACAGTTGGAAAGGGAGAAAGCTCTTCTTCAGCACAAAAATGCAGAATACCAGCGGAAAGCAGAACACGAAGCAGATAAAAAGCGCAATCTGGAAAATGATGGTATAAGGACAAAAATTATAGATCGGTTTCTTTACAGGGGTGGTGGTAGGGAGAAGAGGAGGTACAAAATTGTCTCCTTGCTGCTTGACCTTTGTTAGAAATCGACTATGAGTCTGCATTGATTTGTTGTTTCTATTACAGTTAACAGTTTGAAGGACCAGCTAGAAGATTTGAAAAAGAGAAACCACAACTCTCAAATATCAAATGAAAAAATCATTCAGCTACAAAGACAGGCAAGCCATCTGTTTGTTTTTCTGAAGAATAATTTAGTATCCCCATTAGGGAAAAATTGTGTTGACAAACTTTGCTGCAATAATGCCACCTTGGACACACTTTAAAGTTTTTCTTCTTTTGTTGATGTGTATCTGTTGGTGTTTTTTTTTCATGGTTCAATAGCTGGATGAAGCCAATGCTTTGCTGCGCACAGAGTCTGATACGGCAGCCAGGCTGAGGAAGAACCAAACAGAAAGTGCAAAGCAGGTCCAGCAGCTGGAAGCTAATAACCGCGATCTTCAAGATAAAAACTGTGCCCTGGAAAATACTAAGCTTAGGCTCGAGAAGGACTTCCTCAATCTGCAGTCAGTTCTAGAATCCGAAAGAAGAGATCGGAGTCACGGGTCAGAGATTATCAGTGATCTACAAGGTATGAAAGCTGGGACCTTAAATAGGAAATGATGCATGGCTGCCTTTTTAGAATTGGGATTTGACTAGGTTTCCTATCATAATATTTATAATTGTGTAATTGGTCCCAAAGTTCTATCTGATATTGTTGCTAGGTTATTTGAACTCCTTTAAGAGACTTGGAAAATACATACTTTCTTTTTTAAAAATCCATTCACAAAATGCTATACTTTATATGGTGTGTTTTATACAGTCTTTTTTCTGTTTGATTTATCCATCTTTTCCTTAGGCCGCATATCTAGCTTAGAAGAAGAAGTAAAAAATGGGAAGACCGCATTAGCTAAAATGGAGACAGAGAAAAGGCAATTACAAGACAGGTTCACAGATCTGGAAAAGGTATGCACCAGTGTTCATGGCTTGGAAACATATTCATTTGCTCTGATAGCATACATAGTAGAGTTGGGACCAAATCACTGTTAACGAAAACATTTGTAGTTTTCGGATGGCCATTTTCGTGTAATTTTCGAAAACAGAAAGGGGAAGAGAGAGACGAAAAGGCCAGTGAAATGAATTCAGAGAGACCATATTTTTGGAAAGAGTTAAGTCCACAAAATACCTGAGGCAGGGGGATCTGTGGCATCTTTTTCTCTCTCTGGCAGAAAGTTCCCTCCTTCTCCAGAGAGAGCTTTCCCAGTGGCACCAGCATAGAGTTGCCATCGAAAGTTCCTTTTGGAGCATGATGGGGGTTGAATTTGTTCTCCCTCTGTGTCTCTCAGCCAATATAATGCCTGTGGTGTTCATGCTGAGAATGGACACAACCAATTCCGAGAACCCTCTCTTGCAGTTTGTCTTATTTTTAAAAACGCTATGTTTAAAATTTTAAATGATTCTTTAGAAAAACAGTAGATTGGTGAATTGTTTTGAAACTTGGCAGGCCTGCAATTGTAAATGGGGCCTACAACTGAGGTAGGTTTCATGCAGATAGGTCTTCAAATGGCTGAGGATTGAGCCTTTAAAGTTTCCCATTGTAGCCAATGGGCCAAATCTCCAAATGAAATGGAAAACACCCCTCCCCTTTCGGGTAACTTTCTGGTAAACAAAATGAGGGATCAGATAGAAACTGACCTGGAAACGGTATGCCTTTTGGCCTGAATGCACATGATTAATACATAGTAAGGATATAGAGATACAATTAGTGACTGGTGGTTTCCTCTCAATGTATGTATAATATTGAGTTTCCACTGTGTTCTGTTTTACTTATGACTCCTTATGTAAAGACATGTGTTCCTGGGCAGATAATATCCACGCTATAGTCTATTTGAGAAAACATGATTTCTTGATATACTCTTAATCTGTTATCTATTATATTTCATCTCCAGAGTAATTTTGTAATCATCACCCTCTTCTGCATATACCAATGTTGTTTGGCATATGTTGTGTGGGGTTTTGTTTTATACAACATCACAAGGGTATCTCTTGCAGCTTTTCTCTTTTCCTGCAAGCAACTGAGTGAACTAAGAACCTTTTGGGCTAATATCAAATGTGGTTTGGCTTAGATGTTCAGGCAGTATATAAAGTTCATACACAGAGAACTATAATGCAAATTGGGGATGGGAGTTATAAGCATTAATAATAATTAGGTTACCTGTGGCAGATTAGACTAGCATCGGCAATTCTGGCCAATTCTGACTACCCTTTTAGGCAAACTGCACCTTTTAAAGCTTCCCTCCCCCCCCCCCCCAGAAACTGAAATATTAGGATATGGGGACGTGGACCCGCATGTGCAAAGAGTATCAAGGATGCCATTTCACTCAGTATTGATACTGTCCAATTCTCAGCAAACTGCTGTGTATACTTCACTTGCTGTATAGACGTGCTCAACTATCTCATGCTTTTTGTCTTAAATATCTCTTTTTTCCTTCGTGCTCCAATAGACATTTTGATTGGATGGATAGATCTGAGATTTCTCAGTGACAGCTGTTTTAAGCAGTACAATTAGCATATTAAATGTATGTCATATTTAATCTGTCAAGAAATGAAAAGATTAGAAACCTTGAGTCAGATACCATTTCCACACCTGCAGTAGTTATCATAATGTATAGCATATAGCTGGATGATATGCAAACAATTACACTTTTTTGACTTAACAGGAGAAGAGCAACATGGAAATCGATATGACATACAAGCTCAAAGTCACGCAGCAGAACTTGGAACAAGAAGAGGTTGAACACAAGGCAACAAAAGCTCGGCTAGCAGACAAAAACAAAATCTATAAATCCATTGAGGAAGCCAAATCTGAGGCCATGAAAGGTAGGTATTTGATGCCATTTATCTATAGCTTGCATCCAGTTACTAGTCACAATGAGAATAGGCTAACTGAATCAAAAGGGGATAAATCAGCATTTATATCAATTCCATTGATTTGGCAAATATACTCAAATTGTGATGATCAACTGTATTGAATTCTGTAAATTCATTTACATATACATTATACTTATATCTTTCTTTTTCTTTTTTTAGCTTTTCAGTGATTATGTAAGATAATTTAGTCTACCCAACTAGTATCCTACTTCATTGGAGATTGATTTTTTGCATCTCAAATCAGATTTTGTGGTCAAGATGGCTAACTGATTGCTAATAAGCTACTAATTAGTTAATATTGGAGCCCCCAGTGGCATAATGGGTTAAACTATTGTGCTGACAGAACTGTTGACCAAAAGATCAGCGGTTCAGATCCGGGGAGTGGGGTGAGCTCCTGTCTGTCTGCCCAACTTCCCATGCAGGGACATGAGATAAGCCTCCCACAAGATGGTAACACATTCGGGCATCTCCTGGGCAACGTCCTTGCAGACAGCCAATTCTCTCACACCAGAAGCAACTTGCAGTTTCTCAAGTCGCTCCTGACACACAAAAAAGACTAATACGAATTGTATTCATTATTAATATAAATTATTTGTATTACTTTGGCTTGAGCTAAATCTCTTCCACTTTAGAATATTTGAATCATCAGCATCTAGATTTGGATTGAGAATATTAAAACATAGATAAGATTTCCTATGAATAACAGTATTTTCCTCTGAATATTTCTGACATTCTCCCTCCAATTTAAAAAAATGGATGACTGTATTTTGCTAGTTCCAAGAGAATCTGAATGATGTATTATTATGTTTGAAAACACTTGAAGGAGGATGTTTCTTTCCTAGTTTGGGTTCTTCACAGACAGTTAACAGTATTGATATATTTATTTGACCCTGTTCGTTACCTTATAGATGTTCCCAGACACATAGTCGAATACATTGGCCACCTCAAGTTTAGAGCACCCATGCATTAAACAAACATCCTTGCTTGACAAAGTATTGGAAGTATGTGCAGCTAGCAAATCAAACCTTTCTGAGTACAAAGCTGACAGTCAGTTTGAGAGGAGCTTTCCTTATATAATGTATCTTAAATAATGGCTCACTTCCAGCTGATTACGCAAATTTCAAAAGCATTTGACAAATCGGAACTTCAAAGCCTTTTCTGCCCAATTTAAGAGGGTCCCAGTTATGCAGGTTCTTTATTAATAACTATTTTCAGGTTAAGCCATAAAATATAATGTTTTATTTCCCAGCAGTTCTTCGTTCCAAGATATTATTTTTAAATATGATGAGTACTGATTTTTTTTATCCCACCCTCCCAGAAATGGAGAAGAAGCTTTCAGAGGAGAGAGTTTCCAAACAAAAAGTGGAAAACTGCTTGCTGGAAGTTGAAAAGCGATGTTCGATGTTAGACTGTGATCTGAAACAATCGCAACAGAAAATAAATGAACTTCTTAAGCAGAAAGATAAACTAAATGAGGATGTAAGTATGAATAGGATCCTTGGAGTATTTTTAGATGGCTACATCTGTGTAGCATCATGTATATTTTTTGTTAATCATTTTGGTAAAGTAAAATGAAGTTTTCTTTTTTGTTCCATATAATTTTATTGGAAAAGGTAAAAGTAAAACAAGTGAGCTGCACAGGTTAATTATATCTAGAAAACTGTTTTGTACACGTACTTTGGGTCCTAGCTAATATTTCTGAATCTGCACTCTTAAATTCTGTGTAAGTTGGATTGCCGTGAGTTTTCCAGGCTGTATGGCCATGTTCCAGAAGCATTCACTCCTGACGTCTGTGTAAGTTGTTTGTAATGTGAACTAGTAAATAAAAGATAAGGCAAAACAGTATTTGTTTGTTAGTATATTCCCACAGCCATACTGGAAATTATTTTAAAGACTGTATGTTTAAAAATAGCAGAGTAAATATAGGTGTGCATATATAGCTCAAAAGCTGTACAAAATATTAGTGTCTGCCTGGAAAAATTGCCCTTCCTTGGAATGGCCAGGAGGAGCAATCCACTACACTCCTGTGCTCCGGAGCCCTTGGTGACACAGTAGGTTAAACCCTTAAGCCAGCAGGACTGTTGACCGGAGAGCAGGGTGAGCTCCCGTCTGTCAGCTCCAGCTTCTTATGCAGGGTCATGAGTGAAGCCTCTCTCAGGATGGTAAAACATCTGGGCATCCCCTGGGCAACAGCCTTGCAGATGGCCAATTCTCTCACAGCAGAAGAGACTGGCAGTTTCTCAAGTCGCTCCTGACTTGGAAAAAAAACAAAATCCTGTCCTGACATGGAAAAAAAACCAACCAGAATGGCAAGATCCGACATACTTTTTCAGTTGAGCCATCTGGTGCTCCGGCATCCACCAGTGAAACAAAAGAGGTTAAAGGAAATAAAGCATACTTAAAATAACAAAGCATTTACTATTTATCAAACCCACTTATTAATTAGTTCATTAAAACATTGATATCTGAAATTTTATTTTTAAAAATCTCTTTTGGATAACAGAATATGTACAAATTATCAGTGAGGTAGTAACACAATACAGTAAGTACACTTCAAATACACATCTTAATAAAGAGATATGGCACTAAATGCCATACAACAGAACAATTTTTTTAAAAAAAATTGTGTCAGAAGCATTGCATAAATAAAGCAATGCTTTTGAGTTGGAAAGATTAGCTGTTTACAAGAAACGGTGCCCAGGGGATGCCCAACTGTATTTACTCTGTCTTCGAGGAGGCTCTTTCCGTATCCCCCAACAGAATAAATGAACAAACTAGGTTTAGATCTGATGCTGCATCTTTGGCATACTTACCTTGGTGTAAGCTTCATTGAACATAGTGGTACTTTGATCTGAGTAAATGCACATATGTTGGAGCTGTAAAGTCTATGTACTAAAACAATTTCAAAAGGTTCTAGAGCAGTGGTTCTCAACCAGTGGGTCTCTAGAAATCCTAACAGCTGGGAAACTGGCTGGGATTTCTGGGAGTTGTAGGCCAAAACACCTGGGAACCCACAGGTTGAGAACCACTGTTCTAGAGGTCAATGAGTCTTCCCAATAAAGTTGTTATGCCATCATCAAGTGACATTAATCCCTGATGTAAGCGGTTCTGTCATTGGAACCTGAAGGAACAATTTTCTTATTGCTACTAACCATTGCACAGTATACCTTATCTTGAAGCTTGCTTTTTGGGTTCATGAACAAAAAATTAAACAGATTTTGTAATTATATAAAGTTTCTACTTACACAGTTGGGCCTCTGTAATCACAGATTCCACCACCAATAGCTTGGAAATATTTTTGAAAATTCGAAAATGCGAACTTTGTGCCATTGTATATATAGGAGGTCATTTTACAATGCCATTATATGTAATGGGACTTACATCCATAGATTTTAATATCCACAAGGAGTGCTGTAACCAGACAGGCTTTTAAAGAAGGAAATTTTAAAGATCAAGTCATGGGATGCTGTGGTGTTAGGTTTTTAATCAATGTTAAGGGGTTTGACTGTTTATTTTTTAATACTGTTAATATTCTATTTTAATGTTTGTATAGTTTTAGGTTTAAATGGTACTGGTTTTACTGTAAGCTGCTTTGAGTCTCTTTTTTAGAGAGAAAAAGAGAAATGCAAATAAAATAATAATAAACAAAGCTTGGCAGATGTCAAGAGCCCTCTGGACCAAAGTGAACAATTTGTGGTGATTTAGATGTTTAAGTACAAGTATCATTATCTCTCACTGCTATCTATGTTGGCTACAGATTATAAGATCTGACCTTCTGGACATTTTCCTGCAAGTACACAGATTACTATCCAACAAAGAAACATCATTAGATTACTAAAAGTTTTTTTAAAAATAACAACAACATTGGTGTTCCTTGTTCTGTGTCCTTCCTGCTCAGCCATGGAAACCCATTAGGTGACCTTGTCAAAGTCACATTATCTCAGCCACAGAGGAAGGCAACAAATATTTGCCTCCGAACAAATATTGCCAAGACAATCCTGTGATAGGTTCACCTTAGGGTTGTGGTTATTTCGGAAACAACCTGAAGGCACATAACAACTATGTGCAAATGTAAACATTTTGTGTACTAAACAGACCGATTTATCTTCTAGGTTGAAAACTTGACATTGAAAATAGAACAGGAAACACAAAAACGTAGCCTCACACAAAACGACCTTAAGATGCAAACTCAGCATGTCAACGCATTGAAAATGACGGAGAAGCAGCTCAAACAGGAGAATAACCATCTTTTAGAAATCAAATTGAGTTTGGAAAAGCAAAATAATGAACTTCGCAAGTAAGTCAGTTTATTATAATTTTTGTTTGATTACGTTTTGTTTAATCTAGTGATGTTAGGTTCTAATGTTGTTTTCATATGTGGGGGTTTTCTGGGATTATTATGTTGGTACTTGTTTGTTCTGTGAAGGCACTGAATGTTTGCCATTGTCTGTTAGAATCTGCCCTGAGTCCCCCTGGGTAGATAGGGCGGAATATAAATAAAGTATTATTATTATTAACAGAAGGGACATTGATAATTACATTTTTTGTACTGCTGGTACAGTGATGGCTCACAACTGGCATCCATAGCACAAGACTGGATAATGTGGTGTCAGACAGGATAGAGTTGGCTCTATAACAGATGATGGATTTTACCTCCATCCAAATAATGGATTAATAAAGTACTGGAGGCATAGTAAGGTAGTTGATTTTGTTGTATTTGGGTCATCCCTCAAACATTTTTTTAAAGCCAGGATGTGCAGTAGAATCCAAAACTTTGCCATTTGATTTCTTCCCAGATCCAACGAGCTACAGCATCTTAATTGCTTTAAAATGCAATTCAGTTCAGTATCTGTCAAATGTCAAATCTACTTTTGGAAACTGACAAGTGGCTGTGATTCTATGTTAATGGAACATTTTTTTACAAGGGGGAGCTTCTTTTTGTGACAAGAGTCTTAACAGACATTACAGAATAAAAGAACCGGAGGATTGGGCAATCTAATTTAATAATCTAATTAATAACACTGTGTAACACAATTTTTTCCTGGATTATAAATGTCATTTCCTAATTGGTTCTATCATAAGAACATAAGAAGAGCCATGCTGAATCGGGCCTCAGCCCATCTAGTCCAGCATTCTGTATCACACAGTGGCCCACCAGTTGTACACGGGGATCTCGAGCAGAAGGGAGGGCAAAACCCTCACCTGCTCCCGACCCCCCACAACCAGTACCCGGGGAAATCCTGCCTACCTCAACCAACTCCGAGGTGGCACTTGAATGTCCTTTTCAGTAACTAAAATGTGGAAAAATGTTTATTACACTTCAAAAACTTTATCTAATCTATAAAGTAGTGCTTGTCAGAGATGTGTACTTTAAAATATATATCTTATTTTCCTAATAGAGAACGTCAGGATGCCGATGGCCAGATGAAAGAACTTCAAGACCAACTTGAGGCAGAACAGTATTTTTCAGTATGTGTTGGATAGCATCTTTTTATGTCTCTTAAGCATAGGGCCTAACGTATTTTGTGATTGTGTCATTGCAGCAAATACCAATTTCCCCCATAATTAATTAGTAGCCTTACAGTAGTTGTGTGGCTTTCCAGTACAATGCCTTTGCCAGTTTATGTCATTCTGAATATTAATTGTAATAAGAGTATTGACACTATGTAATTTCCCTGCCTGGTTTCAAAATGACAATTTCCAAATTTTGAACCCCAAGAATTGCGAATGAATGATAATTTACTGCAAGTGACTATCCTGGCTTTCATATCTGAGAGATCTATTAACTATAATACATTTTGGTTAAATGGAAACTTCTGGTTGAGTACAATATTTCAGAACCCCTTACTTGACTAATATCAGAAAATGTGTGTTCCATGTGAGCACCTTTTTCAAACTCTGTGAAGTTTCCATATCTTGAAGTGAAAACACAACAGCCTTTCTACAACAGGTATATAAGATTTCCTTCATTAAAAATTTCAGACACTGTATAAAACCCAAGTTCGGGAACTTAAGGAAGAATGTGAAGAAAAGACCAAACTTTGTAAGGAAATGCAACAGAAGATACAAGAGTTGCAAGATGAAAGGTGAAACTTTGCTGGTTGGCTGCTTATACATTTGGGGACTTTGCAGTTCCTTCAACTGTGCCACTCACTTCTCTTCTCTTTGTCTTGCAGGGATTCTTTGGCAGCCCAACTTGAAATTACCTTAACCAAAGCAGATTCGGAACAACTTGCTCGTTCTATTGCTGAGGAGCAATATTCGGATTTGGAAAAAGAAAAGATAATGAAAGAGCTGGAGATTAAAGAAATGATGGCCAGGCACAAACAAGAGCTTTCTGAAAAAGATGCCACCATAGGATCAGTAAGTAATTCTCAGGAAACTGCTTGGGTAACACAACGTGGATGCCTTCAGCCGTTTATTCTAACAAATTTTATAGTACCAACAAACATTCTGGTCTGATATATTTTGAAGGCTTTCATGGCCAGAATCAATGGGTTGCTGTGAGTTTTCCAGGTTGTCTGGCCATGTTCCAGAAGCATTCTCTCCTGACACATCTGTGGCAGGCATCCTCAGGAGGTTGTGAGGTCTGTTGGAAACTAGGCAAGTCAGGTTTATATATCTGTGGACTGTCCAAGGTGGGAGAAAGAACTCTTGCCTGTTTGAGATAGGTGTGAATGTTGCAATTGGCCAGCTTGATTACCACTGAATGGCCTTGTAGCTTGAAAGCCTGGCCAGTTGCTGCCTGGGGATCCTTTGTTGGGAGGCGTTAGCTGGCACTGATATTTTCATGCCTGGAATTCCCCTGTTTTCAGAGTGTTGTTCTTTATGAACTGCCCTGATTTTAGAGTTTTTAAAATACTGGTAGTCATATTTCATGGTTTCTTCCTTTCTGTTGAAATTGTCCACATGCTTATGGATTTCAGTGGCTTCTCTGTGTAGCCTGACATGGTGGTTGTTAGAGTGGTCCAGCATTTTTGTGTTCTGAAATAATATGCTGTGTCCAGGTTGGTTCATCAGGTGCTCTGCTATAGCTATAGGTTGAGTTAGTCCGCAGTGCCTCTCATGTTCCTTGATTCATGTTTGGGCATTGCTGCATTTGGTGGTCCCTATGTAGACTTGTCCGCAGCTGCATGGTATACGGTAGACTCCTGCAGAGGTGAGAGGATCCCTCTTGTCCTTTGTTGAAGGTAACATTTGTTGGATTTTCTTAGTGGGTCTGTAGATAGTTTGTAGGTTGTGTTTCTTCATTAGCTTCTCTATGCGTTCAGTGGTTCCCTTGATGTATGGTAAGAGCACCTTTCATTTGGTTGGATCTTTGTCTTTACTCTTGTGACTTGTTCTTGGTCTTACACCTCTTCTGGTGTCTGTGGTCTGAACTTAATCTGTGATTTTTTATCTTGTCATTTAGTCTTACTCTTAAACCCCATTACTTAACTGTGCCTATTTTTTCTGAAACATTCTTCTTCAGAAACATTTTTATTTAGTATTAAGATTTCTCACAATCATGTCCTTACACTTCCCACACAGCCTTTTTCATGACTTCTTTTAGTTGCAGCGCTTCTCTGCCCGCTTTTTCCAGTGGCAGCATCAGCTCCCACTTGACGAGTCAGTTGACTAGTTTTTAAGCCTATGACTAACACCTCTTTCTTTTAATTCCTGTGATCTAGTTGGAAGAAGCAAATAGGACATTAACGAGTGATGTGGCAAATCTGGCAAATGAAAAAGAAGAGCTCAATAATAAACTTAAAGATGTCCAAGAAAGTGAGTGTTCCATTTTTTTTTAAAAAAATAATGGCTTTCCTTTGATCAGTGGTTGATTTTAAGGTTCATTTAACTGGCACTATTTGTTTTTCCAGGAATTGTTCGTATTAATGAGGACGAAAATGATATAGATCTGCTTAAGACTCAGTTTGATAAACAGTTGGCTTATGAAAGAACTATGAAGACCCAGGTAAATTATAGATGAGGAATGTGACAAAGACATGGGAAATGGTTATCACTGCCATATTAGATATTCCAGGCATGTTGGGTCAGAGTAGTCAGAGGACTATACTAGATAAGGGCAGCTTGACAAAATGTTACAAGGCAGTCCACGACCAAGCGTGATGAGAGACCAAAGAAACAGGAATCGACGAATCAAAAGAAGGAGCTAAAGCCAAGTTGAGATCTTGTTCCCAGCAGTCTTTCTCATCCACAGCTGAGGTTTTTATACCTGTTCTCTCATTACATCAACTGCAGGCATTTAAATAGGGGTCTTCCTCACGTAGAGAACTGTGTTCACAAAAACGCCTTTATCGTGTCAAGTGTTTCAAACCACAAGTTTTTCCCATGATTTAAATTTCCTCTGATCTCTTGAACTGGGAGGTAACTCTGACCCAGGGCAGATGTTCGCCCCTTCAGTCAGATCCTCCCTTCAGCCTTACTTTCAAGAACCCAAAGCCAGTAAGTGATATTCTGTGCTTTTCCCATCTGTCATAAAGATGGGAAGGCCTGGAAAAAAACTGGAAAATTGGGGAAAGAAATGGGGAAAACCCCACTTTTTTCCACGCCTTCCCATCTCTAATCTGTCACAGAAAAGTTTGGTTCACATTCAGAGAAGGTTCAGAGAAATTGGTGTTATTATAACATAACAGAAGTCTTGCAAATATCCACAGCTTTATTCTTCAATATACAACCAATGGGCATGAATTGTGACCTACAAAGTTGTTGGGTGAGTGGGCTTATTATCAAAAGACCCTCCTCGTAAATGTACAGCAGAGTAACTTATTAGCAGTAGCGTGACCCAGCACCAGTAGCCCAAAGTGATAAAAAGAATAAAAACACACAGGCCAATGTTATTTCTTCCATAGGAGGTTTTTCTTTATAGTAAAATAATATGGTTGCACTATTTACAAGAACAAGGTTTCCATAATACAAATAAACAAATACACACAGCAGTCTTCACACTGGAGCTTTCTCATACGAGGCTTCTCTCATACTGAGACTTACTAACACAGGCTTCGGCCTACTCACTCTCCTCAGTGCGACGCTAACATTGACCCACTGACTCTAACAGGCTTTGGCCTACTATATCTTTCAGTGCTTAATTCACACTTTTGTAATTAAAAATAACCAGTATACCAAAAGTATACTAAGCATTGTAACTTTTTAAACAGCAATAAGGTATTACCTTTGTTAGATAGGACACAGATTCCTATATAGGAAATGACCTCTTTTGTCATTTGCAAGAAAGAAACAAAGGTATTCTAAAAATTACATACAGTATCTCTCTATTACAAAACAAATATAATCCTCGCCATAGCAAACTAATAGATTTTGGATATTTTGAGACTGACATATGAAATTTCAAATTCTATACCCATTATCACATGAAATATTATAAAACTGTGTCTGAGGATGGAACCATGGCAGCTAGCCCTTTTATAAATTATAATAATAATTTGTTAATATCCTGTCTGTTTTTTGTTTTCTTTCCTAATCTGTCCAAATAAAATTCTGTTTTGTTTTCCTAATAAGAACTGGGAGCAAACAAATCTACGTTCACATTCATTTTAAAATCCTTCTTTGGTACATTAGATAATCACTACATCCAAATTTAGCCCAAAATCTATTCAGTATTGTTTAGATCGAAAAACCTTGGAAGACAATGTCTGAATGGAAGATTGAAATGATCACTTCTGATTCTGCAATCCTAATGCTGTTGCTTATTCTGATGTGCTCCTCTTCCCACCGACCAGGCTGTGAACAAGCTGGCTGAAGTCATGAATCGCAAGAACCCAATTCAACGAGGGGCTGACACTGATGTCAGAAGGAAAGAAAAAGAGAATCGTAAACTGCACATGGAACTCAAGTCTGAACGTGAAAAGTTAACTCAGATGATGATCAAGTATCAGAGGGAGATCAATGAAATGCAAGCAGTAAGTACCTGAATATTAACATAAAGCATTTTAAAACTACTGCTATGGTTACTGTGGTGCAGGGAGGTGGGCGAAGGCCCCCACGTATTTTAAATACTCCCAAACTATATGGTCTTTTGAATAATTGAAATGAATTTGCATTACTAAAATAATTTCTTCTCAATTGGATGCCCTTGAGATGTTCGATCACAACTCTCATCTCTTTCTGTCAGTGTTTAAAGCCATCTGGGTGAACCAGATAGGGAGAGACAGCACTGCAGTGTTTGTATTGCCATCTGTCTCCTGTTCCCACTGTTCTCAATATTTAGAGTTGGGGCAGCCAAACTGTACTGAAATAGAAACTCCTTTATAGGTCCTCTATCCTCTTCTTTTTTCAAATAATTTTTATTACAGAAAATTATCACATATATATTTTTAGAAAGAGAAAAAGTGGTAGGGAGGTGAGGAGATGGGGGAGGGGGAAGAATTGGGAAAAAGGAGAAGGAAAAAATAAGGATAAAAAAGGAAATAAAGGGTGGGGTGGGTGCAGAAAAAAATTACTTCCATTCTTCTCCACGATCTGTTATCATCATCCTTTTCTCTCTTGTTTGTTCTTCTTGCTGTTTCCTCTTCAACTTTCACCTCTGGAGCGCAATTTTTAATTTTACAGATCAGTCCTTTCTGTCCTATTTATTTTTTCTTGTTCATATATTGTATTAGTGGTGACCAATCTGTTGGTTTCATTCCCCCCAGGATATTTTGACTTAACAATTGAGTCAATTTATCCATTTTCATTATGTCTAATATTTTAAAATCCATTTTTGTATTTTTCTATTTTTGCTGATAGAAAAGTTCAGGAGCTCGATGATAAGTGTGGGCTAGAAGGCGCAAGTCAATGAGTGCAATACAAGTACAGGGGCAAGGACAATGGTAAAGTGCAAGAGCCAGAAAATAAGTTATGGTTAGAGGGGCCAACATTCTCTAGTGAACCAAATTAATCAAAAGCACATTGGAAAATCCACGTTTTTAGATTTTTGTGGAAAGTGGACAGAGTGGGCCCTAATCTCATTAGAGAGAGAGAGAGTTCCAGAGCCAGGGGTGGGGGCATCATTGTGTAGGCCCTCTCCCCCAGCTCCACCAACCACGCTTGTGACTGAGTTGGGAGCGAGAGGAGAGTCTCCTCAGAAGATCTTAGAGCTCGTGTAGGTTCATAAGGAGAAAATGCAATTGCAAAAATAGATTGGGCCTGAACCGGTTAGGGCTTTGTAGGTAATAACCTGTACCTTGAATTGGGACCGAAAACTTATTGACAGCTAGTGGAGCTGTTTTAACAAAAGGGTTGACCGCTCCCTGTAACTCGCTCCAGTTAGCAGCCTGGCCGCCGACCTTTATATAAACTGCAATTTCCAGGATGTCTTCAAAGGCAGCCCAATGTAGAGCGCATTGCAGTAATCCAATCTTTGCTCTTTCCCCCTCTTCTTTCTAGCAGTTGAAAACAGGCCAAGAAAGTTCTGTAATCAAGTTTGTATAACATAGCAAATCTCTCTACTAGCGGGCAAGGCTAGAATGTACTTTTGATATCTCCTTTTCCAGCAAATAGCCGACGAGAGCCAGATAAGAATCGAACTGCAGATGGCCTTGGACAGCAAAGATAGTGACATCGAGCAGCTTCGCTCTCAACTTCAAACAATACACATCGGTTTAGACAGCACTAGTATAGGTTGTGGCCCAGGGGAAGCAGAGGCTGATGATGGATTTCCGGGTAAGATTGATCCCTCATTACGTTTTCCTTTTTTTTTGGGTGTAGGGAACAGATTACAGATATTAAAATGTTTAAATGGATTGCTCTTAAATCTTGTAAGTTGCAGAGAGATCTGTAGCCTTTGTCTTCTTGCCAATATTTACACCTTGTGAGTAACAAGTCATCTTCTAATATGTGAAAAGATTAGATTTTCTTTTTAAAATGGTGTTATTATCCTGTAATGCTAGAGAAGCTGTTGTAGACATTTTCAGAGCTACTGTTCATTAATTCTTTTTGAATTCCCCCTCATGCTGGGTGCTCAGTCCGTATCACTCAGTCTCACACTTCGGAGTCTATGTCCTTTACCTACGAGCGCTCTTCTACCTCTGTCAGTATTGCCACTAAGCCTTCTAGTTCTCGAGTGTTTCTCAGCTCTGATTCTGACTCAGAGGAAGAACCGTTACCTCCTGCACAAGTACCTTCAGAGCCTGACAATCCAGGTGACATTTCTGAAAACTATGTAGTGCTGAAATGCTGTTGCTTGAAGGCCATTCCTCTAATTCTGCATTACTAACATGGAAAGCAGTTGAAAAGCAGAAGTGTGTTGCATGAGGAAAGGATAGCCCCTTGTTATCTCCAATAGCCACTGACTGTAATCTCCGTTTTGGACATTGTGAGTGCCGTTCAGGGAAATGCATGACACACACTCATTCCCTCATCAGCCATTCATTTACCCATCCAGAGCTATTGATAACAAACTTATGGCTCCAGATCTTATTTGACTTAATCTTCTGAGTATCCAGTGATGAAAAAATTGATTAGGAGGGGGGTTTGAGCAGTTTGCCCTGCAATCCCAACATTTGTTTATCAAATTGTGTATTAGCAAAGTTATCAAATTTTCAAAGCCTACAGCGAGCTGCTGGTGATTGGCAAGATGGTTTAAAGGTAGTCAGAAAGACACACAGCAAATCCATATGATTTGGCTATACTGAGTATGACTTGGGACTCTTAGGTAGGAATAGCTGCTGATAGGTGAGTATTCTGGAATAAACATGTATGCTTCCAGATTTCATGCTGTGTCAAGCAGAGAGATTGAATGTTGTACATTAAATGACTCTACAGACAGCAAATTTGCCTCCCCCCACTTTAAAACTTTCATTCCTGATCTTCCAGTTGTTGCAGGTGTGAAGATAGGTAAACTGGGTTGCTGTAAGTTTTCCGGGCTGTATGGCCATGTTCCAGAAGCATTCTCTCATGACGTTTCTCAGAAATTAGAGGGACTAGGAATACCAGAACTAAAAACCTACCATCAGACACATATAATAAATGGAGTGTTTAGGCTGCTCTCGGAACCTAAATTAATGTGGCAGGAACTGGAAGGAAAATGTTGGCATAGAGATTATAGGGAAATGTTTTTCAGGTCAAAAATAGGCAAAGAAATTAAGAGGTGTAAAAATAACCTGGCTAAAGATGTTATGGAGATTTATGTTTAGTTAAAAAAACATGATATTTCCAGGAGTTTCCCCCCTAACCCCAATAGTTTTACTGGAAATTTTTCCAGAAAACCTGATAATTAAACTTAAATATAAAAAATTAGTGGAGGTGGAAAACTGCTCTTTCCACCTCCACTAATTTTTGATACAAAATTTGATGGGCAAGTTTAATAAGTTAGAAGAACAAGGTGCCTTGAATTGGTTTGAGAGACAACAGCTGTATAATTGGGGAAATGACTGGTTAAGTAAAACTCCCAGATGTAGAGCATTGAATAAATATTAGGAATGGCTAAGTAAACTTAAAAACCAAGAAATAATGGGGAAAGGATTTATTGGGAAAATATGTAATGGATTAATTGGCGTAGAAATAGGGCTGAATGAAGCTGTTAAAAAGGTATGGGAAGGGGACCTAGGGCCTCTGACAGATATTGATTGGAAAAGGGTTCTGAAGTGGAGAGTGGTTAAGAGTCTATCAATAAGATTAAAAGAAAATTTATACAAAGTTATATGGAGATGGTGTACCACACTGGGTAAACAACATCAGATGGATAGCAAGGAAAGCAATCTCTGCTGGAGATGTGGCATGCACAAAGGGACATATTTTCATTTATGGTGGGAATGCCCCCAAGTGAAGAGTTTTTGGAATGATACATTTATCGAAATAAGCAATATTATAGGGCTAAATATTACTTCGGATGCTAGGTTAGCATTACTAATGGACACCACAATGTTGAATTTAGAAATGGAAAAGAAAGAATTGGTGATTATTTTACTCACAGTGGAATTATAATAGCAAGGAATTGGAAAATAGTAACTAATCTAACACCTGAAGCATGGTATAGGGAGGTATGGAACGTAGCCTTAAATGATAAACTAACAATGGAAATGAGGGTATTCAGGAGGAAATTAATAGATCAGATTTTGAGGCATACTGGTCAGTCTTTATTAAATATGCTTTAGAGCAGGGGTGCTCATTAGGTAGCTCGGGAGCTACTAGTAGATCTTCAGCCCTCTTCCAGGTGATCTTCGGGCCTCACCAGCTGGATGGGGCGCTCCTGCCATGCGCGCGCACACCCTGCACACACGTACGCTCCTGCTGCTAGCTTCCGCTCTCACGGTGCTTCTTTCGCCTGTGGGGCATTGCAGGAAGAAGGAAGCACGAGGCGGGGCCTCTGGAGGGAGCGCCCTGCTTCTCTCTCGTCCAGTAGCAGCTGTGCAGCCTCTGTTGCCGGCAAGACAGGCAGGGCGGAGTGCTCCCTCTGGATGCCCCGCCTCGTGCTTTCTCTTTCCTGCAATGCCCCGCAGGCGGAAGAAGCGCTGCGCGGGCGGAAAACAGCAGCAGGAGCACAAGCGGTGGCAAGAGCGCGCGGTGGCGGGAGCGTGCGGGAGCGCATGGCGGTGGGGGCATGTAAATCTTTTGGACTTGGTTGCTTTAAGAGTAGCTCGCATGCTGAAAAAGTGTGAGCACCCCTGCTTTAGAGAGTGAAAATGGAAAACAATATAATCTTGTTGGTCAGGAATTTTGGATATGACATTTGATTAATGGTTGATTTATAAATATATGGTGAAGGAAAGGATACCTGTTCAGGCCTTGGTGGTGGGGCTATGTGTTTGTAAAATGTTCACTGTTTTGTGTTTTTTGTTTACACTGTAAGTTGTTAATGTATGTAAATAAAATATTTTTTTTTAAAGAAAAAAAAAGAAATGGAGAGGAGCACCTCCTCCCAGAGTCGGATACGACTAATGTCAGGCAGAATCTTTACCTTTTGGCAGCAAGAGATGCGTTCTGATGTTCTTGAAAAATAAAATTGAATGGATTACAGCAGTAATAAATGCTTCTTGTGTGTCTGCTATGAGACATGAAATCTCTACTAATAGGAATGCATAGTGGCAATTTTATAAACAGAATGTTGTTGTTTTTGCCTTTGTGTATCAGCTGTTTCAGATGCAGTAAAAAGTTATAGAAGAGTTTCAACTGAAAACATCCCTTTTAGAAAAACATTTTCCCCAGCTTGGCATGACTTCATAAAATAAAAACACCTAAATATAGCATTGCTTTAAATGCTTCTCCCATTTATTGATTTTCAGAGTCAAGATTGGAGGGTTGGCTATCGTTGCCTGCCAGAAACAACACAAAGAAATTTGGTTGGGTGAGAAAGGTAAAAAAAGTTATCTTTAAAAGGTGTTTTTCTGATACATAGAATTTTCTATAACTTTATGCTGAGCCAAACACAGATTTTTCATTAGTGATTTTGATCAACCCGGCAAAAACGGAGATCCTCTGGCCTGGCCGACCCGACCCTCACCCACCGCTGCCACTCTTTGAGGGCGAGTCCCTATCCCCTGCTCCGGCGGTGAAAAGCCTGGGAGTGATCCTGGACGAAAAACTAACAATGGAGGCCCAGATCCAGGCTGCAGCCAAAGGCGCCTTTTTCCATCTCCGTAGGGCACGACGGCTGGCCCCCTACCTACCACCTGAGGCGCTGAGAACCGTGGTACATGCCACCGTTGTCTCGCGCCTGGATTACTGCAATGCCCTGTACGCGGGCCTCCCCCTGTCCACAACCAAGAGGCTAAAACTCATCCACAACGCAGCGGCCAGACTCATCTCTGGGTCATCAGTGAGGGACCACATTTCCCCTATTTTAAAAGATCTCCACTGGCTGCCCCTAGAGTTCAGAGTGCTCTACAAACTTTTGGTGCTCACTTTTAAAGCACGGCATAACATTGGGCCAGCCTACCTGAGCGCCCGGCTGACGGTCCAACGCAGCGAGAGGCCAGCACGTGCCATAAACGGTGATCGGATGACCATCCCTGGGGTGCGAGAGGCTCGGCTGGTAGAGACCGGCGGAGAGCTTTCTCCGTGGCGGCCCCCATGATCTGGAACTCACTGCCACCCGCCCTCAGAGCCACTTCGACCCGGACTAGGTTCCTGTCAGACCTGAAAACCTGGCTCTTCCGCCTAGCGTTTGGGGCCTGATCGGTACCTTGAATGACTGAGCCTCTCCTTGCCGTCTGTATCTATGTTTTTAAATTGATGTACATTGATGTATTTTGGGGTTTTTAAATGATGTAAGTCGCCCGGAGCACCGGTGGTGGAGGGCGACTCACAAATATTAAAGTATTATTATTATTATTATTATTATTATTATTATTATTTGTAGCTTCTTTTCTGAACTGAGGTCGGCTATATACTGCATTTAAAACTTGTAAGATCTTGGGTATTTTGATATTCAGAAGATTTGAGAAGGATCTTCTGCCAGTAGACAGTAAATTGAATGGGAGGTTTCTTGTTGCCTCTTCCCAGTTGGTTGTCTGTATCCCTGTAGTTCCCTTCTTAATTATTAGTTTTCTCCTACGAGACGGGAGTGGGGAGAGCAGGGGAAATCAGTAACCATAAGTAGAGCAGTAGTAAGAAATAATTTAAATAGTCCCCCAATATGTGCAAAGATACATCTTCACACTGTATGATACATCTTCACACTGTAAAAATATTGCCGTGGAACAGAGAGAGGTTGTTAAAGTCAAAATGAAAATTTGTGATTTGTTTCTTTTTCCTAACAGTATGTGGTTGTTAGCAGCAAGAAGGTCCTGTTCTACCATAGTGAGCAAGATAAAGAACAATCAAACCCTTACATGGTCTTAGACATTGAGTATGTATTGCCTATAAGACTTTATTCCTTAAAGTGATTTGTTTGTGATAAATACTGTATATTAGGGTTGCTTTTTCTGATATAAGGCAACCATATTACAAGAGTTTCTTGGTATATTTTTTAGGGTTGCCTTTGCCTTTCTCTGAGGCTGAGGCAGTGTGGCTTGACCAAGGTCACCTAGTAGGTTTCAATGGCTGAATGAGGATATTAGAGGAATTAATTAAGAATTAAACAAATTCATAATGGAGGAAAAAAACAAACACTTTTTGGAAGTTATGTGAAAGTTAACAAAGTTGAATTTATTAAATAATAATGCTGTACAGCTTGTTCATCCACAATGGTCTCAGCTTACAAAGAAAACATGATCACGTACTCCAATCCCTCTCTTTTCCCCTGTGTGTTTTCCAACTATTGGTTTTAGCAAGGATTTTTTTATGTTTGTACTAGCCTCCAGGTGGCGCAGTGGGTTAAACTGCTGATCTGCTGAACTTGCTGACTGAAAGGTTGGCACTGGCAGTTTGAATCTGGAGAGTTGAGTGAGCTCGTGCTATTAACCCAAGCTTCTGCCAACGTAGCAGTTCAAAAACATGCAAATGTGGGTAGATCAAAAGGTACTGCTTCTGCAGGAAGGTAACAGCTCTCCATGCAGTCATGCTGGCCACATGACCTAGAAGGGGTCTATAGTCAATGCCTACTCTTTGGCTTAAAAATGGATTTGGATATGAGTAAATATTTACCTTTACTACTATCCTTCATTATAAAGAAGGATCTACAAAGTTGGTTGTTACTAGAATTTTGAAAAAGTCGGAGAGTGTGACCACGGTGAAAGAATTGTATTTTGTATACATACCAACTGTCTTGTATTTCACATTGGGCTAGCAAGTTGTGCATAGTTTTAATTCTTATTTAGGAACAATCTGGTTAAAATGTCCCCAATAGTCAAGTGTTTCTGAGCACGTATCTTTCATTCTATAAGCACCTCTTGTAAATAACACAGGGCAGATATAATGGGCTTCAGCTCAGTTGTTAGATCCAGCTAAAGTAGACATGTGAAATCTTTGGAAATTATATGAAAGTTGAATTTAAAAGTTTTCACTGATTCAGTGCGTTCACTCTATCTGTAACTGCCAGTTGGATTTAGCCCAAAGTTGTCAGGATTGTTGCACGTGTTAGAAATCAGTGAGTGAGTTACTGCATCATTGAGCCATGTTAATTGGAAAAGAAGGTGGCCGTTGAAAAAGAAATGGTCAAAGAGAATCCTTTACTTGAGCCACCTTTACCTCCTTTTAGTGATAAGGGACCCAAGCAAGGAAAGATGTCAGTGATCCCTCTAGATCAGTGGTTCTCAACCTGTGGGAACCCAGATATTTTGGGTTTCGACTCCCAGAAATCCTAACAGCAGGTAAACTGGCTGGGATTTCTGGGAGTTGTAGGCCAAAACACCTGGGGACCCACAGATTGAGAACTACTGCTCTAGATACTTTTAATTGCATCATCCAGTAAGCATAGCCAAGGCCTAAGCATTGTGTGAGTTGTTGCCTAAATTTTGAAGATGAGGTTGATGTACATTTTAATTTTGATTCTTAACTCCTTGTTGGGTCTAATTATGAGGACAATGGCATACCTTTTATAGCCATTTTTTGTTATTACTTCAGACTGTTTGTCTGAAGAATACATAGAAAAAGGGTAATGGAGGTAATACTTGCCCATTTCAAAAATGTACTAAGTGTAGAATCTGCTCTAATACAATGTTAAATATTAGTTTGTTTTTAGGATCAAAGTTCATTGGTACAGAAGTAAATGAGAAAGTTTCCATAAAGACGATTCGTTTAGAATTATGTACTTTAAGATTCATATCTTACATTTTTAAATTATTTACCTGTATTCTTGCTGTTACAGCAAACTATTCCATGTCCGGCCTGTAACGCAAACAGATGTATACAGAGCAGATTCCAAGGATATTCCCAGGATTTTCCAGGTAATGTTAGTGAGAAGATTATGATGGGGTGAAAGAAGATGTACTGCAACTAATCAGAACATTATTTATTTATTTATTTATTTATTTATTTATTTATTAGCTTCATTTCTACCCTGCCCTTTTTCCACAGGGGGACTTAGGGCGGCTAATCTAATCTAAACATTGTAATCTAATTTTATTTAAATTGGTGTTTTTACACTAAGTGGCAAATTTTAGCTCCATGGCATAATCTAGCCCTCTTGAGGTCCCACGCAGGCCCTGAAGTGTTCCTCAGATAGTCATGTTTCACACCCTGTGGTATCCCAGCTTGAAATGCATTTTTAATGTTTATTTACTCTCAGTAAGTACTAAAAGCTGAAATTTACTGCTATATTTGATCTTACCTGTTTGCCTTTAAGCCCCACCCGCCATTGGTAAGTGGGCCTAGAGAACACCTCCAAAGCTCAAGTGGGTCTAGAGAACATGTCCTAGGGGGAGAAAGGTGAAGTGAAATATCCCCCTTTTGTTTTAAAAGATTGATGTTTCTGTCTTTTTCCATTAGAGGTGTTACCCAAGCAATTCTCCTGGTAGATTTTATTAAGTCAAAGAGAAAACTGTGAGAACCAGTGTGATTTTGGTGGGGAAAAATATATTTAATCATTGCTACTTCAAACTAAATTTACTTTACTGTTTGGACAACATAACAATGACTGGCTTATACTTCAGTAAAATTGTGGCATTTGGCATATTTATGGCCAAAGCTTATTGCTGCAGAAATCCAAGTAGACTTTTGCTCATGATATAGAAGCATAGTAAAATCCATGCATCTGCAAGGGATACGTTCTCAGGCAGACCACAGTCACTTGAAATTGCAGATAAGACCAAATGCCATTAAATTACAGTATGTGACATAATTTTTGTTCCTGAGTTATAACGGGCATTTTCTAATTGTTTCTATCATAAAAACATGGGAAAAGTTTATTAAACTGCAAACACTTTGTTTTTACGGAAGGAACATCATGTAGGACATTTTACTATAGCTTTTCAGTGAATATCTCATAGAGTCTCAACCAATTCAACATAGTTTGTGGCACAAAGACAAAGTTTCTGGAGTATAGCAACTACTTCCAGAGTAAATACTGCACAATTAAATAGGAAATAACACTTTCAAACCAGGAACAGGAATTTTGTTACATAGTGTTATCTGACTTCCAGCCCCAGAATACCATAGACTTGTGCTGGAGGTACATAGAAAGGAAGCATACCATAGAATTAACATGGAGGTCTGGGCAAATTTCTTGAGAGGCTATTTTTCCCTGGAGTTGGGTATGGATTCCACAGAGGGTTTTTTTGTGGGGCAGGCGTCTCACTATATAATTTCCTCCTATATCTGCTCCAGAAAGTCCCTCAGCCCCAAATAGCATATTTTAAGGCACAGAAGGACATAAAGTGCTAGAAGGAATGTGGTTTTTCTTCTTCATTGCACCACTTTTTCCATTAGAATTTTTAAAAAATAGATTTTATTGAAGGTTTTGAATACATATGAATAAAAGAAAGAAAATGGTTTTGGGCTAGGAAAACTTAGGAATATAGGGGGGGGAATAAGGGTTAGGAAAAGGGTAAGAATAGGTGTTGGGGTTAGTGGTTTGATCAGGAATCCTGGAAGGTAAGTACTGGGTAAGGGTGGTGAGAAAAGATAATAAAGGGGTATCTTGTTCACTTAAAAGTAAAGAGAAAAAGACAACAGAAATTATTTTTAAAGTCCTTAGAAAGAGAGAAATTCAGAAGTACAGCGAACTATTTCCCCCTGTATTTTTTTCAGATCTTTTCTGGACCTTCGCTACTCTATTGTATAGTGTAAGATATATTTTCTTCCTCTTCAACCAACAAAAAAGGACTTACACAAAGCACCTGAGCTTTACATCAAATGAATGTACATGTTACAAGTAGTCTATATATTACTAAATAATAAAAATTAACCTCTCATAATCTGTATCAGTTTCATTCCTCTTTTCATTTCTGAGCTGATTGGGATGAAAGTCCAATGTGTAGACCAGGCATGGGCAAACTTCGACCGTCCAGGTGTTTTGGACTCCAACTCCCACAATTTCTAACAGCCAATAGGCTGTTAGGAATGGTAGGAGTTGGAAATACAAAACACCTGGAGGGCTAAAGTTTGCCCATGCCCGGTGTAGACCCTGAACGCTACACAGTGGGAGTGTGGAGAATTTATACACTGAATGTGTTTTTATCCACTTCTCTTTATCTCACTGACATCTTCCATTAATTGGAAGCAATTGTTTCATTTGGACCTACTGTAAAGGCACAAAAATCCAAAGCAGAGTTAAGCCTGAACTAAGAGGAAACTATGGTGCATCACACTCATTAGTTCCCACTTAATGTAATTTGCAAATAGATCATAAAACAATTCTACCAATAAGTGAAATCCAGGAATGAATTGCTGGACATCTCTGCATTGCCTTGAAAGAAGACCTTAGTATAATTATTTGGCTGAAATATATCGCAGTGATATTTTTTTTCATTTTCGGGTTCAGGTTTCTCGGGTTTTTTTGGTTCCTTCTAAAACCTTGAATGATGTGGTTCTATTTGTGTATTATTCAGATCCTATACGATAATGAAGGGGAAAGCAAGAAGGAGCTGGAATTCCCAGCAGAATTAACAGGAGATAAATCCAACTATACTTGCCACAAGGGACACGAATTCATACCTACACTGTATCACTTTCCAACCAACTGTGAGGCCTGTATGAAGCCCTTGTGGCACATGTTTAAGCCTCCTCCTGCCCTGGAGTGCCGTCGCTGCCACATCAAATGCCATAAAGATCACATGGATAAAAAAGAAGAGATCATCGCGCCTTGCAAAGGTATCTAGGTGATAACGGCAGAATTAACTTGGGTTGGTCTATTGGACCACTCAGGTGAAACTCTTGCATCCTGTGAAGTACCAGGAATAATTGGCGTATAGTGTCTTAGATCCAGGGAAGTCATGCTACCCCTCTATTCTGCCTTGGTCAGACCACACCTGGAATTCTGTGTCCAATTCTAGGCACCACAATTGAAGGGAGATGTTGACAAGCTGGAATGTGTCCAGAGGAAGGCAACTAAAATTATCAAGCATCTGGAGAACAAGCCCTATGAGAAGTGGTTTAATGAGCTGGGCATTTTTAGCCTGCAGAAGAGAAGGCTGAGAGGAGACATGATGAGGGCAATGTTTAAATATGTGAGGGGAAGTCATAGGGAGGAGGGAGCAGGCCTATATTCTGCTGCCCTGGAGACTAGGACGCGAAGCAATGGCTTCAAGCTACAGGAAAGGAGATTCCACTTGAACACGAGGAAGAACTTCCTAACTGAGAGCTGTTCAGCAGTGGGACTGTCTTCCCCGGAGTAAGGTGGAGGCTCCTTTAGAGGCTTTTAAACAGAGGCTGGATGGCCACTGTCATTGGTGCTTCGAATGTGATTTTCCTGCTTCTTGGCAGAATGGGGTTGGATTGGATGGCCCACCATGTCTCTTCCAACTCTATGATTCTATGATATGCTAGCATGATAGTCTCAAACTTTATGTCTTTCTTACCCTGCCAAACACCTCCCCTCCAAATATTCCTTATAGTCGTTATATGAGCTGTCTTGTGATTTGACTGCTGTTTGGCTGGATTGGGTTTCATGCTAATGTATGCCTGCTGGGAAAGTTGATTGAGCACATGTTTAAAGTTGGCCTACTTTGGCAGGACACACGTGCCCATGGTAGGAAAGGAGGAATCTGGTTATTTTTTTCCTCATCTAAGTACAATGAGTTGGCTTTCTGTATGTACATTCTGAGTTGCTGGTTTTTAATGTGTTTCAGTGAATTATGATATATCGACTGCAAAGAACCTACTGCTGTTAGCCAATTCCATGGAGGATCAACAGAAATGGGTGAGCCGCCTGGGGAAAAGGATCCCCAAGAAACCCCCGGCCCCAGATCCATTTGCACGCTCTTCACCAAGAACTTCCATGAAGGTACAGCCAAACCAGTCTATCAGACGGCCAAGCAAACAGCTTCCTCCAAATAAAAAGGAAGGCTTCCCTCCAAGGTAACAACAAATGAAAAACTCCTAAGTATTTTATGGGAAATGCTTATTATTATGGGCGGTAGATATGGCTAAGGTTTCTGGTAGCTTTGCTGGGAATTTCACTTAGTGTCTTCTAAATGTATGTTTGAGTGCCTCTGAAAGGGTAAACATCCATCATGAGAGCATTTTATTGTTTCTGCTGGTAAAATCGTTCTCTTTCAGGAGACACTCTAATCCAGGCATGAGCAAACTTTGGCCCTCCAGGTGTTTGGACTTCAACTCCCACAATTCCTAGCAGCTTACCGGCGGGCCAAAGTTTGCCCATGTCTGCTCGAATCTGTTTTGCAAATGCAGAAAAGGGAAAAATGGTCAATACATACCATAAGGAGCTGTTATAGGGCATTCAAAGTCCAGGTCAAGCCCACTTACTTCGCAAAGCACTAAAATGATTATTTTTGGCTTTGCATTAGTTGAAGCATTGAAGCAGCAGAATGCTTTGTTTTAATGATGTCAATTAGCAGCACATCCTTTGATGTCTTCCATTTAAAGCTAAGGTTATCTGAGCTTGAAGGAGACTTTTTCAGAGTCCCAAGAAATCAAGTGAGAGCTAGATTTAGAATGTGTTTGGTTTATAATCCACGTTGTACCAGAACAGACAGTCAAGATCAGACAAGGTCCTGTACAGCATGCCATTTAGTCTCTATGGTAGGGAGAGTTAGGAAGAAATCGCCCTGGGTGTTTTCTGCTGCTTAAATAGTATATGGAGTAGTAGAGATTTTCTATATGGAATTTTTCTGATAGCAGAATATGGTTCTGGCAGTGGCTATTTTCTACAATTTCAGATGAGGATACACTCGCCAAAGATCTTCTGTAATATAGACTGCTTTTCAATCCTGAATATGTTTTTCCTTCCTGGAAAAAATAATTAAGAGGGCTCTTGAAGGTGCTAGAATTCAGCATGCCATTTTTCTTCATTTAAAAAAGTAACAACTGTGTGACACTGTGCATTTGGTGACAGATAGAAAATAAAATAAAATAATCCTCAATTTCATTTGAAAGTCTATAAAATTAAAGTTGCTTTTGAGCCTTCTTCTGTTAGGTGGACTATTGCTTGTTATACTACCTGCCATCTATTAATTACCTCCAAAAGGATAGTTAGTGGCATTATTGTTTCAATGGAAAATTTTGGAAACCGAAATACTGATTTCTGGATTCGAATTCATTTCAGATTCATAAAATAGTGACTTTAGCCTATAAATCCCTAAACAGTTCTCTCCCTCTATGAACCATCCAGAGTGTTAAGATCTTCCAGGGAGGCCCTGCTCTTGATCCCCCCCCCCGCCCAGGCAAGCGCAACTAGTGGGGGCGAGAGACAGGGCCTTCTCATTGGTGGCCCCTCAGCTATGGAGCACTTTTCCCAGTGATATCAGATTGATTCCTTCCATCCTGATGGTAAAAAAAAGCTAAAGACCTGTTTGGGGATTAGTGTAATATGGAATGCTAGTGAAATGCAGCACCACAAATAACGGCCATGGGACTAGGCATTATGTTTTAATTGTATTTATATGTTTTATTGGTTTTATTATTTATTGTGTTGTTTTTGTATTTATAATGTGGCATTGACTTTTACCATAACTGTAAGCTGCTCTGAGTCCTTTTTGGGGTGAGAGGAGCGGAGTAGAAATATAGCAAATAAATAAATAAAAATTTTCACTTGCGATGAACCTTTGGAGTGAATATAGCACATACCATATTTTGATTGTTATCATTTTATGAGAGTTGTAATTTTATTTTATTTTTTTTAGTTCTGGGCCTGTCCTTCGAATTGTCCTTCACTGAATTGTGTTTATTTTCTGTACTGTGTTATTTTTTAACATTTCAACAGTAAGTAATAGGGACCTGTGCCTGAAGCACGCTAGTTGTGAGAACTAACCACGAGAGCTTGGCTATGAAGCCTAAATGACAATATTTTTAAAGACATTGGTATTATAATAATCACTTGAGAATATAGATGTTTTTAAAAGTGGACACTTCTTTAATATTTAAATGTATTGATTATAGTCTAACCAAGATTACAGATGTGGCTTTAACTGGAGAACAAAAACAATATTGTCATTTAATGACAGGTCGAATCCAAGTATGACTCAAATGCCATGAAAGGCGATTCTTGTGCATTTCATGCTTTTTCCTGTTTGGCACTTGTTGCATATAAAATAACATTAATACTGAAAGCCGATTCTATTTGTTAAAATGAATATGAGAGATTCGAATCCAATTGGAGAAATTTAGCTATATTTCTAAATTCCATCAAAAGCACACAAAATTTGCATAAAACATTCCGCTTTGGCCTAAAGGCACCAGATATCCGGTATGATTTTGGAAGTTAAAGTCCCAGTTAATACTTGGGTGGGAGATGGCCAAGAAGTACCAGGTCCCATAGTTCCATTTCAGAGGAAGGATCTGGAAAAAAACAAGGATCAGCAGAAGTAAACATTTGATCTGAAGGCACGTAGACCATTTTTTTCTGTTCTTCATTCAAGCCCATCACCCTTACTAAAATAAAACACCAATATTTTGCCAAAATAATATTTCTATTTTTCCCCAATAGTACATTTCTGTTCACAAAAGAAATGCTTTAGAGGTAATGTAGGAAATGAAAAAGATTCTAAAACCAATCAGACATGAACTTGTATAACGAACACTATCCAAGACTGATGTAGGAGTTCAGCAGATTGGAAGAAAAGAAATCTGTGATATTTTAATGTTAGGGCTGCTTATGATGCCATCCTCTTTCAAAAGCATATCAAATATGGCTACCTCGGCACGCGAAGTCTTGTGCAGACTTTTCCCACAATCCGGACTCATGGAGTTACTTTCAGGCAGTTATCTTTCGGTTTATGTGATTACAGATAAAAAATCATTTTGGCAAGCTGTCCTTATGTAGTATTTCTGTTTTACTAGTCTGATTCTACTGTTTCATATTTTTACTCTTTCTTTTGTTAGCATGGTTTCTAAAGCTGAACACCGTAATAATTATAATTCCAAATATGTAGCTTGCTGTTTTAATGAATATATTTTGCAACTGCAAGTTATTTCCAGTCATTGACCAATAGCCATTGAATATGATCACTGTTGTTGGTTTGTTATTCTAATGGACAGGAATAGAAAAGCATAGGATCTATAAGGATTCTGGGCAACAGCAAGTATGTCACAATAAAGATGCAAAAGGAGAAGAAATGTGTGTTGCCATAGCTGTCGTATTGAGAAGCCTTTAAAGTGGACCGTGGCTCACAAACTTTAAAACCTCATTTTTCAGATTGATTGACATGGCATGTAGAGACTGGGATTGGTCATTTGATGATATTGATTTTAATATTGAGTTTAATATTGATGATGCTGGGAACGATAACGATCTTGACGATAGCGATGATGATAACGTGTTTGTTCGGAAGAGGTAAATGGGTATCCAGAGGAGCGTGGTTTGTCTTTCTTAAAACGAAGCATGCTGCTTGGATTTTTCCTAGTAGATTAAATGTGTGGATTGAGAATTCCCTGAAAGTAGCTTCATGACTTAAACAGCATTCAAAATCCTTCTGATGATGCATGACTCCTGAAGTACCTTGAAGTTATCATTTTTTAAAATCCACATTTCCACCAGTTTGTTGTGTGCTGCTAATGATCTGCATATCTATTTTTGAGCAACATCAAATTACATACTTGTGCAGTTTTTTGTATGTTGTTGCAGGCTCAGGAACAGGCAGCAACATAAATCTGTTTTGAAATGTAGTGCAGCTTTTCATATTTGCTAGTGACTTGCACATGGCATTCTTGCAGCTCGTTCTGCGAGATCTCGCTATGCCTTGGCTTTCTCTGCATTGGTGTGCCTTTTCTAACCATTCATGTGTGATTGAAGTTGCATTGCAAATACAGTGAATTACAAATTTTAGCAGTTGTTTTTATTCCATTAGATAAATGCCTATCACATTAGCGGGGGGGCGGGGGGGGGCGGTGAAGGCTAGAGTTTTCTTATCTTCCTTTTTCTCTTATGTACATTTTATCATGAAGGCTAGTCATCCCCTTTCAGATTTTCCAAAGAAAACATAGCCTCTAGGCCAGGCATGAACAAACTTCAGCCTTCCAGTTGTTTTGGACTTGTGGGAGTTTGTCTATTCTTGCTCTAGGCCCTAAAAAGGATGCCATTTACAGGTATGAATGTGGGAATGGTTAAATATGAAAGAAAGAAACACTCTTCTCTACTTCCTCATCAGTATGTATTGTTTGCCCGTAAGATCCTAATGGGGTTGCCATCCCCTGCTATATTCTCTTTGGAAAGGAAATTGCTCTATCCCATGGGATATAGTAGGCATTTGGTGGAAACTTTCAGGGCAGATTGATCTCAGTTGCAGCAGTCATTGTGTAATTCCTTGTAAGAACAAAATGGGTGTATCTGCACCAGTATGTCTGGAAGTACTGTATATAGTAGCTCGGCATCCAAAACAAAACTCAAGACTTTTCCATAACTGCAGAAAGATCAAAAGAAGCAGATGTGGACATTTTTAAATGCAGAAACGGGGAAGAGAGGGACACATCTTTGCTTGTTGCCCATTAAAATAATTGGAAGTGAATGGATTGTCACTTGCTTCAGTGTCGGAAGGAAAGGACTTGAGTTTCTTCGCTCAGGCATAGAAAGCCTCTTAAGGACATCGCCCTGCTTTGCCGACCTCTCTCCTGCTTGGTGGAAAATTAAGTAATTTCGTCGTACTGCTTCTGACTTGGAGTTTGTCTTAGGGCAGGTCTGTGAGTCGCCAGGTGCTTTGGCCTACAACTCCCAGAAATCCCAGCCAGTTTACCAGTCGTTAGGATTTCTGGGAGTTGAAGACCAAAACATCTGGGGATCCACAGGTTGAGAACCACTGTCTTGGGGCCTGCCAGTGGCATTAATTTCCCCAGAATTAATTCTGCTTTTCCATACATTTAGCTGCATTTACTGACCCAATCTTCTTCTTCTTTTCCAGCTAACTGCCTTCTGTGAATGCAGTCATTGTTGAAGGTGATTTTCTTCTTATCGAAATAAGACTGAAACATCATATCCCAAAATTTTATGAAAAGTATATATATATATGTTCCTGAAAGACAGTTATATATAAATATATATATCAGAAGTTTACAGGGAGGTGTGTGGATTTTTTTGTTTTGTTTTGCTGCAATACAGCTTACTAACAAATCCTGTGTGCATTTTCTTAATGTAACCTGGCTGGTTTGGTCGAACAAATGCGGAGTGGTTGGTCATCATGCCAGGATACGCTGAAACTCTTCCACAAAACCTACCTTTTGGACTGGCCCGCACTACATTTCACAAAAGGAAGCAAAGGCATGAGGAATCTATCCCTGTTCTGATTATTATTATTCTTTTTTAGAGAAACGACACCAGCAGGTTTGCCAGAAGAGGGTGGGGTTTTCGGGTGGCGGGCGGGAAGGGGTGTGTCACACTGATGAAGACTGCATCTTTAAAAAGTGACCATTATACTGTGTGTGTTACGTGTTTTGGTGTGTAAATATGTACATTGTACTGTAATGCTGCAAGAGGGTTTTAAAAAAACTTTCCACTTTATTTTTATACATACTATTCATATACCATGAACTGCAGTTGCAACTATGCACTTGTACAAAGCCATACTGTTTATATCATTCATAACTGCATAGCTGCATGTCTGTGGTCAGCAGCGAAGTATAATGAGAAGCTCCAAGTATATACTCACTTCAGTTACTACTTAATGGGCAATCCTGTTTTACCAGTCTTGAATGCCTTAAATTAATTTTGCTCCCTTCAAGTCTGTGCCCATTCTAGATATTTAAGAGAGAGAAAGAAAATGGATGCAGCTCTTAGAATGCAATTTTGCTTTGTGGCAGAACCATATAGTGCACTATGTTTACAAATAATAGTTTATATCTATGTCAGATTGTTCTGAATGTATATCTAATGGGTTTGGAAAGGGAGGGAGGGTCAGCTTAGTATTGATTCGAGAAACAATGAACCAGTAGTATTAGAACCTAATATATAGCTTTCACACATAGACATAATTTTCCATCCAGCCCTTTGTACAAACTTCATTATTGTTGAACTTTATATTGCCCTTACTAAGTGCTATGAAACTTCATTCTGCCTTTTTTTTGCATACTATCTTAGTTGGGTTTTTTTTTAATTTTTGAAGAAGAAAAATGAACCCTTTAAGTATTTTTACCTTTTCATCGCACATATTGAAGAACTGTTACAAACCCTTTAAAGAATGGAACGTACTATAGATGTATTTTAAACTTCTTTTGAATCATGTTCTCTTAACACATAACTTTAGGAATATAGGAACGAGGAAGGCGATTTAAGTTGCATGTGTTTTGAGAACAGATGGGAGGAAAAGGCCTTGAAGGCACTTAATTTGATTTTATTTTGTAATTTTTGTATAAAATATAATTTATGTGAGCTCATTCATACCATGTCCATAATTTAACCCGGAAAATGCATGTTTTATACAACTACAATATACTATAATGTTAAACATGATGGCAGTAAAAAAAAGGAAAAATAATTATTGTACCTTCCTCCTTGGTTTTTTTTTTCTTCCTATGTATACATACATATATACCCGCATCTATATAAATATATATATATATTGTGTGACTGTGTGCTCATGATAAACAAATCTAACATTTAAGTGAAGAGCATGAGACATTTCACTAGCTGTTTTCTTTAATAATAGCAACAGAGTTTGAAGACAGACCAGGAATTGCTTGACATCTTGACTGTGAGCTTTGCAGTTCCCCTTACATAGTAGAGTTCACCACACAGGATTCCTGCACAGTTCCTCTTTTGTCTGGAAAGCTTGAGGCGTAGAATCTGATTTTGCTTTACACTGGGATCTCCTTTTATTAAACCCCTTTGAAATGAATTAGAATTCACTTTAACAGGTCATATATGACAGTTGTTACCTACCAGTGGACCAGAGCTTGGAAGCACCCCTCCCATCAATACACTGTGATTTATCCACTCTGTATTCAATTATGTTATTTATATACACGAAAAAAGGATGTGTGACCCATAACTTAAATTTTTTAAATGTACCTTCTTTCAGCTATCCTGAAAGCCCACGACGAAGCAAAAGAGTATTTATCACAGTGAGAATCCAGCATATTTTAAGAAATGCATATGGTTTAAACATGTATACAATAAAAATGTTTCCTTTCACTGAAGGCATACATATTTTATATAATTGTTATTTGTGGGAAGATCTGGATTGGAAGAAATATATATATATATTTTTAAATAAACTATTTCAATAAGATAAAATATTCATTGATGTTGGCAAGTTGATTTTCAAAAAAACCCTGAAGTATGCATATACAACATTTTTGATAGAATTCTTGTTCTAGGACTCAAGAATTTTAAAACGTGGCTCTTATATAATGCAGAAATTTGTATTTTAATGCCTGGAGAAATACCAAGTATGGTTTTACATTTTATTTATTTATTTCATGTCAAAAGCATTGTATAAATAAATAAGTATAAAACTGATAAAGGGAGTGTAAGCAGCTAAATAATTTTAGACCAAAAACTGACAACAGCAACTGCATTGTCTGTAGCTTTAAACAGTTCTTCCTCTGTGCATGAGGCAGGGCATTGTGGGCAAGCATACAGGTGCAGAGTTGTTTGTTCTGCTCCACAGTTGCACAAGGTGGAGGATTCTTCTAGGTCAGGGGTAGGGAACCAATGGCTCGGGAGCCAGATGTGGCTCTTTTCATGATTGCATCTGGCTCACCAGAGCAGCCCGGGCCTCGGTTTCCCAGCATACAGCGGGGAGGAGTGACGTAAATGCCGCTTCCTCGCTGCCATCGCCGCCTCTTCCTCATCCCACGTGACTATTGGGGCCCTTCATCCCCTTCGCCGGGGATGACGCAGCCCGGCGGCAGCGCCTCGTCATCGTCTTTCTCTTCATCCTCTGCCATGGGCCTCCCTGCCCCCCAGGGGATGCCAAGCTCATTGCCCTCATTGTCGGGCAGCTCAAGAGCCACTGCCTCAACACCTTCCAGAAGGACTGCCTCGCCGACGTCGGCACCAAGGTCCGCCTAAGCCCCGCGCCCTGCCGGGGGAATCCTTTTCTCATTGTATGTATGTATATACTCACATTTAGTTGCATTCAGTCTTCATATATATATATATATATATATATATATATATATATATATATATATTATTTGGCTCTCACTGAAATACATTTCCAAATATTTTGCTTTCATGGCTCTCTGAGTCAAAACAGTTCCCAACCCCTGTTCTAGGTAGTGCCATTTGGCCAGGTTGTCTTTTGATCTGCCCACTCCACTTTTTAGTCTGTGCAGGAACTTCCAAGTTGCCTATTCTTGGTTTGCTCCTGGAGGAAGACCCTTGTGGGGGAGCATCCAGTTGGAATTGCTTGATTTTGCTCCCCATAGGGATATTCTTGCTGTTGTTTTACATGAAACATTTGGAGATACAAAATGCCAGAAATTGGTCTTTGTAGAGTTGTTGGAATTTTTGAATTTCCTCCCCAGAGATGGACACAGCCTCACAGCCAGCAAAACCATTAAAAGATCAGTAATATGTCCCAGAGTGATATTGTATAAACCTCATCTAGAGGTGGCCTTTCTGATGTTGCATTACAACTCCCAGCTATCTACACCACTGGGATGCTGGGAGCTGTGCTTTTTTTAAAAAATCCAAGCTGTTAGAGCCCTCGTAAGAGCGCAATCTGGCTTCACAGCAGCCTGGGCCTGCCTCACTGATGGCAACGGCTGCAGAGCTTTCAACCCCTTAGAGGGCAATGGCTGCAACGGGTGAGGGGACGACCCCTCTAATCCTCGATGTGCTGGCCTCCGAAATGCTGCAGACCCAGACCGTGCCGCTCCAGCACCTCAGTTGGCCACGAAAGACTTAGCCACACCCCCTCTTGCCGCACTGTGCCCTCGACACCCAGGAGCCAGGTGTTAATGTTTCCATGCATGCCCCGCCTTCTCAATCCAGGCCCTACTCGGCCTTGTCAAAGCGGACACAAGCCCGTGCACCCTCGCACCGATCCTGTGGGCCCCACATACGCCAGATGCTCAGCATGAGGAGCATCCTGAGTTCCTCCTCTTCAAGAGATGGAAGGAAACACAGGTGGGACAGAGCGTGATGAGGCTGATCTTGCTCATCCGGGATGTGGGCAGGCCAGTACAGTGTTCCACCAGCGCCTCTTCCTACCCAGGCAAGCTTCTGGCAGGTCACCCCCAAGGCCAGTTTGTGTATTTTGGATCTTCTGTTCCTTCTTTTGTGCCATCTCAAATGCCCCTCCAACTCTGGTGCAGCCAGTGGCACTCCCTGGGGCTCCCTTAGTCCCGATACCTATGGGCCCCTCCACTGCCCCTCTTAGAGAGGTATCCTCAGAAGGGTATCCCTCGCTTTCCCTTGCTGAGCCTATGACGCAATCTTCCGCTACAGCACCCTCGCCGGCAGCCATCCCTCAGGGGCAGACCATCCAGATCGAGGACTCTGACTCCTCTGAGGACATCCCTATCGCCCCAGAGGAGGCAAAGGAAACTGACCCTGAAGCTCCCCTTGGGGAAGCTTTCACCAAGTTCATTGCACTTATGGGGTGCATGATAAGGGCTCTTGGTTTGCCTGCCCCAAAACTACCGGCATCAGTGGATGATCTTTATTCCCATCGGAGCAACAAGAGCCCCCAGCTACCACCACCCCCCTTCTGGCGTTGCCTTACATGCTCATACAAATGAGAATTCCAGACATCCCTCCAACCTCTGCCCCGGCTATGCCCAAAAGAGTTGATAACTTATACCGTATTGACCTTTCATCTGCCGACTGGGTGGCTCACTCATCTAAGCCCAACACAGTCGTTGCAGAGGTTAGGCAGTCCCGCCACTCTAAAAAAAATCCTTGCTTATCCCTGCTAAGGAAGGTAAAAAGATAGATTCTATGGAGAAGAAGTCCCATATGGCTGTGGGCCTTTTTAAGCGCATGGTCCATTTTGTGGCTTACATGAGTGCTTATCAAACTTTCTTGTGGAATAAAATGGCTCTTTATATTGACCACTTGCCGCAAGGGGAACAATGGCTTCTCAGAGCTTTACAAACGGAGGCTCTTTCCCTGGCCAAGTTCCAAAAGGAATCTGCAAAACAATTAGCCTAATCAGCGGGGGAATTGTTTGTCACAGCAACATCGATTAGACACCATGCCTGGCTCTGCTCATCTACATTGTCTGAGGAGGGTCATTCCTTGGCAGAGGATCTGCCGATCCTTGACAACGGCTTGTTAAACTTAGCAACCGATGTTACACTGAAGTATACCCAGGAAATGCATCGGGCAATTCACAAGTATGGGTACTCATGGCAACCCACCTATCAACAGAAGCCCAGCTGGCAACCAACCTTCCCTATTATGAGAGAAATTTCGGTAATTATAATATGGCACAACGCTCTCACAATATTCCCTCCAACAAACTTTTGGTGGCATGGAAGCAAGGTTATGGGCCAAGGCACCTAGGGGAGGATCTAAACTGTGCCTTTGACACTGCTTCCTTACCAAAATCATTGAGTCTTAATTCACTTTCATTTTCCCTGGGGTGACCTCAGTCTCCTACACTGATAGACTTCTCCAGTTATGACACTGGTTTCATGCTCTTCAAACTGCTTGCCTGTTGCAGGGACTCTGACTTCACTTCTGTTTGGGGCCAAGTTGGCTCTCATTTTTTTATATCTGGTCCCAGATTACTACAGATGCCTGGGTCTTACCAACTATTAAGTTTGGCTACTCTATTGAGTTTCTTAGCCTGCTGCCTTTAGGCCACTTGAGATTACTCCAGCACTCCCTTCTCTTGTAAGAGATTCAGATCCTCCTTTGCAAGGGAGTGATTTCCCCAATGCAGCCATCAGTGTTTAACTGCTTTTTCTCCTGCTACTTTTAAATTTCAAAACAGAGTGGTGGTCAGTGCCCCACATCAGGGCTGTAAACAGATATATCCATTCCAGGAAGTTCCGCATGGTTTCCCTGACCTCTATCCTTCCCCAGTGATTTGCGAGACGCTTATTTTCATATTTCAGTGTCATGAGCACTGCAGCTTTCTTTAGTTTATGGTTGGTGACTGGGTGTATTGTTTTAATATACTACCCTTTGGGTTTACGACCACTCCATGAGTTTTTATGAAGTGCATGGCTGTGGTTGTGGCCTATCTTCGCATGACGGACATTACGGTATACCCGTACATAGATGATTGGCTTTTTGTAGCAAATTTCTGGGAATAATTAGAATCTCATCCCATGTTATCTCTCCTCTAGTCCCTAGGTCTTGTAGTGAACTGGGAGAAGTCCCACCTGCATCCCACATGCAGAATTCAGTTACATTGACAATCCGGTCAGTATACTGTCTGGCGGGCAGGGATCCACATTCACAGGTCAAGGCCCCCTCAACGATGTTGGTGGCTACATCTACAGCTTTTCTAAGGGGCATTCCACTGGAGCAACATGGTCTATACCGTGTCACACTGTAAGTTGGACCCTTCCTCCAAGAGGGATGTGGCTTTTGGACAGGCAGTCCTCTTCTCTGCGGTGGCATGATGCCCATCAGCCAAGGTTAGTAACCCACTAGTCTTCCATATGTGCGATTTCAACAATTTACCACGATGGAGAAGTAGAAATTGCTTACCTGTAACCATGTTTCTCCAAGTGGTGAATTCACACATTTCCAACCATCCTCCCCATTGCTCGTCATGCCTCAGTCCCAGTAGCCCCTCCCGCTGGCTATATATACTCTATGGGGAGAATGGGGGGAGTGGGCTACTGCCTAAAAGTGTCTGAAGTTGTCTATGCATGCACAGGAAATGCCATATGTGCTAATTTCACAGGTGTCCACTCTGAGAAACACGGTTACAGGTAAGCAACCTCTACTTTCCATGGCTTATACAAAAAATAATTAAAAACAGCTAAAAATGTGTACTGATATAGATGCTGAAGAAGTGGCCCTCTAATAAAAATCAGTGTGATCAAAATTTGCAGTTGAGAATCTATGCAGAGTTTACAGCATGGCAGATGTAGAAACAGAAGTACAGGGATTTTCATACCACCTCTATTATGAGAAGACTTTCCATTCATCTTTCAACTAAAACTGATTCTTACATCTGAAGCTGTTCTGAAAGAACATTTGTGGAAGCATGCATGCATGTTGTTTATCTCCTTCATAGATATTAACAAAAGAGATGTTGGCATGGGGAAAATGCATCTAAAACAGGACTCCAATCCAATGAAAAGTAACAATACTTTAAACCTTTCTGTAGCTAATGAGACTTGAGAACAATTAAACTTCCGGTAATAGAGACAATTGCTTTATCAAGCAAGTATAACATCAAAGGCTACTAAAAGAGTTGCTCTCATTGACTTCTCCGTCCAACATCTTGCCAGTCCAGGAGTGCTTACAGCTTATACACAGTATAGAATTGGATTATGAGTTCATTTACAATTGTGGTATATATTTCTTAGATAAGATGGAAAAATTGACAACATTTATTAAAAAAGATGTAACACCATCATCCACTAAGATGATGCATCACTCATCCTTTCATGGCACATCATAACAGCTCAAGAATATGACAAATGAGTCTTGCGAAATATACTGACAACTTCAGCAACAATTCTTGTTTCATGGAAAGATCCAGAGATGCTGGTCTTGAAATGCTGACCAGACATATCTCAGTAGAGTTACAAGCACACACACATTCTTAAGCAGTTCAGTCTGAAAATATTCTCCATTAATTAAGGTTTCTCAAAATACAAGGCTTATTTGGTATGTATCCCATCAAATTTTGAAACTCCACTACTACATTCATATACGTATTTTTTTCCAAAAATATCAGAAGCTTCTTGCTGCATGGAGTGTCGGTATTCTGAAGAATGATAGTATTTTGGCCCGAATCTTAGAATCCATTCTTCCTTTTTGGTCCACACTAGTTGAAAGAGGCTGAAGAGTTTGATCTTAATCAGTCTTCTTAGCTGGCTTCCTGTAGTACAGCACAGTTGCCAGGACCCAAGCGTTCAGAGCCAACATGATTACGAAGCGGATAAGAACTTTGAGAGAGAAAAAGTTTTTCGTTAGGTTTGTTTTCCCTTTTCAGTTTTATTGTAAACTGTCTGTTAAAATGTAAAAGTATGCTTAGAGATGTGTTGTTGTGTGCCTTTAAATCAACCCCAACGCTCATTGCCTTCCTCTGAGACTGTAATTTGCCCAAGGCCACCCAATGCATTATAAGGGCTGAACTGGGATTCAAACCCTACTCTTTTAGGCCCCTTCTACACTGTCAACATAAAATCCAGATTATCTGCTTTGAACTGGATTAGATGGCAGTGCAGAAAGGGCCTTACAGTCCTGGTCTAGCACTCAAAACATTAGGCCACACTATATCTCTGTGCACAGAGATATAAAAGATTAAGCTTATCCAGTGCCTTCATCAAACAAAATGAAGGCAAAGGAGACAATTCCAGACTGGTATATGTTAGTTTAAGGGTGAGGCGAATATATTGTGAACACTTCTGTGCACTGTGCATTTCAATTTCAAAGCCTATCGACAGCATGCATTGGAAAATGCATTTCCATGCAGTTTTCCAGGCAGTATTCATTAGCAATAATAAAAAGATTGCTCAGATTGTTTACGGCTCTAGTTCTATTTGGACTAGAGTTAGAAGATTGATTCAAATAGATGGAGAAGCCTCCCTCAATAGTCTTTTTAAAAAACCAACTTTTAGTCTGCTCTTACAAAATTTCAAACACAAAATACCCCTAACTGGTTTCAAAAAACCTATAATTGTCTATGCTGGGAAGTTAAGACCAATTTTTGCATCTGAACAGGCAGGACACTGGGAGTGGATTATCAAATCCAACTGAGGGATTATAGCACCATGAGGGCTTTCAAAGCCCCATGTTGTCAGAATTAAGGGAGGGAACCTTGGGGGATCATCTCCTGACCTGCCCCCCCCCCCCCCACTTCCACAAGTCTCTTGCCATCAGCAATGCCAAGCAAATCTATGGTAAGGCCACATTTGGAGTACTGTGTACAATTCTGGTCTCCGCACCTTAAGAAGGATATAACGGAACTGGAAAAGGTACAGAAAAGGGCAACAAGAATGATCCAAGGGATGGAGCGGCTCCCTTATGAAATCAGGTTGCAACGCCTTGGTCTTTTCAGCCTTGAAAGACGGCGTTTAAGAGGTGACTTGATCGAAGTGTATAAAATCATGCATGGGATAGAAAAGGTGAATAAAGAAGAATTATTTTCTTTGTCACAAAACACTAGGACTAGAGGGCACTCCCTGAAGCTCCAAGGTAGGAAAATTAGGACTAATAAAGGGAAATATTTCTTCACCCAGAGGGTCATTGGGTTATGGAACTCACTTCCAGAAGAGGTTGTGACAGCTGTCAGCCTGAACAACTTCAAGGCAGGATTAGACAGATTCATGGATACCAAGTGTATTGGTAGTTACTGAAAAGGACATTCAAGTGCCACCTCGGAGTTGGTTGAGGTAGGCAGGATTTCCCTGGGTACTGGTTGTGGGGGGTCGGGAGCAGGTCAGGGTTTTGCCCTCCCTTCTGCTCGAGATCCCCGTGTACAACTGGTGGGCCACTGTGTGATACAGAATGCTGGACTAGATGGGCTGAGGTCCGATTCAGCATGGCTCTTCTTATGTTCTTATGTTCTTAGGAGAATTGAAAACCTACTGTAGACCATCATCTTCCAAAAAATGAAAACAGTTGGACTGGGAAAGGGCTTGGCTAGCTTCCCAGAGGTACTGGAGCAATTTTTACACCCATGACAGCCCCTTGCCCCAGTGATACATCCATGTACTCCTAGAAATCATACTCCATTGCTTCCACATCTGGTTTCTTTGCTTTCAGGGGTTTGGGAAGTGGGGTGACCTAGTTCTACATTGGAATACTACATGTGCTTTTGGGCCATATTAGGCATTTTAGGGGTGAAAGACTGCACCAAAATTAGCAAATTATTGGGGTGGAGGGGATCACCAAAGGGAGGTAGGAGGGTGCAAAATTCAGAGGATGCACAGAGGATTTGGGCTACACCGTCCCCACCCCTGTCCTATTGGTTTCTCTTTAAATATAAATTTCAATTGCATTAAATATGCTAGCACCATAAAACTAGCTACCACAGTACTGGCTTTTGGACTAACTACCAGAGTATTTAGCCATGGACTCTGCAATAATTTCAAATTCTTATTTTAAATTCACACATATACATGTGCGCACACAAAATCACTTGGTAATATAGCATTACCTGTGGCATCATTTGTTGTCACCAAAGTTGTATATATTCTTGCTGTAATTGAAAGAGAAAAGATTGGCATACTTTAAAGATTCAGAAGCAAAAGATGGCCAAGTAAATATTCTGGTTGATCCATCTTCAGATTTCCTGAGTCTGTATCCTCCTTGAGTTACATATCTACCCATTTGCTGCTGTATCCATTTGCCAACTTTGAGAAGCACCTGTCCTGAGCTGCTCACTGCTTTGATACCCAGCCTGTTCATGCTCCTCTTAGTCCAGAAATGAAGTGAATCCTAAATGGTTACTCTTTAAATGGCTGCCTGGTGCAGATCTTCAGTTCCAAACCTTGAGAAGGCCCTAGAGCTGTCGCAAACACACTCCAGGATTAGTGGGTTTGTGTCAGAATAAAACTATACTAAATACGTATAGTTTTTTTTACACTGCCTTTTCAAAGCAGCATTCAAGGAAACTCCATCATGCAATTTATCTGCAATTTAGTATAATTGTTCTCTCTTTTAATTGTAAGCATGTATCCATAAAATACTGTCTTGCATGGGGAAAATGTTGTAGCTATTTTATCTTCCACTGCAAGTCCATGAAATGACCTATGATTTGATTTCGGGTCTCAACTGGGTCTTAAACAAATTATCTGTTGCCTCTGTGATTAAGACAGAAAAAAGAATTTGAGAGACTGCTTACTTGCACAGGTGTAGATGGCTAAGCCCCAAGTAGTGGCACTCACTTGCCCAGAATCCTTAGTCTGCCAGAGACATCGGAGCTGCACCAGTTTACTTGCTGCACTGACCAGAGTGCTCAGGTTCTGCAGAGAAGCCAGAGAAAACAGGGTAACTGTTAAACAAAGAGGAGGCATTCGAGCATGTATTTTCCATGTCAGATGCAAGATACCAAACTGGATCCCTGACACTGATGTTGGAAACGATCACCAGCACTAGCCCTGAAAGAAAGGTTTACTTGAGTCTAGAGACTTTCTACCAGTCAGAATAAGTGGGCTTGGATGTGATGGGCAACTAATACAAATCAGAATAGGATAGGATGGTTTTATCCCAAAAGATGATAGATAGACAGACAGACAGATAGATAGATAGATAGATAGCAAGATCCCAAAGAAGGCTGTCCCATCCAAATCATGCAGGCCAAATGAAACGCAGTAATAACAATAAAGGCCAATGGTTCTCAAACTATGGGTCTCCAGATGTTTTGGGCTTCAACTCCCACAAATCCTAACGGCTGGTAACTGTCTGGAATTTCTGGGAGTTGTAGGCCAAATCATCTGGGGACCCATAGGTTGAGAACCGCTGGTATAGATGAGGCTTCTCCTCAAACCTGGATGTCTTAGGAAAACCAACTGGAACTTGAATGCCACCTAAAGCAGTAATTCCCAACCTTTGGTATTCCAGGTGTTTTGGAGTTTGGCTCCCACAATTCCTAACAGCTGGAAAGTTAGTTGGGATTTCTGGGAGTTGAAGTCCAAAACACCTGAAAGACCAAAGGTTGGTAACCACTGACCCAAAGCATTGGATGTGTAAGGTACTGAATGAGGATACACTCATATATTTATGTACAGTATTAATTAAACCTTTTCCAGCAAGATAAAGTCATCGAGGCAATTCTCAATAAAAATGCAGAAACAAAAAAATAAAACTAATACATTTTTTTAAAAAAAACAGAATCAAAAACAATCAAAGATACTATCCTACAAAATTCAGTTCCTGCACTGACTATCCTACCAAAATATCAGTTCCTGCTGAACTCAACTCTTTGTCTTTGTCAGTTTGTGTTATCTTCTGTACCAAACCAGGGGGTTATATAAATTTAGCCCTTTTGATTACCAAGTGATTCTCCAAGTACAACGATAGGTAAAAAGGTAAAGGTTTCCCTTTGAGATTAAATCTAGCTGTAGCCGACTCTGGGGGTTGGTACTCCTCTCCATGTCTAAGCCAAAGAGCGGGCATTGTCCATAGGTGCCTCCAAGGTCACGTGGCCAGCATAATTGTATGGAGCACTGCGGAAGCAGTACCTATTGATCTACTCACATTTGCACGTTTTTGAACTGCTAGGTTGGCAGAAGTTAGGGCTAACAGTGGGAGCTCACCCCACTCCCCAGATTTGAACTGCCAACCTTTGGTCAGCAAGTTCAGCAGCTCAGCAGTTTAACCCACTGCACCACCAGGGGCTCCAAATATACTCTGATACAAAGGGAAAATTCCCCAGCTACCTCCCAGGATCAGTTGCTGATATGAGTGTTGTCTTCTTTTCCATGATCTGTTGAGCACCAAGGATCTGCCTTATTTTTGCTTGATACATAGAGCAAACAGGCTAAGAAAGCCCATATTATGGCATCTACCTAGCTGATATACAATTTAGAGCAGGAATGGTAAACAATGTGTTTCTAACAGATGTTGTTAGACCACAGTTACTATCGGCCTTAGCAAATGATGAGAAATGACTGATACTGCAATCGTAAAACTATTTGTTCCACATCCCCAAGTCAGAGGAACACAGGTTTCAAGAGATATTCTCCAACACTACATTGCAATGTGCATTTAAGGTAAGTGAAGAATAACGGATGAGACTGGATCGTCCACTTTCCAGCTTTTAAGGTCAATAATCTCCCTGAACACACAAAACCAGCATCACGAAATGAGAGCCATTATACATAGAGAGGCGCAGTCCTTCAAATACTTACCATAGCCAGATCCAGTATCCATTTCTGCAGAGTTAGCATGTACCACCCTGACGCAAATCTACTCATGAGGATTAAGTTGCATAACCATGTTGGTCATTGGATGGACACTTTGGTAATCTTAAACTACCTGATTATCATTTATAAATGTTATTTACATCCCACCTTTCTCACTTGAAAGTCAGACTGCTAAAGCGATTTGAGATCAATCTGTGGATCCCCAGATGTTTTGGCCTTCAACTCCCAAAAATCCCTACAGCTGGTAAACTGGCTGGGATTTCTGGAACTTGTAGGCCAAAACACCTGGGGACCCACAGCTTGAGAATTACTTTACTAAAGCATCAGTACAACAAAAGCAACCAATGAAAGCACTACAAATTAAACACTTTTCAAGAAGTGGAGGAAACATTATGTTTATCCAACTTGCAGAGCAAAAGCCTGCCTAAATTACTTTTTTAAAAATCATATATGGGCAATAATATACTGCTAAAAAGGAGCAATGCAGATCTCTGGATGAGACTTTTCAGGAATGGGATAACTCAACGGATGATGGAGGGAACGCAAAATGCAGTCCTGACATTTAAAAGTTTATCCACAGATGACCTCACAATTTGGAAAAGATGATACAGACAGAGAGGATTTATTAGATGGCCCGGTCCTAAGCTATTTAGGGCTTTAAAGATAACGACTAGCATTTTGAAACAGGCTCAGAAGTTAATGGGCGGGCGACATGATTAAGGTCACAAAGTGGTCACATGCTATGAAAAGCCCACCAGTTTGCAGGCTTGCAGTTGAGTTTCAAAAGCAACCACAGACAAAGGGCAATGCGGTAATCATAGTTCAGCACAAGTGAGGCATTTGGAAGCCCGAGTCTGTGCTTTGTGAGTGTGCCATGGAAAGCGTTAAAAGGAACCATGTAAATACCAACCTTTTGAGAATCTCACATCCCAAAACTGCACACTTGGAGAAATGCAACTGATGGGACCTCGTTTTTCAGCTCCCAAAGACCCCTGAAATCACAAGCCCTTCCATTTTTGTTTCAAAATGGCAAATTTAGGAGGCAGACTCAAGTTAGAATTATTGGAGAACATCATGATTCTACCAGTGGATGGCCCCACGTTGATTTGAATACACATACACATCTTGGCCAAAAATGACATCCAGTTCAGCTGTGTTGGTGTGATCTTTGGATGCCACCTTTCCACAGTTGCCTAGCCCTAAACCAGAAAACCTATGAAAAAACTTAAATCCTTGCAAGGCAATGCAGATGGACCCTTGGTGGATGATATCGAATGCTTGGTGGATGTTATCGAATGCGTATATACTTGAGTATAAGTTGAGTTTTTCAGCCCTTTTTTAAGGCTTAAAAAGCCCCCCATGGCTTATACTCGAGTTAAAGTTATTTATTATTTTATGGGTTATTATTATTACATTTATTATTTTACTCTATTTACTATTATTATTACATTTACACTATTTTACTCTATTATTATTACATTTATTATTTTACTGTTTATTATTGTTGTTATTACATTATTTTATTCTACTTATTAGTATTACATTTATTATTTTACTCAATTATTATTATTACATTTATTGTTTTACTCTATTTACTATTATTATTACATTTACATTATTTTACTCTATTACATTTATTATTTTTCTCTGTTTATTATTGTTGTTATTACATTATTTTATTCTACTTATTAGTATTACATTTATTATTTTACTCTATTATTGTTATTACATTTATTATTTTACTCTATTATTACTGATATTATAACATTTCCATTAATTTACTCTAAGGATACGTAAGCACATTCGCATTGAAGAAGGTTAGAATAATGGTTTGATCTGAGTTGGACACTCTTATCTTAAATTACAGCTTTATGACAATATTCAAAAACATTTAACCTACTGACGCCCTTAATATTTTATGGTTGAATACATGAAGGCAGAATCCAATTACACGGAGGGCCAAACTGTTAATGAGAATATAGAAACTGATAAATAAGGATACATGGCTGTGTAAGGCAAAGCATGCTTCAGTTTGCCATTGTAATGTAGAACAAAGAGCAAAAGAATGATATCTGAAACAAAGAAAAATAATTACATGACAGAAATACAAAGGGTGATGCAATAATGAAGTGGAGGAATCCATATACTACCTTGCACAATGATGATGGGATACTCTACATACGTTGGCAGGGGGTGGCTGTAGTAATTCATATACCGCAGACATACAAGGAAGCTGAAAGGAAAGGTGTAGCTTCAATCACTGTCTTAAGCACATTGAAATGGGAACATGCGATCTATCAGGACATCATACGGCCAAGGGTGCAACTACACCATGCTGTGGGGGGTTAACTTTGAGTGCTTTTGATGGATTTTAATTGTGATTTTTTTTAGTGCTGCTTGTGTTTAATTCTGTTTTAATGTTTGTTTATGTATTTATTTTCACTTGTATACTGCTTTTCTCACCCCAGCGGTGAGAAAATTATATACTAATGCTTTTATGTCAAGCTGCTTTGAGTCCCCTTTGGGGAAATAAAGCGGAGTATAAATAATAAATTACAAGCTGTCCCCTGCACGCGTTGCTGTGCCGTAGTCTGCGGCTAACCCCTTCTGCCCACATGTTGTGTGTGTGTAGGTGTATTTGTGTGTGTTTGTAGGTGTGTGTTTATGTTTGTGTGTATATGTGTAAATTGTGTATGTGTGTGTTGTTATATGTGCATGTTCATGTGTATGTGTGTATGCATGTCTGTTTGTATATGTGTGTATATGTTTGCATGTACTGTATGTATGTTTATGTGTGTATGTGAGCATGTCTGTATATGTTTATGTGTGCATGTGTGCATGTGTGTATGTATATGTGTGTGTGTATGTTTGTGGTTTTGTTTGTGTGAATGTGGTTTTGTGTGTATGAGTAGGAAGAGGAGGGCCTGAGGAGGAGGGGAGGAGGGAGGAGGGTGGTTACCAGTTTCCCTGCTCATGTTGCCAAGGGCGCTGCTTTTGGCTCCTCTTCCTCCTGGGCGTTGCGATGGCAAAGCTCCAGGCGGCGGTGGCACTTCCTCCTCTTTCCTCCTTGGTCACTGCTTGAAGGAGGAGAGGGGTGATTGTTTTGGGGGAAAGGATGTGTGGGAGGAATGTGTGAATGTTTGTTTTGGTGTGCGGGTGGCGTGCATGTATGGGGCGAGTGTTTTGCATGTAGACTGCTTGAAGGAACCCCCCCCCCCCGATCCTAGCGGCAGCTGTGGCGGCGGGAAGGAGGAGTGGCTGAGGAGGAGGGGGTCCTTTGCTCCTCCTCAGCCGCTCCTTCCGTCTTTGTCCCCGCCGTTCGCGATCCGAGCAGCGGCGGCGGGGGGAAAGAGGAGGAGCCGCTGAGGAGGAGGGGCTAAGGAGGAGCAAGGGAGGCTGCTCCTCCTCCCGGCCCGGCCCCCCCTCCCTCGGCCCTAAACGTTCGAAAAGTTCGCGCGGGCAGCGGATAGGCTGGGGTGGGAGTTCCGTTGGCAGTTTTTTGGGGATCGTTTTTTGGGGTGTTGGGAGGTATGTAGGTCCGGTGTTTTTGGCGTTGTATGTACCTAGTGTAATGGTCCAGTCGGTTGTCAAGTTTGGTGGTTGTGGGAGCCATAGTTTCGTTGTCTATATACGACATCAAATGGACTTAACAAAAATATATATATAGATAATAATGCAGTTTGACACCACTTTAACTGCCATGGCTCAATGCTATGAAAATAATAACAACAACAACAACTTTATTTTATACCACGCCACCATCTCCCCGAAGGGACTCGGGGCGGCTTACACGGGAACCAGAGCATACAACAAAATTTAACTGCTAAAACACAGTTAATATCATAAAAACATATATAAGGTAAAGGTAAAGGTTTCCCCTTGACATTAAGTCTAGTTGTGTCTGATTCTGGCGGTTGGCGATCATCTCCATTTCTAAACCAAAGAACTGGTGTTGTCCGTAGACACCTCCAAGGTCATGTGGCCAGCATGACTGCATGGAGTGCCATTACCTTCTCACTGGAGCGGTACCTATTGATCTACTCACATTTGCATGTTTTCGAACTGCTAGGTTGGCAGAACCTGGGGCTAACAGTGAAAGATCCCCTTTTTGGTCAGCAAATTCAGCAGCTCAGCAATGTAACCGGGCTGTAACACAGCTGGTTTATCTCCACTGCTGACTGGAAGGTGACAGGTTTGAAGCCTGAGTGAGATTGAGCACCCGACTGTTAAGCCTAGCTTACTGTATACCTAAGCAGTTCAAAAACAGCTGAGCTGTGGCTAGAGAAATCAGGAACCGATTAAAGTGGGGAGGTATTTTACGACACTATAAAAATGCCAGTGGTCAAAGAGCAAGGAGGAAATATAATCAAATGACTCGGCGTCATAGTGGATGAAGCGACAGCTCCCCCCTGTGGCTGGAATCGAGCACAACCAATGCCAAAAATACCTGTCTGTCTAGAAAATGGTGTTGAATATTTGCCGTGCATGTGTATATTGTGATCCATATAAACAGAAGAGGGGATGTGCTAAACACACTAAACACACTAAACACAGCTAAGCATTAAATTCTACGATGTAAGAACACAATAATTGTATAAGCTTGAAATGTCCCCGATACTATATTGTGTTTCTGGTGGGTGAGCCTTAAATGAGAAATCAAAGTCACTCACGAACGTTCGTTCTCGAATCGGGACCTTCTGTATACATATGTTGTTAGCCAAAGGATAGTTCCACAGTTTAGTCCTGGAGATGTTCTTTCCTTCTCCAATCAGGTATAATTTCCAGGTAAAAATACAAGCTCAATCCACTGTTGAAATAATCCAATGCTCTTTTAATGCGGGTTATATCCACAATTTGCATGTAATGCGGGTTATATTCAAAGATACATTCCAAACTTATAAAATTTAATTATAGTGTTATCACATCGTAGAATTTAATGCTTAGCTCTGCTTAGTGTGTATATTGTGATCCGCCCTGAGCCCCGTTCGGTGTGCGAAGGGCGGAATATAAATACTGTAAATAAATAAACAACCTGCTGTGCCACCAGGGGGCATATAACTTATAACATAAACCAGTGTTTTTCAACCTTTTTTGAGCTGCGACACATTTTTTACATTTACAAAATCCTGGGATACACCACCAACCAAAATGACACAAAATTTGGGAGTTACAGTTTCTTGGATTTATAGTTAACACACAATCAAAGAGCATCCTGAACTCTTGCAACAATGGAATTGAACCAAACTTGGTTTATTGAACTCTCATTACCAACAGAAAGTACTGAAAGGGTTTGCTTGGGAATTGACCTTGAGTTTGGAAGTTGTAGTTCACCTACACCCAGAGAGCACTGTGGCCTCAAACAATGTTGTGTTATGTTGTTTGTTTTCTATCCGGAATCACAATGTTGGAAGGAGGCTCACCACTTTAAGGTCCCTAAAACAGGCATGGGAAAACTTCGGCCCTCTGGGTGCTTTGGACTTCAATTCCCACCATTCCTAACAGGCTGAGGCCCTTTCCTGCTTAAGTGGCTGAGTGGGGAAAATGAAAAGGGCCCGAGGCTGCTAGGAATGGTGGGAGTTGGAGTCCAAAACACCTGGAAGGTCCAAGTTTGCCCATGCCTGATCTATGCACAAAACATATCTGTTTCCATCAGGGAGAAAGACGTGGGGCGAATCTGCGCAGTAGCACCCGCACGGGTCACGTCTTCCTCCCTCCCCCTCCCCTCCTGAACATGCTCACGCTGCCCCCTCGGATCAAAATGGCGGCAGCAGCAGCAGCGTGAGCAAAGCAAGGCAAAGCGAGCAGAGCAAGGCTGGGAAGAAGGGTGCCCGAGTGGAGAAGAAAAAGTGTCCGGTAGGAGGGGGAAGAAAGGATATTAGAGGTTCCAATTTCCCACGGCATACCAGATGATCGCTCACGGCACACTAGTGTGCTGCGGCACACCGGTTGGGAAACACTGACAATAAACAATCTAATTTAAACAATTACAAAAACAGCAGAGTATAAAAACATTGTAAAAGTGTATACAACCAACCACAATAACCAGGAATATGGTGGGCATGCTCAGATCAAAGAGGGTGAGGGAGGGCATGGGCTTGTGCAAAAAGAAAAACCATAAGGCCATGGCTGTGGGTAAAGTGCTGAATACAAACTTATCAATAAATTAGGGCTGGGCATTCATGATCAGGGACTAAGCGTCATTCAAATGCACACTGGAACACCCAGGTTTTCAAATCCCTGCAGAAGGCGGACAGAGTGGAGACTAGTCTACTGGGATCTCAAGATGAGGGAGAAGCCAAATGTAGGCTTTGAACATCATAATAAATGGCTGGCCAAAAAGCTGTGTTTTGTTGCATCACCATGATCCTTTGCTGTTATTAACCAAAAATTCTCTAAAAGTATTGTTTATGGTGACATGCAAATCAAGCTACCGCGGTCCTTCATCCTTTCCTGTCAAATACCCTCAACTTCCTATTTTATGAAAAAACGCAAAGATTTAGTCTAACCATACACACACACACAATTACATGGGACCCTTGGTATCCACTGAGGTTTGGTTCCAGGGCCGCCATATGAGAGAGAGAGTGTTGTGGGCGTTGTCTGTAGCGAGTGTAATGGTCCAGTAGGCTGCCAAGTTTGGTGCTTCTGCGAGCCATAGTTTCTTTGTCTATATACGACATTAAACGGATTGACCAAAATTATATATATAGATATATATTCTCTCTCTCCTGTAGAGAGAGAATATATATATTGTGTGTGTATGGTTAGACTAAATCTTTGCATTTTTTCATAAAATAGGAAGTTGAGGGTATTTGACAGGAAAAGGATGAAGGACCACGGTAGCTTGATTTGCATGTCACCATAAACAATACTTTTACGAATCTTGGGGGTGGTGCTCATCTCCATTTCTAAGCCAAAGAGGTGGCGTTGTCTGTAGACACCTCCAAGGCCATGTGTCCAGCATGACTGCATGGAGCGCCATTACCTTCTCACCGGAGTGGTACCTATTGATCTACTCACATTTGCATGTTTTCGAACTGCTAGTTTGGCAGAAGCTGGGGCTAACAGCGGGAGCTCACCCCGCTCCTCGGATTTGAACCGCCAACCTTTCAGTCAGAAAGTTCAGCAGCTCAGCAATTTAACCAGGGGAATATATTGTCTATTTTTTCTTGAGAAAAAGAGAAGAATTTTCTAATTATTGAGATTGTGCTGGAGAGAACGTCTCACTACAAAATCTATCCAATTGCACACAACAACACTTCCATTCACACAAGGCCCTGACTTTCACTACTTCTATCCCACGTGGTGCAATAGTTTGAGTTCTGAAAGTCGGAAACTGTCGGAAACAGTATTTGAATTGTTAAATAAATGGAGGAACCAGACTTGCTGAACAAGAATTGGGCAGCTACTCCACGAGGAATTCTTCAATTACACAACAACTAGTCAACGTTTGAGTTGAAGACATTAAACTTTGTCGAAAATTAATCATTTCTGAAGCTGCAGTTCTGGAAACTTGCACAGCGACAACATGCAATATTCTAATTAATAAGAAACAGACCTGCCTACTGGGTTGCTGTGAGTTTTTCGGGCTGCCTGGCCATGTTCCAGAAGCATTCTCTCCTGAAGTTTCGCCTGCAACTATGGCAAGCATGCTCAGAGGTTGTGAGGTCTGTTGGAAACAACCTCTGAGGATGATTGCCATAGATGCAGGCGAGACGTCAGGAGGGAATGTTTTGGGAACATGGCCAGACAGCCCGGAAAATTCACAACATGCCTACTCTATAGTATACTAATTATTATTTGATTTTTTAAAATAAGTCATGCGGAATTAGAAGCAGGCTTGGAAGCACCAAACAAGCCTCCCTTTTGAAAACAATGCCAAACACTCCACCCTTCCTCCTTTTCAAAAACAGAGTTTGGAACATATGACACATTTACCATGGTCTGGAGGCACAGAGCAGAGTCTGAAATAGTTGGCCTTCCAGGATGGTTGTATTACAACTCCAGACTTTCTTTGCAATTGGCAATGACTGCTATGATCTGCCGTTCAACAACCCCAGGGTTGCACAGTGTCCAGTCTTGGCACTTAAGATGCCACTCTCTTGCTGAACCTGAGAAATTCTGGATGTAAGCGCTGCCCAGTTAGAAGGGAACCGATGGTGATCTTTAACTTACCCTGGCAGAAAAAATAAAGTGTAATACACGGGGCAGTTAAGTCCAGTTCTGTCCCCTAGTGCAGTGTTTCCCAACCTTTTTTGAGCCGCGGCACACTTTTAACATTAAAAAAATCCGGGGGCACACCACCAACCAAAATGACACAAAATGACACTCTAACACAGTAAAGAACGGCTGGGGATGGGGATGGTGGCCTGCTGGGAGTGCTGAAGCCGGGAGGGCTGCGCCAGGCTGCGCCATGCCCTGCCCCCTACCCCCGGGTTCACCTCTCCCAGCAGCTGATCCAGCCTTGAGGGGGCAGTGCCAAGCCAGCCGTGCCAGAGCCAGCACAATGCTGGCTTGGCACTGTCCCCTCAAGGCTGGAGCAGCTGCTGGGAGTGCCGAAGCCGGGGAGGGGTGGAGCCAGACCGTGCCATGCCCCCGCCCCCTCCCCCCAGCTTCAGCTCTCCTACAGAGGAGGAGCATGAGCAGTGGACGGGCTTCAGTGGGTGGGGCTCCTCCTCCACGTGGCTTCAGCGAGCGAGGGGCGAGAGTCATGGTGGGAGTCATGGCGGATTGGAGGCTGGCTGGGGAAACGGCCAAAGGAGGCGGCGCCCCGGTCCCTTCTTCTTTTTTTTCGCTGCCGCCCGGCCCTTCCTCCTTCCCCAAGCAGCAGGAGTTCGGCAGGAGGGGGGAGGAAGGGGGGCAGAGAGCTTTTCTCTCGGCACAGCAGGAGGTCCGTCACGGCACACTACTGTGCCACAGCACACTGGTTGAGAAAGACTGCCCTAGTGGGGCAGTGGTTTAAACCGCTGAACTTGTTGACCGAAAATTTGGCGGTTCAAATCCGTAGAGTGGGGTGAGCTCCCCTTGTTAGCCCCAGCTTCTGCCAACCTAGCAGTTCAAAAACATGTAAATGTGAGTAGATCAATGGGTACCAGATGATAGGATAGCTGTGTCCGGGAGCTTCGAGCGTTACGCGCTTTCCGCAATGGCGGTTGTGAATAAGGGAAGGGGAGAGCGACACACTGAGGGCAGGAATATACTTTGTAGTTGCATTTGGTGGAAGGATAGAAAGGAGGGGATTAGGGTTAGGATAAGGCTCAGTGTAAGGTTTAGGATTAGGGGTTAGGATAAGAGTTAGGATTAGGGGTTAGGATTAGGGGTTAGGATAAGGTTTAGGGTAAGGGGTTAGGATAAGAGTTAGGATTAGGGGTTAGGATAAGGTTTAGGGTAAGGGTTAGAGTTAGGGGTTAGGATAAGAGTTAGGATTAGGGGTTTGGGTTAGGATTAGGGTTAAGAGTTAGGGTAAGATTTAGGGTTTGGGTTAGGAGTAATAGTACCCTAAACCTTATCCTAACCCTAATCCCCTCCTTTCTATCCTTCCACCAAATGCAACTACAAAGTATATTCCTGCCCTCAGTGTGCTGCTCTCCCCTTCCCTTATTCGCAACCGTCGTTGCAGAAAGTGCGTAACGCTCAGAGCTTATTTATTTATTTGCAGTATTTATATTCCGCCCTTCTCACCCCGCAGGGGACTCAGGGCAGATTACAATGTACATATACATGGCAAACATTCAATGCCCCAGACACACAACATATATAGACAGACACTCAGAGGCTATTTAACATTCCAGCTTCTGGCCACCAGGGGAGCTGTCGCTTCCTAATACTTTGCACACTTTTGGAGATTTTTATGGCCTCATAAATCAGTTAAATTAGCTTCCAGGCCCAGCTATTATACTATCACCGTTTTAATGGGAAGGTAATGCCGCTCCATGCGGTCATGCTGGCCACATGACCTTGGAGGTGTCTATGGACAATGCCAGCTTTTCGGCTTAGAAATGGAGATGATCACCACCCCACAGAGTTGGACCCAACTAGACTTAATGTTAAGGGGAACATGGCCATATATAAGCCCGGAAAATCTACAACAACCCAGTGATTCTGGCTGTGAAAGCCTTCGACAATACATTAAACCTATCATATCCAGCCATGTCAGTTCAAAGTGTGATCTACGTAGTGAGATTCTCTCTAGGCCTTAGGACAGGCCTGGGCAAACTTTGGTCCTCTAGGTGTTTTGGACTACAACTCCCACAATTCCTAACAGCCGGTAGGCTGTTAGGAATTGTGGGAGTTGTAGTCCAAAACACTTGGAGGGCCGAAGTTTGCCCAGGTCTGCCTTAGGATAACAAGTCTACCTCTTTGCAAAAGGATTCCGGGAGATCATAGAATCCTAGAGTTGGAAGAGACCTCATGGGCCATGCAGTCCAACCCCCATTCTGCCAAGAAGCAGGCAAATTGCATTCAAAGCACCCCCGACAGATGGCCATCCAGCCTGTTTAAAAGCTTCCAAAGAAGGAGCCTCCACCACACTCCGTGGCAGAGAGTTCCACTGCTGAACGGCTCTCACAGTCAGGAGGTTCTTCCTAATGTTCAGGTGGGACCTCCTTTCCTGTAGTTTGAGGCCATTGTTCTGCGTCCTAGTCTCCAGGGCAGCAGAAAACAAGCTACCCTATGACTTCCTCTCACATATTTATCCATGGCCCTCATCATGTCTCCTCTCAGCCTTCTCTTCTTCAGGATAAACAAGCCCAGCTCTTTAAGCCGCTCCTCCTAGGGCTTGTTCTCCAGACCCTTCATCATCTTAGTCACCCTCCTCTGGACACTTTCCAGCTTGTCAACATCTCCCTTCACTTGCGGGGCCCAGAACTGGACACAGTGCGATTGCAGGCGTGGCCTGCCCCAGGCAGAACAGAGGGGTAGGTGCTGCTTTCAGGGCGGGGGAAGTGATTCATTGGCGGGCAAGGAAGGGAAGGAGCCTAGCCAGCCCCGCCATCGCTGGCCCTTGAGGGCTTCCTCGCTCCCTCCCTCCCTGCGCTGCTCCTGGGCTGCCTTACCCGGCCAGCTCGAGGAGGAGGCTCTCGAGGCTGACTCCCCGGGCGGACTTGGCGGCGAGGAGGGCCAGGCCCTGGGGCAGCTTGAGCACCAGGCAGGCCAGGAGGGTGCTCCAGTTGGCCACGTCCAGCAACAGCGAGCCCATCGCGGCTCCGGGGCCGAGGGTTGGGGGGGAGGGCTCCGCCGAAACAGCCGCAGCAGCAGCAAGAGGAGGCCCGCAAGGGAGGCCCGCCTTCGAGGAGGAGGAGGAAGAGGGCCACGTGGCCAGGCGCCCAGGCGGAGGAGTCGCAGGAGTGGCGGCCGCGCCTTCGGAGAGGCACCCCTCACTTCCCCAGCATTCCACCGCGTTTGGCACCTAAGTTCTGTTCCAGTCGCTGGATGTTGAGGAGGATGATTATCATAATAACAGCAATAATACCATCCCATTTTATTTCTTCCTCCTCCTCTTCCTTCTTCCTTCCTCTTCCTCCTCTTCTCCTTTTTCTTCCTCCTCCTCTTTTTCCTTCTTTGTCTTCCCATTCTCTTCTTTTTGTTCCTCCTTTTTCTTCTTCCTCTTCTCCCTTTTCTTCCTCCTCCTTCATTTTCTTCTTCCTCCGTTTCTCTTCCTTCTCCTCTTCTTCTTCCCCCTCTTCTCCTTTTTCTTCCTCCACCTCCTTCTTCCCCCTCTTCTCTTTTTCTCCTTCCTCTTCTTTTTCTTCCTTTTTCTTTCTCCTCTTCTTCTACTTTTCTTTCCTCTTCCTCCTCTTCCTTATCTTCCACCTCTTTCTTTCCTCCTCCTCCTCCTCTTCTCCTTTTTCCTCCTCCTCTTCTCTTTCCTCTTCTTTCCTCTTTTTCCTCCTCTTCTCCTTTTTCTTCCTCCTCTTCCACCTCTTCTCTTTCCTTTTCTTCTTTTTCCTCCTCTTCTCCTTTTTCTTCCTCCTCTTCTCTTTCCTCTTCTTCCTCCGCTTCTCTTTTTTCTTCCTCCTCCTTCTCTTCCTTCTTCCTCCTCCTTTTTCTTCCTCCTCCTTTTTCTTCCTCTTCCTTTTCTTCCACCTCTTCTCTTTCCTCTTCTTCCTCCGCTTCTCCTTTTTCTTCCTCCTCCTTCCTCCTTCTCTTCCTTCTTCCTCCTCCTTTTTCTTCCTCTTCCTTTTCTTCTTCCACCTCTTCTCTTTCCTCTTCCTCCTCTTCTCGTTTTTCTTCCTCCTCTTCTCGTTTTTCTTCCTCCTCTTCTCCTTTTTCTTCCTCCTCTTTCTCCCTTTTCTTCCTCCTCTTCTTCCTCCTTTTCTTCCTTCCTCCTTTTTCTTCTTCCTTTTCTTCTTCCACCTCTTCTCCTTTTTCTTCCTCTTCCTCTTCTTTTTCTTCCTCTTCCTTTTCTTCTTCCACCTCTTCCTCCTCTTCTTTTTCTTCCTCCTCTTCCTTTTCTTCTTCCACCTCTTCCTCTTCTTTTTCTTCCTCTTCCTTTTCTTCTTCCACCTCTTCTCTTTCCTCTTCTTCCTCCTCTTCTTCCTCCCCTTTGTCTTCTTTTGACAAGTTCCCCACTCCTGTTCCTTCAGTTTATCCTGCCTCAGGTCCCTTCTACACTACCCTATATCCAAGAATCCTATCTGTTTATCCCAGGTTATATGGCAGTGGAGACTCGTGTAATCATGTTCAAAGCAGATAATCTGGGATCTTTTCTGATTCTTTTCTGATTTTTTTCTGATTCTTTAATCTTTGCCTCCTGCAGTTGTTTACATAGGCCCCTTCCACACATTTGAATAAAATCCCACATTTTTTGCTTTGAACTGAAACAGATGGCAGTGTGGACTCAGATAACCCAGTCCAAAGCAGATATTGTGGGATTTTCTGCCTTGGTATTCTGGGTTATCTGGCTGTGTGGAAGGGCCCATCAATGCCTTCCACTGAAGTACTTTGCAGCTGAAAATAATAATAATATTTATTTATTTATTTATACCCCGCCACCATCTCCCCAAAGGGGACTCAGGGCGGCTTACATGAGGCCAAGCCCAGAAGTGCATTTCAATATAATAACCTAAAAACATAAAACAACATTACAGTAATAAAAAAAATTGTGTAAAATATAAACAGTGCAAAGTAATATCCTTTCAAACTCCCAAGATCTGTCTCCAGTTTAGCCTGTTCTTTCATTGCAAGCTTTATAGTTCAGGGTGTGCCAGACTGCCGGCAACGCACTAAAAATGGGGAAATACATATCTATAAAAAGAACGGATGTAATACGTCTGTATATTTCTCGTCTTCTTTCGGATTAGAAATGGAGAAGAGTTCTTTTCCTGCCCAGCAGTATAATTCAGGGAACACAGAGAAGAGGCTAGTACTTTCATACCTATGCTCCTTATTATAACAGCAATTGTTTGGGAGACACACATGCTCCATGAAACATGATACACCTTGGTGTTCTAGAGTTGTTCCACATGCAGCCCCATGGAGACCGAGCACTCCCTGGCCTGCCCCACATCCTTGGCCCCCAGAGCTTCCCTGAGCCTCAAAGCTGAGATAGAGCTAGCCTTTGGAGCTAAATGGCACCACCATGAGTTTCCCCCTCACCTGATGCATGTCCGGGAACATTGAGGGAATCTAGGAGGTTCCAGTGGGAAGACAAGTGGGACGGAAGGAAGTCTTTCCATTGGAAGAGATAAGGGAGAAGAGATAGGTCGAGATAAGGGGAAGCCCTTGCTTTTGAGTATTGCAGAATGCTTGGTGGTGCACATTAGCGCAGGGGTCAGGAACCTTTTTGACTCAGAGCCATAAAAGCAAAATATTTGGAAATTTATTTCAGTGAGAGCCATATAATATATATAATATATTTTAACACTTAATTCAACTAAAATGTGAGTATATACATACATACTATGAGAAAAAGGATTCCCCCGTGCCCAGCTGTGCCATCGGCAGGGACTTTTACCTGCATGGCTTCCACTCCTTCCTTTGTTCAGGGAAGCACTCTTTCCGCACTCTTCCCTCCTTCCCTGCCATTGTGCTGGGTTCGGCGGGGGCCCCGCCCTGCATCCAGCCCCTCTTTTGGCCGTCTTTTCTCTCTTAGGTGGGAGGGCTTGCGGGGGGACTGCGCCTACCCCCCCTTTCTTGCCGCTGGTTGTGGCTTGGCTTCCGGTCGGGCAGGGAAAGGTCTCGGCCCGCCGTCCACGCAGGCCCGGCCTGCCCCAGTCCTCCCCGCCTCCCTGGCATCCGGCCCCTCCCCGCCCAAGGAGTTGCCGGAAAGTGACCGTGGGCTGCAGAAAACACCGCGTGGCAGGCCCAGCCTGCCCCAGGCCTCTCTGCCTCCCTCGCTGTGGGTTTCGGGCCTGGCAGGGTCCGCCACGCGGCGTTTTCCGCAGCCCAGGGCCACTTTCTAGCAACTCCTTTGGCTGGGAGGGGCTTGCGGCCCAGCAGCCAGCCCCTCCCCACCCAAGGAGTTGCCAGAAAGCAGCCCTGGAAAGCGGAAAACTCCGCAGGGCGGGCCCGGCCCTTCCCGCCTCTCTTGCTGCCGGTTTCAGGCCTGGCAGGGCCTGCCACACTGCGTTTTACGCAACCCAGGGCCACTTTCCGGCAACTCCTTGGGCGGGGAGGAGCCTGCAGCCCAGCATCCAGCCTTTTCGTTTGGGTGTTTTTTGCTCCTGTTGGGGCCTGCCGCGCTGGGAGCCAGATGGAATTGTCAAAAGAGCCATATATGGCTCACGAGCCATAGGTTCCCGGCCCCTGCATTAGGGTTTGCAATTCAGGAAAAACCCGTGCCGTATTCAGTGCCCGGTTTTCGGTTCCCCTTCCCCCGAAAGGAGAACTTTGGATAGCCAAGAATTCTGGTTCAATCCTTAGCAATTTTACTTAAAAGAATCTTAAGAAGTACTAAGGCTATACTAGGCTGCATAAATAATTTGCTCCCAGAACTTAGGCCCCTTCTACACTGCCATATTAAAACCACATTATCTGCTTTTAAAAAGAAAATATGGCAGCATAGACTCATATAATTCTGTTCAAATCAGATAATGTGGATTATCTGCTTTGATAATCTGGATTCTATGGCAGTGCAGAAAGGGCCTCAGAGGGCTAACGTGAGGGGTTTAAGATGTAATAAGGCTCTATCATTTCTATACAAATCCATATTCTTTTTCTGTCCTCTTTTCAGTTTTCTGAAATATTGCAACTGCAGTGGAAGGAACTTCACAACACATAAACAAATACGCATATGATTTTTCTAGTGACAATATTACAGATTCATCTGAGAAACATAACTGATGAACAATAGCTCTGTTAGTAAGTTAGTACATTGCAGCAAAATGAAAGAAAAGTTCTGTTACACTGTGAAGAATAAGAGCTATTATAGCATAAGCTTTCAGGGACAAGAGTGTCCTGATTTCAGGATTTATGTATTATTTATGTATTTATTAACTTTATTTATATCTTGCCTTTCTCCTGATAGGGACTCAAGGTGACTACCAACCCCACAATCTAATAACAATTTAAAACAAAACAAATCCATTAAAAATATTAAGGGTCGATATAAAGCTGAAATACAAATAAATGCAATAAATACAATTACATTTAAAACTCACAACTTCTCCAGAACCCCACCCACACTTCCCCAGCAGTGTCCTCTTATCTTTCCCCAAATGCCTGCTGGCAGAAGACGGTCTTGATCTGCCTGCGAAAGGCCAGCAGGGATGGGGGCCATTTTGGTCTCTCTTGGGAGGGACTTTCACAATCTGGGAGCAGACACCAAAAAGGCCCTCTCCCTTATTCCATGCTTGAGTGGGTGGTGGGATAGAGAAAAGGCCCTTCCCAAATGATTGTAGATATTTGATAGGTTCGTAGGGAGACATATGGTTCTTCAAATAACCAGGACCTAAGCCGTATTCCATCAGATGTGGTACTATCCAGAATTTCACATACATATACAACAATATACGTGCCAGCAGTGGGATTAAAGACAGTGAGATCAGAGGGAAATGAAATGCCAAAGTTTTGTGAACGGACCGATTTAAGAATCCATTTGCCTTTGTGAAGATCTTACAATCTCGCAAGGTGACGGTTTTGCTTCAATGCCAGCTTGCTGTCTTCGTTGGATAAAGTTTTACAGCTGCTACTCTTACAACGGGTCAATAGGAGATAGCTGACAAAAGGAAGCAAAACAATATCGGACCAAGGAGACAATCCTAAGTTTCAGGGTAGACACTGAAGCTAATAGGTTATGGGAAGGCTCCACCCACTCCCAATTCTCTTAGTGATGCAGTAAGTTTGAACTATAAAAGCCTCACCTGGATGGTCATGTACATAGAAGAAATAACGGCAGTCTTTGTTGAGAGTCCAGTTCTCTGTCACACTCCAATTTTATGTTGTGGTTATTGTATCGTCATGTTTCTACACCCTTAAGCAATGTTCTTATAATGGCAGTAGCAACATATGGAAGCTCAATCTGTTCAAGAAGTCACCAGTCAATCTCCTTGCCAGCGGCACTTCCTCGGGGATTCATGCTTGCATTCTGTTCCCTGCAATGACTTCTGCAGAACTCAAGGTCAGATCCAAAGCCCCCTTAAATCACATAATTTCTCTGGGATATTTTTCATCTGCATCTCCTTTTATAAGTCACTGTATCATTCTGAAAACTGCCATGGGCACATTTAATGAAATGAGCAATGTAATTTCCACCACTGTATGATGAGCAGGTGATCAAACTCAACCTGAATGTTTGTGGATTACATGTAAACTACTTTTTTTGTGTCAGGTGTGACTTGAGAAACTGCAAGTCACTTTTGGTGTGAGAGAATGGGCTACCTGCAAGGACGTTGCCCAGTAGATGATTGGATGTTTTGATATTTTACCATCCTTGTGGGAGGCTTCTCTCATGTCCTTGCTTGGGGAGCTGGAGCTGACAGAGGGAGCTCATATATGCTCTCTCCATATTCGAACCTCCGACCTGTCTGTCTTCAGTCCTGTCGGCACAAGGGTTTAACCCATTGCACCACCGGGGACTCCTATGTAAACTACTAAAGCACCATGGATTCAGTGATGTTGGACCTCATCATTTGTGCTGAACTGTGCTGAACAAGTTTTGGGGATGTGATGCTGCGAAGCAAAGGTGATGTGGCAAAGTCCTCAGAATTGATGCCCTTTTGTCCAGAAGGCAGGCTTTCATGTCACGTGGCTATCCTAGTTTCTTCCAATACACATTTCTCTGTTTACTGTCCAAATATTTAATCCAAAATGTGTATTAGTAGGAACTTGGATGACCATGTGACATCCAAGCCTGCCTTCTGGACAAAGGGCCATCCAATCTGAGGGCTTTGTCACACCAGCCTTTGCTTCACAGTAATCGTGTTGTTGAAGAAAAAGGAAAAATACTGCTATTAAAACCATCACAATCCCACTTCTTTGCAGTTTTGTTATGATGGTGCTCAAGCAACCTGTGATCACTCATTTGAATCCCTTTCATAACCCTACCTTTCACCCTATGCATGCTGTACCAAGTACATTTGTGCCTTTTGGTTGTAAAAATATTTCTGGTGTGATTGTGCAATAACATCCAAATGATTTTAAATTAAGGAAAATAATTTTAAAAGTCAGAGAGAAAGATGACGGTTAATAATGTCCACACACACCACAATATAACTGAAAAATCGCAACTGCATCAAAAGGGACTCATTGCTATTGTTATTGTAATTGTATTTTAATTTTTTAACTTATTATTTCTGATGTATTTTGTTTTGTATTTTGTATTTTACTGTGTTGTATTGTATTTTAGAATGGCTTTGCCTTATGTTAGCTGCCCCGAGTCCCCATGGTGGTGGGGTATAAATAAAGATTATTATTATTATTATTATTATTACACCAGGTCAGTATTGAAACAACAGCAATATTGGAAGCCATCAATGGGTTTTCCCCATTAATGAAAATAAGTGCTTGAAATACAAACAAAACAGACACAATGTTGTTTGATAAATACAAGGCAAACACTCTATTATTATTTGGTTTATCAGCCTCATGTGATAACGTCCTGAATTTGGTTTAAAGATCAAAATCACAAAAAGGGAGCATGAGCAAGGATTTCTTCTCTACCATTAGTAGCACCTAAATGGGAAGGTTAGCCATAAACAAATCACCCGAACACAGTATTTCCCATTGTAGGTGAGATCTATTAAGTTTCTGTATAAACCAAGGTAGGTAATTCTACATTTGCATCTACACATGCCTGTCAGAAGTTCTGTTTAAGATCTGATTCAAGGCACTTCCAGACAGCACTAAATCGCGGGTTTTAAACGGGCAAAAAATTCTGAGACTTCAGAAGAGGTCCACCTGTTGGTCCTGGGATTTCTGCCTCCGCTGTTCAGACTCAATGCTTTGTTGTGAGATTTAGAGGCTCCCAGGATGGCCACCATAGGACGTTTGCCAAAAACTTCAGCATTTTTTAATTTTAAAAAAAACCCTCTCAAGATGTGGATATGCGGAGAATCACAGCAGCAAATCACTGCAAAAGTTCTGTCCTTTGTCCTGACCAGAGAAACTGTGCCCTCCAGACGTTTCATGAAGTATCAGCCACAGAAACAAAGTTTTTTCCTTCTACTCAAGTGTCATCTTCTTTTTAGGAACTGACCAATTAGGAACAAACATCTAAAACCCGGGAGCAAACCCAATAAAAAAATCCCGGACTTTCCGATTGCAGGGACATACAGACATGAGAAGATCCGCATATTTGGCTCAAAACCACGATATTTGTGCATCTGGAAATCTCACACTTTTTGCCTTTTGTAGCGATTGCTTCTGTGTTTACAGGAAATCACATTTGGGCACCCTCCTGTTTGCTGCGGAAGCTCCTGGGATAAAGGTACTGTCTGGACGGGCTCTCATAGCCGTCTTCCCAGGATTGTGTTAGCCAAGTTTGGAGTAAGTTTTAAATTACTAGAAAACTTATTGGGACAGAACTTGCACTCTTATTGGCCAGGGCCAATACATTTGGTATTTTAAGGAGAACAATGTAATTTTGCCAATATTGTCGTATTTTATCATTTGCAAAGTGAGCAGTATATTCTTTTCAAACAAAAAGGTTGCTTTTTAATTCTAGGAAGCCTGAAGTTCCTGTTCAAGTTTCTTTTTCCTTCTTCCATAGTTGAGGAAGAAATCCATTTTTACCAATGTTTTACCAAGATCAGTATTCATTCTGCTGCCAACCATATGGCTGGTGGTGTTAGGAATTTTGTCTGAAAATACTGACACGTATTCAGGGAGTGGTTCAGGCTCCTTTTTCCTGCCCTGGAAAAAAAGAGAAATGACAAGTTAGTCAGATCTATAGCTCTAGAAGTAACGGGTGCGGGTGGAAACTATGGCTCCTTCTACACTGATATATAATCCAGATTATCAAAGCAAATAATCCATATTATCTGATTTGAGCTGGATTATATAAGTCTACACTGCCATATAATCCAGTTCAAATCAGATAATCTGGATTTTATATGGTAGTATTTCTAGAATGTTTCATGCAATAGGTGCCAATAACATTCTCAATCATTTTCATATTTAGAAATGACCTGATGGAGGCACCTACACTATAGAGTGAAATTTGTAGTTTGATGAGGCACAGCATTCTTTGGTCTCAGCATTAAATCACGGCAATTAAAGTAGTGTCAAACTGCATGCATTCTACAGTGTAGATTAGAAGATGAACCCTTAGAAATTTACACAAATGGTGGCAGTTATGTGCTGTTGTTTGCTTCAGGCAACTAGCAATTAGGAAAACAGTATCTCTAAATCTATATGGCGATTCATAAGCATGAAATAATAAATAAATAAATATATAAATAAAAACGTAATGTTCATTTGTGGGATTAACATAATTCAAAAACCACTGGGCGACTTGACACCAAATTTGGACACAATACACCTACCAGGCCAATGAGTGACCATCACTCATAAAAACATTGAAAAACACAACAGTAGAGACTTAAAAAGCCCAAAAAATTACATTTCAATGCATGCACAAAACCACATATATATACACACACAAAACACATATACACAGACTGGGCCACAGCAACGCGTGGCAGGGGACGGCTAGTAATTAAATAGAACCATAATGTATCAGTCACCAGCAGATTTATCCACCACGGAATGCTCTCAATCCTTTTGGAGCCTGCTTAACTATCTTGTGATTTCAGAGGGTCGGTACAACAGGTTGGAAATTTTGATTTGTGACTCTTGTGTTGGGTCCCCCCTTTCAAACTCTTTCAAGAATATCTCTAATATTTTTATCAGGATATGATTATCAATTATCCAGTCTGAATCAAAACACATGCCACCTGTATATAGAAAAATGGCTGTATTTGGCACTTTCAATTTCTCAGGTACACTTGTCTGCATTTCGCAAATTTGGGATAATTCAGAGTTTGGAATAGTCCTTTTTTGGGCTACAATCCCCAGGACCGCCCTGTAAGTGTGGCCAGTTGATATGCCAGCTGGGAAATTCTAGGAGCTATAGTCCCCAATAAGTAAATTTCCCAAGCTCTGGTTTGGAAAATTGTCCTTCAGAAACTTGGCAACGGTATAGTGAAGTTCTTAATGTCTATATCCTCCAGCGTAATTCTGTGATCCAACAGATGTGGGTCACAAAGTCATACTGGAGGACCAAGAGGTTCCTAAGGAAACAATATTAATGAAATTGGTTAACCTCAAAAGTTAAATTTGCAGGTATGGAGAGCTGACTGTACCTGTATTTGTATGTATATCTATTATGAGATATCTTGGAAATGGGACTCAAGTCTAAATAGAAAATTATTGATGTTCCATGTGCACCTTACACACATAGCTTGAAGGTATACACAGTATTTGAATAATTCTGTGCATGAAACAAAGTTTGTGTACATTGAATTATCAGAAAATAAAAGTGTCCCTATCTCAGCCTCTTAGATTTTGGAGTATTTTGGAATTCCAGATAGGAGATGTTCAATCAGTGCTTTCTAACAAGCAAATCTGTAACTTACCATTGGGTCATAATCCTTTAGAAAACTCCAGTTCTGATACCTTCAGGATAAAAAAAGCATCTTAAGTTGGTTAACCAAGAGAAGTATAAAACATGCAGAAATTAAAATGGCCATTAAAGTATCCAAAACAGATAAATACGTATTTTTAAATCCATCTTCTGCTGTCATTACCATACACCACAGAAAGACCAATGGAGGCTGCAAATACTGTTTACCCTATTTGAGAGTAAGTCCCATTGAATGCAATGTAGAAATGCCTTAGAGACCCTTGCAGGTATGGAAATAATTCACACCCAGAAATGTTTTTCCATCCAATTTGATAGAGAGCACAGTTCTTCATGAACATAGAGTCTCCTGTAGATGAAGGCTACTATATATACCTGGCACAGGTGCTCTCACATCATAACTGGGGAGGGAGTCTAGAGCAGGGCATTTTCCAGCAATGTGTTTAATAGTGACAAAAGATACTGAAGTATTATCCAGGAGCACACTTGGTTCCAGAGGTTACAGCCAAGGCTTCACTACTGCCCTGCAAGAATCAAGACTATCTTGTGCACTGAGCTCATGTTTCCAACATCTGCTGACCAGAGCCAGGTACAAAACAATAAGGTCGAGGCGGTATCAGGGAGTGGAACCAGAAGTGGGTAGAGTAATTTATTTACTACAACCCATAAGCCATATACATGTTTTTATGCTAGATATAATTTAATTAAGTTTAGCTATAATTTGGTCTATATGGGGGTTTAATTTGGTACATGTGGGTTTATTTATGTTGGGTCCTGGATGGCCGGTATGGTTTTGTATGTATTGTCTTATCAGACATTGAATGTTTGCCTTTTTGTCGTTGGAATCTGCCCTGAGTCCCCTTGGGGAGATAGGGTGTGGTATAAATAAAGTATTGTTATTTGAAACATAACAAGATTAATACACAGCAAACAAGGTCACTATGCTAGCTGTTGTATTGGATCACACGTTGGACATTTCCCAAGTGTCACATTGCACATCCCAGTATGGTGGCTTTTTGCAGCTGACAGATGTCAGTGCCGATTAAATCATGACAATTCGGTACATATTATTACTATTAGTAGTAGTAGTAGTAGTATTATATGAGATGTCTGGCACTTGAAATATACATTTACAGTGTTTTGAGCAGCGTAAGCTGATATACAGTATGACCCCTCAGAACTAGTATTCTCAGTGTCCTTTATCCACATCTGACAAAATATGTCATCTCTAGACATTTTGTATGTCCTCCGGTGATCTTGGGCTGGTGGTCCTTCATTTCAATTTGATTCACCATTATCCATTGTCTCATACATATCCACACAAAGTCTGGGAATATATTCCCTGTTGATACAGAGGTTTTACTGTATGGACAGGGAGATGATGTTTGTTGTTGTTGGATAAGCGGGAATCTGAAATCACTGTTAATCTGCAAGTGATCCCCTGGCACACAATTCAGGTCTATCTTCTGTCCCCATCTGTGTAAGATCATTGCCCCTTTCTACATGGAGTTGGTGTTATCATAGGAACCAGATAACATAAGAGGAATGTCTATGAATTAAGATGACAAACAGATGTCACAACTTGCAGATTATCAGGGTACATGTGTGACAAAATCAGTCATTGAAATACTCTTGTGCTAAAGTGCATAATTTAAAAATAGTACTGAGTTACTCACCAATATTTGGTTGTCCTTCTTTCAGCTTCCACAAACTCTCTCCAAACCTTGTCTTGTCGAACCTGATCCAGATCACCTTTCTCTTTTCCCTGGCTTTTGCTGGATGGTTTTCCTGAGCTCTGTGTGGTGGCAAGAAGGGTCTTTCCAGACTGGTTGCTGTTCAGTGAAGGAGATGAAGATGACATTAAAACCCTCCCAGGGCTGGTAGCTGGTGATCGGCACCCTGCTGATGTACTTCTCCTGAGTCCATTTGCTCTGCTCCCCATCTTCCGTGTATTTTCTCCACTATTAGGAACTAGGAAGACTCTAAAAATTCACAGTGGTCTTGCCCAACATTTTCTCCAAGGTTGTTGATTACACACAGAAATCCAAGAAGTGTAAAGAAAGCCCCAGTGTCCAACAAGCAACATTTCTACCGACCACGTCATGAGATCCAGAAATTTCTTTGGATCAGATGCAAAACTGGTTAGCCCAACATTATTGTGTTAGGTGAATGAGTTTGTACAATGCGTGGAGGTAAGTAGTAACTTGAGTGTGTGTCTATTTACCCAGAAAGTTATTTTGAAAGGTTTAAGTTCTCAGCTTTCTGTTGTGTTTTGCACTTCTGTCTCTCAAAGACATGCTACAAAGATGTGTGCTTTCTAATGGCCACATCGCTATAGGAGTTCCCAGACTATCCATTGAAAGTGTAACAGGAGTCTGTTGTTGTAGGTAGTACTACGGACGGCTTTCCTTCTGCTTGTGGAGCTGAAACAAAACACTCAAGAGAGTCCAGGCTTTCCTGGTGTGTGTTTACTGTCTCCATTGGAAACCAGACAGGCTTTGTCATGAATATTCATCCCAGACAGAAGGCAGGATGTACCCGAGAAACACAGCTGCTTGGAGTGTGTTGGGATTTTTAAAAATACAGTGTTCCCTCACTTATTGCCTCCCACAATAAGTGAAAAACCGCAATGTAGGGATGCTTTATTTATTTAAATATTTATACATTATTTTAGTAGTTATACATTATTTTAAATCTTTATACACTTAAAATAAAGTGAAGGAAAGGAAGGAAAGGCCCTTCAAGGCTGGAGGGAGGGAGGACTGAGGAGGGAAAGCGCCTCGGAGAGCAGCGACGACAAAACCCCACAAAACAGCAGAAATACCATGATATATATTTAAAATTAATATTTTTTTGAAATCAGCGAAACAGCAAGTCCGCAATAAGTGAATTGCAAAGTAGCGGGGGAACACTAGATGTTGTTTTTCTTGGGTGCATTCACATAGTTTCCGACTTAATGGTGATACTAAGGCAAACATATCACAAGATTTTTTTGGTAAAAATTAATCCGAAGGAGTTTGTCTTTGCTTCCCTCTGAAGTTGAGTGTGAATTGGCCAAGGTCACCTATGGGCTTCCATGACCCTGTGGAGATTTGAACTATTTATCCTATCAGGAGCGAACCAAGGGTGCAGTTGTAATGTATTAGAAAAAACACAGCGTTTTAAAAATTTGGCATTATATTAAATGTCATTTGACCAATAGCTGGCCACATGGAGTGCCTCTGGTGTTGCTATAAGAAGGTTCTCTATTGTGCATATGGCAGGGCTCAGACTGCATTGTAATTAGGTGTTCTTGCATGTCATGGACTCCACTTTGTGGCCCCATTTCTTGAGGTTGCCTCTGCTGTTCAGTGCCCTTCAACGAGGGAGTCTCTCATTGGGTATCAGCCATGGATTGGGAGCCATGGATTGGGGTTTTAGCCCGCTACTTTTGGGCTCTCGCTTGCTTAGGTGTTCTGCGTGTATCTGAGTCCCTCTATGGAGGTGAGAAGGTCAGGGTACAAAAGTTTTAAATAAATAAATAAATATCTCTGTAGATCTTAGAAAGCTATTTCTTGATTTAAGGTGTTGGCATGCTGACTGATATCTGAACAGGGGATGTGCCAGAGATGTCACTGCTGTGGTCCTTTCATTATTGGCTGCTACTTCCCGGCGGATGTCAGGTGGTGCCATACCGGCTAAACAATGTAATTTTCTCAGTGATGTAGGATGTAGACATCCTGTGATAATGTGGCATGTCTCATTAAGAGCCATTTCCACTGTTTTAGTGTGGTGAGATGTATTCCACACTGGGCATGCACATTCAACAGCAGAGTAGCAAAGCGCAAGGGCAGATGTTGTGATCCCCAGAATGTGCCAGTCAGCTTTCGTATGATAAGCACCCACTTTTTCAACTGTGGCCTCCAGAGACTTAGGTCCCTTCCACACAGCTAAATAAAATCCCACATTTTCTGTTTTGAACTGAAATATATGGCAGTGTGGACTCAGCTCAAAGCAGATATTGTGGGATTTTCTGCCTTGTTATTCTGGGCTATGGGGCCATGTAGAAAGGCCCTTGGTTCAACCCTCAAACTGCTACACTACACTGACTCTGTGTTTTAATACAGATAGTGACATTTTATTTCTTCTTTCTTGTCTATTTTGTATGTGTTTATGTAGGGTTGAATGAAAACAGATTTAATGCAATACCAGCGCTGAGCATATATGCATACAAGCATTCATCCACATACACAAATAAACTCACTTCCTAACACAGTACCCTCTCATAGAATTACATTTGGAGAAAATGGAAGGAGCTTCCAAGCACATCACAGTATCACTAGCAACTATTAAAATTACATTACAATTACAATTGATGCTTTAACAGGAGAAATGTCAGAGAGAGGTGATGCATTAGAATAGAAATGGAATAGCAGGGGCAGCTTGCCAGCAACAGCAGCAGCAGCAGCACAAGAAAAAGCAAAGTGATGGGTTAGAAGACGCGCATGGCAAATGAAAGCTTCCACTTGGCAGGTTTCCCGGTAGTAAAGTAACAATTTGGGAACATGTCGCTCATAAAGCAATAACATAGAACAATGATGGAAATTCACACTGCGCCACAGTTTATTAGCAAATAAGAATAAGATGCTAGAATGCTTTGTTTAATTGGGTAGTGTAAAATGAGTTTATGAATGCCAGCCAGTAACAAGGCATAAAGAAGGGCGGGACAAAGGGGTTTGTCGCCATTGCTTGTATAAAACCTGTGTGTTGGAAATGATCGGGGCTCTTGCCCTTTAGCAGCTTGTTCTGCCGGGCTGATCCCGTCAGCTGATGTCATGCAAATAAAGGCTGGTTTCATTGAACAGCAGTAAAATTGTCGCGTCATCCGTCCAAGTGCTCGCTAAGTAACAGCAGCCAGGCACAAAGGTATTTGCCTTGGGAGTTCTGGGACTCCAACTTCCGCTACAGTAGGAACAGCCTTCCGACTTTGTGTTACCTATTTTCAACCAGAGGCTTTCATCTTCATTTTATAATATAGAAGGGGGATTATAGCACATTAGGTTTGTATTCTGCTGTTTATAATATGCTCTAAGGCTCACATTACTAAATTTATTTGACCAGTTCTTGCCAAAGGGATTGAAACAAAGCAAGTCAAAAATTGAATGGCTCTCATCTATGTTGATTTTTTTTTTAAAAAAGGACAATTATGGGGTGGGGAACAAGAAGAAAACATTGCTGATAAAGAGGTAAAGGTTTCCCCCTGACATTATGTCCAGTTGTGTCCAACTCTGGGGATTAGTGCTAATCTCAATTTCTAAACCGAAGAGCCAGCGTTGTCCATAGACACCTCCTAGGTCATGTGGCCTGCATGACTGCATGGAGCGCTGCTACCTTTCCACTGGAGCAGTACCTATTGATCTACTAACATTTGCATGTTTTCAAACTGCTAGGTTGGTAGAAGCTAGGGCTAACGTGCGACCTTTCAGTAAGCAAGTTCAGCAGCTCAGTGGTTTAACCCACTGCACCACCGGGGCTCCAATATTACTGATAGATTGATTGATTCATTCATTCAATCAATCAATCAATCAAGGAAGCAACATCCCTGAATTTGCAAGACCCGAGCTGGTGACAGGATGCCTTAAAAGTCTCTCATTCATAGTGTCGCCATCATTGGAAGTCAAGTTGATGTCAAATAATGACAACAAAATTGTAGCTAAATTTCTTAGAAAGAGAATACATGGCATGTCAAATGCATAAAATGGTGCATGAGCAGTGATGAATGGTAGAATTGGAAAATATTTTTGAAGTTTGTTTGCAATTATTTGTAAGCAAACAGTTAAAACCTTGTGTTGTCGAAGGATTTCATTTGTGGAATCACTGGGTTGCTGTGAGTTTTTCAGGCTGTATGGCCATGTTCCAGAAGCATTTTCTCCTGACTTTTCACCCACATCTGTGGCAAGCATACTCAAAACTTGAGAAGTCTGTTGGAAACCTCTCAACCTCTGAGGATGCCTGTCACAGTTGTGGGTGAAACATCAGGAGAGAATGCTTCTGGAACATGGCCACACAGCCTGGAAAATTTACAGCAATCCAGTTAAAACCTTTTCACTTAATACATTGAACCAACATATAAAATGGGAAACACTTGTAGTTTACTGTACACATCTAGTTTCTCAGTAGATCAATGAAAAGGGACACCTAAGCAAAATGGAAATGGGTTGCTGTGAGTTTTCCAGGCTGTATAGCCATGTTCCAAAAAAATGGAAATATCGATTTGGTATATGTTGGTTTTTTAAATTTTATTTTACATGCTAAGCAGATCTTAGCCACAAGGGGGTACTATAAGGCAAAGTATGTAATTCAAATATACAGGCAGTCCTCAAGTTAAGTACAAGGTAGGTTCTATAGGTTTCTTCTTAAATTGTCTTTGTATGTAAGTTGGAACTTGTACATTTTTAAGTGTAACTCCAGCCAATTATATATGTCTTTTAGCTTTGGATACCTTAAGGAAGGGTTAGCACCCCTGTGATGTTTGTTTTGCTGTCTGTGCTCCTCTTCAGAGGATTTTGCCTCACTTTCTGTCCCTGTGAGAATTGGATTTTGAAAAAATTGGCTTGTTGTGGAAACAATTATTGGAGGTAAAGCTTCAGTGGCGAAACCTTTTCCCCGCATAAAAAGTCTTTTAGGAGTGAATTTCCCTTCCGAGGGCTAGATTTCTCTCTTCCTGTTGTCTTACCCCCATTCCCATCCTAAATACACGTATCTCGGTGTCACCTTAGATGGAACACTAACATTTAAGATACACTGTGAGAGCACCAAGCACAAAGTAGCTGCACGCAACAACATCCTGCGAAAACTTACTAATAGTGCATGGGGAGCAGTCCCAAAATTAATAAGAACATCAGCCCTGGCCTTGTCTTACTCATTTGCTGAGTATCCCTGCCCCACCTGGCATAAATCTGCCCATGCGAAGCAGGTGAATACAGCACTGAACGAGAAATGTAGAATAATCACAGGATGTCTTAAACTTACACCTGTTGATAGACTCTTTAAACTAGCTGGCATTGCTCCCCCCCCCTCTCCCTGATGTGCGATGGGAAGTTGCTGCCTATTGCACCCCCCCCCCCCCGGGGCTGGTTTTATATCTGTACTGTGTACCTGTTTGCCCTTTACCTGCATGGGCCTTTGTTCCATTGTTCTGCCACGTGGACTGTGATGGGAGGGGTTGTGCTTGGCTCCAAACCTGGCATCACCACCCTGAACTCCTCCCCTTCCTGAGTTTACCTGGGAGGCTGGACTTCCTTTCTGACCCTATTCCAGGAGAGTACACGTACGAAGGCAGGCGGAAATCTGGAGCCAACGCTCAGACAAAGCACCCTCGTTCACGTATAGCCTACTCCCAACGCTCTCAAACCAAGATTACAGTAATAGGAAGGCCAGCCCTTCACCCAAAGACTATAATCTCTGGGGACCCGAGGACTTTGTGTGCCAGAGGACCATTTGAGGAGCAACAGAGGAACCTGGAACCAAAGAAAGGCACCTTCACTCTGCATAAGGCAAGTGGACGCAATCCCTTTTCTTAAAGGACTTTAGCAACCAACCTCAAGCTTTTTGGGCCACCAGCATTTTTACTGGTTGTTATTCAGTAAACTTGTTTGAGTTCACCCATTTTTGAGTCCTGAACTCATTGCTTAGAGACTCTCCAGGTGTTCTGTTTATGGGAAGGCTAGAACACGAACCCCAGGGCCTATAGAGGTTGTCCATCCAACCAAAGCCCCCTTTTTCAGCCCTGGTGGGACACCACACTGCCAATTTAACCTTATTTCTCTTATTGTGAGAGAAATAAGGTTAAACATTGTGAAATCTACCGACTGTATGGCTATCAGCCTCCTCACAGTAGACTTAAATCAAGGAAAAGTTTCATGAGAACCACCACTCCTCTAAATGTTTCTCCAGCAACAGCAAGTGTATCCCTCTGGGCAGCTTAAACAGGAAATCCCAAATGGATGGCCACGCACGAGGGTCTTCCTCCAGGGGCAAACCAAGAATGGGCAACTTGGAAGTCCCTGAACAGACTCAGAAGTGGAGTGGGCAGATCAAAAGACAATCTGGCATAATGGCACTACCTAGAAGAATCCTCCACCTTGTGCGACTGTGGAGCAGAACAGACAACTCCGCACCTGTATGCTTGCCCACAAATGCCCTGCCTCATGCACAGAGGAAGAACTGTTTAAAGCTACAGACAATGCAGTTGCTGTTGCCCTTTTGGGGTTTATAACTATTTGGCTGCTTGTGCTCCCTTTATTTTATGTTTTAAACTTATATATTTATGCAATACCTTTGACAATAAGTAAATAAATAAATAACCCATGTTTTTAACTTTTGTAAGTCAAATGCTTGTTACTCAAGGACTGCCTGTTGAAAGATATTGAATAAATTTCTTTTTCGTATGCAGTGGAATGACTTGATTTGAATTGCACTAATTATTTGCCAGTTTTCTTTCATCAAGTTAAGAAACAAGTCTTCCAATCTGGAAAGGGCAAATTGTGAGTCAACTATATCTCTCCTTTTTGTGCCACTCTTGTTTTGGTAACAAGATGACATAAACCTTTAATTCCCTTAATAGACACTGATTTAATATTGAATTGCATGTGAATAAAGTATGCCTAAAGCAAAATAAAATAAAAGCCCTCCAGATGTTACTACAGTGCAGTTCCCATCAGCCCTATCCAGTATAGCCAATAGTAATGGACAATGGGATAGGAGTACATACAGCTATATCTGGAGGCCATACATTCGTGTGGAAATGGGACTATCCTTTTGATTCTTTTAGGAGGACACTGTCTCTTTCCTGTGTCTATGGATGCCTCCAGAAAGTGGTCAATAGCTACTAGGTAAGACTGTATTTTCATTATTGGCATCCTGTTTGTGGAACGGTTTTCTCAGGAACCCCATCAGGGCATCTTCTTTGTGATTTCTTTAATGTCAGGTGTACTATAGATGGATTTTTAATTATTATTGGTTTTAGAAGAAGATTTAAAATAAATGTTATTTTGGGGGGCCCTGGTGGCACAGCGACTTAAACTGCTGAGCTGCTCAATTTGCTGACCAAAATGTTGCCGGGTTGAATCTGGGGAGCAGGGTGAGTAGATCAATAGGTACTGCTTCAGCGATAAGGTATCGGTGGTCAATGCAGTCATGCCGGCCACATGACCTAGGAGGAGTCTACAGGCAATGCTGGCTCTTTGGCTTAGAAATGGAGATGAGCACCCCACCCACCCCCCACCCCAGATTTGGACATGACTAGGCTTAATGTCAGGGGAAACCTTTACCTTAAAATAAAATTATTTTTATCGAAAGGTTTAACATTGCTTCTATTTTGCTGAAATACATTGTGCCTCATTATATATTCCTGTTCTTCTGGTTTACAATGGTATTTTAATTTTTTTTTAAAAAAATTGTTATTGTTAGCAACTGGAGAACTTGGCAGCATGTAAACGCTGCTTAAACCACACACCATAAAAGGAAAATGGCATCAGCAGGGAGTTGTATCAAAATGGGAAAAAATTAAGAGAGAAATGATTTCTCTCATATGGAAAAGATTTGATCTTTGAAGCTGGAGAGGCAAACAGATATGCTTGGAGGGAGACTCCGAAGACAGAGCTTTAATATTGGAAAGCTTACACAAATTTCTTTTTTTTTCACTCCAAAGTCTGCTGAGCAGATCTTAAGTAAAAACCTGTTCACTCACTCCCTTCAAGAAAAAAAATCCATGACTTCATATCAGCCTGGATCACCTTCAATGAGCTCAGCTGTGTTTGCTTTATTGCCTGAAGGACCTCTCACCTAGAACATTCCATAATATTTACTTTATGTGGACATTATTTTGTGTGAAAACTGAAAACAAGGAATTTCGTACACTGCCCGACCTCTTTAATCATGGGGGACATGTTCCTGGACTTCATGTAGATTTGTAAAACCATGGATGTAACGATAATGGGGGAAAAAATCTGTTCCTGCTTTCAAAGTGTTATTTCTTGTTTAATTGTGCAGTATTTACTTTGAAAGTAGTTGTTATACTCCAGAAACCTCATTTTTGTGGCTGCCACAAACTATGTCGAATTGGCTTAGACTCCATGAGATATACACTGAAAAACTGTAGCAAAATGTGATGCGGGTTTAACAAACTTTGTCCATGTTTTTATGATAGTGATGGAAATAGCAACCTTCTCCAAGCCTCCTATACTAATTATTTGTTATGTATACAATTGTGATTACTTCCTATATTGTATGTACAGTGTTCCCTCACTTATTGCTGGGGTTAGGTTCCAGGTTAAGTGAAAAACCGCGATGTAGGGATACTCTATTTATTTTAATATTTATACATTATTTTAGTAGTTATAGACTATTTTAAGTCTTTATAAACTTAAAATAAAGTGAAGGAAAGGAAGGAAAGGCTTTTCAAGGCTGGAGGGAGGACTGAGGAGGGAAAGCACCTCGGAGAACGGGAGCGGCAAAACCCCACAAAACAGCAAAAATACCATGATACATATTTAAAATTAATATTTTTTTGAAATCCGTGAAAGAGCGAGTCCGCAATAAGTGAACTGTGAAGTAGCGAGGGAACACTGTATATGATTTAGTATGCAGTTTCCCCTTAACTCTGTGTTGTTTGAGGTTGTGGGAAGGGCTGCAGATCATGAGACCAGATCTGGGACTCTTCAGACTGAGACTCCATTTTAGAAGTCAGTACAGTTTAGAGTTTGCATCAGAAGTAGTACAGTATAGAAGTTAATGAGTGTCAGTATGCTGCAGTGTATAGAAAGTCTTTATTGAGTCAATGTTCAGTAATGCATTAAACTGAATTTATTAGTCTGTATGCAACAAATAGGAGACTAAAACTGAATGCTTTTAGAGAACTTCCAGTTTAAAATTCTCAACAAGTAAGAAATGTACTGGTATGCCGCATACATGAAGTTTGTAAGTAAATCAACTATGTTACTTTTAACAAAGACTACTTATTTTGGTCTCCTGAGAGAATGATTTAAAAGCAATATATTTTATGGGAGAGTATATGTATTTTGGGCAACTGAAATAACACTTCAGAAGATCTATATATTTTGTGCATCGGCATATCTTTGTTCCTAACAGTTCAGAGAGATAATCAGGCATATCAGTCTAACAACTGAGAAGCATAATTTGCCTTGCATGAATACTAGTGGATATTTGCCACTAAGGAGAAGATCCACTCAAACGAGTATTTAACTCTTCTCAGGAAGATCATACTTTCCAAAAGGTTATGATTATTCAAAACTGTGTGAATGCGAATTAATCTCCAAAAGGTTCCAAAATGACTTCCAAAATGACTGTGGAGATTCCTGGTATTCCAAAAGGTTATGATCTATAAAAGGTCATGCCTTCCCAAAATATAGACCCAATTAGGAAATGATATTTATAACCTAGGAGCAAAAATCGTGTTACATATTGTAATAGAGAATCTTATTGAAATGAAAGACCTTTGGTTCAAGAACACATAGAGTTGTGCTGGAGGACCTGGAAAGTGCCTAGAGAGGACACATTTTCTCGGACACGGCTTAATGAAGCTGCAAATATTGATCCTGCAAATATGGGGGTCATACTATATAGGAAAAATGAAATTATGGCATCTTCATACACTGAAAATAAATTGAAAGATAACAGCCTTTGTACTTTGGAGAATCTCCATATCCTTTCTAATAACCACCAAGAACGTCAATGTGGACATGAAGCCATCTCAGAAGTTAGCAATGATCCCTTGCAATAAGATTTCTATGAATTGCCCTTGGGAGAGAGTTCCCCTTGTGAAAACTAGTTTGTGAGAAGCAACAACATCTCTGTGTTCTGTTTCGTAGGCGGAATTTCATTGGTCAGCCATTGGCATCCTTCAAAGTTCTCAGTGTTATCTTACTTCAAACACATGTGCATAATTTTAAAAAAACCCTCAGAGGATTAAGAAATTAACGTTATGCCCCGAAAGGCCACTCCATAACATTTCATGGAAATGCCACCATGCGCTGTATTGCCTTGAATCCACCATTGAACGTACCTCCCTTGTTGAGCTTGGAAGTCCAAGCCTGTGGTCTTGGAAAAAGGACTTTGAAAAGCCATCTGGACGCACACAGCCCCTTTGTTGTTCTGTTTTGAACGTTGCAGTGTGAGTTACCATATGTGTTGTTTCCCCAGCAAAATCAAATGGGCCGGTTGACAAAAGGCTACACCATGGCAACTCCGGCTTCTGTTAGCAGTTCAAACACACTACCATTGGAGGAAGGACATGCTCAAGCTTCACAAGGAGCTTTTGAAAATTGCTCTAACAACAAATGGTTGTATCCAGTGTTTCTCAATGAAGTATCTTTTTTTTCACAAAAGAGTTTTGTTGGCAATATCACACAGAGAAGAGACCGTTTAAGGTTGTCTTTCTGATTGTTTGCATGTTTTCTCTTGACGCGTCAGAGGAATGGGAGGAAGAACAAACAAAGACTCCTTACCTGAATGAGTAGATTAAGACATTTTTCTTCCTGAGGCAGAACAGCAAATAATATTAAGCCAGAACAAGGCATGCAATACCCAATGCCCGCCAAGTTATTCTATCAACCAAGGGAGGAAAAGGCTCAAAAGGAACAATCCTGGATTTTGCATATTAACTTATCACACTAGAGGGATCCCCCAGTGGCACAATGGGTTAAATCCTCTGCTGACCGACAGGTCAGTGGTTCGAATCTGGGAAGAGTGGGTTGAGCTCCCTCTGACAGCTCCAGCTTCCCATGCGGATAAATGAGAAAAACCTCCCACAAGCATGTTAAAACATCAAACATCCAGGCGTCCCCTGGGCAATGTCCTTGCAGACGGCCAGTTCTCTCACACCAGAAGTTACTTGCCATTTATGAAGTCACTCCTGACACACACACACACACAAATCACACTAGGCTGTTAAAGGCTCCTCCCTAATCGACAAATCCCGGAATTCTGCAGGAGGCAGCAACTCGATTTAAAGTGGATTCATTCTCTAGTGTGATGGTCCTCAAAACCACAATTTGATCTCTTAACCACATAGTTTTGGACAGTCCAATGAGACACAAGGCTGAGCTGTAGACTTTGGCATAGATCTTGAGAGGGGGCTCAGAAGTAAATGTAAGTTTAACATATGATTGTGTGTATGCTTCATTTTGGTCAATGCAGAGGGTGGTGTTTTCTTCCTTCCTTCGTCTCCAAACCCAGCATTGCTAGCAGATTTTGATTTAAAAAGTAAATTTTCAGTGCCCTATTTTACCTTTTGAAATATAATCTTTGTGTGAGTAAAGCATAATTTGTCAAAAAGTTCTTCCTTTCCGAATAAGATGAGGACAGCATCATTCATGCTGGCTTTACACTAAGATATGTGATCTGCGTGGGCTTCAGTAGACCATCCTTGTGGGCGGAAGTCATTCGTATTCATGTTCTGCAAGAACTAGATGCACTGAGGCATCATCAGAATATGAGTACATTCAGACCATTAAAGTAATAAAATCCCAGAGTGATAAAATCTGGAAGGAGAAACAATGGGAAAGAATGAACTGTACTATGGCTTCACAGTAGTACCTTTAATGGTAATGAATGACTGTTGATGCCAACCATTTAATGTTGAATAATGGCAGTCACATATTCCCATATTAGTAGATATTTTTACACTTATTCTATTCTTTCCCCCCTGATTTCAGAAGAAGCCTAAATATTTTTTGAAGAATGTGATATGCCAGCCAGTTTTTCTTCATTTCTGTATGTATACACTCTCAAATTGATGCACTTATTTAGCATACTTATACTTTGTCATACCTCCAAGAACCTCAGGGTAGCATATATGGGGTTACAAGGGTTATCCTGAAAGTAAGGTTACAAGGCACGTAGCTCTTGCAGGGAATTTTCTTGGGGGAAGTTGGTATCACTACGATGTAGCGGGAAGCCAGCAGAAACAAACAAGCAGTGCCAGTTGTCAGTAGCTCATCCACTGGCATTGTGGTAAAGGTTAGAGATGAGCGTCCTCATTCCATTTCCTTCCGAGTGCAAAGTTTGTACTGTAATACGCCACCTAAATGCTAAGGTCATGAACACAGCTGCGATTCATCACAAAATCATTTCAGTTGATGGAGAGGACGTAATGTCAAGACAGCATGTGACAAAATGGGTATGGCATATATTGTGAGACCATGAAGACACTTTGCAGAGCCATTCAGAACAAACGTTACGGGATGCTGACGGCGGGAGTCTGTCTCCTTCATGACAAAGCACGTCTGCTCAAGCCACACAATTCATTTGGTTGGGATGTTTTAAGCCACCCCTCTCACACCCAGTGACTATCATCTGTTCAATAAACTGAAGGAACACCTTGGTGGAAAACACTTTTCTGATGACAAGGTAAAAAACGAAGTGATGAACTGGCTGAAAAAGGTGGAGGGAAACTTCTATGACACAGGCATCGAAAACTTGTCCCACGGATGACACAATGTATTGAACTGAATAGTGATTATGTGGAAAAATAATGTAATACCTATGCTACAATCCATGTAAGTTTTATTAACATAAATTCATTCTTTGTATTTTTTAAAAATCTTGCAACTTTACTTTCTGCATAACCTTCATACCACAATATAGTGGCTAGAATGTCAGCAGAGATGAGAAAAGATGGTATTTTTGGACAACAACCAGATTCCCCTTTTCTGGTATGACCACTAGCCAATGTGGTGACTAGATCCAGTCAGTTGTGCTGGTGGCTTCCACATCTGTCGGACTGGCTACAAGTCTGCTCTGAGCAAATTAAAACATTGAGTAGGCTATCCAAGATCCTAAACCCAATCCTTGAACAGTGGATTGGACAGCTCCTTTAACATTCAAACTAAAACCCAGAATAGATTCACTGACATGAAGCCCGCCAGCCACTTGTGGACACAGCAGGTTTCTTTTTATGTTCTTTAAACCCCTCCAGCCATTCTTTTTCAGCATGGCGAATCCCCTCCAAAATCCAGCATTTTTGTGTTGTGGATTGCTGCTGCCTTTGAAACAGAAAGGTGCTCCTCTAAAGTTGGCTGAGCCGAAGTGCAGAGGTAAGCCTCATTTACGCCATTGTTTATATTTTGTTCAGTCCATGAGAATAAATGTGTGATAGCAGTAGAGGGCACCCTCAAGATTTGTATCTCTCTTAAATTCAATTCATTACTTCAAATTGAAATGCAATTCCGCTTCTTCCTTGTTGCTACTTATGCTGATACAGTGAAAGGAGGAAAAACCAGCCATTCATTTTATAATGGATTACAAGACTGTGATGCAATCTCCACACTTCACTTACAGGGCTAAGGGGAGCAGATATCATCACCTTTTAGTTCAATTATTCCCATTTTTTTTGTCTTCCAGAGCTACCTTGACCAATAGCCAGGATTTCTGGGAACTGAAATCTAAAACATCTGGAAATGCAATATGTTTATTTTTATTTTATTTCATGCCAAAAGCATTGCACAGATAAGACAAGTATAAAACTGATAAAATAGAGAGAAACAACTTCAGACCAAAAATGGGCAACAGCAACCACACTGCCTGTAGCTTTAAGCAATTATTCCTCTGTGCATGAGGCAGGGCATTGTGGGCAAGTATACAGAGGCAGAGTTGTTTGTTCTGCTCCGCAGTTGTACATGATAAAAGATTCTTCTAGATAGTGCCATTTTGCCAGATTGTCTTTTGATCTGCCAACTCCGCTTCTGAGTCTGTTCAGGGACTTCCAAGTTGCCCATTCTTGGTTTGCCCCTGGAGGTAGACCCTTGTGGGGGGCCATCCAGTTGGGATTGACTAGTTTAGCTGCTCTGATAGATACTCTGGCTGTTGCTGTGGGAACGTTAAGGAGAGTGGTGGTTCTCATGAAACTTTCCCTTGATTTGAACATTGTTGGCGCAAGATGCTGTCACAGTCTTAGAAAGTTATAATATTTATTTCAGTTTTACTATTGCCATTTTAGCATTTAAATGTTTAATACCATTTTAACTATCTTTTAAAGATTGGGTTTTAAACTTTGCCTGTGTGTACGCTGACGTTTGTACATTTGTGTACATGTGTTTGTACATGTATGTGTACCCTGATGTTTGTATTAATTTTTTTTATTTGAGTCTACTGGGAGCATTGCTGTTAGTTGTAGCTATCCTGAAGTGTAGTTCAAAAGACCTCCTCCTCCTCCTCTTTTTCTGAGCTTTAGGCTAAAAGTATCTTGTTTGCCCTTTCAGTGGACTCTGCTTGGTCGCTGGTATGAGTGATTAGTAGCTGAATCATTCTTGCAGGCATCTGACTCCCTCGCTGCTACTTACTACCAGCTCTCAGCTCCTGTCCTCTTGGGCAAAGACCAAGGGGAGCTTATTACAGTTCCCAGCCTTTATTAATGCCATACCCTGACCTAATGCCAGATTTTGACATGTCTACAAACATCTACTCGAGCAGTTGTTGTAGTGTTTGATTGTCATGTTTGATTTATAGCAGCTCTAAATTAATGAGAGGAAGAATCCAGCATACTTACACCAATTAAACATTCATTATGATTATTGCAGGCATGTTGCCATAGTTCAAATTAACAATCAGATCTGGCTTTACACACCAGTTGGATTTTTTTTTTAAAAAAAAAACAGTGCAATTTGAGGAGACATCTCACAATTCATTTCTTTTGATAATTACATTACTGTTAGTAATTACTCAGAGGCAAATTTAATTTCTGCCAGACTAAAAAAAACCAAAATAATATTATTTGTCACACAAGAAATCATGTAATGAGATTTCATCTGTGAATATTTCATTTATTATCATAATGTGGTATAAGCACAAGACAAGCTAACAAACAGTGTTTGGTATTTTCAGCATCGGCTCATCAAAACAGTTTACACACATGTGCCTCCATATGCCTTCTCAGCCTGAGAATCTACTAAAATACCTTTCCATACCTTTAGATTCCTTATATACTTATATGATATAAATGAAAGGAAACCAAGACAGTGGGCAGATCTACATTGACTCCTTATCTAGGTGCCGGATTGGCCCCAGGATAGTTCCCATAGCTATCTTCTCAACCACCGTAGAGGCAGGAGGCAGTCATAGGGGACAGCTGATTGGATTATGGTCTGTCCTGGATAGTGATAAGAGCTTTGGCACAAAAGGGTTTGTGGGTTTGTTGTGTGCCTAAACATCATTTCTGACTTTTGGTGCCTATCACAGTGGTTCCCAACCTTTGGAGCTCCAGGTGTTTTGAACTTCAACTCCCAGACAGTTTACCAGTGGGAGTTGAACATCTGGAGGCCCCAAGGTTGGGAACCACTGGTAAAGTAACTGAATCACAGGGTTTTCTTAGAAGAATTGGCTCAGGGGTTTTCCCTTTGCTTTCGTATGAGGTTGAATGCGTGTTATTTGCCCAAGATCCCCCAGTGGGTTTCCATGACCTATTGTAGATCCAAACCCTGGCTCCTCAGTGTCCTGCTCCAATACTTAAGTCGACACAGCATGCTTGCTGTCTAGTTTAAAAGCTAAAAACTATAATATGAACACATTGACATTAATGCGCATTTGGAATTATTAAGGCAATTACACATTTCTGCTCAAATTTAAGTTAGATGGTTGCATTAAAACTTTCATCAGAACAAAACTCCAAAGTATGATCCATAATTTATCTTTCCACCCCTCTTTTGTGCTTTGGGAAGAAAGTAACATAAAACACAAGTGAGTTATGTTTGTGTTGTTAACCACCCTGAACCTATTGGGAAGGGTGGTATACAAGTTGAAACAATAAATAAATAAATAAATAAATAAATACATGAAATACCATTTTCAATCCAATGCACCAAATACACTTTCCTTGCTCTCTCTCCTCACTTTTCTCTATAATATTATCTCTTTTTCCTCTCCATTTTTAGATTTACCAGTTCCTAGTGAAATTGCCATAGTTAATAACTTCAAAATTAAGGTTCTCAGGACAAGATGATTCTAGCTGTAATCCAGTTGAGGAGTGATAAATGTGTGGTATTCATGATCTTGGTTGTTGTTCTTGATGATGATGATGTGTGCCTTTAATTAATTTCCAACTTATAGAAGCTCTGTAATGTGCTTTTCCTGGGCCTGAGAGTATGTGACTTGCTGAAGGTCACTCTGTAGGCTCCCATAACTGAGTGGGGAGTTGATCCTTAATCTCCAGATCCAACATTCAGACCATTACACCACAGTGGCTCTCACTTCGCCCTAGTTTAGGGTCACTCAGGGCTGTGGGAGTCTCCCAATCCACAGTTATCAGGAAGCAGCCAATGCAATTGATGAGATTTATTATTATTTATTTAAAACTTTTGTATCCCGATCTTCTCACCTCAATAGAGAGGGACTTAGACCGGAAAACAGCAAGAAACGGTACCGCGTTGAAACATCAGACAGATGCACTAGTATTGGTTGCATCAACCATATTGGAAAATCATTTGTCTCAATTCACTTCCGACACAATAAAAAAATGAGAGAAAATGGTGTGGTGTCATAAGAGAAGTGGGAGCTGTGGTGGCACAATGGATTAAACCCTTGTGCCAGCTGAATTGCCGACCTGAAGAGCTCCTGCCTGCCAGTGCCAGCTTCCCATGCGAGGACATGAGAGAAGCCTCCCACAGGATAATAATGCATCCAGCATCCCCTGGGCAACATCCTTGCACAATTCTCTCACACCAGAAGCGACTTGTCAAGATTCGCTTCCGACACAATAAAAAAAATGAGAGGCACCAACACTCTTTTGAAGTAGGCGCTAGAGACCTTGTAAAACCTATTTATGCATGCTGGGGAGAATGAAAAGGCACAGGTCTTTTGCAATGATTTGAATTTGGGTTTGAATGTGTGGCTATCCATACAACTGGAGTTTGTGTGGCACTAACAGGAAAAATACTGTAAATTGTATCTGAACTATAAAGCAAGAACTTAAGGTGAAAGCAATAGACATGAAATTCGTTTTAGCAGGCTAGCACAGCAATGATCTCAAATGCCAATTTACCTTTTCACCCACACTCTAGCTATGAAGATGAGTGCATCCTGCTTCCCTCTCAGAGTGAAATGGCAATAAAAAGCAAGGCGGTGTATCCTATTTGATTAAAACGACTTAATGGGAATCATGCTTTGCTCTGCTGAGTTTTTAAATTTGGCAGTATGTAGTTAAAATGGCTTTCACTGCTAGCATTTTAAGCACCCATCTGGGAAGTCAGTAATCACCTTTTGCTAGAAGCCAATGCTCTTCCGTTTCAAAGCAATGGGAGCCAAGATATCGCCTCAAAGACAGCAAGCGGATTGTCTTGAGGTTGGGAGGAGGTATGGCTGTGTTATTTGGTGCCAGACAGGGATATTCTCTGGGGCTCTTTCCAAGCAGGACATCATCAGTCTGAGGAAAAAGACATTATATAAGCCTCACAGGATTTCAACTGTAGAAAAGGGGAATGAGTAGAAATGAGAAAAGTTACTCTTTGGGCTATAACTCCCATAATTCCACAGCAAGGAGGGCTAACTGGGAGCCAACAACATAATTTCTTCACAGGATGAGCTTCATTATTTTTATGTGCCTTTATGTTGTTTCCGAATTAAGATGATTTGAAGTCCTTATGATGATCCTTTGTTCAGATGGGGCTTGCCATTGCTTTCCTCTGAGGCTGAGAGAGCGTGATTTGCTCAAGGTCACCCAGGGAGTTTTTCTAGCATTCTCAAACCACAAGATTATGCTGGTTTTTACTGGTTTTTCTTTGATCGTTGCTGTTCTCTTATGCATTATGTGGAAGTGGTGGTGGTGGTGGTGGTAGTGGTGGGGCTTTCTATACATATATGTACCTCTAAAAAATACCAGGCTTGATCTGGTGGCTCCTTTGTATTCATGATGCTGCTTCTTTAGATATGCTTTCCAATAACAAGAGGGGCCTTTCTGAAATGGGAATCTTAAAGATGAGATTATGTGGAACTGCTCACCACTGGATTCCATTCATCTCCCATATTGGCGGAAAAGCAGGATATACTTCAAATTAAATCAGATAAATGAAATATTTATGCAATGTCTAGAAGCAGAGTTTATATTGAGGTACATCACAGCAAAGGGGGAGAATACTTATGCAACTAATGAGTACCAGTTTGTGTCTGTGAAATTTTCTACTATAGAGATCAGTGGTTCCCATCCTGTGGTCTGTGGACTACCAGTGGTCCCCAAGAACGAAAATATGGTCCACAGCCTCACCATTACTACACCGTTACCTCAAAACCACATGGCAATGAGAGCAACTGGTCTCACGAAACCCTTATAGTGCCGAGGCAACGGGGATGTCTGAAGGCATGAGACTGACTACCCACAAAAGATTACGACTACCATATCAGCTCTAGATTATTAAATACGGTTTTCTGTGGGTGAGCACATGCTGACTACTGGATGGCACATGTTCTGTATCAGAAACTAGAGCTGATGTCGTCTATCTAATGCAATTTTCTGAATCTGCACCACAACTAACCAAATAAAGTTGATCAAAAACTGATTCGTAACCTTTTTGGTACTAATGTTGCAGAGTGGTGGCTGGTCAAAGTGGTCCCTCATCAAGTGGTCCCTGGTCAAAAAAAGGTTAGAAACCACGTATATAGATAAATGATAGATAGATTAGTCACAGTAAACATCTTAAGTACATGTTTACAAGTAAATTGTAACAATACCCATTACATCTCTTTCATTTCCAGGTTGTAGCACACCAAAATGTGGAAAAGTCAAAGGAGATGACAGCGAAGCCACTGCAAATGCTTGCAGAAATTCAAATGTTCACCTTCTCATTGGCAGCTCAGTTCTTATAAATTTATAGTTGGTAATCAGCCACTATATATTTGTTCCGAAATTCTTGGTGTCTTTGGATACAGAGACACCGTTATCCAAAATTTTGAAATCTGAAATACTCCAAAATTGCCCACATGGATGGCTAGGATACTGATGCTGAATGCATGCAAATTTGGTTTCATGCACAAAATTGTATAAAATTACCTTCAAGCTATGTGTACTAGCTGCCTATGAAACATATGTGAATTTTGTGTTTAGACTTAGGTCCCATCACAGAGGGGAGATCATGGAGATGTGTGTGTATACACACACAAACACAGGTATTCTAAATTTTGGGAGGAAAATCCCAAATCCAAAACACTTCTGGCCTCGAGCATTTTGCATAAAGGATATTCAACTTGTACTAGCAACCAATCACTGATTTGTTCAAGTCTATAAATCTCATTTTTGAAACAGGATCGAACCTGCAGCTCTATTTACCTCATCATAGAAATGTATTTATGTCCAAGATAGATAGTGTTCATCTGTATATGTATTTAGCATATGTGCAACAGAGACATCACATTCCCACACACCTCTGAATCATTGTTTCCCAACCATTTCAGGCAAAGGTTACATCTATATTGATGCTCTACTGAGAAGATGGGTGAGACCCAGCTGATAGAAGTCAAATCTCCATTGATCAGCTGTCCAATTCCAAGTGTCTTTACCCAGAAGTTGATCCCACGTGCTTTCAATATATGAAAAGACACTATGGGCTTTTTGGGACTGTAGCCCAAAAATCAATGGTGTCTTTTCACATACTGAACATTTCCAAATGAACAGATCACTATGTAGAGCTCCTTCTCCACAACTCTGGTTGCTGTGGTTGTGTTTGACCTCCTGAAGACACTAGTACTATGGACTTTCTTCACTAATGCTGAGGTAAAAATTATAACCACTGATATTGAAATGAGTCATAATAATCTAATGCATTGCAGTGAGTATAGCCATCAGCAGGCAGACATCAGTAAGGAATCAGTAGCTGTGCCCCATATGTATCTGTATACCTTTATAAAGCGGAATGTTTGTATGTGTGCGGAGGGCGGAAGGGCGGATATGTGGCAGCCACTTTCACAGGCCACAGCGACCAGCGCGGGTGATGGACCTGCACCAAACTTGGTACACATAACCCCCCTAACCCCCTTTACGTCCTGGTGTGGTTCAGGGGACATGACCCATGGATTATGGGATTTGTAGTACTTTCAAACACTTTGGTTCCCACAGACCACTGAGGCCACCAAAAAGGACCAATACAGACCACACTTAGCACACACAGCCCCCATGACCCACTCTACGTCCTGGTGCAGTTTGGAGGAGGGTGGACCATGGATGATGGGACTTGAAGTACCTCTAATCACTTCCCAAGTTCGCTGCAACCCTCATCCAATCACTGATCGAGACCAAACTTGGCATACATAACCCCTATGACTGCCTTCACGTCCTGGTGAGGTTTGGGGCAGCTCCGGTACTCTGGAACTCTCTCCCGGACGACGCCCGAGCTGCCACGGAGCTCATCCCGTTTCGCAGGGCCTGCAAGACCGCCTTGTTTAGACTTGCCTTCGGCTAGGTGAACAAATTGAACGTACCCATCTGTATAAGCAGTATCCTGGTTCAGGGAATGCTATAATATGTAACATAATTATTCTCGGGACTTATGTTGTTGTTTTTATGTTTGTTTTTATTGTACGGCGACATGTATGTAACATGCCAGCCGATTTTATATTGTTATCCGCCCCGAGCCTGCAGGGAGGAGCGGAATACAAGATGGAACAAATAAATAAATAAAAATAAATAAATAAAGGAAAGGCTGACTGGAGTAAAACTGCAAGGGCCATTGTTTTTCTGTTCTTAATAGGAAGATCTTATTTTTCCTCCACTTCATTTCTTCTCATCTCCTTATATTTATTTTGTATCAAAAGCATTGTATAAATTAGTATAAAACTGATAAAAATAGAAGGAGCACAAGCGGCAAAATATCTTTTGACCAAAACCGGACAACAGCGACCGCATTGTCTGTAGCCTCAAAGAATTCTTCCTCTGTACATGAGGCAGAATGTTGCGGACAAGCATACAGGTGCAGAGCTGTCTGTTCTGCTCCACAGTCACACAAGGTGGAGGATTGTTCTATGTAGTACCGTTTTGCCAGGTTGTCTTTTGATCTGCCCACTCCGCTTCTGAGTCTGTTCAGGGACTTCCAAGCTGACCATTCTTGGTTTGCCCCTGAAGAAAGACCCTCGTGGGGGCCCATCCAATTGGGATTTCCTGGTTTACTCTTGCTGTTCCTGGGGGAACGTTAAGAGGAGTAATGGTTCTCATGAAGCTTTTCCTTGATTTGAGGAATTGCTACATCTCCTATTATTTATTTATTTTAAACATGTATATTCTGCCCTTCTCAGGGCAGAGCACAACATATAAGCAAACATTGAATGTCGGCACAAAAACAAACTATAAACATATCTATATAAATAAAAAGGTAATGTTCGTTTGTGGGTTTAACATAACTCATAAACCACTGGATGAATTGATACCAATTTTGGACACAAGATACCTATCAGGCCAACGAGGGACCATCACTTATAGAAACACTGAAAAACACAACAGAAGAGACTTAAAAAGCCAAAACCAAAAATTACATTACAAGACATGCGCAAAATCACATATACACATATACACAAATATACACCAAACAAAACACATATAAACAGACTGGGCCACAGCCAGGGCTGTAGCCAGGATTTTGGTTCGGGGGCGTGGCTGAGTTTGGTTCGGGGGGGCTGAGACTGGGTGGAAGAGGGTTTACCCTAGCAAACCTTTTGTATTGTTATCCCAATAACCCCATGAAGGTGGGATATAATGAGCATGGTGATCAGATCATGATATGAATAAACATAACAGTATAAATAATGTACCAGTAAGGCCTTCTCGCGGACCACCCTGAGAATTTCGGGGGCTGAAGCCCCCTTAGCCCCCGGCTACATGCCTGGCCACAGCAATGCATGGCAGGGGACGGCTAGTATCTATATAAATAAAAATGTAATGTTCATTTGTGGCATTAACATAACTCAAAAACCACTGGATGAATTGACACCAAATTTGGACACAATACACCTATCTGGCCAATGAGTGACCCTCACTCATAAAAACACTGAAAAACATAGCAGAAGGGACTTAAAAAGCCAAAAAAGCAAAAAATGCTACAGCACATGCACAAAAACAACTCCCCCCTGCCCTGGCAAACGAAACACACAATAGCATATCCACACTCTCTTCCGGACTACAGCTCCCAGCATCCCCTAGGTCAGGCCCTTTAGGAGAGGAGGACGATCCAAATGCACTGCTTCCAAGCTACAAGCTTTCTTCTTCTTGGATTTCTTTGAAAGCATCCCAATCCCTGCGTATTTCCAATGTCCTAATCCTGGACTGCAACTCCCAGCAATCCTCTAGAGAGATAAGATAGATAGATTAGATAGAGATAGGTAGGTAGGTAGATAGATTAATCAGGAGGACTGCTGGGTGTTGCAGTGCAAGAATAGGTAGAGAAGGAAGAAAGGGAAAGAAGAGGAAGGGGAAGAAAAGGGGGAAGGGTGGGAAGAAGAAGAGAATGAAGAAAGGGGGGGAGGAGAGAAAGAGGGTGGGAAGGTTAGCCACAACAATGTGTGACGGGTACAGCTAGTAAACACTAAAAGTTATTTTCACATTAAAATCAATTGTTTAAAACCATCTCAAATCATCCATATCATGCATTGCTACATCTCCTACCTATTCAAGTTCCTTCTGAAAAGGAGAGAAAAAAGAGCTACAGAAAATAGGTAGGTTGTAACTATCAGGGGAGAGAAAGTTGAGTCATATTGTTTGATGACTGCGTTTTTCCTCCCAACTGGAAATACAATAAATTTCTCAAGTAACACAATTGTTTTTGTCAGAGCATTGGGGGTGAACCCTTTCCATTGCATGTCTCTTATCTCAACCCTGTAATGCTATAATTGCATTGTTGAGATAAGAGGGCTTCATTCACAGCGCAATTATACTGTTATGATTCCACTTTAACTGCCACAGTTCGGTCCTACTGAATCATGGGATATGGAGTTTAGGGATGGGATATTTAATTCTCCGGAGAGCTCCAAAGCCTCTGGCCAAAGTGCCAACCTCACGACTGCATTGGCTGTTGCCATAAAAGTTAAAGTGGAACACAGTGCTATAATTGTATCATGCCCGTAACCCACAAGATTTTGAACCATAATTGCATTTTTGACTGAAGGCGATGTGTTACACACCCACACATAGATAACACGGCTTTACAGTTTTTGAGTCAAATGGAACCTAGCTCGCTATACATGCTAGGAGTGGAACCAACTGTAGAGAAAGGAAGGGAGGAAAGTTTAGGCAAATGAGAGAGAAAACAACAACTTTAAGCCCGGCATATTCTGATTTATATTCATTTCTGGGTTACTCATAAATGACAAGTGTTGGCCTGCTATCAACCCACCAAAACAAGAGATTGATGCAAGGTTGACAAAAGTAATATTGGATATTGCAATACACATATATGAATACAATGTGTGTCTGTGCCTGTATCTTAGGAAAGTAATTTTAGGAGCACAGTATGTATCTTGGACAAGCTCAGTAATTGGCAAATTCTACTATATTCAAGAAAACTTCACCTACCAATCCTACAGCTTTATTAAGGTGATTGAATGCAGGCGCAAGATTCTAATTCTGGCACAAGGTGAAGACGGTCACCAAACTTCAGGAATCACAAATTTGCAATTCTGACCAGAAAGCTTGAGCAACAGCTTAACTCAAAATGCTATAGCTGCTCTGACTTATCTGTGTTGGAACTGAGGATGCCATGTCTTTCAAGTATTTGGGATTTAAAGAAGAATTTATGGATCCCAGACTTGAGACCTTAACACTGCAAGGTCTTAACCAAAAAGATAATACTAACACCACCCTGCATTGAAGCATATTTATTATTATTTATTTATTAAATCAAACTTCTATCACCGCCACTCCCCGAGGGCTCGGAGCGGTTCACAAGTCTGGTCCACAAAACAATGGTCAACAAACAGACAATACAACATCAAGAGAGGAAGGAAAGAGGGGGAGAGAAAGGAGGGGGGAAGAGGGAAGGAGGGAAGAGGGTTTAAAACTGCTAACTTGAATGCAGTTATCTTTTGTTATCAGCTGCCAAAGAAGGCGGAAAGCATAATGTTTACACACATTAATTAATTTATTTACATCATTTATATTCCGCCCTTCTCACCCCGCAGGGGACTCAGGGCAGTTTACAATGTACATATACAGGCAAACATTCAATGCCATAGACACACAACACATATAGACAGACACTCAGAGGCAATTTAACATTCCAGCTTCTGGCCACCAGGGGGAACTGTCGCATTCCTTCATTCTTTTGCATACTTCAGGGAGATTTTATAGCCTCGTAAATCAGTTAAATTTGCCTCCCTACAAAGTGGTACCTAAATTTCCTACTTGACAGATACAACTGTCTTTTGGGTTGCAAAAGGTCGACAACAAGCTACACAATTTGGTCGAGAGCTCACCCCGACCCAGCAGGCTTCGAACTCATGACCTTCTGGTTAGTAGAGATCTTATGCAGCTTATTCCCAGCTAGCTGCACCACAGTCCCGGAATCATATATTTATTCCTGTCTTCATTGTTTCTTTTTCTCCTTCTGCTTTCCTCCAAGCACAGGGCCCAAAATAGTTTACAATAATTTAAAACAAATTTCAGCCAAAATCTTTGTGCACAAAAGTTTTTTTTAAAAAAAATAAACAATTCTATTTAAAAAGCATGTAGTTAAGAAGAGTTTAAATCATACTTAAAGTTTAAAAAAGAGAGGAAAGGATAGGTAGCACTTCAAAATTCCCTTCTGCCACATTATTTAAGAAAGCAATAATAATAAGTAAAGGTAAAGGTTTTCCCTTGACATTAAGCACAGTCATGTCCGACTCTGGGGATTGGAGCTAATCTCCATTTCTAAGCTGAAGAGCTGGCATTGTCCATAGACACCTCCAAGGTCATGTGGCCACCATGACTGCATGGAGTGCCGTTACCTTCCCGCTGGGGCGGTAACTTATGATCTACTCACATTTGCATGTTTTCGAACTGCTGGGTTGGCAGAAACTGAGGCTAACAGCGGGAGTGCACAATGCTCCTTGGATTCGAACCTGCAACCTTTCGATCAGCAAGTTCTGTAGTTCAGTGGTTTAACCCACTGTGCCACCTGGGGCTCCAATAATAATAATAATAATAATGTATTACCCACCTCTCCCTGTGGGTCGAGGCAGGATACAGCATCATTAAAACAAGAGCTAAAACACAATTAAAAGACATACAACAAGATACACAGAATTAAAATACAAGTTAAAATTCACTGAATTAATGCAGATTAAAATTCACAACTTTCTTTCTTTTTTTAATATCTTTTTATTGGTTTTTGTGGTTTTTTGATACAAATATGTGGATACGTTGGGACGGGAGGATAGGGGAGGGGGAGGGGGGTGTTGGTAGGTCGGGGATGGGGTGGGGTGGGGGGGGAGGGGTATTATCACATACTAGACAGACTAACAGATAAAATACATGGTTGACTTCCTTTCGGCTTGAGAGTGGGATTATCTTTCCTCTAAGGTAAAAAGTTCCTTGCTAGGTTTTAACTAAGTTTTCAGTTCTTTCTTATGTTACCTTCCATGGTATCTTCTTTGTCTTTAGTTAAACCTTTTAGTCTTTTTTGTACATTTTTATTGGACTCCAGTCCGTTTCGCTTCTAGGCTGGCCGGTACTTTTGCTCAGGAAGAATGTTAATATATCCATGTCTTTAATGTCGTCTAATTTCTGGAGCCAGTCCTCTTGTTGTGGTATCCTATTGGATTTCCATACTTTGGCAAAAATTCACAACTTTCAATTGAGCAGGATTTGGCAGTTCCTTCCTCTGAAATATAGTATACGGAAGGCATGGTTTAGAACCCAAAAATCGCGATTCTAAAATCAAATGGGGGATTTTTATTAGTAATAGAAAGACTTACAAAAAAAATTTCCAAAAGTTCTAAAATGTAACGTAATTACTAACGAAATTATAAATTGGTTCTAAAGTCTGAAAAGCAGGGAAACAGGACTGACACTGTTTTAAGCACAGGCAAATCAAGGGGCAACATTTCCCTTGGTTTCCTTGCAGGGAGATATAAAGCATTAATATATTATTATTCTTATTATTCTTAGTAGTAGTAGTATTGTTAAATAAAATAGTCAAGGCTTGCTTCTCCAGAGCATTTATTAGAATTAAATAATAAATTCTAATAGTAAGAATGTAGTAAGGGTGACAGTGACCTGGAGGGTATGAGGAATGTGCTCTTGGTAAACTAGAACAGGGCTGTCCAACTGGCCTGGGTCGGGTTATATCTTAGCAGGAAAGGGGCCGCCCGCATGCCCCCCTTTCCTGCTAAGATATAACCCAACCCAGGCTTGGGTCGGCTTATATCTTAGCGGGGAAAGGGCTGCCGTGCGGGCGGCCCCTTTCCTGCTAAGATAAACCCCCGACCCAGGCTTGGGTCGGCTTATATCTTAGCGGGGAAAGGGCTGCCGTGCGGGTGGCCCCTTCCCCGCTAAGAAATAACCCGACCCAGGCTTGGGTCAGCTTATATCTTAGCGGGGAAAGGGCTGCCGTGCGGGTGGCCCCTTCCCGCTAAGAAATAACCCGACCCAGGCCTGGGAAACAGGAGGAAACTCGGCCCGGGCTGCTTCCAAAGCGCACTTTGGAAGCAGCTCGGGCCTAGATTCGGAGGAATTTCCTCCTGTTTCCCAGGCTGTCCCTCAGAAGCGGAGGGAGAGCCTGGAGAACAGGAGGAAATTCCTCCGATTGGGAACTCGCAGGGGTTAAGGGAGGCATCGATGCCACCCTTGCTCCTGCGAGGTCCCAATCAACCCGTGTTCCCTTAACACGGGTTGGATTCTGACCTGGCAGGGGGGAAGGGAGACATCGATGCCACCCTTCCCCCCTGCGAGCTCACAATCCAACCCGTGTTAAGGGGAACACAGGTTGGATTGGGCTTCAGTCGGCTGATATCTTAGCCAAGAACCCCTGCGAGTTCCCAATCGGAGGAATTTCCTCCTGTTCTCCAGGCTCTCCCTCCGCTTCTGAGAGACAGCCTGGGAAACAGGAGGAAATTCCTCCGATCAAGCCCGAGCTGCTTCCAAAGTGCGCTTTGGAAGCAGCCCGGGCCGAGTTTCCTCCTGTTTCCCAGGCCTGGGTCGGGTTATTTCTTAGCGTGGAAGGGGCCGCCTGCACGGCAGCCCTTTCCCCGCTAAGATATAAGCCGACCCAAGCCTGGGTCGGGTTATATCTTAGTGGGAAAGGGGCCGCCCGCAAGGCAGCCCTTTCCCGCTAAATATATAAGCCGACCCAAGCCTGGGTCGGGTTATTTCTTAGCGGGAAGGGGCCACCCGCACGGCAGCCCTTTCTCGCTAAGATATAAGCCGACCCGACCCAAGCCTGGGTCGGGTTATATCTTAGCAGGAAAGGGGCCGCCCGCACGGCAGCCCTTTCCCCGCTAAGATATAAGCCGACCCAAGCCTGGGTCGGGTTATTTCTTAGCGGGGAAGGGGCCACCCGCACGGCAGCCCTTTCCCCGCTAAGATATAAGCCGACCCAAGCCTGGGTCGGGTTATATCTTAGCAGGAAAGGGGCCGCCCGCACGGCAGCCCTTTCCTCGCTAAGATATAAGCCTACCCAAGCGTGGTCGGGTTATTTCTTAGCGGGGAGGGGCCACCCGCACGGCAGCCATTTCCCGCTAAGATATAAGCCGACCCAAGCCTGGGTCGGGTTATATCCTAGCAGGAAAGGGGCCGGCCGCATGGCAGCCCTTTCCCCGCTAAGATATAAGCCAACCCAAGCCTGGGTCGGGTTATTTCTTAGCGGGGAGGGGCCACCCGCACGGCAGCCCTTTCCCCGCTAAGATATAAGCCGACCCAAGCCTGGGTCGGGTTATATGTTAGCAGGAAAGGGGCCGCCCGCACGGCAGCCCTTTCCCCGCTAAGATCTAAGCTGACCCAAGCCTGGGTCGGGTTATTTCTTAGCGGGGAAGGGGCCACTCGCGCACAGCAGCCCTTCCCCGCTAAGATATGCCGACCCAAGCCTGGATCGGGTTATTTCTTAGCGGGGAAGGGCCACCGCACGGCAGCCCTTTCCCGCTAAGATAAACGCCGACCCAAGCCTGGGTCGGGTTATAACTTAGCAGGAAAGGGGCCGCCCGCATGGCAGCCCTTTCCCGCTAAGATATGTTTCGACCCAAGCCTGGGTCGGGTTATATCTTAGCAGGAAAGGGGCCGCCCACACGGCAGCCCCTTTCCCGCTAAGATATGCCGACCCAAGCCTGGATCGGGTTATTTCTTAGCGGGAAGGGGCCACCCGCACGGCAGCCCTTTCCCCGCTAAGATATGCCGACCCAAGCCTGGGTCGGGTTATATCTTAGCAGGAAAGGGGCCGCCCGCACGGCAGCCCTTTCCCGCTAAGATATAAGCCAACCCAAGCCTGGGTCGGGTTATTTCTTAGCGGAAGGGGGCCACCGCACGGCAGCCCTTTCCCTGCTAAGATATAAATCCAGGCTCCTTTCCCTGCAGTTTAAAGCACTTTTTTCCTGAGTCCTCCAGCCGCTCTAGGACTTCCGGTTTCGATCTCTCTATGGTTCTGGCTGGTTTTTCTCTTCCTGGAGGCAAGGCCTTTCAGTTAAAGTAGGCCTCGAGCATGGAAAGGCCCCGTCTGACTGTGAGTAATGTCTGGGATTTTGATTTTGGAGGGTTATAGGGAGCCTTCCGAAATATTTAGAATTCTAACGAAATTTTGGGCCCAGGGGTTCGAAAAAGAAAGTCCACTTCCCTTGCGATCTGTAAAAACTTGAAAGTCCCATTACATACGAATCACTTACGAATTCTTTTGATTTTCATAACTTTTTTCTCATGCCTAGTATACGGCACTGAAGAAGAGCACCAGTTTCAGGGACCCATCACAATGCACAAGTATAGTGCAATGATTCCACTATAATTGCCAAGGTTGCATCCTATGGAATCCTGGGGTTTGTCATTTGGTTAGATTTTGGCATCCGAGTCACTAGAGGAATTCACTGGCTGAGAATCCTAAATGCCCCTCCCATGGGATCTCGCCATGGCTGTTAAAGTGAGATCATTGTGCTATAATTGTGAGGTGTGAATTAATCCTTGGCCTTCAACCCCATGTATGTGACAACAGGAAATAGCAATCAATCTTGAATATGTAACCAACGCTGGTCCAGATTTTCCTGTGTAGCTCTTATATCAAATGATAATTTGATGTTTGGAGACATAACCATCATAATCACACTCTTCCTATCTGGACAGCCCATGGTTTCCAGTTACGTTGCAAACATTCTGGAGAGTGAAAACAAAACACATTATGCTTTTGCTATGTGGAGCAGCTTCTGCTGCTGTTTTCAGGCAGTAGCTTAAGAAAACACTTTGAAGGTTCAAGGTTGAGGAAGCCCTGAAGCAATACACAAACACATCTAAGGCCCTTTCCACACAGCTGAATACAATCCCACATTATCTGCTTTGAACTGGGATATATGGCAGTGTGGACTCAGATAACCCAGCTCAAAGCCGATATGGTGGGATTTTCTGCCTTGATATTGTTATATGGCTGTGTGGAAGAGCCCTAAGAAATTCAGAGTGTCGAGTTTCAAGTTACAAAGAACTATGTGGCAAGAGAGAAATAAACGTTCATCCAAGAGATTCTCGGGACACATCTACACTGTAGAATTACGGTAAATCAGTTTGACACCACTTTAATTGTCATGGTTCCATACTATGTGATCAGTGGATTTTCAGACGGCCAATTCTCTCACACCAGAAGTGATTTTCAGTTTCTCAAGTCGCTACTGACATGAAAAAAAGGGGAGGGGGATTGTAGTTTAGTGAGGCACCATACTCTTTGGCAGAGAAGGCTGAAAACTTGGAAAAATTACAACCCCCATGATATCATAACAATTATATAGGTTTCAATCTCTATCCATTCCACAGTGTAGATACACCTTCAGGGTTCTTCCACACAGCCATATAACCCAGCATATCAAGGCAGAGAATCCACAATATCTGCTTTGAACTGGATTATCTGAGTCCACGCTGTCATATAATCCAGTTCAATGTGGATTTTATACAGCTGTGTGGAAGGGTCCTCAGACCCTTCCATACAGCTCAAGGAACAGAAAATATTGTTTATGAGGAGTAGCATATCAGCCAGATAAGCCCTATATTCCAGGATCTGATCCCAGGTTTTCTGCTTTAAACTGGGTTATCTGAGTCCGCACAGTCAGATAATCTGGGATAAACAGAAAACCTGGGATCAGATCCTGTGATATAAGGCCTGCCTGGAAGGGCCCCTAGATGTTTCAGATTCAAATGAGATTTTGGAAATATTCATAATCGAATCCTTTTAAAAATGGAACCATTTTCATCTAAGCAAAGAAATGTCCAAGTTGCCTGTTGCATTTGGTTTTGTTTTTGTCATGGAAAATTGTTGGACCACCATAGAGATAGCAAGATTGTACCGAAAACTGCCTTTTCTGCAAGTTGGCCCCTGTCCAGATCATCCCAATATTGGTTACCCCCTAAAGCAGGGCTGCCCACGAAGTCGATCGTGATTGACCAGTTGATCGCGGGTCCAAAGGAGGTTGATTGCAGCCGGATGGGGCGCTTCTGCCCTGCGCCCAGCGCACCTTCTGTGCACGCACACCTTCTCCAGAGGCCCAGCCTTGCACTCCGCCCTGCTTCTCTCTCATCCGGAAGCAACCGTGGAGCCGGGCGAGAGAGAGAGGCAGGGCGGAGCGCCCTGCTTCTCTCTCGTCCAAAACCAACCTTGGACGGTGCGCTCTCGCGGAAGGTGTGCCGCGTGGAAGTTAGATCTTTTTGACTTGGTTGTTTTATAAGTAGCTCGCATGCTAAAAAAAGTGTGAGCACCCCTGCCCTAAAGCATTTTGATCAGGTGTTGGAAGCAAGATTTTTCTTCTTCAGTAAATACATTGCGTCTTATTCCACCCCACTGACTAAGAGCACGAAGAGTTTCCAGAAATCTAAAATTTCTCTCTGCATGCCTCCCAGGCTTGAGAATTTATTGCCCTTTTCCAGATAAGAGGATCCATTTATTTGCAAGAGGCAGGGAGAAACTGTTAGCCTGTCACTGTCTAAGAGGAAATGCACACAAAATTACAATGTTAGAAAAGAATGGCGATTTCTGAATCTTATCATGTACTCACAAATGCTGAGCTGCCTAATTGGTGTTTGCCAAGCTGTCCTTCAAAATGCTACCCTTATGAAGAATGAAAGGGAAGCGATATTCAAATTAAGCCCTTACAATGCCCACGTCCATTTTCTTGGTGCCTTATGAAAACACCTCTGAAATCGTAACAAAATGATGTGCCTGGAGCTCTCATTGCAACCAGTAAATGGAAGAATTATTTAACACCATGTGCAGATGCAAACTTTGGTTGCCCAAAAAGGGTGCATCTATACTCTAGAACAGGGCTGTCCAACTTCTACCGGGTCCAGGGCCGGAATAGAGGTCACTGATGACCTCGGGGGCCGCTCGGCCCCGCCCCCAGGCCCCACCCCCAGCCCAGGCCCCGCCCCCAGGCCCCACCCCCAGCCCAGGCCCCGCCCTCTCCTAAAGCTGTCATTCTCCCGGGCAGCGCGTCACAGGCCTGGCGTGACGCGCTGCCCTTTGGCGCCGCCTACTCCTCCTTTTCGGCGGCCTGGCCTGTGACGTGCTGCCCTTGGCGCCGCCTTCTGCCCTTTTTCGGCGGCTCCCCCGCCCTAAAAATGGCGGCTGGGGGCATAGCTGGGGCCTTGCCCAACAGGCTGGGGGGCCGGATCCGGCCCCAGGGCCGCCAGTTGGACAGCCCTGCTCTAGAATGAATGCAGTTTGATGCCACTTGAACTGCTGTGGCTCAGTGCTACGATATCTTTAATTATTCCACAGCATTGAGCCATGGCAGTTAAAGTAGTGTCAAACTGCATTCATATCACTGTGTAGATGCATCCCAAGTGTATACCAAATCAGGGAGTTGTACTCATAAAGTACCTTGACAGTTATTTATTTCAAATCTATGATATTATATCTGTCTCATACATGTGTGTGTGTGAGAGAGAATCATATATATCTATATCTATGGCTGTATGGCTCTTTGTCAGGAGAGCTTTGATGATGCTTTCTTGCCTTGGTGAAGGGAGTTGGACTGGATGGCTTTAAGGCAGCATTTCTCAACCTGGGAGTTGGGACCCCTAGGGGATCATGAGGGGGTCTCAAAAAGGTTGCCAAAGACAATCAAGAAAATAGAGTGGAGCTTCTGTGTGGGAAATCTGGCCCAATTCTATCGTTGGCGGGGTTCAGAATGCTCTTTGATTGTAGGTGAACTATAAACACCAGCAACTACAACTCCCAAATGTCAAAGTCTATTTTCCCCAAACTCCATCTGTGTTCACATTTGGGCACATGGAGTATTCGTGCCAAGTTTGGTCCTGATCCATCATTGTTTGAGTCCACAGTGCTCTCTGGATGTAGGTCAACCACAACTCCCAAACTCAAGGTCAATACCAACCAAACCCTTCCAGAATTTTCTGTTGGTTGTGGGAGACCTATGTGCCAAGTTTCATTCAATTCCATCATTGGTGGAGTTCTGAATACTCTTTGATTGTAGGTGAACTGTAAATACCAGCAGCTACAAATCCCAAATGACAAAATCCATTTTTGAGTGATGGCCACTCCTTGGGGTAGTAGTTTTGTGTTTTGTGTCCAAATTTGATGGCAATTCGTCCAGTGGTTTTTGAGTTATGTTAATCCTACAAATGAACATTACATTTTTATTTATATAGATTTATAGTATTTATATTCTGCTTTTCTCACCCCGAAGGGGATTCAGGGCAGATCACAGAACATATATATGCAGTGAACATTCCATGCCATTTTATAAACAACTAGACAGACAATTGTACATAGAGAAGAGGTAAATATATCGGCTTTCTCCATCTTTTGGCATCTTGGAAGGTGTTTTGCTCGATTCCAGCCACAGGGGGTGCTATCACTTCATCTCCCTGCCAAAGAGCTAGTTCGTAACTTCTTCCTTTTGGATTGAATCACCAGCATTCCTTCTGGGTGCCTTAGAATACCTCCCTCACTTTTTAAATGAGTGGAACCCATTTATCTAATCACTTGTTTGCTTTCGAACCACTGGATGCTGGACTAAAACAGTATCTAAAATTGTGCTATACCATTGCCCTTCAGTCATCGAAAACCAAACCCCAAAAGAATAGACCCCAGAGTCTGTGGAGACTAATAGGGAGCCCTCATTGACCCTTTTCCCAGTTTCAAGCCACCCTTTAATTAACTCCTTTAGAGTGTTGCACAAGCACTACACACATCTCAGATATCAGGAGATGACTACACATTAGTTAGCACAATCCCTTTACAATACCTTGAGAGGACATATGGAACACATAATGGGATTTGGGGGAAAGCCGCACAGTTTTTTCTCTTATGTTATCAACATTTTTCCTGGGAATGTTTCCTCATCTATCTGAGTCAGACCCCCTCCATGGAGTCTTTGATAAATTTGGCAGCACCCCAAACACCTTTTGTCCATCTGTTTGGCACCCATTGTTTAGCCTGGTACTGAGACATCCGGACCCATTAACTCTTGGTGAGCTGCTTTCCTTTCAGCACACATCCTTTCCGTAAGGCAGATCAATAAACTGAAATTTATTTATTTATTTACATCATTTATATTCCGTCCTTCTCACCCCGCAGGGGACTCGACGTGGATCACAATGCACATATACAGGCAAACATTCAATACCATAGACATACAACATATATGGACAGACAACGAGCTACACAATTGGTCAAGAGCTCACCCTGACCCGGGCAGGCCTCGAACTCATGACCTTCTGGTCAGTAGAGATCTTATACAGCTGCACCGCATTCCCAGTGCCTTCAAATAAAGCAATGACAGTTCATTAAATTTCCTGCGTCTCCTGGTAGCCGATCAGATGCAGCAACAGACGTGTATCCCCTCCAATGAGACAACGGATCCTAGCCAGCACCCACTGGAGCTAATAGACCAGTGTGGCAAAGTTGTATTGTTTTGTACGGCTGTTAAAGTGCTATAAATAAATCCATGCCATCTTGTTCAATGTAAATAAATCTCTCTGATGTTGCCATGGACCCATCTGTGTTTCATTCAATCCCTTGGGGAGCTAGATATGCCGGGCCCCAAACCCACGAAATCACATAACACTTCCCAATGACAACTATCCTTCTGTGAGAAGTCCTATTCAACTAGGGTTGCCATATGTCCCTAATTCTAAGGGACGTCCCTTATTTTGGCCCTAAAATTTGTGTCCTGTTTTTTCAGGCCCTGTCCCTTATTATTGACTAACAGGACAGGACTGGGCGGGTTTGACCAGAGGAAGGCGCATGCTGCGGTTTCCACGGCAATGCCTGCCCAGGGATTCCAACTCGCAGGGCAGGCTGACAGTTGCGCGCTTGCGAGTGTGTGCCCGCCTGCGCCCCTGTTGGAAGGAAGGGGCAATACAGGACTTTTTCAAAGTACAGTAGACTCAATTAACCGTTACCCAAGGGGAATGTGGGATCATGTTGGATAAAGATAGTTTCTGGTTGCTTGAGAGTTACTCTTACAATAGGCCTAGCTGTGTATCCCAATACTATACAATGCTGTGTATCTCATACTATACTATACCATTAACTATTGACATAATAATGAAGATGAACTGTCTTATAAATTTTATTTTATTTTAATGTTTGGACAGTGCACTTTTAAAGTCAGCAAAGTCAAGTACTAAATACAGATGGAGAAAATTCGGTAGTTCTAATGTTTTTGTGCATGACAAAACATGCAGAAACATACCATGTACTGTTAAGAGGGTGTAAGTCAGTTTCTTTTGTCAGTTTCAATCATTACCTTATTCTGTTAATAAAACTATTTATACCTAACGTTTTGAGTTTCAAGTTTTTAATGAAGTGTCCCTTATTTTTGTGAAAAATCCCATAAATGTCCCTTATTTCTTATATCAAAAAGTGGCAACCCTATATTCAACACAAAGTCCTGGCAACTTTAAATACATGCTTGTTGTCCATGAGCTATTGATTTCATAGCTTCCTTATGATCCTGAATGAAGGAGGGCCTACCGTAAATCTTCTTGCATAACTATACTGTGAATTGACTCATGTCTTTTTTTCTCCTTCCGGGGAGTCAAGTGTTTAGATAATTATTCCCCTCGTTTTTTAATGGTGAATTTAGTGCTGTAAGTAATTTTCTTTGAGTACCATGTAGGCTTCCAACATCTCTTTTTTATTGACTTTTGAAGCATTTCTGCTCCTTTCTTGTGCCAGAGGTACTTATAACGTGCTTCACAGCGGTGTGGCTCTTTGTGATTATTTGAAATGTTAAAATTTATTTGGAGGTTCTTGCGGCTATTCTTTATTTTGATTCATTCATTTATGGCATAGAGGCTTAGAATAAAAGTGGCAGACTGAGTGAGTGGTTATTCTAGGTTAATTAAAGGAGATCGCAAAAGCTCTTACAAAGACAACATTTGGCATCCAGATATTCCCACATTTCCTTGCTTTGCTTGCTTTCTCTAGGGCAGAGGTGTGACACCTGTGTCCCTTTGAATCTTGTGGAATTACAATTCCCATCATCCTTGATCATCAGCCATGGTGGCTGGAGCTGATTAGAGGGAAAGTCCAGCAATAGCTGAAGATATTTACGGGACGGAGACGGTTTTGGTCTCCATCACAGACCAGCTGCGCTGCCAGCTTGACCAAGGCCGATCGGCACTGCTTATATTATTGGACCTCACAGCAGCGTTTGATACAGTCGATTATGATCTTTTGATGCACCGCCTTGCCGTGGCTGGAGTGTGGGGGACAGCTCTGAACTGGATATCCTCCTTCCACCACAATCGGAAGCAACGAGTGCAGAGGGGAGGGTTGGCCTCCAGGGGATCTCCCTTACTTTGTGGGGTCCCCCAGGGGGCCATTCTCTCCCCCTTGTTATTTAACATCTATATGTGACCACTCGCTCAGCTGGTACGTAGCTTTGGGCTTGAGTGTCATCAGTACGCTGATGACACTCAGCTCATTCTGAGGATGGAGGGCCGGCCAGACTCCGTACCCAATAATTTCAATCTTTGCCTTAAAGCCGTTACTGGATGGCTGCGAGCCAGCAGGTTGAAGGTGAATCCGGCGAAGACGGAGATCCTTTGGCTGGGTCGTCCGAGTGATAGGGAAATCCAACTGCCGACCCTGGATGGCGAGGCATTATGCCCGTCATCATCAGTAAAAAGCCTCGGTGTCCATTTGGACCCTCTGCTGTCAATGGAAATCCAAATCTCCATTGTCAGCAGAACCACGTTCTTCCACCTGCGACAGGCAAAGCGCTTGGCCCCTTATCTGTCTCAGAACGACCTAGCCACGGTACTCCAAGCCATGGCCATCTCAAGACTTGACTACTGCAACGCTCTTTACATTGGCCTACCCTTGACTGCGATCCAGAAACTTAAGCTAGTGCAGAATGCTGTAGCCCGGCTGTTCACGGGGGAGCCCGTGACCTGTCATATAACACCGATCCTGCAAGACCTGCACTGGCTGCCAATTGAATACCGGATCACCTTCAAGGTGTTAGTTCTTACTTTCAAGGCCTTATATCAGGGCTGTCCAACTGCCGGCCCTGCAGGTGTTTTTGACTTCAAATCCCAGAAATCCTAACAGCTGGTAAACTGGCTAGGATTTCTGGGAGTTGAAGTCCAAAACACCTGCAGGGCCGGCAGTTGGACAGCCCTGCCTTATATGGTCTGGGGCCAGTGTACCTGCGGGATCGCCTGATTCCATATAACCCCCACCCCACCCCCCGAGATCACAACGCTCAGAAGACCTGAATCTTCTGAACAGTCCTAGTGTAAAATCCTTCCACTTGACATCAACCAGGCGAAGAGCCTTCTCTATCATTGCCCCAACATTGTGGAATGCCCTGCCACTAGAGACACGAGCTCTGCGAAATTTGAACAGCTTCCGCAGAGCGTGTAAGACACACTTATTCAGGCTTTTGAAGGCTTGTGATCCTCACCTGTGTTTATCTTGTTTTTACTGTGTTTTCACTGTTTTATCGTGTTGCTATTTTTGTGCATTTGGATATTATGCTGTAAACCGCCCCGAACCTCTGGGAGTGGCGGTGTATAAGCCTAATAAATAAATAAATATTGCACTTATTGCACTCGTAGAAAATGCACACAGAAAGAAGTGTGCAATTCATGCAATGATGCTGAACAGTCTGCGGAATGTATACAAATATACACAGACTTCCTACCCCTCCTACTGTTAATCTGCCTGCGCCAAACAAATCTAGACCATTAATGCATCTATATTCTAGAATGAATGCAGCTTGAAACCACTTCAACAACCACAGGTAAATGCTATGGAATCAGGAAAGTTGCAATCTGGTGGTCCCGGCATGATTTGACAGAGAATGCCAAAAATCTTGTAAAACTACAACTCCCAGGATTTCACAGTATGGCACCAGCAGCCAAAGTTGTATCAAACTGCATTCATTCTACAATGTAGTCTGTATATTTACCATTCTTTGTTAGAGAGCTCTGGTGCTACAAGAAACTACAAATCCCAGGATTCCATAGGATGGAGCTATGGCAGATAAAGTGTTATGAAAACATTATATTTCCGCAGGGTGGATGATCTCTAAAGATGAATGCAGTTTAATGCCACTGGTGCCTCACCAAATCACAATGCCTATGATTTTATAGCATTGAGCCATGACAGTTAAAGCGGTGTCAAGCTGCATCAATTCTAGAGTGTAGATGTACTTGTGGCTTCCTGTTTTCTATATCTCACAAAACTACAAATCCCAAATATTACAAATACCACAACATTGAGCCATGGCAGTTAATGTGATGTCAAACAATTATACTCCTGTTGTGTGGATACAGACTAAGGGAGCATCTACACACACTGTAGAATGAATACACTTTGACATCACTTTAACTGCCATTGCTCAATACTATGGAATTGTGGAAATTGTAGTTTCACAAGATTGTTAGCCTCTCCTGTCAAAGAGTGCTGGCGCCTTACAGAACTACATCTCTACAGTGTAGATGCACCCTTGGTCACCTTCAAAGACTTTGGGAAGTCAGACGTTCTGAACTAAAAACCTTTCCATTTCAGCCGGCTTGTGCTGAACGGCAGAAGCCCCAATTAACACCTGTGCTGATTGCATCAGTGAATTCAGGAACTGGAAGAAAAAGGAAGAGACACGGAAAGTTGCACTCCCTCCTCTTTTTCCTTTCTGGCATTTATCTCCTGTAATCTTGGACCCTGTGTCCAATCCTGTTTGGTTTCAGCAGTATAAAACCCGGAGCAATGACTCAAGGTCACTATGGTACCTGATGTTCCTTTCCAGTGATGGATGTTGATTGGTGAAGTCAAATGTGACTCGGTGTTATAGAAGGTTTAAAGACATATCAGTTATTGATGGCATTTGCCTATTATTCTTATTAAAAATACATCCATTGCTTTATTATAATTTCCCAGCTATACTGCACCTGGTCAAATGTCAAAACCGTTTCTTTTATGACTATAGCAAAAATTCTGATTTGTTTCAACTGCAGTTACTTCTTTAGAGGGGGCAAGTTTATTGGAATTGTGAACATGGACTACTTTTGATCCCTTCTGATACGGGTGATGTTCTGGCCTCATTCCTGACAAAGTACAAAGTGTGGGTTGCTACCTTCCAAAGCATACATGTTCAGGTTACATACAACTTCTCATTCTCCCACATAATCCACCCTGACACTTGGGCGACCTCTAACTCAATCAGCCAAAACTAGGTTGGCTGTAACCCAGAGGTAATAATAGCCAGTGTTCTGCCTGCTCTCATTCCTTGACCACACATTTTCTGGAGGACTGCCACTGGCTTCAGGAGATGTATGTGCCTACAGCCCTCCACACTGCGAAGAAGAGAACAGCAACAGCAGCATTACCTTCTCATTATTCCCACATCAATCCCATCCCCTGACCTGTTTGCTCACCTTTTGAGAAAAGAATGGAATGATATATGGAGTGGGTTTTTTGGCAGTCTCTAAGTTATGAACAAGATAGGTTCTGTAGGTTTGTTCTTAAGTTGAATTCGTATAAAATTTGAAACAGGCACATGTTTAAGTGCAATTCCAGCCACACACACACACACAAGCTTTGGATAGCAAGGCAAAAAAAGTTAGCCCATGCCTGATCTAGAGCAACTCTAAACTAGGCATGGGCAAACCATGGTTCTAAATGGTTCTAAAGTACAGTGTTCCCTTGCTACTTTGCATTTTGCTTTTCGCAGACTCGCTGTTTCACAGTTTTTCTTGAGCTTGCTACTCATTGGGTCAAATCCTGGTTCTGCCATAGGGACGTGGCCTGGTGAGTTGTGAGCGAGCAAGGGAGGGTAGGTGAGTGAGCAAATGAGGGCTACAAAGGCAGAAGCAGCAGCAGAAGCAGGAGCCTCCCCTCGCTTGCTCGCTACAGCTTCTGCCACCGTTGCTGCCCCTGCCACCCTCACTCACTCACTCACCTGCCATCCCTCGCTAGCTCTCTCACCAGATTGGGTCCCAGTGGCAGACCCAGGACTTGGCCCGGTGTGTAGCGAGGGAAGGAGTGGGTGAATGAGTGAGCGAGAAGGGTGCCAACGGCGGCAGCGGCTGCAGAAGCAGGAGCCTGGCTGCCTCTTCCAGGTTCCTGCATCCCTACTTTGTGGATTTTCACTTTTTGTGGGTGGTCCTTGAACGTAACACCTGCAATAAGTGAGGGAACACTGTACTTACAAAACTAGGGGACGCTGGTGCTTTGCTTCTAAAGTGTTGCTGAAGTTCTGGTGATGAAATTTTCAGGACTCTAACAAAACTTTCAAAATGTCGTTATAAATGGCAATTCCTAATTGGTTCTGACAGAAAAATAGTCAATAATGAAATAATAATGAAAGTTTGAAAGTTTTGTTTTCACCACCAGAACTTTAGCAACACTTTAGAAGCAAAGCCGTCTAATTTTGCATGTACCTTAAAACCATTTAGAACCATGGTTTGCCCATACCTATTCTAAACCCATCCCTATAGTTGTGGGACTGGCAACAGGTAAAAGAAGCAGGCAGAGCTCCATCCTGTCTGAGCCCAGAAGCAGATGAAAGGCCTTCATGCCATCCCAACTGTCACTGCCCTGACCTCAGAGAGAAAAATAATCTAAATCTGCTGGACTTATTTCCTGCTTCACCGCCATCTTCTTTTCCTTTTTTTTTGGCATGATTTAATTAGATTGTTAGCCTGAGGGCAGGGATTGTTTTGCTGTTCTTTTATTTGTAAAGCAACAGTGATGGTGATTGAGTGAGATAAACACACACACACAAACAAGTAAACAAACAAATATTTTAAAATAATAATAATAATAATCTCATCACAAAGGGGAAGGCTGTGACCAGATGACTTGTATGTTAAGGATGTTATTCAAGTATTAACCAGGGATAACCTGCTCATTTCTTCCTATGATGTGTTATCTGTAGTCTGAACTTGACAAGACAGCATTTCATATAGAACATATCCTTAAACAGGACTGTCCTCTATAAAGAAAAAGGCACACCCCCCCCCCCTTTCATGGTCAGCCACCCGCAGTAGCCAACATGTCTCACCAAGGAGGAAGCATTTCACTGTGTTGCTTGTAAAGAGTACTGCAAACAAGGTATTTTTGGGATTCATGAGGTCTCTGCTCTATTGTTGCAGGAAAGGTAAAGACATTCAGATCTCTTTGTGTTTAATTTATGCTGCCTGCCTACATTTAGAACCTGTCAAATGTAATTAGTTGGGAAGTTTTTCCTTGTTTTTCTATTTTAGCCTGTAATGCCTGCAACACAAAATACAAAATGTACCCATTAGCATAATATAGCGTAATCCAGTTAAGTTGCCCCTCTGATTTCAGCAAGAGCAAGTGAACACACATGCAGAGTTATTCTGTGCATGTTTAACTGAAGCAATTACCCTTTACACACACTTAAGTCTGAATTTTATTACTACGGTAGTCCCAACTAAAGTAAACACATTTCTGCAAATCCCATGGATTAAACACATCTTCTGTAGATGGGATATGCAGCCCAAAGGGTCGTAGTATCTTTCTCCCACCTCCCATAAACTTAGCTGGATCATGTATTTAAGCTGTATTTATTGCATGGACAATAAAGGGCTTTTCGGGTGTGGAAACTGAGGCTATTCTGTTTCTTAATGGAGACCCCTTATCTCACAGCAGGAGTGGCTTCGAAGTTTCATTCACCCCTCAAGCTGGGAATATTGGCATAATTATTTTCATTCATCACAACGGCTGGTTTCCAGGCTTCGAATCCCGAGAACTTTCAGCAGTCCAGAAATATCTTTTATTTATCTATTTTTCCTGAGACTTCCTTGTAATGATCCGTATCTGTCCTTTGTCAACAGGAAGGGACAGATTTGGCCAGTTCCCCATTTCCTACAGGAAACAAAATACTTTCTTAACCTGAAAGGCTGAGAGCATGGCATCTTCATTTACACAAGGACTAATTTAACCAAAACACTTCCAGCCACATTGTTTTTCCCAAATTCCCGCATCCCACTTCCCATTCGCCAGAACGGAGGCGGCGCTGTTTCGCTATTGGTTCAACTCCAGCGTGGGGCTGACCGGCACGCGCGAGTGGGAAATTTGAATTTTGACAGCTCTGTATAACTATAAATATGGCATGTATTTTGAATGTAACCTTATGACTGCTTTGTGACAAGGATATTGCGGTTGTCATCCTCTTCAGCTGATGAGAAATAAAGACCTCGGTGGCATCTTCTTCTGGACTTATTTGGTGAGATTATTTGGGCAAGGAATTGTTATTTCTAGCTCACCAGGGTCTCTTTAAAAATCCTCGCTTTAGGGGTACTTTTGGGCCTCTGCCCCCTCCAGGCCAGGCTACTTCCAAATCGATCGATAACATATTGATCTTTTCTCTCTCTACCAATGCAAGAATCATGCTCTCAACCTGAAGGAATGGGTAAAGATGTGCTAAGATTCCCTGAAAATAAACAAAAAACAAAACAACATAGCTGCAATCATAAGCATGGAGGAATCACAGAGACAGAAGGGAAGACACGTGTAAAATCAAATCTTTGTGATGTGAACAGAGTGAATTAATATATGGACTTGGATGGAGTGATCTTTCATATTCTCACATTTTTAGATTTTGTGCTTCATTATTGGGTCCAACAAAATAATAATACATTTTAAAACATTATTCAATATATTTAGACATGTGTACCATGACACAGGAAAGGCTACTGATCATTCATATTATGTGTGCTACATGTATACCATCAGGCACTGTTATAGTTTAGGATTTGCCTAGTAACAAGCAATAGACTACTTTTGGTCAGTGCTATACCTTGCATTAACTTTAATTTAAAAATACCTTGCATCAATTTCTAAGTCTCCTTGAATTTTAACCCCCCTCTTTCCTTTCCTCTCCCTCTCTTCCAGACATCACACTTCCAGCTCAGTTCAAAGCAGATATTGTGGGATTTTCTACCTTGATATTCTGGGATATAGGGCTGTGTGGAAGGGAGAGAAGGAGGTAAGGGAAGAGGCATCTTTACCCACTTGGCAAGCCGCTTTCATCCATCCTGCATCAAACTGATGCGGTATGGTGAAAGCGGCTTGCCAAGTGGATAAAGACGCCTCTTCCCCAATCTCCTTCTCGCTTCTAAGCAGGATAACATCCCTCCCCAGCAGATCTGGGGTAAACCCGAGTTTTCCCCAGATCTGCTGGGGAGGGATGTTATTCCGCGCCTCCAATCTGGATGTTTACACCCAGATTGGACATGAAATAACATCCCCCGTTCAGATCTGAAGGGAAGGTGTGGGCTTCCAAACCAGGTTGGGAAGCCCAGGCCTTCTTTCCAGATCTGGATGCAGGGCCGTCCAGATTCGGAGGGAAGACGTGGGCTTCCAAATTCATGCGTTCCCTCCACATCCGAAGGGCCCTGAAGCGATTCCGAAAAAAACAGCCCAGGATTCAAAGCTACAAATTCACTTCTGGGTTGCTTAAGGCCCTTCAAAAACAATGCGGAAGTGATTTAAATACGAATTTAAAATGACCTTTGTAGTATTACGATGAACCTAACCACCCCTAATAGCTATGCATGCATTTAAACAGAAAGGAATTGTGAGAACTATCTCAATATAACATGGTGTGCAATCTTAAGCTAAGGCTATACTTTCTTGGATCACTGGATTGCTATTGAGTTTTCCGGGCTGTATGGCCATGTTCCAGAAGCATTCTCCCCTGACGTTTTACCCACATCTACGGCAGGCATCCTCAGAGGTTGTGAGGTCTGCCATAGATGTTGGGAAAAACATCAGGAGAGAAGGCTTCTGGAACATCGCCATACAGCTCAGAAAACTCACACCAACCTAGTGATTCTGGCCATGAAAGCCTTTGCCAACACATTTCTTGGATCATCTTGCCTTCAACAGCTACCTTTGCAGTCCCTGAATAGAGAAGACTTCCCATTTCCCCCATACTTACTTAGGCGATCCCTCATAGCTCGAGAATGATTGTTTTCCAGATGTGATGTCTTGGCGGTGGATCCGTAAGTGGCTATGAAGCCCTATTCTTGATCCACATGTTCTCCCGCAGTGAGGACTTCAGTTTCCAGATGGAAGGCGGTCCTGGTCAGGGTTGGCTTGTTTCTCCCTTTTGGCACGTTTCTCCCTTTCGTCCTCCATTTGTGCCTCTTCAAATTCCACAGCACTGCTGGTCACAGCTGACCTCTAGTTAGATCACTTAAGGGCCAGGGCTTCCCAGTTTCCCCAACTGCCCAGCTTGCATCAAACACTGCAGATAAACAAACCAACAAGTCAGTGGAAACAATGTAGTGATGGATATGCTAATTATATGTATGCGTTGCACTTGTGTTTATACATTGGCATACATACATTACCTGCAGTACTCCAGTCAAAACTGGATGTAATCTTTGTGTATTAAATTTATGCACTCAACCTTAGAGTGTTGACATGGATTATCAGTTGAATGAGCGTAGTGCCCTGCTTTGCCCTGACAGCAGCCATAGCTTCTCTTCTAACAGAAGCTTTTAACTTCTCTCCCTGTCACTTGACGCATCATGGTGCCTGTCACAGAGCTAATGTTCAAACAATTCCTCCTTGTGAGTCTCCAAGCTCTGTCAGTCTCCCATGAAAAAATGTCCAAACGCCAACTTATTTTCTCTGTTCTGTCAAAATCCCTCCATCTCCTCCATTTCAATATTATACAGTATGACTGATTCAGGAGACCATGATGGGTTGTGATAGGATCCATTAGCACAGGCTGAAATAGAGGTTTCTGAGATTCAGATTGGATGAGCAACATTTGAAAGAGTTAACTCCCTGAAAATAAGGTTCCCTTCATATGTATGACCTTTTTATAAAGAGGAAATGTCTACTGTTGTTAGATTGAATGTATAAACTCTGAAGAAATATACAACTTGACTCTGGTGGCCTTTTTATAAAATAGGATAACCAAAAACTTCTTCAAATAATAAAATGCAACCATCAATAACTATGGAATATATATTTCTTCTTTTCCCCATGAATTCCAATATGTGCTTTCCAATATTCATCTGATTTATGCAAAGTGAAGGTACTATACACATACATTCAGATTTAGTATTTACGCGATCCCTCGTTGTCCGAGTATGATGGTCTTCCAAGTGTAGTGTCTTGGAAGTGGATACGTAGGTGACTGTGGAGCCCTACTCCTGATTCACATGTTCTCCCGCAGTGAGGACATCGGTTTCCAGGTGGAAGGTGGTTCCGGTCAGGATTGTCTTTACGTGCCTTCGTCCTCCATTTGTACCTCTTCGAATTCTGTAGCACTGCTGATCACAGCTGATTTCCAATTAGAGCGCTTCCCAGTTCTCAGTGTCTATGCCACAGTTTTTAAGGTTAGCTTTAGGCCCATCTTTCAATTTCTTTTCCTGTCCACCAACATTACATTTTCCGTTCTTGAGTTGGGAATATAGTAACTGCTTTGGGAGCCAGTGATCAGGCATTCAGACAACGTTGCATTCAGTCCAGGGGAGTTAATGGCATAGGAGCATCGCTTCAATGCTGGTGATCTTTGGTTCTTCCAGCACACTGACCATTGTCCGCCTGTCTTCCCAAGAAATTTGCAGGATTTTTTGGAGGCAACGCTGATGGAACTGTTCCAGGAGTTGAGTATGATGTTTGTAGACAGTCCATATTTTGCAGGGGTATAAAAGGGTTGGGAGGACAATAGCTTTATAAACAAGCAACCTTGGTATCCCTATGAATGTCCCAATCCTTAAACACTCTCTGCTTCATTAGGAAAAATGCTGCACTCGCAGAGCTTAGGTGGTGTTACATTTAAGTGTCAATGTTGACTTTTGTGGAGAAGTGGCTGCCAAGATAGTGGAAATGGTCAACATTTTCTAATGTTAAACAATTAAGCCAAATTTCTGGCATTGCAGAGTGATTGGCTGGCATCTGCTGGAAGGGCATTTTGGTTTTCTCAATGTTCAGTGAGAGGCCAAGCTTCTCATATGCTTCTGCGAAGGTGTTTAGAATGAATTATAGGTCTTCTTCTGAATGCACACAGACTACGTTATCATCAGCATATTGGAGTTTTATAACAGATGTTGTGACCTTGGTTTTGGCTTTCAGTCTCCTGAGGTTAAATAGCTTGCCATCTGTCCGATAGATGATTTCCACTCCGGTGGGGAGCTTCCCATTGACAAGATGAAGTATCATTTCATTTCAATTTATTATTTGATGAGTCGCTCTCCACCGGAGTGCTCTGAGCGACTTACACAGCAATAAAACAGCAAAGATATCAACAATAAATCACAAATTAAAAGCTTTGATGAAAAGCCAAGTTTTGAGAGCTTGAGAGAAAGACCACAAATCAGGTATAGCGATGAAGATGGAGAATAAAATTGGGGCAATGACACATCCCTTTTTGACATCTGATTCCACCTTAAATGGGTCACTTTGGGAGCCATTACTGTCCAAGACTGTTGCCATCATGTCATCGTGGAGGAGCCGCAGGATGTTCACAACTTTGTCAGGGCATCTGATTTATTGAAGGATGGTCCAGAGAGCACTGCGATTCACCCTGTCAAATGCCTTTGCCAGGTCAAGGAATGCCATATACAGAGGTTGAATTTGCTCCCTGCAGTTTTCTTGGAGCTGTTGTGCAGTGAAGATCATGCCCACACTTCCTCTGGAGGGCCAGAAGCATTCAGAATATTTAGTATTCAGAATACGGACAACAACAAATGAGTTGTATCTCCTTTAACGTTGAATGCTAATTTGTATATGTTGGAATTGTATTGTATTGATAATTGTTGATATGTTTGTCTTGAGCAGTTTTTGCTGTTGTACACCGCCTCGAGTCGCCTTCGGGCTGAGAGAGGCGGTCTAGAAGCAAAGTAAATAAATAAATTAACCCCCTGAGGAAATCCTTTTTCTATTCTGTTTGCAATTCATGCTGCTGAAGTCCTATTTGAGAAATTATAAATAATTGTACTAATGCACCAGTGCCTTGAATCGGTAGAATTGTTTGAATGCCGCTAGATTTCATGTAAAACTATTTAATGCCTGCTCTTAATCTCTTTTTGTTTCAAATTGCTTTTGTCCAAAGCAATATTATCTGTTCCACAGTTGGATTTTCTTCAACGCTGAACTGTTCATGTTTTAATTATCTTGATTTGTCCTTGTTTCTTTGTTTCCAAAAAAAACAGAGAGTAATGTAGTTACTTTGATACTTTTTCAAATTGTCCATAGAAATTTCAGATTAGACCACAAATTAATGAGCCTGAAATAACTACCCTGGAGATTGTGCCAAATACTAATAAAAGCTTGTATAACATTTTCTATCCCAGGTTTTAAAGACATGTTGGCAAGATTAATTAGTTATAATCTCATCCATGTCTTGGTGCACCCACAAAGCAGAACAAAAGGAAAATAAAATCATAAATACGTTACAGAAGATAACAATGGGTGCCAAAAATAAGTCAAATGACTGTTTCCTACTGCTGTGCAGGCTTGCTGCTCCACAGTGGCCTTAAAAGGTATGCCGTAGGTAGGAGGGCAACTTCTGACAGTTTAAATATATACCTAAGAGCATGCTGACATTGTTCAGTATGGAACAAAACACATTTTCTAATGGCACCTGTGTAGTGGTTAAAGAGAGAGCTGAAGTACTGAGCTGGAATTCAGTAAGGCAGTTACGAATGGGTATCCTAAAGTTATGCATTCATGGCTGATTTGTATTCATGATCCTATATATTCCGTCCTTTAAGGAATATGTAGTGACTGAGAAAGCTCTCCAATCTTTACTTACCAAGATGCGGCTGCTGCAAGCAACAGGGATCTGTTCCTCTGTGAATTGAGAAGCAGATGACTGATGTTCCCATCCACCTCCCACATGTAAGTGATCTCTGCCATGTAAAGAATTACAACAAGGACCCTGCGTTCTGCCTCAGAAATGGCTCATGGAAGGAGTGAAAACTCAGTTGGCTACTGTTTGACAGGGGGGCAGACTCCTGACTGATGCTAAGTAGAGCGAGGATGAGGAAAGGAATAAGTTTGGGAGCTATGTAACTAATGTGGCTAATTAACTTACTTGTGCATTCACTATTTCCATTCCCAGGAAACAACAGATATATTTTGGTCATTTCAAGTCACACGTGAAAGTGATTTTTTTTGGCTATTTTGGGATGTAGATGGGAAGCAATTTTTCAGAGAAACAGAAAACATGATTGAAAGCAATCTTCAGCAAAAAAAAAAAATCATTATGGCGAACTATAATGTTTTTGCAAATGTGGGGTCCTGGACAACGTCTACACAGAACCCATCTTTCCTGAGACCAATTTCCCAGGCACCTTTAGTTTATTTGGACAGACATCATTGTTTTTATAAGACCTAGAATATTAAGACCCATTTTAGCCCATTATCGCTTGCCCCTTTGCATTCCTCCCTGATCATACCCCACTCGGGGCCAGATCAATAAATTGACACAAACTTCAAAATTATCAAAATAAAAATGTATTGAATATGGTTTCTGCAGAGATAGACTAGAAACAATATCAGAGGGAATCCCGGACCAACCACAAAGTCGATCCTAGTTGGATACTTTCTGAACCAATCAAAAGCAAGTATGAGTATCTTGAACAGCTGTCATAATGTAATATTTATATTCTGTATTCACAGTTGTGGGAGGTCAGTTCTCTGAAGTATTGTTTCCACTGGAATCATGCCCATAGAATCATGCTGGAGGACCTATGCTTTCCTAGATAAGTATGTTTTCTAGGAATTGCTAGATCCTCCAGTAGGTCAACACTGATCATACTGGAGGACCTAGAGATTCCTAGAGAGAAAAAATATTAATAAAAATTTTAAAATCCACAAAAATCAAATCTGCAAATATGGAGGGCCAGATACATACACAAACACACATATTTTTGAAAGTAGTACAGTGTTCCCTCACTACTTTGCGGTTTGCTTATTGCGGATTCGCTGTTTCGCGGATTTAAAAAATATTAATGGTATTTTCGCTGTTTTGTGGGGTTTTGCCACCACCACTCTCCGAGGCGCTTTCCCTGCTCAGTCCAGCCTTGAAGGACCTTTCCTTCCTTCCTTTCCTTCACTTTATTTTAAGTTTATAACGACTTAAAATAGTGTATAACCACTAAAATAATGTATAAATATTCAAATAAATAGAGCAGGGGTGCTCACACTTTTTCAGCATGCGAGCTATTTATAAAACAACCAAGTCAAAATGATCTACCTACCCACTACTCAGAGAGCCATAAAAGCAAAATATCAGGAAATTTATTTCAGTGAGAGCCATATAATATATTTTAAGACTGAATTCAACTAAATGTGAGTATAATAAGCCCCTGAATTTATTCAGAATAATAATGATTATACTATTCATTCAGCCTCTGCTACTACTACTAATAGTAGTAGTAACAACAACAATAGGTTCCTAGAGTAGAAGGAGACCTCCAAGGGCCATCCAGTCCAACCTCCTTCTGCCATAAGGGAAAAACACAATCAAAGCATTCCTCACAGATGGCCATTCAGCCTCTGATAACAACAACAACAACAACAACAACAACAATGGGTTCCTAGAATAGGAGACCTCCAAGGGCCATCCAGTCCAACCTCCTTCTGCATCTGGGTGGCGTCGGGAGCCTGCGGGGCAGGACTGAGCCTTCCTCCTGTCCTGCTTGCGATCTACCAGGACGCCCTACGCGATCTACCAGTAGATCGCGATCTACCTAATGAGCACCCCTGAAATAGAGCATCCCTACATTGTGGATTTTCACTTATTGCGGGAGGTCTTGGAACCTAAACCCAGCAATAAGTGAGGGAACATTGTACTTTCACTCTGAAAGAAGGCCCAGGCCTTGAGTGCTAGGAACTTTAACTGCTACCGGTTTCTGCTGCTGCAAGTCACCACCCTTCCTCCCACTTGCAGAGAGCCACCAAAACATCAGGTGGTAACATCTACTGCTCCTCTATCCCACCTCTACTGTTCTTTGGGTCAGCATGAGAGAAAAGGGAATGAGCAGTTTGAAAGAGAAAAGAGAAACTTTAGAGTGCAAGCAACTGTGTCAATGGGCCTCACCATGTTGATCACTGATTCTGGTGTTGACAATTGACACTTCTCATGATACATGCACATGAGTCCAGAGATCCACACTTTGGGCTTGTCTGACAGTTTTTCTCTTTTCAATCCTTTAGGCTTCTTTTCTCAAGGACTACAGAGAAATGCATAGAGCAAAAAAGAGATGTGTCATCAGGATTTTAAAAACAGGTGTTGGCTGGCAAGACCAGATGCTTGATAAAACATTTAAGAAACGCTATTTTAGTGCTGTTTCTTTCTATTTATGTGAAAATGATGACTTGGAGATATGCCTTGAAGACAAAATAAGAATGCCAGGGCAATGATTAGTTTGAGCTATAAAAATTATGCAAACGGGGAAAAATCCAACGAAAAGGATACTTTTGTATAAATATGTATTAAAATAGAGTACATCATGGTTTTTCACTTATTGCGGGAGGTCCTGGTACCTAACCACAGCAATAAGTGAGGGAACACTGTACTCTATTTATTTTAATATTGATACATCATTTTAGTAGTTATACACTATTTTAAGTCTTTATAAACTTAAAATAAAGTGAAGAAAAGGAAGGAAAGGCCCTTTAAGGCTGGAGGGAGGGAGGACTGAGGAGAGAAAATGTCTTGGAGAGAGGCAGAGGCAAAACCCCACAAAACAGCAAAAATACCATGATATATATTTTAAATTAATATTTTTTAAAATCCACAAAACAGCAAATTCGCAATAAGCGAACCGCGAAGTAGCGAGGGAATACTGTAATGAAATATGTCATTTGGGGCTGTATAGCTTGATTATGATATGTATCTTTGGCCCACAACTGTTCCAGCATATTGTGCACTTTCCATGCTAAGCTAGTAGAGGAAAAATAGAGTAGGTAATTTCACATTTTTGTGGGAATGGATACCTGGAAAGATAAGGGAGAGAAGTATGGGAAGTCAAATAGCTAAGAACTGTCATTTTCACAATTGAACTGGTTTTCGTAAGTATGATGTAATGTTTTAAAAAGCAATACTTTTGAGTTTGGAAATATTAGCTGTTTATAAGCAACATCCCCCAGAGAATGCCCGACTGTATTTACTCAGTCTTCAAAGAGGCTCTTTCCATGTCCCCAATGGAAATAGCCTCCTCAAAGACTGAGAAATAAGATTGAACATTGTGAAAGCAACCCACTGCATCGCTCAGCCTCTTCCCAGTAGACTTAAATCAAGGAAAAGCTTCATGAGAACCACCAGTCCTCTTAATGTTCCCCCAGCAACAGCACCCACGAGGGTCTGCTTCCAGGGGCAAATCACAAACGGGCATCTTGGAAGTTCCTGAACAGACTCAGAAGTGGATTGGACAGATCAAAAGACAACTTGGCAAAATGGCACTACCTAAAATAATCCTCCACCTTGTGCGACTGTGGAGCAACTCTGTACCTGCATGCAATGCCCTGCCTCATGTACAGAGGAAGAATTGTTTAAAGCAACAAACAATGCAGTTGCTGTTGTCTGTTTTTGATAAAAGATTATTTATCCGCTTGTGCTCCTTATATTTTATCAGTTTTATACTTATTTATGCAAATTTTTTCATGTCAGGAGAGACTTGAGAAACTGCAAGTTGTTTCTGGTGTGAGATAATTGGCCATCTGCAAGAATATTGCCCAGTGGACGCCTGGATGTTTTGATGTTTTACCATCCTTGTGGGAGGCTTCCCTCATGTCCCTGCATGAGGAGCTGGAGCTGATAGAGGGAGCTCCGACCTGTCAGTCCTCAGTCCTGCTGGCACAAGAGTTTAACACACTGCACCACCAAGGGCTCCTATTTATGCAATGCTTTGACACAAAATAAAAACATAATATTTTGAATAATTGGCATCACCCAAGGAGACTTTCTGCTGTGCTTTCTGCAACCGGACTTGCCTATCTCAGATTGGCCTTTTCAGTCATCAACACGCTTGCAAAAAAACGTGGGATCTTCATTCGCTAAAGAATCTTCGTTCGCGAAGTAATGCCGAGAATATACCATGAAAGATACAACTCAGGGATGTTGTTGTAAGCCAGTGAAATTGTATACGCAAAATGTTTGAATTCCAAGCTCTTACAAAGTATGTATCCTTGCAGCAAACTCTAGTTTCTATTGCCTTATCAACACAGTGATACCTTTCTTTTTAGAAAAGTGGGACTGGTTTGAGAGACAGATTAGGGCTACACCTAATGTTCTGGGGTTGAGAGTGTGCAGCTTGCCCAAGATCGCCCAGAGGTTTTCCGTGGCTGAGTGAGGAATCCAACCCTGGTCTCCAGTCATAGTCCAGTGCTCAAACCACAACACCATGTCTGTTTCACCACCAAACAGACCTGATCCATCTCATCTCCAAAAAGTTGGATATGGCTTATGACACATAACAACAACAACAACAATCATTCATTTATTCCCCTTGCCTAAGTTCTAACCTTCACTTTTCATGGGGCTTATTATTTAATTGATTGCACTAAAGTGTAGAAAAGTAGACTCGGCAAAGCAAATGCCTTTCAAATACTTGTTTGATGTAGAGGTGATTTATATTCAAATGTGGCTTATCTAACCAAAGCACATGAGAAGGGAAAATAGCCCCCATAGACAGTTTTAATAAAGTTAGATGCCAGCTCCCGTTCTTTTGAAACCTTCTGTTTTCTATTTGCAAGTCAAAAGAACTGACAATCTTATCTTCTGAAATGTAAATTACTGTTCGACAGCTCTTCTTGAGCAAAACAGATCAACAGAAGGGTAAGAATTGCGTACTGCACTTCAAAGAGCCTAAGGCAAACTTTTTGTTGCATAAATGTCTAGTGATTTTTACAAGCAAAGAAAGGCTTTATTCATTTGGGGTGAAAAAGCCCAACAATTCATCATTCTTCAACTAACATATTCAGGTTAGGATCATCACCCCTGGTCTCTTACAGCAGTGAGCAATTGACAGAGAGAGATGCATATAGTCTTGCACTCCAAGGAATTATAACTAGTGGAGCAAACTAATGTAAATTGTTCAACATATGTTGAAAGACTTGTAAAAGGGTTCCTGCTTCTAATCGTCACACCCTCATCCACTGTTGGTTGGTAGGAGGCCAGAAACATCCTTTTTGTGCTCTGACGTGACGGGAAGCTGGACAGATCTTCGTGCAATCCAGCCACTGGCTTTTATGATGGCACAAGATGGAGGAGGCAAGCCAGTATTGAATGCTGTGTGTTTCCTATTGGCAGTCTGCCTGTTCCCCATATTTGTCCCCCGCTATTGATGGGGAACCCGTCAGTTGCCACAGAATGCACCATGTTCCCATCAACTACCTTATTTGATGAACACATTAAGCTTATGTGCCACCATGCTGCCTCAGATTGCTAAATTGGTATAGTCACATGGATACAACATGGTGAGATAGCAAGGCTGGTCCTCCCGGTATATTGTACAAAGACGCCAATTCAGTATATTGTGGGATAACGCCTTCGTGCAATAAAGTCCTGATTGTGTGTGTGTGTGTGCGTGTGTGTGTGTAGAGAGAGAGGTTTGTTTTTCCCTGACATTAAGTCCAGTCGTGTCCAACTCTGGAGGTTGGTTCTCATCTCCATTTCTAAGGTGTCCATAGACACCTCCAAGGTCATGTGGCTGGCATGACTGCATGGAGTGCCATGTTTTCGAACTGCTAGGTTGGCAGAAGCTGGGGCTAACAGCGGGAGCTCACGCCGCTCCCCGGATTCGAACCTGCAATCTTTCGATCAGCAAGTTCAGCAGCTCAGCGCTTTAACCCACTTTGCCACCAGGAGCTCCTCATATATATCAGTTATGAATTAGTAATTCTAAGTTGTGGATCCATAACTGAAATACTGAATACCGGTCATTATTAGTTGCATAATCCCACATCAGCCATCTAGCAGATATTGTGATTTTTAAAAAGCACAGAAGTATTTGCTCTTCTTGCACTACCACCAAATTAATTGCTTCCAGTTATAAAACCAGCTACCTATAGGCTTCCCTTCCAAGTACAAAGTATATCATTTTAATAGGAACAGGAAAATATGGCACTCTATGTGCTGTAGGACTGCAACTCCTATCAGGCTATAAAGGCCTGATAACAAGCAGACTGACATAGTCACAAGAGATGATGGAAAAGGTAGTCCGGTTCAGCCTTTTTCCATCTCCATTTCATATGGGGTGAAATGAGAACAAATATTTAGATAAACTTGTATTAACAGGGGTGGACAAAACAGCTGTAAGAAAGCTATCCTAATAAAATCCCAATAAAAGAGAGACTCAGCATAAATCTTGCCAGCTGCAGGAGGAATGCAGTTTTATGAGCATGAAATATAAGAATTACTTATTTTTGCCAATGTAAACTTCTGCCATATGCTAATATCACCTGAGAGATCCTCCACTCTTTGAATAGCTGTCATCAAATTAGATAATGTACAAGATAGTGTACGAGAGAAAATAAACAGACTGTGAGCAAGACCGTATTATTTAAAATGTGCAGACATTTATCCTTGGTATTTCTTTGGCAAGGAACTCTTAATAGTATGAATGAAGTGATGTCTCTCAGAAAAGAGTGTGAGTGGCTTCCATTTCAAATCCTCTCTTATTCAGTTTTCTATGAAGCTTTGTGTAGAAGGGGAGCAGGGTCAATCTTAAGATTAGGCAGAGTGAGGAGCATATGGATTTCTTGTGTGTGTCAGGAGCGACTTGAGAAACTACAAGTTGCTTCTGGTGTGAGAGAGCTGGCCGTCTGCAAGAACATTGCTCAGGGGCCACTTGGATGTTTTACCATCCTGTGGGAGGCTTCTCTCATGCCCCCCCCACATGAGAAGCTGGAGCTGACAGATGGGAACTCACCCTGCTTCCTGGATTTGAACCACCAACCTTTCAGTTAACAGTCCTTCCAGTACAAGGGTTTAACCCATTGTGCCATCAGGGCTCCAGCATATGGATTTTAAAGGAGAATATATATAGAGAGAGGGGTGATCTGCCACTAGGGAAACTTGTACAGATTTAGGGAAACCACCCAATCATGGTGCCATTGGGAAGGTAATGGGGCCATTTGATAAAATTGGAAGGGACATCTTGTTGGTCCCTAAAGCCGTGTTTCCCAACCAGTGTGCCGTGGCACACTAGTGTGCCGTGAGCAATCATCAGGTGTGCTGTGGGAAATTGACACTCTTCTCCCTCCTAGCAGCTCTTTCTCCCTCTTTCCCTCCCCAAAGATCCTCCCTGAGGCAAAGGAAGGGCTCCGCCGAATGCCAGGTCCAGGCCCGCCTTGAGGAAGCCTTCAGGAGCCTTGACTCAACATGGGTCCATACTCTATACATTTCATAGATCTGTGTGGTCTCTTTCACTGCCTCCCTCCGCAAAAGCAGAGCAGTGGGCGGAAGTGATTGAGTCGGCGTTTTCGCGTTGGCTTGGATTTCTCGCGAGAACAGCCAAAGCCGGAAGCTCCAGGTCGGTGAATTGGGCAGTGGCGAACCTGGGAGTCGGGAGGCTGAAACCAGGTTTCAAGAAACAAATTGTTGAAATGGTTTTTTTTTTACTATTTTACTGGATTTTTTGAGAGTTGCCTCCCCCCCCCAGAAACTGTTTATAACAGCTTCATGACATCCATAGTTAACTGGAAGCAAGTTTCACTCAGGGTGAAATTTCACAAGGGTCTGGAGAACATGCCCTATGAGGAGCGGCTTGAAGAGCTGGGCATATTTAGCCAGAAGAAGAGAAGGCTGAGAGAAGACAGGATAGCCATGTATAAGTATGTGAGAGGAAGTCATATATTTGTTGTGTTCATCGAAACAGGCCCAGGTTTCACACTGAGTGTATAAATGCATTTAAAAACATATCAACTATATGTATTACTGTGTTAACAGTGTCATTTTGTGTCATTTTGGTTGGTGGTGTGCCCCAGGATTTTGTAAATGTAAAAAATGTGCCGCAGCTCAAAAAAGGTTGAAAAACAGTACCCTAAAGGGACTGATTTGCCCTCAGCGCCTAATGTCTCTCGCTTTCAATCTGAACTGCAGAGAACTTTGGAACGATTGTCTTGGCTTCTAAGCAAGTGTTGATTTAGGCTCCAAAATAATCTGTTTGGTACAAACTGCGTATGCTCATGCAATCTTTAACATGTAAATCTCTCCAGTGGTGACATTTGTTTTGGCCTCTGGGTAGTTCAGCTATGGTACTCATTTCTCCTTCAAACCAGCCACCTATCAGTAATAGTGTCTCAATTGTTTCTTCCTAAAACGGTAAAAAAATTATAGATATACATCTCCTGAGAATTCAATGAAAACAACATGACAAGAACTAAATTGATTATAGTTCTGAATTAAAAGATTTTTGACCATGGTAAATATTCAGAGACTGTGCTGTCAACTAAGAATGATCATCTGATGCCTAACAGGGGCAGAAATTCTGTTCCTTAGGTTCCTTGAGTGAAGCTGAAATATATATATAATCATATAGTGAGAGCGGCAATTTACTCACACTCATCACACAGGATCGCCTCCTCCTATTTAACTCAATCATCCACATTATTTCCCAACACACAGGTGGGCGATGTCTCCTCCCATTTCAAGGAGACCAGCACTATTAAAACACTTCTTTTGATGGGATCTGCCCATCTTCTTTGAACCCCTACTCTCAAGGAGACCAGCACACTTTTAAAATGCTTCTCTCAATGGGACTCACACTGTCTTTAAATCATTAATGCCAACAGAAGAAACATCAAGGAGCATTAACAGACAGCCCACATGAACGTCCACACTGAAACAACACAAAATGGAGTGTAAACAGACAAATCCACAACTTCCCATCCCAAGGAAAAATACACGATTTTAAGCGTTTCCACATGGAGGGAGAAGACTGGAGTCAATTCTGCCCATCTTTCAAATCCAAACATTTATATTTGCTGCAGAGATGACATGTAAAAACGTGACGGCACAGCAAGCGCCACTTGTATGTAAAGCTTTAAGTTGCAAAGGTTTGCACTGTTGTATTGTGTTTCTGCAAACCTGTTTAGTTTTGCAAAGGTTTGGTTGCATTGATTGGTTCTTACACCTGCCAATCATTGTTAACAGAGCCCAATTAAGCTTGTTCTGCCCTCTTTTCCAGGGACTTTGGCAATTTTGTTTTCAGAGCTTTCCCGGATCTCTCCAGAAGGGGACATATCTGAAGGTTTGCCAGGGCTAGGCCTTGGTCAAGCCATCTCTCAACACCAAATAGACTTTCCTTGGGTCTCATACAGAAAGCCCAACATACCGGATGGTTGGGTAATTCTGAGGAGACCCAGACGCCTTCAAACTAGTCGGCTAGCATCCAGAGGAAGGTCCCATACCTTCAAAATAGGCCAGCTGGCTGGGGTCTCGATTGTCCTTACCTCGAGACCATAAAGACAGAGAGGACTTGGAGAGCCATCTGGCTGAAGTTTCCAGGACCCAAGCAACTAAGAGACTGTAAAGTATTTTTCTTTATCCTTTTGGGGGGGAAAGTAAAGTGCCTGAGTGCAAATAACTTATGTTTTAAGCAATAAAGCCTGTTTTGAGTTATCTATGGTGTCCAGCTTGGTCCTTGGGAGCCCCAAGCCTCTAAAGCAGGGGTGGGCAATTACCGGCCCTCCAGGTGTTTTGGACTTCAACTCCCAGAAATCCTAGCCAGTTTACCAGCTCTTAGGATTTCCGGGAGTTGAAGTCCAAAACACCTGGAGGGCCGGCAATTGCCCACCCCTGCTCTAAAGGAAGGCAAGAAGCAATCCCCCGGTAGAGAGAGTGTCAGTGTAAGAATGTATGACAAAATGAGTTTAAAATGTTTTCTGTTAAATGTGTCTATTTTCTAAGCTGTGTGATATAGTTAAGCCATTATAGAGTTAACTGGAGAAGGAGTGCTTATGTCTGTGATGGAAGCAAAGTTCCCCGTATGTTCAACCTTTGGAATGTAAACATTTGTAGATAAGGACATGCTCCAGTCGCCATGATTGATGTGCTTTGAGACACAGGCTGTAGAAAGCTCCGGTAAAATGCTTTGTTTTCTTTACAAATAAAAGGACTTTTATAGTTCCAACCTGGCTCTGCATGATTTAACTTTGATAGAGAGTCCTCGCTCTTCCTGAGTGTATATAGACCGGGTGCGACGGCACAAGAAATGGGTGGAAAACCTCTTGTCTGATGTGCTCCAAAATCAGGCCGGGAGTGCCTAAACTTAAGATAGCAGGCAAGTGCTTAGTGCTTGAACTGCCCATGAAATGTAGTAAATGCTTAAGTTGTAAAAGAGCAGGATATAAATCACTCTATCATGTCAGGTTTCAAATGTTTGTGGTGTGATGAGTGGATTGAATGAAATTGGATGACTGAGGTCTGGTAAAGGCCTATTAAGGCTTGGCAGGCTGAAGATACCATTCTAAGAAATTTGGAACCTGGGAAACTGCATTATGGGGAAACAATGGAGGTGAAGAATAAGGCTGATTGGGGAAATCGCTGAACTGAAGTCCCAAGATCCAAAAGGTAAAGGTTAAAAGCTTGATACTACATTCTGGGAACTTCTGGGGTAAACAGGATATGTTTACATGGCCAATGATAATAATTCTTTAAGTTATGGAAATCAGAAATATTTTTTTTATGTTAAGGAAAAAAACATCTGTCTGGAACTGATAGTTTGAGCAAGTTTTAGCTGACTAACAAGTTATCAATCAAGAGAACAACAACAGGAAAGTCTGCTAAAGAGACATCTTCATCTTGGAAAAACATGGTAGATACTAGATCTGCAGGGGAAGACAGAGTCTGGGCACGTAAACAAATAAGACGGGAGCCTGTATGGTACAATAAATTTGATATATTCTCCAATTCAAATGAAATTCATATATTTCTAAGTATATACAATATAAGTGAAACGGATTCGTCGTTATCCAATCATGCAATCACTTTATAGGCGTAAAAGAGCCAGCAATAATTCAGTCCAAACATAAAAATTATAATCCAATTTAGGGTAATTGTTTGTAATCCAAATGGAAAGCTTCAAGTAGAAGGCTCTGTAAAGGTCGATGGTCAAGGGCCACGCCGTTTCGCCTGCATCGGCTTCCTCTGAACCTTTCACTGATTCGCGTTGTGGATAATCAGATTTCACTGGTCCGGAATTCTAGCAAAATATAATGTAGTAATATATACATCATAGTAACCCATATGAAGAACTACATAAAAGGCTGAAAGTAATATACAAGCAAGGGATACATGCCAGTAATGTAACATAGCAATCGTGTGGACACAGCCACCAGGTTGATATTTCCGGGCAACACAAAAGCACAGGAAATTACTTTAAATATCCTACCAAGACTGACAGCTGCTTGCAATCTAAATTAATAGTTCATTGATAGATAACCTATCATTTAACCCATAAGGCGACTCAGTTTTTAAACTAATAATCCAGAAATTTTCCTTTTGAAGTAAGCGTTGTTTAGTATCAGAATGTGGGGGGGGCTCGATTCTTTCGAGAACGGTAACCTTAAAGTCCTCAAAGTGATGATGTTGTTTAAAGTGCGAGTAGAGTAAAGAGTTTTCACATTTAGTTCTGAATCTGGAACGACGTTCCTGAACATGGATGCGAAGTTCTCTCCCCGTTTCCCTCAATGAAAATCCAGAGTCTGGGCATGTGCCGCCTCTTTCCAAGATGGCCTGAATGCAGAAGGTGGTGAGTACGCTTAATGAAAGAATGCATGTGGAATGAATGCTGAGTAAATGTGAATGTTTCCCCTATTTCTCTGCAATCAATATAGCTATTATAAAAACCAGTACTGGGTCTGTGAGTCTACTTCTTTCTCTGAAAGTGCCTAAAGCAACGTGTCACACTGAAAATGAATTACAAAACATTGTCAAGGTTCAAAAAGTATTCATGATGGTAGCATGATAGGCCAAAACATATCTGATTATATCAATATTGCACATATAGTTAAGTTTTATTCTTCTTAATGTATATGTCTGCATATGTACTGACTTTAACATCCAAAGATAGAAAACTAGCATTGAAACAGGACCATCACCTTTGATAATGGTGCCTGCATCATGGTACTGTGCACAATCAATTTCCAACATGTCACCTCCCTTCAATAAATGTACCCTCTGCTATTGACAGAAAAACCTGCCATTAGCGTCTGATCACACAATAGTCCTATTCCTAACCTCAAGCAATAAGCAATCTGTCACTGCAGACATTGCAGTGACATAAGGGACAGGATTGTTCTCTTCTCTCTCTCTCCCCACTACCTTCCACAGTATTTCGGTATTTTAGTTTTCAATTTTTAAAATCTAAATTTCACTGGAAGTGAAAAGTTGCTTTGACAAAAAAATCAATTTTTAAGAAAACGAAGCAGCGGAACTGCAGAAGGGTGAAATTACAATCCCAACCAGGAGCATATTACCTGGTTATTTTTTAATTTAAATTCTAGACCCATTTATCTAAAGCAGGGGTTCTTACACTTTTTCAGTCACAAACAGCAGTTTCATATGCAATGAAACTTTTTCCAGAAACCCTTTTCAGATAATTATTGAAAGGTGTTGAATCTTCTAATTGTTTCTGGTTTGTGGAAACGTGGAAACATTCACTGAGAAAGGGACTCACTGAAGACTATGAGTCTAACCTCTGTGTCTGTCTGGCAATGGGATTATTGTCTATATGCATTGTGTATCTGTCCAATATCTTGGGTTTCAGGAGCCAACTGACAAACTATAGAGTGTATAGTTTGTGTTTCACATGGAAGGTGCTGAAGGTATTTTCTACTCTACTCAATATTTTTCTATATGCCATTCATGGGTGCAAAAAACAAAACCAACCACACTATATTGAGATTTTTCTCACATTTATTTCAATAACAATAATTGTAATTTTTAAAAATCCTTACCTTTTTGCAGAGCATTTTGAATTGTTTCATGGAACACCAAGTGCTTCATGGAGCACAGTTTGAGAAACTCTGATCTAAAGCATCCTTATGCCTATCTCCACAATTATCTGACACATATGTAGTTCTAGTCCTTTGGGCTATTTTTAAAAGGTTAACTCCACCCAGGACAATTATAAGGTAACTTAAAACAATACATTACAAAAGGAGATTTTGCTGGCTGCAGTCATCTCTCTGGAGCAGGGGTGCTCATTAGGTAGCTTGGGAGCTACTAGTAGATCTTCGGCCCTCTTCCAGGTGATCTTCGGGCCTCACCAGCCGGATGGGGCGCTCCTGCCATGCTCGCGCACACCATGCGCGCACACGCGCTCCTGCTGCTGGCTTCCACTCTCATGGTGCTTCTTTCGCCTGTGGGGCATTGCAGGAAGAAGGAAGCATGAGGCGGGGCCTCTGGAGGGAACGCCCTGCCTCTCTCTCGTCAAGAAGCAGCTGTGCAGCCTCCATTGCCAGCGAGACAGGCAGGGCGGAACGCTCCCTCTAGATGCCCTGCCTTGTGCTTTCTCCTTCCTGCAATGCCCCGCAGGTGGAAGAAGCGCTGCGCGGGTGGAAAACAGCAGCAGGAGCACGCGCAGTGGCAAGAGCGCACGGTGGCGGGAGCGTGCGGGAGTGCATGGCGGCGGGGGCAGGTAGATCTTTTGGACTTGGTTGCTTTAAGAGTAGCTCGCATGCTGAAAAGTGTGAGCACCCCTGCTCTGTAGTCTTCTGCCTCTGGTGCAAAGCAATGGATTACAAGCTGCTGCTTATAAACTGTCTCAATCTTCCTTCTTGAAGGCTAAGCTGGTCAAAAGCTTCTGTTGTCTCTGGGACTGGTGGTATAAGAATACTGCTGAATGTAGATGCTAAGGATGCCTGTTTTTGGTTTGCTTGGGTCTAGGATTACCAGACAGTGGCCGAGCCTCTGTTCACTGTAGCTCTGCTGCAAAAAAAGGGGGAAGAGTCCAGCAAAAGAGCTCTATGCAGGCAAATGCAATAGACTAACTAAGGCTGGCCTCTAGGGGTTTTTTATGGTCCATCCAAAAATTAATACAAAGGAAGGTATCTACACTGTTGGGGAAACCTATAAACAGGGGAACTAAAGGAGAGGAAAAGGCAGAGCCAAGACTTCACAGATGTTCTTGATATTCACTGTAGAATCAGAGCTGTGTCCCACAACTCCTTGAAATGAAAAAAAAAAGCCTACTTTATTCGGCTGCAATTCTATCTCCATTAGACATGCTGGCTGTGGAAAGTTGTAGACCAACTCCAGCTCAACTCAGGTGCTGGTCAGGCCAGAAGCAAAACCCCATGAAAACCTTTTATGATGTTTTGAATATTTCTAAGGATCTATGCTTTGTGGCTGGCTAGCTGCCTTTGAATGGTAGCTTTGTGGTATTTGCAATGCTAACAAACCAAGCTGTTTTGCTTTGCACACAAAGAACAAAACTCATTTACGAATGGGACAATTTTTTAAAAAACTATATTGAATGGATAACAGGATGTGCCAGAACCGTAACTGTTCCTTTACTTTTCCAGTGTGTCTTCTCACCTCTTTGAATTATCTCTTTTCCTAGGCCAGGGCTGCCCACAAAATCAGGTCCAAAGGAGGTCGATCGCAGCTGGATGGGGTGCTTCTGCCCTGCGTGCGGCGCACCTTCCATGCGTGCGCACCATCCGCGGTTGCTTCCAGACGAGAGAGAAGCAGGGCGCTCTGCCCTGCCTCTCTCTCACCGGCAGCGGAGACTCCACGGTTGCTTCTGGACGAGATAGAGGCAGGGTGGAGCGTGAGGCAGGGCCTCCGGAGGCCCAGCCTCGCGCTCCGCCCTGCCTCTCTCTTGTCCGGAAGCAACCATGGAGCCTCCACTGCCGGCGAGAGAGAGGCAGGGCGGAGCGCCCTGCTTCTCTCTCCGGAAGCAAGCGTGTACGGTGCGCCGTGCGGAAGGTAGATCTTTTTGACTTGGTTGTTTTATAAGTAGCTCGCATGCTGAAAAAGTGTGAGCACCCCTGCCCTAGGCTCTTGGCTTATCCAGGTAATAAATCTCCCTGGCCCATAAGCTATTTACTTTAAGCACTAAAGCCTTCCATTGCAAACATCCCTAGATTATAAACTATGTTCATCTGTTTAATTCAATCTAAAAGTTGAGGAAACAAAACTAAATGGAAAAGGTACACAGGATAAGGATTTGCTATAGTCAGTTTGGAATGCAGAAGATGTTTAACATTTTGTTAGGAGTCATTACATACTGATTTTTTAATGCAGAATCTCAATCTCTTCCCCTTACCCTATTATTTCCATTAATTTGAATGTTTCCCCTTCAGGGGAGGTTGGGATCTTGGATTTGAAGTAATGAGATAAAAATACAGCGGGGTCACCCAGGGCATGCCTTTTAATTATAATCAACAAATGAGTGCCATCATTCGCTAATGGTCTTGAATGATAAAATGATAAGAATAATTGGTACAAGATGCATTTTTATGTCCCTAGATAACTCTTAACTAAGGGGGCACTCGCTCTTAAGACTACTCACCAGTATTCTACATCATCTACTTAACTGGGAATCTAGACTGTAAAATTCTTGCAGTTTGACACCACTTTAGCCACTATGGTCCAGTGCTATGGAATACTGGGATTTGTAGCTCGGTGAGGCACCAACACACATTTGCAGAGAAGGCAAAAGGTAAAACTCAAAGAAATCTATAGCATTGAGCCATGGCAGTTCAAGTAAAGTAAAAATGTTGTAATTCTGTGTTGTTGAAGGCTTTCATGGCCAGAATCACTGGGTTGCTGTGAGTTTTCCGGGCTGTATGGCCATGTTCCAGGAGCATTCTCTCCTGATGTTTCACCCACATCTATGGCAGGCATCCTCAAATGTTTGAGGTCTGTTGGAAACTAGTCAAGTGGGATTTATATATCTGTGGAATAATGTCCAGGGTGGGCGAAATAACTTGTCTGTGTGAGGCAAGTGCAAATGTTGCAGTTGGCCATCCTGATTAGCACTTAATGGCCTTGCAGCTTCAAAGCCTGGCTGCTTCCTGCCTGGGGGAATCCTTTGATGGGGGGTGTTAGCTGGCCATAAAGGAGTCTACCATGCAGTTGTGGACAAGTCTACATAGGGACCACACAGCATTGCCCAAACATGAATCTAATAACATGGAAGGCACTGCAGACTAATTGAACCAGAGAAGTCAGCCATAGCAGAGCACCTGATGAACCAACCTGGACACACCATATTATTTGAGAACACAGAAATGCTGGACCACTCTAACAACCGCCACAACCTCTGAGGATGCCTGCCATAGGTGAGGGTGAAACGTCAGGAGAGAATGCTTCTGAAACATGGTCATACAGCCCTGAAAACTCACAGTAACCCTGCAGTAATTCTGCAATGTAGATACACTTTTAATTATGCATAAGTAACATCTTCTGAACTGATTCCCCTCAATCCCTCCCTAACAATCATCTATACTGCCATATAATTAAGCATAATGATCCTGAACTGCATTATATGACCTTACACTGACTACACAATGCAGTTCCAAACTGAATGTATATGACAATATAGATGGGGCTTCAGATTGAAGACACCTGGCTATTTTCAAGATGAAGGAGGTCTGTTGAGTTGCTGGTTGGGGCTCAAGGTGGATGATGTTTCTGGTCCTCTCCTATCAACAAACATGTTGCGACGAGGAAAGGGACCCTGCTTTGATTGTCATAATTTCACACACTGATGGAAGGAGCCTGGAAAAAACATCCTCAATGTGTTCCAAATAGTACCTGAACTCTGATTCATAAGTCTTGTTTGGTACATCTTCTATACCAGTGATTCCCAACCTGTGGTCCATGGACCGTTGCCTCGAAACCACGCAGAAATGAGAGTGACTGGTCTCACAATACCCTCTTATAGTGCTGATGCAATGGGGATGTCAGGATGGGAGAGGCTGACTACCCATGAAAGATTGCTACTACCACATCAGCTCTAGATTATGGTTTTGTGTGTGAGCAGATGATGACTACTGAATGGCATGTGTTCTGTATCAAAAACTAGAGCTGATGTGGTCTATCCAATGCAATTTTCTGAATCAGCACCTCAAATAACCAAACCTAATCCAAAGTTGACCAAAAAGGGATTCATAACTCTTTTGGTACTAATGTTGGAGAGTGGTCCCTGGTCAAAAAAAGGTTGGGAACCACTGTTCTATACAAACCTGTATATTCAGAAGGAAAGGTAAGTTGAAAATATAGACCAAGAACAGCATTTCTGCTTTTAAACGATATGCAAGTCTCTGGAAAACAACTTCCAGTCTTTGGTGGAGCAAGAGAGTCATATTTTGCCAGTTTCAGAACATAAATAGCTAGCATGTTAGAGTTCAAAGACAAAAAAATAAAATAAATAAGGAATACTGTTAAGGTATTTTGGGAAAGTTGCCAGTTTCTTCTAGGTTGTTTTTGACATAATAATTCAGGTTTTCACTTGGCTTTCAAGCCATGGAAGACATGTTTTACGCTGAACAGTTGCCGTGAAATAGCCTCTGCGAGAAAAAGAGAATTAGCATGTGGAGAGAGAGGAGGTTGTCTTTTAGATGAATTGTTATTAGGTCCATGTCTAATTTGTCTGCTCTAAATACTTTATTTGGTATGAACGACGACTCCTATGAATTATAAATGTTAGGTGCTTGTGCCTACACCACTTTCTTTCTTAGGGACCTTTCAGCGCTCAGGTTGGCTGCAGGCCCAAGTATGAAATGGGTTATATAAAAACCAGATGTAAGAACTATTCTTCTTTCTAAATGGGAGAGAGGGAGCCAAGAAAGTAAGCATTGTCTCTGGTTCTTCTCACAACCGACGCAAAGGATAAACATTATTTGCTGTACCCTGTCAATCAGAATATTGTGTGTGGCTGTCCTTGTAACCCCTACCTGCTATTCTAGCTAAAACAAATAAGAAGAAGCCTTCCTGAACTGGGCAAAAGATCAGTACTCTGTTTTATCTGAGGTTGCATCTGCACTGCCATATAATCCAGATTATCTGTTTTGAACTGGATTATACGAGTCGACACTGCCATTTAATCCAGTTCAAAGCATCTAATCTGGATTTTATATAGATGTGTGGGTGGGGCCTCAGTGGGCAATGAGATGTGAAGAAACTTGAGGCACGAGGCAACAGTCCTCTTCCAGTGTTGTTTCCTGGTTGCGGATATTCAGAGGCAGGTTAGCTCTGATCCTGGAGATGAAATGTTATTATTATTAGTTCTCTGGATTGATCTCATGGTATGTTGAGAAGCCACCAACCAAGGTTAAGAGTGGTGTCTTCTGAATAACAAAATTTGGTGAATCAGAAGATAGCGTCATTCTGTTCAGAAGAACATGGAAACAATGCCATGAAATTAATTGTTTTGCACTTGTGTTAACAAGCCTCTTGCCCAGGATTCTGACAATGTTGCTTATTACACTGAAATCCTGAACTGGTTGGTGCTTTCCTCAAAATCCAGTAGTATTTCCCCTCATTCCACCAGGACATAACTGGCTATTTTATTTATCATATCAGGAGCGAACCAAGGGTACAATTTTGTGATGTATTTGAGAAAACACAAAGTTTTAAAACTTGGCATTCTATTAAATGTCCTTTGACCAGTTGTTGGCCACTTGGAGTGCCTCTATTGTTGCTATAAGAAGGTCCTCCATTGTGCATGTGGCCAGGCTCAGGCTGCATTGTAATAGGTGATCTGTGGTTTCCTCTTCTTCACACTCATGTCGCTGACTCCACTTTGTAGCCTTATTTCTTAAGGTTGACTCTGCATCTCGTGGTGCCAGAACGCAGTCTGATAAGTGCCTTCCAAGTCGCCCAGTCTTCAATGTGTAGAACAAGCCTCTTTAGAGGAGAAACGGGTCGGGCCACGCCTTGCAGTTCTACAGTGAGCGGCCGGCCCCAGCGTCCTTTTTGGATCTTAGATTGACTGAATTAAGTTTCTACTCAACACTACAATTATTTGTACTGTGGAATACCTTTTCCCTTCCGGAGATACCTTATTTCATCCTGTGGTCAAGGAAATACCCATTGCGTGTGTGTTCAACCACTACTATTTACCGGAATATGCATGGGATTCACCATTGATTCGGATTATCTACGAACGAACTTTGTTCCTCCTTTGATAGACTGGGACTGATTTGGGAGGTACTCCATTGACTCTCTTACTGTATTCACTCCAATATTTTGGGACTTTTTGTCCTTTGTTGTGATTTCAATATTTCCTATTGTATGTGTTGGGCTTTCACAAAATATTGACGTGTGTGTATTTATGTGATTTGATATATACTTAATGAACTGATATTTATATAATAGACTTGTTGATTCTCATACTTACTGTGTTGTTCTACTACTACTCTGTAGTCTTTGTACCTAAGCAGTCTTCAGTGTGCCCAGGAGGGAGTCTCTCATTTGGTATGAGCCATGGATTGAGGTCCTGGGATTTAGCCTGCCACTTTTGGACTCTAGCTTGCTGAGGTGTACCTGCAAGTATCTCCATAGATCTTAGAAAACTATTTCTTGATTTAAGGCATTGGCGTGCTGGCTGATATCCGAACAGGGGATGGGCTGGAGATGTCATAACTGTATACTGTAAGAAATGGTGGCTCATGTCTTATGTATGCTTATTTTCCCTATGCATGTGATGATGATAATTATTATCATTATCGTTATTGGCCAGGGTGTAACACCTGTATTCAGTTGAAGATTATGAAAGCAGAGCTTCATATGTGGCATCATTGCATGCACTCCATTGTGCTTGCTTGCATGGTTCTGCATTGTGAGTCAATGTTCAACATGAAGTTGGCTGCGCAAGGTTGATATTTTATGAGAGTTTACATCACACTAGAGAAAAAATCCACTTAAAATCTGGTTTCTTCCTCCTGCGGAATTCTGGGGTTTGTAGTTTAGGGAGGAGCCTTCAACAGCCTCACTAAACTACAAACCCCAGAATTCTGCAGGAGGCAAAAACCGGATTTTGAGTGGATTTTTTCTCCAGTATGATGTAGTGGATGGAGATGGCATAGTGCAACCATGTGTAACAGTGATCAATAATAGATATTGGAAAGCACATCCTATGAATCAGCAGGAAAAGGAGAGTGGTCTCCATGTGCTTGTAGAATGTAGATCAGGGGTGCTCATTAGGTAGCTCGAGAGCTACTAGTAGATCTTCGGCCCTCTTCCAGGTGATCTTCGGGCCTCACCAGCTCGATGGGGTGTTCCTGCCATGCGCGCACGTGCGCTCGTGCTGCTGGCTTCCGCTCTTGAGGTGCTTCTTTCGCCTGTGGGGCATTGCAGGAAGAAGGAAACACGAGACGAGGCCTCTGGAGGGAGTGCCCTGCCTCTCTCGTCCAGAAGCAGCTGTGCAGCCTCCGTTGCCGGAGAGACAGGTAGGGCGGAGCGCTTCCTCTGGATGCCCCGCCTCGTGCTTTTTCCTTCCTGCAATGCCCCGCAGGCGGAAGAAGCGCGGCGCGGGCGGAAAACAGCAGCAGGAGCATGCGCGGTGGCAAGAGCGCGCGGTGCCGGGAGCGCGCAGGAGCGCACGTCGGCGGGGGCAGGTAGATCTTTCGCACTTGGTTGCTTTAAGAGTAGCTTGCATGCTGAAAAAGTGTGAGCACCCCTGATGTAGATGATCTGAAGCAGGATGATTGGGTCAAACTCAGGAGTTTATGACACGAGGCAGAATTTATTCTTAAAAAGTGTTCCGGATTATACATACATGATTTGGCCTTCTTCAGAGTCTATATTGAAAAAAAGCACAAATTCATATTTTAACTTTAAAACTTTTAGATTTCAAAATATAGGCATAATTCTAAATTCACTCATTTTGGGAATGTGGTTGCAGTATGTAAACAAACATACTTTGAAAAGATCAAATCTACTGTTCTCTCTCAGCCGCTACAGCTAGCAAGTCACTGTGAGATGGGTTACTTGCTGACATTTAGCCCTATGGAATGCCTCATGTAAGGCTCTTTTGTGACTCTTTATTCAGTCTCCCTGCATCCTGCTTAATGTTTCACCTTAAGTGGCTTGGCCGCAGGCATTCAGGAGGCAAGTAGTGAACCAAATACATTCCATGAAAGGGATGACGTCAAGTCATTTTAGATCTCCATCCAAGAAAGCTCATTTCAATGCCTCCTTCTGTGCCATTTCACTGTGAGATTGCCAGCATCATACTAAACTCTGCCCCTTTTGATGCTTACCCTGTTGTTTTGGACATTGTTAGTCAAATGTAAACATTTGAAATGTTTTGGATTACTTAAATATAAAGTGAATGCCTCTATTCAAACAATATTGCTAACAACTAGACCAGCATTTCTCAATCTGGGAATTAGGATCCCTGGGTGGTTGCAAGGGCGTGGAAACACAGTGCTTTCCATTGGTCATGTGGGTTCTATGTGGGAAGTTTGGCCCAATTCCATCATTGGTAGGGTTCAGAATGCTCTTTGATTTTAGGTGAACTATAAATCCCAGCAACTACAACTCCCAAATGACAAAATAAATCCCTCCCCCACCCCAACCCCATCAGTATTCAAATTTGGGTGTATCAGGTATTTGTGTGAAATTTGGTCCGGTGAATGAAAATGCATCTTGCATATCAGATATTTACATTGCAATTCATAACAATAGCAAAAATGCAGTTATGAAGTAGCAACGAAAATAATGTTATGGTTGGGGGTCACCACAACATGGGGAACTGTATTAAGGGGTCACGGCATTAGGAAGGTTGAGAACCACTGAACTAAATGTTAGAGCTACTACACACAAGCCATTTCCCTTAAGATGGAGATGCGGAAGATGTAGTAATCCAGATACTGTTGGACTACACGATTAACTTTTCCAAGCATCTATCTGACAAAAATGTTGATTCTGTAGATATAAAGAGAAAGTCCACTGTATAGCAGATAATGTGAACTGCATTTAAAATTATAGAGCAATTGATTCTCCAAGCCTGTATTTGGAAGCTATTATAATCATTTGAAGCTCCCATACCTGCAGTAATAAATACAGGATTTGTAACCATTCCAATCAACATGAATGGCCTGATTGCTTAATTTTGTTTTATCCAGCCCAGAAGGAGTGAAAGGTACCAAAATGATGCCAGCAAGGTTCATGCAGATGGTTAATTAGCTGTGTTTGCAGGTTACTCAAATTACCTCACTAAGAAATGTGAATCTGATTAAATTATATCCAATTTAATTTTCTATTATATCATTTGTTTTATTGGTCCATTATGGGTCTATTTAACAGCAAGCGGGGCTCAAATGAGTAGTTTTATTTATATCGCCCTGTTCTGAAAACCACCAACGATTTATTTCATATCAGAAATGTCATATCCAAAGTAGATATTCTCCTTTTGTCACCATACATTTGTCATTAAGTGGGTGGCCTCCTTCCTCCAAGACTGGGGACAACGTGTGGAGAGGGGGGAGGAGGTCTCTGGGAGACTCCCATTAAGTTGTGGGGTACCCCAGGGAGCCATCCTTTCCCCTTTATTATTCAACATCTATACGCGTCCGCTGGCCCAGCTGGTTTGCGATTTTGGTCTGGAGTGTTATCAGTACGCTGATGACACCCAGCTGGTGCTGAGAATGGACGTCAGGCCGGACACCGTACCCGATTGTTTCCATCAATGCCTTGGGGCTGTGACTGGTTAGCTGTGTTCCAACCGGCTGAAGGTGAATCCATCAAAGACGGAGATTCTGTGGCCTGGTCGCCCTGGGTTGGATGAGTGCCGGTTGCCTACCCTGGATGGCAAGCAGTTAAGCCCGTCATCTTTGGTAAAAAGCCTGGGGGTCCAGTTGGACCCATTGCTGTCCATGGAGACCCAGGTCTCCATGGTTAGCAAAACATCATTTTTCCATCTGCAACAGGCTAGGCGACTGGCCCCCTACCTATCCAGGGACGACCTGGCTGCGGTAATCCAAGCGACGGTCATCTCGAGGTTAGACTACTGTAACGCCCTCTACATAGGCCTTCCCCTGTCGACAATCTGGAAACTCAAGCTAGTGCAAAACGCTGCGGCTCGATTGCTGGTGGGAGCACCGGTAAGAGAGCACGTTACCCCCATCTTGCAGCAATTGCACTGGCTACCAATCGAGTACTGAATTTTCTTCAAGGTGTTGGTTTTGACCTTCAAGGCCTTGCATGGTCTAGGGCCAGTGTACCTGAGGGACTGCCTCACCCCATATGTTCCCCCGAGATCACTACGCTCGGAAGAGCAAAACTTCCTAACTGTGCCATCAATTCGCTCCTCTCATCTCTCCACAACAAGGCAACGTGCCTTCTCAGTTGCGGCCCCGGCATGATGTCGGGGCCATCACAGAGCTCATTCCATTTCGGAGGGCATGCAAAACCACCTTATTCAGGCTTGCCTTCAATTGAAGCCCTCGGATGTTTCAATCCGCCTACCGCTCTCCGTTTTTATTGCATTTTATGCACTGCCTGCATTTTATTGCATTTAATGTAACTGTATTGCATTTTTATGCAATTGTTATGTCTATTGCTGTATTATTCGTTTTAATTTGGTTGTATGTGAACCGCCCCGAGCCTGCAGGAAGGAGCGGTATATAAAATCGAATAAATAAATAAATACATTATATGTTAAATGGGAGAAGGTCTGGGAATGGGTGGATCTTTTGGCAGTGAGTGAACAGAGATTGAATTGGTAGTACAGATAGAAAGAGATGAGAAAGAGTCAATAAAAAAGATGAGTTGGAATGATGGAAAGAAAACGGAAGATGTAGCACAGTAGGGTTGGTAGGAATACTCCACTGGAGAAGACAGGCTCAGGGCTGTTTTTTTTGGACTACAACTCTCAAAATTGTCTCCATTATACCTACTAGTTGCAGAATTCTGGGATTTTGAGTCCAAAAAGATAACATTAGTGGTAAGCTCTGTCTGAGTACAGTGCCTTGCACAAGTATTCGTACACCTTCCACTTAGTCTTGGAGTTTTCCACATTTTGTTGTGTGACAATCAAGAACTGCAATGAATTTGTCAAGTGTTGACAATGTGATCATATGTAGAGATTTCAGCTAGGATAGCAGACGAGGAAGTCCACACCTGATGAGATTCAGAAAACCAGATCAGCCAGCACTCTGAGTTGAAGGCAAAGCTACAGAGGATTATTACGATTTGGCCAAATAGGATGCAAGTACTACTGGTAGCAATACACTTGAAGTTAACAAGAAAATCCATGACATTGTATGCAGTTCTGACAACTGTTCAGACTTCTCGCTCCCTCCCAAGATTGGTTGAAAAGCAGGGCTGGCTTGGATTTGCAGAGGGATTGGCTAGAGATTTCTCTGATCTCACAGGCAGAAGAAGGTGATCTTTGTGGTAGGCAGAAGAACAGCTGGTGGTTGGATAGTTTAAAGGTCTAGTCTATTGTAGAGATACTCCCTGGGAGGGCACAGACTGGGGGAAAAGATGACATGGGCATGCAGATGATTCCTTGATTAACCTAAATGTTCAATTCAATTGAAACAAAGGGTGAAGAAGATAAGGTGACAATTCCAGATAACTAGGGGCTTGGTTGCCCATTCAGGAAGTTAATGAATCTATGCTTGTTGGGCCTTCTCTTCTGTGGGAGCAGCAAGCTTTCAGCCACAATTAAATGGGCAAATATCCTGAGCTCATCTTGCTGACAAAGGGGATCATCTGTCTTACACACACACACTCCCAGAAATCCCAGCCAGTTTACCACTGCTAGGATTTCTGAAAGTTGAAGGCCAAAATATCTGGGGACTCATGGTTGAATCATAGAGTTGGAAGAGACCTCATGGGCCATCCAGTCCAACCCCCTGCCAAGAAGCAGGAACATTGCATTCAAAGCACCCCCAACAGATGGTCATCCAGCCTCTGTTTAAAAACTTCCAGGGGTTGAGAACCACTGCTCTGTATTTGTCTTAATATACTAACTCGAAAATGAGAGAAGACATTATTTGAAAGAGACTGGATTGTATCTATCTAAGGACTAACAATTATGGCATGCAGTGCATATACTCACCTAACTCTGAATAGTCCTTGATCTCTTTCAAAATGTTCTTGGAGTTGACTATTATTTGCTTTTTATTTACAAGTTTTATATTATGTTAGTGAGGCAGAAAGGTCAGCGGTTTTCGAAAGCTGTCGTGTGTCCCCTGTAACGGAATAAAATGGTAATGAAAGTAAAGATTATTGCGTGTGCATGGGTGATACACCTCGCGCCCAAAGATAACACTGACACAAAGGGTTGGATGAAAATGGCCACAACTCATTTATTAAACAGAACAAAGGGTTGGCGGCCACGCATGGATCCTGGATCAAGGTAGAACAGGCCCCCGCGAATGTCCAAAGGCACTTGCAAGCCTGGGTGCGAGCGGCCCAATGCCTCTCCTCGGAACTCGGCACCCCAGGGGGCCAGGGCGTTATCCCCCTTACAACCAAGGGGCGATAAGCCATCCTGATCCAGGGCCATGCCACCTGCCAACACGGAGTTGCGACAAATAACATGGTAACACATAACCTTAACCAGTGCAACAAAGAACAGATTAAATGTACAGTGAGAACACAAACAAACTGTGTGCCAAGTAGGGAGGGAGGGAGGAAAACCAAATTGGCCCCTGCATGTGCCAGAGGAAGTCCCAGGCAGCCTAAATAGGCTGCCTGGGCAGAGGGAAGGGCCAGCTAGCCACATGGAGGGGGGAGGCGTGGCCAGCTCCTCATTGGCCATCTGGCCCTGGCGGCGGGAAACCTTCCCACCGCCCCAGGGGCCTCTGGGAAGAAGAAGCCCCTGACCTCCCCAAGATGGCAACGAGGACAACCCGCCCCTCAAAAGGGGTTGGCCGGTAAGTCGGCCATGCCCATTGCGTGTGCATGGGTGATACACCTCGCGCCCAAAGATAACACTGACACAAAGGGTTGGATGAAAATGGCCACAACTCATTTATTAAACAGAACAAAGGGTTGGCGGCCACGCATGGATCCTGGATCAAGGTAGAACAGGCCCCCGCGAATGTCCAAAGGCACTTGCAAGCCTGGGTGCGAGCGGCCCAATGCCTCTCCTCGGAACTCGGCACCCCAGGGGGCCAGGGCGTTATCCCCCTTACAACCAAGGGGCGATAAGCCATCCTGATCCAGGGCCATGCCACCTGCCACAAACGGGGGGGGGAGGTAAGGAGGCAGCCTTACACCCCCCCTTTTCCGCCAACCCAAACTCCTATCCTCAATACCAGAACTGTTGCCTGGTAGCCACCCCGGTGCCACATGCAGATCTCTGTGAGATATCCACCGCTACTGAGCCGCTGCTCCAAGGCCCCGACCAGTCTCAATCCCGGGCGCTTGCAATGCGTGCTGGCCATCCCCGTGGGAGGCGTAGCCAAATCCACAGCTCAAATTGCAGTTACGTGACACCCGTAAACTTCACCCCATCCACAGGGGCCACGGCAGCAGCTTACGCTGGTGACAGGCAGCCACCAATTCCGGCCCGCAGGGGCCACGGCAACAGCCTGGATGCTCCCTCCAGTGAGCCATTGTTGCATGAAGCCAGGCCAGAGTGACAAGCAGCCACTGGTCCCCATCCACAGGGGCAACAGCCTGGATGCTCCCTCCGCTGAGCCACTGCTGCATGAAGCCGTTCCAAAGTGACAAGCAGCCACTGGTCCCCATCCACAGGGGCAACGGCCTGGGTGCTCCCCGTAAGCCACTGCTGCATGAAGCCGGGCCAAAGTGACAAGCAGCCACTGGTCCCCGTCCACAGGGGTAACGGCAACGGCCTGGCTGCTCCCTCCGGTGAGCCACTGCTGCATGAAGCCGGGCCAAAGTGACAAGCAGCCACTGGTCCCCGTCCACAGGGGCAACGGCAACAGCCTGGATGCTCCCTCCTGTGAGCCACTGCTGCATGAAGCCGGGCCAAAGTGACAAGCAGCCACTGGTCCCCATCTACAGGGGCAACGGCCTGGATGCTCTCTTCGGTGAGCCACTGCTGCATGAAGCCGGTCCAAAGTGACAAGCAGCCACTGGCCCCCGTCCACAGGGGCAACGGCCTGGACGCTCCCTCCGGTGAGCCACTGCTGCATGAAGCCGGGCCAAAGTGACAAGCAGCCACTGGTCCCGTTCCACAGGGGCCACGGCAACGGCCTGGACGCTCCCTCCGGTGAGCCACTGCTGCATGAAGCCGGTCCAAAGTGACAAGCAGCCACTGGTCCCCGTCCACAGGGGCAACGGCCTGGGTGCTCCCTCCGGTGAGCCACTGCTGCATGAAGCCGGGCCAAAGTGACAAGCAGCCACTGGTCCCCGTCCACAGGGGTAACGGCAACGGCCTGGCTGCTCCCTCCGGTGAGCCACTGCTGCATGAAGCCGGGCCAAAGTGACAAGCAGCCACTGGTCCCCGTCCACAGGGGCAACGGCAACAGCCTGGATGCTCCCTCCGGTGAGCCACTGCTGCATGAAGCCGGGCCAAAGTGACAAGCAGCCACTGGTCCCCATCTACAGGGGCAACGGCCTGGATGCTCTCTTCGGTGAGCCACTGCTGCATGAAGCCGGTCCAAAGTGACAAGCAGCCACTGGCCCCGTCCACAGGGGCGCGGCCTGGGCGCTCCCTCCGGAGAGCCACTGCTGCATGAAGCCGGGCCAAAGTGACAAGCAGCCACTGGTCCCGTTCCACAGGGGCCACGGCAACGGCCTGGACGCTCCCTCCGGTGAGCCACTGCTGCATGAAGCCGGGCCAAAGTGACAAGCAGCCACTGGTCCCCGTCCACAGGGGCAACGGCAACGGCCTGGATGCTCCCTCCGGTGAGCCACTGCTGCATGAAGCCAGGCCGAACCTCGCCCATGAGGCTCCAACCTCCTGGCGCCACGGACTGCTTGTCCTGCCTTCCACTCAGGTCCTGGCAGCCTGGCTCCTCCCTGCAGCTGAGCCACGCCCACTCCAAGCATGTGGGTCCCGGTACCACTTTACGTCCTGCCCATGGCCCTGTGAGAGAAAGAAAAAGAACCAACGGCAGCCTGTACACCTCAAGGAGGAGGCCCGGTCTGATTTACAGGTAAACACTGATGATTCAAATGGCCCGAGGCTTGGAATACGCCTACGGGGACACCAGCAGCAGCAGCCATAGACGCTGCCCCAATCCTGAAGGAGTGCCCTCCATATGATTTTGCAGTAGGCCCGGCACATGAATGAGGGCTCTGCGCAGGGGCGGTCCTACAAGATAGGCCAAGTAGGCGGCCGCCTAGGGCGCCATCTGAGAAGGGGGCGCCATCCTGGCCGCATGGGGCGCCATCCTGGCCCTGCTGATGTTCCTCAGACAGTGCTGCAGCTGCCTGCTTTTTGACCCCGGCCTTGTGCGCTCCGACGCCGCTTCTGGGCACGCGCGGAGGTTTTCACGCAGGCGCAGTTGCTCCGGAGCTGAAGTTGAACACAGGAGCAACTGCACATGCGCGAAAACCTCTGCGCATGCCCAGTAGCTCCCTTGCGCAGAAGCCTGTAAGCAAAGCACTCCCTATCGGGCAGGCAGGGAGTGCTTCCCTCTCCCCTTGTCTCCGCCGCGCGTGCGTTTGCAGGAAGGAGAAAAGAATCAGTGAAGGAAGTGTAAGTGAAGGAATGAATGAAGGGCTTTCCTCCTCCTCCTCCTCCTCTGTGATCTCTTCTCTCCCTTTCTTCGGCTCTATTTCTGTCTAGACCTGAGGGGCCTGAGGCTATGAGGAGTTGTGGAAGTTGGAGTCCAAAACACCAAGAGGGAGGGAGGGCCCAAGTTTGCCCAGGCCGCGCTGCCTGTATTCGACCTCATTTGAACATTTTGGCTGTTTTTCTATTTACATTTACATTGTGATCCTAATTTTGGACTTATGAATTATGAGACGGGTGGTAGGTAATATATTCTGATTTTGATGCATTTACATTGCATTTCTTGTTGATTATTATACAGTTCTGCTTAATATTGTCATACAATATAATACAAATACAATATAACAATAGAATAATGATATATTTTATATTACATGTAATATTACAAACAATATTGCAGTATAGTGGTATTGTACAAAATAGTAATATATAATATTTTATTTTACTTTATTTTGGGTTATTTGAGTTTTATAGGAGTCATGAAAATATTTAGAGGATAATTTCATTTAAATAAATAATTTTATTTATTATTTTATAATAATAATATAATAGAATGTTACATTATATTATAATGTCAATATATTATAATATAATTATATTGTAATGTAGTATAATATAATTATGATATAATATAGTATGAGTATGGTATAATATATTGTATATACATTGATACAATATAATACTACTAATGGTATTGTGATATTATAATTGTATATTTGTTTTACATGGGGGGTGGCAAAATAATGTTTTTTGGGGGGGGGCACCAAAATAATGTTCGCCTACCATTTAAAATTACCTTAGACCTCCCCTGGCTCTGCGGAACTGCCATTAACTGGTATCTGCTGAGGGGGAGAGGTTCCATCAAGATGCACAAATAAGCAGCTTGGGGAGGTGTCCCTGGAGCTGAGGAACCCGGCCAGTATCAAATGGGCACAATTGAACTCGCTCACGGCCCTGAACTCCATATGCCACCTTGGACTTATGGAGCCTGTAAGACCTGGAGTTCCCATGGATAATCGCATAGTTGAGCTGCCGGGCCCTACCAGAGGAATCCATCTGGAGTTGGCCACAACCTCCCCTGGACGTATGGGCCCCAATGAAACATTAGAGAAGGCCGGAGAGAGAACTATACCTTGTAATGGGATATGCATATCCTCATGGAGAGTTGCTGTAAGCTGCTGGAGGGGGGGCGGTGGTGTCCTGCTGCCTGGGAGACTGCTTCTGCCCACTCTTCACGAACTTCGTGCTCCTATGCAACTGGTAAGGATCCTCACGGGCTGCCACCTTGCTGTCCAGTAGGCTTTGAAGGTAGCTGCCATGATGGATTGCATCAGTTCTATCAGGCCTCCCATTTCCAGTGGTCCAAGTTCCAGCGGGCACTTTGCGGGCAGGATGCCTGCGTCTGGAGCTAGGAACCGAAAACCTGCCTTCCTTGTAAGCGGGGAAATGCATCTACCATTTCATTGTTTACACCTGGAACATCATGCGCTGAGAAGGAGATGTTAGTCTGCACCCAATACCAAGGCACGTCGCCTAGTGAACCCTGAGGCCCTGGCAAACTTGAATGCCGGCCTTACGATCTGCAGCAAAACTTAGCAGGCAAACTTGGGTGGGAGTACTGGGAGTTCCCTGAAAGTGACCTACCTCCTGGCCGCAGACGGCCCAAGGTGTGCCCATAGGTCAGCTGACCTGGCTGCCGGTACCGGGGCCCTCACCGTACAGGAACTGATTGACTTCCCCAACGACAATGGAGTGGGGGGGTCCAAGTCTTCTCCTGCACTAGATGGATGACAAAAGACTGGCTATGGCCTGGCATATTAAGCATCTGTGTGCACCCAACGCTGCCCTGCCTGCCCCCAAGCCGGAAATAATCTGTTAATGTTGGAGCAAACCACAGCAATGGCTTCACATGGTCCTGCTTGCTGTTTGCATACAGGAAACGACCAATAGGAGTCTAGGAGACAGTGAGGTGTCTAAAATGTACCAAACAGAGAGAATCGGCCCGCTACTAGCACATGCAGATACCAATTATCTATTGTGGAGAATGCTTATGTAGAAGGATTTTTTGGGCTAGAAAATTGGAAATCAGGAAGTATGGTTGCAGATATCCTGCCAAAGCCGTGAACCAGACGAGCTCATGCTGACTGCACAAGCCTCCCACTCTGATGATTGGCTGACCCAGACGGAGGGATCCATGCCCCCAAAGGGGTGTGTGTGGTCATACGCATCTATGCGTGCCACAGTCTCTTCCCTACGTCTTTGACCCAGGAACGAGATCTCTGTAGGAAACATATACCTCATATATAGGAATGGCCTGTGCTGGCCGTGAGGCTGACTCGCTCTCTGGCTGGCTCTTCTGTTGACTTCCTTGGAGACTGTCCTGGTTGAATGCAGGGGGACTGTATCGGGGGCAAGTTTGAGCTGTCCGATTCAGTGCCACAAGAAGGTGAGTAATGACAATCCTAAGGACATCAAACAGGGTCCTCACAGGAAAGGACCCTGTAATCCGCCATGGGGGCAGGCACTGCTCAATGGCGACTGCCTCCTGAGAGGAACGTAAATGGTAAATAAAGGTCAACAACAGGCTACACAATAGTTCGAGGCCCACCTCGACCCAGGCGAACCTCGAACTCATGACCTGGTCAATAGAGATCTAATGCAGCTGTCACCCAGCCAGCTGCGCCGCATTTCACCCCGGTGAAACCATATGGGGTGCTAATTAGAAATGTACTGCCTCCCCATGAAAGGGAGGGGTCATGGTGTCATCCTACTCTGCGATGGACCACGCTTGGAATTCGGACCTCAGTTCTGAGCACCATGGTTCAAAAGAGATATTGACAAGATGTGAGGTGTCGGGATGAGAGAAACAACAGATGCAAGGTCTGGAGACCTCCCCATGAAGGGGCATGGTGTTATCCTGTTCTGCTTAGGTTAGACCTCACATGGAATTCTAGCTCAAATCGCGCACCACGGTTCAAAAGAGGTAAGGCAAGATGTAAGGTGCCGAGAAGAGGGAAACTAAACTGATGCGAAGGTCTGGATACCATGCCCTTTGAAGGGCATCCTAGAGAACTGGACATGCTTGCTATCATTGGAAAAAGTTGAGAGTATCCGTGATAGCTATAAAAATCTGTGAAAGGAAGCCAGGAGAAGGAGGAAGCAGGTATGTTTTCTGCTGCCCTGGAAATTAGGACACAGTGCAACGTTTCGAATTCCAGGAAAAGGAGATTCCACCTGGGCATAAGAAGGGCTGCCTGACTGCAAATGCTGTTCCGCAGTGGAACTCGCTGCCTTGTGTTTGATGAAGCTCCTTCCTGCGGGCCGTAGCTGTTTTTCTCGGCCGACCTCTGGGTTGTTCTTTCGCATGGAGCCATGATTGAAGAAACCTGTACACAGGACTGCAACTGGACAAGAACAGTTAGCACCACAGGGCAAGCAACGAAGGCACCCAGAAGGGCAAGGGACACCAGAAGGATATGGGAGGATCATCCTGACAATGGGATGGTCAGAATTCACACACCAGAGGTGCCCATGGGGGCTAATTGTTGCAGGGGGCAAGGGGTGGGACTAGATGGTCCACCAGATCTCTTCCAACTATTCTAATTTCGAAATGAGTATAGGGTTCTCAGCCACAACACTGACTCTGTTGATGTAGCTTGAGAGCCTGCCCCAGCAGGTGGTGCCCCACGCTAAGTAGGGATGGAAGAACAGTAGAAACTCAATGCCATAGACGCACAACATGTATACCCAGCCACTCAGAGGCTATTACTAGCAGCAAAGGCAGCTTGCACCAGCAGGGAGTGCCCACACAAAGGAGGGATGGCACGAACAGTAGGAACACTCAATGCCATGGACACACAGCATGTATACACAGCCACTCAGAGGCTATTTACTAGTCGCATTGGCAGCCTGCACCAGCAGGGGGGGTGCCCCACTAAGGAGGGATGGCACGAACAGTAGGGACACTCAATGCCATGGACACACAACATGTATACACAGACACTCAGAGGCTATTTAGTAGCCGCATTGGCAGCCTGCACCAGCAGGGTGCCCCACTAAGGAGGATGGCACGAACAGTAGGAACACTCAATGCCAAGGACACACAACATGTATATACAGACACACAGAGGTTATTTACTAACAGTAATGCTGGTATTTGACATTCCAGCTACTGGCCACCCGGAGAGCTGGCGGCTTCCTAACCTCAGGACACTGCCTGGAAATTGGAATGGCCTCGTAAATCAGTTAAATAAGCCTCCCCTCAAATAAATAATTGAAGGAATAAAAGAATAAATGAATGAATGAATAAGTCGTGGGAGGCAGGCAAGCTGCAGGCCTGCAAGCTGGGTAGCACGGGCAGTGGGCCAGGTGGCGAGCCAAGTCCCTCCCCCAGCTGCAAACCCCGTGGCTGCCGGGAATGGGGCAGGACAAAATGCATTCAATAAGAATGAAGTCAGAAGGAAAGAAAGATGTGAAAGGATTATTTACAGGCAGCCCTGCACATTCGCTTGGGTTAGGGGCACAGGGCCATTGCAAAAGTGAAAAACCACAGAAAATAACTGCTTTTAAAAATAGGGGAAAGGGGAGGGGGGATAAAATAAAACCTCTCCTGTTCCCCCATCATTAGTACTGTAGAACCCAGGCTGAATTCTACACTGCCATATAATCCAGTTTCTGAATTCAGATTGTCTGCTTTGAACTGTCTTATATGAGTCTACACTGCCATATAATCCAGTTTAAAGCAGATAATCTGGATTCGGAAACTGGATTATATGGCAATGTAGGTGGGGCCGCCGAAAATCCTGTAAGAATCTAGCTTCTTGAGAATCAGTTTCTGGCAGATTTTGACTATCAGGCTGCACTGGAATACATAGAGATTCCTAAAGAGAATTGTTTTGATCAAATTTGTGCATGATCAAATCCTCAAAAATCAAATCCTCAAATATGGAGGGCTTTATAAGTGAAAGTAAGTCTCTCAGCTAGCATAGTTAAAATTCAGTTTCCATAATCCCAAGCTAGTATAACCAGTGGAGAAGGATGTTAGAAGCTAGAGTAAAAAAAAGATCCAGACAATCACTGCTGCCTGGACCCCTGCGTCAGGACCGGAGGGACATCGGCCGATGGAGCCCGGGGTCTCCCGTTCCTGCTCTCGCGGTGCCCAGGCTCCGAGGAGGGAGAGGGAGAAGGAGAGGCGAACGGCAAGGGAGAGGCAATTGGACAGACTGCCGCCGGCTTCCTGGGCGGCCACGTTCGAGCTCACCAGGCTTTCCACCCTTCGGGGAGCAAATGGGGCGAGTGGAAGAGAGGCGCGCGGAGGCCCGGGGGAGCACCTTGCAGGAGGTGCTGCCCTTGGGAACTGACCGGCTGCCCACCGAGGGACCCCTGACCGGGTGCAAGACAACAGTTGGAGCTGCGTTGGCGCCATGGTGGAGCCCACAGAGGGCATTGGGGTGCTGTGCTCCCTTGGACCCCATGGAGAGGGTGTTGGCGGGGCCCCCCAAAATGGCGCCGAATCTGTCCCGCTCGGCGTCCTTAGCCCCGCCCCACCTGTTTATCCCAGGGGCCCCGGCCTCGCCCCCTGCCGACTGGTCGCTGGGACAGCCACTACAATCAGAGCCCCGCTGAGGCCCTAGTTACTTCAGGCTGCTGCCGCGGGTTCCCCCGGCAGAGGCGCTTGATGTCTCAGGGTCCTGGTGAAGGCCCCTGGGGAGAGGCCCCGGCGACGAGCCTGCCGACTGCCAGCGGCCCCCAAAGCTGCGCCTGGACCACAGCCTGTTCCTCCACCCTCTGGTGGCCAGGGGGAGAGTTGCAGCCCTGGTCAGGGCAAGACAAGATTGGGGGCGGCTAACCCAGAGAGTCCCATAGGGAGGAAGCGCCCGCCTTCAGGGGACTCAAACCCTGGAGGTGCCTTGCAGCGGAGGCCACACGGCCATCGGAGGAAGCGGCGCCGGAAGCCAAGGAACAGCAGATCTCATCTCTCTGGCTTTACCAGGGACCAACAACATGGATCGCTCCCCTGCCGAGGCTGCCGTCCCCTTGGACCTATTGCATCCTCTGCGAACTACTTACGAGAGAGGAGGCCCCCCTCACTTGAGCCCAGTTTCAGGAGATCGTTTCGCTCCAGAACCTTTTGGAGCTCGAGTTTGAGGCGGCTTGAGCTCCACCAGTCACATTCAAGGCTGGAGATAGACACTCCCTTTGTGGATCTGACTCCCTCCGTCAGACCTTTGGACAAAGGAAGCCAGGCCACCCGTCTTTCCTATGGCCTGCTGAGAGATCCCCTGAGACCTCCCACGCTTCCGTCTTTTGATGGCAAGGTGGCGTCTGCCAGTTCTACCTAAGCACCCCCTGCCACAGCCTGAGCTCTACCCCTTCCTTCCCAGTCCCCCCCTTTCTCTCCCCCTCTTTCCTTCCTCTCTTGATGTTGTATTGTCTGTTTGTTGACCATTGTTTTGTGGACCAGACTTGTGAACCGCTCCGAGCCCTCGGGGAGTGGCGGTGATAGAAGTTTGATTTAATAATAATAAAATAATAATAATAATAATTTTCCTCATCTCTTCTCTGAGCAAGAGGAAACAAAAAGAAAATACAAGATGGGTGCAATAAAGGAGATATGCTGTAGTTAATAACAGTAACAACTAGGGTCTCCCATGGCAGATTATTCTGTTATTAGGATGCAATTGCAGTATAGACAAGATTGTTCAGTTCTGGCATGCATAACTGATGCCGAAAAGTTGAGCTTTTTCGAGGACCCATGGATCCCCAAAGATGCTTGGCAAGTTCTGCTAACTGCAACTCTCAGTGACTCTCAGGAACTCGGTAGATCCTGAAAAAGCATGTTAACTTTGTCTTCTAATGACAATTCTGTGCCATCCAATGCAATCTACAATGAGCAAAGTTATACAGTATCAGGGTGCTTTCCCGCACCTTCCTTCTCAAATTTCTCAAATTTGAGCTGTTATGTGAAACATATTTGATGTGACGCTAGAGTGAACATCATGAGGTTGTTTACTTCCACTCTGCATCCCAGCAAACAGTTTTTCAACCCTTTAAAATGTGTTAGATTCCCTTTGGCGGCGGCAGTAGCAACAGCAGCTGAAATGTGTGAACTGCTGACATTTTTAGCAGTTCCTTCAAGTCTGGAAAGCTGGCAATAAGCCTCTAGAAAGGTAAGATACAGGACAGAAAATTGATGTAAAACATACCCCCAATCCCTTTGCTCCTAACTGTACCCCCACAGAACGTTAGTTTATGTGATGTAAGTGGCTAAAGGATACTGGTTCAAGTCTTGTTGTTATGTCATACAAGTTGCAGTCCTGGAGTAACAAAGCTTGTGAATTTATGTAGCTTTTCAAAGTATCATGTGTTTTTGCATGTTCAGGTGATGGATGAGTTAGAAACACCAAGATTATCTGAAATAAGGTCATATCTGCCAAGTCTGCTCTGTGCATATAGATAGAGCAGAGCTTGACCACAACACCCAACAAGCTTGCAAATATGGCTGGGGGATTCTAGGAATGCTGCTGTGTGCCTTCGAGTCATTTTTTACTTATCATGACCCTAAGGTGCCTCCATCATGAGGTTTCCTTGGCAAGATTTGCTCGGGGGGTGTGGGGGGTTGTCATTGCTTTTTTTCTGAGGTTGTGAGTGTGTGACTTACCCAAAGTCACCAGGTGATTTTATAATGTATACCTGAGAAGTCTTGGCCCAATCCTGAAGGCTGCCTTTACAGTTGACAGCTATACTGAACAAAGGTGGTCTTTCCAAGGGTGCTAAAAGGAGATTTCATTCACAATTTTTGTGTTTTAAATGTTGCAATTTTACTTTGTTTGATGTGTTATTTATAATGGTTTTTGTATTGTATCTTTATTTCTTTATATTTCATTGCTGTGTTCTGTTGTATATTGATGTATTGTATTGCTGGGCTTGGCCTTATGCAAGCCGCCCTGAGTCCCCTTGGGGAGATGGTGGCGGGGTATAAATAAAGTATTATTATTATAATATTATTATTAAAGCGTGAAATGGTACTGCTGCACTTCTGTATGCAACCTGTAGTTTATGACAGCTGAATGCATATGGGATGCAAACATGTGCCCACCAAACCCTTTTCTGTTCTCTCCATATCTTTCAGAAATACTGCGACTCAACTCATCACACGGCAGCTGGGTTTGCTCCTCTCAATCTGTTCTATACTTCCCTCTGTCACTCCCCGTCACCCTCTGTCACACACACACATACACATGTACACGCGCACACACAGCACTAGATCATTCAGCAAGTTTTCCAAGGAGCAACATATATGGAACAGCTCACAAAAAGAAGAAAGAAAAAAAGGAAGAGAAATGCTATATTCTATAGACAGGGGCGGTCTAAGGTAATTTCGCATAGTAGGTGAAAATTATTTTGGCCCCCCCAACATTATTTTTGCGCCCCCTCCCCAAATATTTTTCTTTGTACCTTGCGTGTGCTCCTTCCGTTCCTCCCACGCGCCACCGCTCCTTGCCCTGTGCAATTCGAAGGCTCTCCCGCCCTCTGCAATGCCCCGTGGGTGGGGCCGGCAGCGGGCACCAGGAAGCGCTAGGAGAGGCCTTATCTCCGCGCGCATGCGCTGTGCCTACGGAGCTCTCTAGAGCTCTGTTGGCACAGCGCATGCGCGCGGAGGGCGACGCCGCCCGTGCTGCTGCTGCTGCGTCGCCCTCCTCAAGAGGGCGCTCAAGAGAGCTCTGTAGACACAGCGCATGCGTGCAGGAGGGCGACGCGCGCGTGCGCTGTCCCTACGGAGCTCTCTTGAGCTCCGTAGACACAGCGCACACGCGCGGAGGGCGATGCAGCAGCAGCAGCACGGACGGTGACGCGGCGGCGTCCCACGATGGCACCCCACCCTGCCGCGTCCAAGATGGCGCCCTACGCGGCCGCGTAATTGCTAGGACCGCCCCTGTGCGTAGGCCGCGTAATTGCTAGGACCACCCCTGTCTATAGATGGTTTTCTGTCTTTGTGTGCACAGTGAAGCTGAAACAGGTGCTGATATGCTCAAATACAGACACGACAGCACAGCTTTGCAGTTTTGAAGTTTTTTATACCAAGCTGTTGATTAGCACCCCATCTTTCCTGCTTTGCCATGATTTTAGAAACATAGTAGTCACTTGGTGTGAAGAAACTGAAGAATTGCACAGTTTCAATACAAAAAGAAAGAAAGAAAGAAAGAAAGGGACAAGAAAACTAGAAGAGGAAAACATCAAGTAGTTCATAGCCTTTCCGGAGGTGTTTCCCTAGTAACCACTGGAAGTATAATGGCAGCTGCTTTTGTAAAGAACATCTCAGGGTCAGCAGATGCCGCACCCAAACACACCCCTAAGTAGACGCCACAGGCACAGCTGATGGCTTGCACACGAGATGCATACTGGAGTATGATGACACAGCTGAAGCCGCACCTCTGACATTCATAACTGCTTTGTATTTATGATCCCTATGTATTTTCACATTTAGGGAATATATATAGATCACGATCATCCTCTAATCCCCATTTACCAGCAGGCATCTGCTGCGATCAGCAGGGCTCTGTTTTTCCATCAATTGAAATGCTGCTTCTCAGTTGATGGACAAAAGAGCCATGCTGTTTGCAGCAACTGCTGGCTGGTAAGTGGGAATTAGAGGGTGTTCATGATCACTATGCATTTCTTAAATGAGAGAATATGTAGGGATCATGAATACAATGCAGTGTAAGTCTTTTTGGCATTTATTTATTTATTTATTTGAGACTATTTTTGGTTACATGTATCATTTACAAAGCTTCATCTCCCTGTCAAAACAGAGATCTTTTTTTTAAAAAAAATCAAAGATGGGAATATCAGCCAGATGCTTCCTGAGTGACAGGGGAACCAACATCTGTCAATAGCAGAGGCTGCTGACCAATAAGTGGAAATTGGGAGTGTGAGTTTAGGATTCACTGCATTGCTGTGGACCTACTGTGGTTACTTAGCTATATAGTGCATAGAAGATTATGCCCAATAAGGGCCTAAACCAAGGTTTTGAAATCCTAAAAGTACATTTCAAGACTGCAATGCTTGATGAACTGCTTTATGTGCTTTTCAGTTGGCCAGAAGGCAACACCCATTCTTTAAATGTATAAAACTCTCTTTTTTAACCTTTGTAAACGGAGATCAAAGTGCGGTAGCATCTGATACATGCTAAGTTGCTGTTGCTTTGCACGTCAGGCTGTTCTATTTTAGACCAACACACTATAATTATCTGTGTGCCTCAAAAGCTGTAGAGAGACTCCCTGCTGGGTTTGTAAGCAAAACCGTAATGAGGAAGTTTTATTTGCTAAAGAACACTCTTGGATGATATCAAGACATTTCATGCCTCAAAGGTGGCTTAATTTGCATTGTGTGAAGCTTTGTCCCTTCCAGGTTTTCTCAGCAGTAAATCCCTCTGTATTCAAAGATATTCATTTCCAGAGAAGTTTCATAGGGATACTTAATGAGCCGATAGTGGACAGAGATGGCTCCATGACAGTTTATGGACATTCTATCCAAATAATCCAAAAAACAACCCTAGTTTGACAGATTCAACATGCACATCACAAACTCGTGAGCAAACTTTTCAAGCTCTGTTCACTAGTTTGCGATGGTTTAGCTGAACCAAGAATGGAGACAATCATACTTCTTCCTATTCAATCATCAATAACAAGCAACTACAAGATTCTATTTTTCATTATGACCTACTCTATTTGTATAGCTCATAGGAGTTCCTCAAAGCAGGGTTCAGATGGATGATCTCCCACCTTAGATCAGAAATCGGAAAACCCTGCTGGGAAGCCCTGTCTGGTTTTTCTCCCTTTCACTAACACCACAATGGGCACAGGTCACCAGTGGGGAATGAGCACTTCCTCCATCTGAGCTGAGCACAATCGATCAAAATGTCAACCAGCAGCCAATTATTCAGGATTATAATAAATCTCATCTAAAATTATCTGAAAGCTCATCACTATAGCGCAGTTCCCTATTGCCCCGGTGGGGTGGGGGTAGGAACGTTTGACAAATCCAAGGCTGGAGTTAAAATTGCTGGAAGAAACATTAACAACCTTAGATATGCAGATGATACCACTTTGATGGCTGAAAGCGAGGAGGAGCTGAGGTGCCTTCTAACCAAGGTAAAAGAAGAAAGTTAAAAAGCTGGGTTGCAGTTAAACATTAAAAAAACCAAGATTATGGCAAACAGACTGACGGATAGCTAGCGAATAGAGGGGGGAAACGTGGAGGCAATGAAAGACTTTGTATTTCTAGGCATACATATTACTGCAGGTGCAGACTGTGACCAAGAAATCAGAAGACATTGACTTCTTGGGAGGAGAGCAATGACTAATCTCGATAAAATAGTGAAGAGTAGAGACATCAGACTGGCAATGAAGATCCACATAGTTAAAACAATGGTATTCCCCGTAGCAACCTATGGATGTGAGAGCTGGACCATAAGGAAGGCTGAGAGAAGGAAGGTAGACACTTTTGAACTGTAGTGTTGGGGGAAAATTTTGAGAGTGCCTTGGACCACAGGAAGATCCAACCAGTCCATACTCCAGGAAATAAAGCTGGACTGCCCACTGGAAGGAAGGATATTAGAGGCAGAGATTGGTCACATTGGTCACATCATGAGAAGACAGGAAAACTTGGAGAAGACAATGATGCTGGGGAAAATGGAAGGAAAAAGGAAGAGGGGCCGACCAAGGGCAAGATGGATGGATAGTATCCTAGAAGTGACTGGCTTGATTTTGAAGGAGCTGGGGAGGTGACGGCCAACAAGAGAGCTCTGACGTGGGCTGGTCCATGAGGTCACAAAGAGTCGGAAGCAACTAAACGAATAAACAACAAAAATGCTCCCACCACACACAACCCACCAATCACAGCTGCAAAACACAACAATGATGAATGTTGAGTAACTTACAAATCCTGACGGATTGTACACAAAACCAATGGGAAAACAGATCGTAACTTTGAGCCAACTCATTTTATTTGAAAGACCATAAAATACTAATAGCTTCAAAATAGAAGGGATGTCATATCGAGAATTATCTCTTCCCTGTCATTCTTCCTTGTTCAATGAAGCAATAAAATAAATTTCTGATTCTGCCCTCATTTCTGCTTGTCTTGATTGAGGTGACATGCTGGGAATGGGTCCCAATCCAGGACAATTCTAGTTTTGAATGGAAGCATACAATGAGAAGTACACCTGCCTTTTCAAAGTATTTAAAAACCTCCATAGTAACTTAAGATACTGTTACAGAATTAACAATTATCCCCCGCCAAGAACCCACCCATTAGTTGTACCCTCTCCCTTCCACTTAACCTCCACAAATATTTATTGGCTTTTGCAGAACAGGGGCAATGGGGAGACATCTAGCTATGTCCCTGTAGCCAGATGAATAATAATGTTGTCATCTGTGCAAACTTATGGAAGATATCCAGAGATGAATAACCATGGAGGGTGGGCTCCAGCTGCTAAAATGTGGGTGGAGGGATGAGAGGGGAGGCATAGTATAGTTCAGTATGCAGAAATTCTGGACTATATTACTGTGACGCAAGATCTAAACTAAAGTTTTAAAATGCAGCCAGACAAATATTTCATTTATAGCCTTCTTGTTGTTTTAGGCAGACTTATGTGGAAATTACTCACTACAGAATGGCTTTGTTTTATAGCACCTCTGCCAAAAGCAGTGATAGCTATCAGCTGTTATGTTTCTAAGAGTGAAAAAGAAAGCAATGTAATGTGGGGCTCCATCTGTCAAACTAGATCCTAGATTAGTCATAAGTAAGCATGATGTTCATTTTTTAAACAAAAAACAACCCACAGTTTTATGTGTTTAGCATTTGCGTAATCCAGACATTTTGGGATATTATGCTTTTATCACCTGTCTCACTAAATGTGTAATTTTACTTTATACACTTTGATCCCAGTCTTCCTCCAAAACTGAGACATAGGCAGGTTCAGCATTCATGGATTTAATCCTGTATTTAACTACTGCCTCTGCGCTTGTAGGGTCTTGGACACGGACCATAAAATGTTTTGGAGGAACTAGAGATGACTAGAGAAGTGCTCATTCAGGTAGAAAGATATCGTTTCTGGCTTTGTTTATATTTACAATTTTCCACCTTCACAGGAACCCTGCACCCATCTGCCCCACCTCAAAAAAATGGAAGGATTACTGTACATACAAGGTCAATTACCTGCTTATTTTATTCTAACTAGGCCAAAGTCACTAAAAATACAGAAGACCATATACTCATATTGGAACAAAAATAAATGGTGAAACAAAAAAGCAACCCTGCCAGAGCATTTCAAATAATATGATTTAATAGCTTGGTATGAAAAGAACAAGACAATATAATATAATATAATAATACATAGTGATACATCTGATTATAAGTTAATTGTATTCATCCATTTGTCACATTGGATATATTTCGCACATTTGATAAATGGGGTAAAGGTAAAGTAAAGGTTGTCTCCTGACATTAAGTCCAGTCGTGTCCGACTCTGGGGGTTGGTGCCCATCTCCATTTTTAAGCCAAAGAGCCAGTGTTGTCTGTAGACACCTCCAAGGTCATGTGGCCGGCATGACTATATGAAGTGCCGTTACCTTCCCGCTGAAGCAGTACCTATTGATCTACACAAATTTGCATGTTTCCGAACTGCTAGTTTGACAGAAGCTGGGGCTGACAGCGGAAGCTCACGCCACTCCCTCAATTCCATCAACAAGCTCAGCAGCTCAGTGGTTTAACCCACTATGCCACCGGGGGCTCTCAAAAGTGGGCCAATGTCCACCAAACCACATAATAAAACTTATGATTTGTAAGATTTGGTTCCTATACCTACAGACAGCCCGCAAGTTACGAACAATTTCATAGGCTTATGTATTTGCTTTGGATAGCATAGGGAACAGTTTATACCCCTGTGATATTTGTTTTGCTTTTGATGTTCCTGTTCAGAAGATTTCACTTCACTTTCTGTCCCTGTGATAATTGGATTTTGAAAATGTGGCTTGCTGTAGAAACAAGGATTGGTGAGAAAGCTTCAGTAGAGACTCCTTTTCCTCATGATAACTCAGGAGTGGATTTCCCTTCCAAAGTGTAGATTTCTCTCCCTTCCTGTGATCTCACTCTCATTCTTATCTGTGAGTCATTTGTAAGTTGAATGTATGTAACTTGGGAACTGCCCATCCTTGCCTGATAGTAAGGCCCCTTGATCTCAATTAGAACAACTCACAAGTACTGTATATCATAATATGCAATGACTTCTTCCTGTTTGATCCTTGTTGCAGATTAGCATCAGGAAGGTCCCTGTTGAAACTTGGCATGGGACCCCCTCCTTTTTTAAAGGAAGCTGGTTATTAAGTAAACAATGCAACACTCATATGCTCATACGTATCCAGAATAAGCATGATCTGCCTAGCAAACAAATGCAATATGAACCACTCATCCAGAACCAACCTGTCAGCTGGGCAATCACTGTTGTTGTTCTGTCATGGCAATATGTGCCAACAGAGCAATTTTCCAGCCAAGAACAGAAGCCAGTGAAAGCTGTCTCTGAGTTTAATTGCAAAGATCAAACTGATCCCTTTTTTCCTACTGACTTTCCCGCATTGAGATCTATCAGATAATCCAATACTCCACAGTATTAAACCATGGTAGTAAACTTGGTGTCCAGATGTATTAATTTTACAGTGAATATGCACCCTTAGTTGACCATTAGAAACACCTTTTAGACTTCCAAAGAAAAAAGGAGGCATGGAAAATGACCAAAGGAATGCAAAAAGGTCTAGATGTGAAGGATTATCAATGACTCAAATTCCTAAACACCTAAAATTTGAGGACTGGAGGGACATTTCAACATTGCTAGATTGAGCAATGTTTCCTACTCTGAAGGCTAGCTCACGAGGAGCACGGCACATAGTTCTTTTCACCAATGTTTACCATTGTTCTCTCCAAAATCTCCTATCTGAGGATGCCACAGTTTCACAACAACAAAAAAATCAATTACTTTTTTCTCTCCTTAGGGTACGTTAAAATTAGCTGAAATGTGTCTGGCTAAAAGTGACTCTGCCAGACTGTATGCTGGCCTTGGTTAAGAGCCTTTCTTCTCATATATTTCACATGAGGACAGATAGGATCCAGTGCTTTCCATATAGTTCCCTCCTTATGAATAATTTGAGATGCTTTTCTCCCATTTGTTTTGTTTTCCATTTTTGTTTCTCTGCATGCTTTGGAGTGATCATAAATAGGGATTCTAGCAGACAAAAGTGTTTCTTCAGATCTCAACCATTTCACACCCAAAATGTGGTCTTGAGTTTTGTTACAGTTCTGTAGCAGGAAGGAACCAACAGGAAAAGATTTATACACCTGGTTGATACATTCATTTATCACGAGATACACTTTCGCTGTTTGCACACAGCGCCCACAGAAAAAAATGTCAAAGATTTGAAACAAGTTATTTTTTTCAAGTAATTCATTATGTAATTGCAATTAGTCTCATGCATTGCCATTAATGGCTGGATCTTTTTGCTGATTTATGTTAGTTTCACTAAGGAGTTGTGTAAAGTTTAGCTATAATCCCCAATATCGTATAATGAGGTTTCTAATGCCTCTTTACACAACATTATAATGGTTCTGGGATAATGGGATTCCCTTGAAAGAATCCCCTGGGCAGAGTCTATGATATTCCTGTATGATCGGTAGGAGCTCTAATCTAGATTCCATATTGAGTCCAGGACTTGGCTGAGAGGGAAATTACTGGTAACTTATGCCTAGTATGTGGTGGTGGGAAGAAGAGGAGTCAGGTAGAGCTGTCTGGCAGGAAGTATTTCCTGCCTCGGGGATTGAGCAAGGTATCAAGAGGTCATTTTTCTGAGCTTCAGTTTCTGATCTTGGGGCTCTGGGTTTTGGATAACAAGTGTACAGAGAACCTCTGTTCGGGCATCATAATGAATGTGGCTGTTCTGGACATTGCAGCATCTTCCTCCAATGAGACTAAGGAAAATACTGACTATTGCAATCAGTCTTCTACCATGTTAAGTGTTTGGTTTCTTACTCCTTTTGCCCAGCAATATAAAGTAGCCCACACCCCTCTGTATGTGCCTTTCATAGAGTTTTCTTACCTGTTTTGGGTCCCAATTCTGAGGAAAAATGGGGAAGGAGGAGGAGAAAGAATCCTCAGAAGTGATTTTGCCCCTTCCTTCCTCTGAAACATAGCCTGCACCACCTGGCATTTATGGCAGTCTCCCATCCAAGTCCTAACCAAAAGCTGACTCTGTTAGCTTCCAAGATCTGATAGGATCAGACAAGATCTGGTGCCCTGGAGAAATTTAGGCAATTCCTTATATAAACTTACAAAGGGTAGCAAGGTTTGTGTGTCTGTAAAAGCCAGCTCTTTTAGAGAAGGAATGTAGAACTTGGCAGAATAACACTAAGCAACACTGAAATAAATAAGTGCTACTTGCTGACAGCAATAGAAAGTTGTGGGTGTGGGAATAGGGGGAAGCATATAATGATTAGCAGGCGTGATTTATGACCTGCAGAGACACTGGGATAAGCAGCTTTATGTAGATCATGCAAGTCTCTTGGAATGCCAGCCAAACACAAGCACTGGGATACAAGAGTAGTCTGCCAGCTGGGAGGAGTGAAAGAGGGTTATTAAAAACACTGTAGATTAGTCTTGGTGCTTGAGGCTGGATTTTTTTTTTTAAAAAAAAACTAAGTTTCAAGTCTCCATCAGTCAACATGCTGTGCTCTGATCAATGTAGTCAGAGATAAACCATGAGATAAGTAAGCATCAAGTCAGCTCCCCTGTGTTTGGGCATTCTGAAAGAGAAACCTCCTGGGTGCAAATTCCCATTTGGCGTTCTTGAAATGGTACACAGATGTTTCACCTGCAGCTCTTGGGATCGAAGAGTTGCCCACGTTCAGGATAAAAATAAGCCCAATTCTGCCGGTATTAAAGGTATGTTTGTGAAGGTAAATATGGAAATATGAGGAAAGAGTGAAAAGCTTTTAAGGTCAGTGAGTTATATACTTTTTAATATGGAGACTGTTTGGGGGTCATGTCTTCCATTTAAATGCCAAACACTGTCTTCTTCTCAGGGGAAGTGGAAACAAGAATTCTTTTTTCACAACCAGCAAAATGGTATGGCTCTCTCTGAAACCTGGACATACTGAAAGAGAGTTTGTAGTTGTTCATTCATTCATTTGTTTCTGACTATTCATGACCTCATGGATCAGCCCGCGCCAGAGCTCCCTGTTGCGACCCCCAGCTCCTTCAGAGTCAAGAGCTTCAGAGCTCCTTCTGATCTTCCCAGGTTGGAAGATGGTCAAAATGCTACTGGAGAGGAGCAGAGGATAACTTCAAGTAGCCCCAGATGTGATGATGCGGCTACCTCAAAGCTGAAAGGAAGGCTAGCAGCCGACGGTGCTGGAAGTAATGATGAATCTGTTGCTCTAAAGATCAACACACCATAGGAACCTGGAATGTAAGATCTATGAGCCAGGGCAAACAGGATGTTGTTATTGGTGAGATGTCAAGACTGCTGAGGCACTGGAAGTAGCCCAAGAAAGAAGGAAAGCAAAAGGATACAGTGATAGGGGGAGATATGCCCAATTGAACGCACAATTCCAGAGGTTAGGTAGAAGAGATAAGGAATTATTTTTAAACAAGCAATGCATGGAAGTGGAAGCAGACAATAGAATAGGAAGGACAAGAGACCTCTTCCAGAAAATTAGAAACATTGGAGATAACTTTCAGGCAAAATGGACATGATCAAAAACAAAGATGGCAAGGACCAAACAGAAGCTGAAGAGATCAAGAGAAGGTGGCGAGACTGTACAGAAGATCTGTATAGGAAGGATAATAATATCGAGGATAGATTTGACAGTGTGGTGAGTGAATTAGAACCAAGCATCCTGAGGAATGGACCTTAAGAAGTATTGCTAATAACAAAGCAACATGAGATGACGGGATCCCAGCTGAAAGAGAGTAGACAGTGCCTTATTCTGGCACTGCTTGGCAATCAAGACCAATCAAGACCATCACTGGAAACCCTTCTCTGAGTGATCTACCTACCAGAAAAGAGCCTTTCTGTGGCTAGGCCTGAATATAGAACACCCTTGTAATTGAGGTGCATGTGGTACTATTGCCATAAAATAAGGATTAAAGATTTTGCTGTATGTTGATCTGTTTTAGAGAACCTGACAAACTCCATTTTGACAAAGTTGACATCTCCCCATGGTCTGTATTATTTTCTAAGCTCTGTCATTATACTAGAAATGTTGTAACTTCAATATTATGAGCCTAGGGCCTATAGCTAAAAATGGTGGCTACATACAGCCCCAGACTCTTGAGAATGTCCTCTTAAACAGTAAACAACTTCTAGATAAATTCTGTGCTAATCACACATATCTCAGATAAGGAATAGCACATATGCATTAAATATTGCTCATGTACACATTGACATTGTTTCCACAACTCTGAAATTCTATAAAATATTGACAGTTAAAATAATCTTTATTTGTCTCGACTAGTGCCATGAGTAGGTTGGACTGAAAGCAGTGCCGGGGCTTGGTATATCCTTTGGTCAAAGTTATTGTTTGCTGTCTTTCTGTCTTCTTGCTCTTTTTCAGGTTCAGCACCTTGGATAGCCCTTTGAAAAAATCAGGCTGAAACTGATAACAGTTACCAGTTGCCACTGGAGTCGGTTATCATTACATGCTGTCTCCATCACTCACCATCTTGTCACTCTCCCACACAGCCTCCCCTTAATAGGTTAACTACGTATCATAGTGGTTTCAGGTATCCAAGGAGGGTCCTGGAACATATTCCCTGCAGATGCAGGAGTCTCGTACTGTACTTTTATCCAGAACTTATACAAGTTATTTTGGAGGAATTACAGCTCTCAGAATCCCAGACAGCAAGTGTGTTGTTGCTGTCCTCAAATATAAGTATCCATGCTTGTATCTCATCTTCCTCACAAAGTTCAATATTGCTAACAAAACTAATAATTACACAAAAATCGGGTTGTGTTATATACTGGGACAACTTCCGCTCAGATGGGTCCCCCTGATCACCACATGGACCCTAACCCCTCTCATCTAAAAATTCATGGACATATTACAGTACTGAATAACCAATTTGTGTACTAGCCAGTGACCAGCATCCATCATGTTAGTGATGCAGGGTCCATCATCAGATGCATATCTGTTTTATCACTTTATGCTGCAGTTATTACTGCCAATGGTTGTTTATTGATATGAGTCCTCGGTTTTTATGATGTTCCATTTTGGGGGATCAACTATGGTAAACACTACTGTTGATTAGACTGTGAAATAGCTCTTACAGTGATAACAAAAGTCAAAGAATGAATCATCGCTGGTTTAAGGAAGACCATGAAACTCATTACTCATCCATTGTTTTCACCTAAAGTGAACCGTAGCTTGAGCCCTTGATCCAATAGGCTGTTCCTTTTGTTCCTTGAGTTGAGTCATCAAAGTATAAATAAATGAAAGTTAGTAAAAGTTAAGGCCACTGCACAAAGAAGTATTTCAAGGTAATTTTCCTCAAGTCTTGACTGAGCGACTTGAAGTTAAATTACCTGCATCAATGAAAGCTGAACACTGTTTGCTATTGGAATTTTTTTATATTAATACTCTTGCTAGCTCCTGTCCAGTGCCATTTCTTAAATTGCAAATTAAATCAGATAATGCAAAGCATGCTTTAATAGGAAAAGTAAATGACTAGCATAGCATATATGTAAATGAGACTTGAGAAGCTCCAGGAAATATTATCCTCCCAAGCTCTATAACAAGGAGGGGGAATATGTACCCCTTCAGGTATTTTCTAATGGCAATCTCATCAGCCCTAGCCAGCATAAACCAGTGGTGATGAACAATGGGAACTACAGTCCATCAATATCTGGAGAGCCAGGCCATCCCCACCCTTTCTTCACGGCCTTCACTACATTCAGCCGTCCAGACAGTACCTTTATCCCAGGAGCTTCCACAGCAAACAGGAGGGAGGCCAGATGTCATTCCCTGTAAACACGGAAGCAATTGCTACAAAAGGCAAAAAACACAAGATTTCCAGGTGTGAGAATATTGTGGTTTTGAACCGAATATCCGCATCTTCGAATGCCCCTGCAACCGGAAATCACAGGATTTTAAAATCTAGGGTTGTTCGCTGGTTTTAGTTATTTGTTACTGATTGGTCAGTTTCTAAAAAGAAGGGGACAGTTGAGTTGAATGTGAAAACTTTGTTTGTGTGCTAGAAACTTTATGAAATGTGTGGAGGGCACATTTTCTCTGGCCAGGACAAAGTTGTGGCTCCCTAGTCAATGTTGTATATCTTTTCGCAAGAAGAGCAATTAGGAATAGCTATGTATAACCCAGGAACAGCACCCTGTGGTTTGATGCCACAACCAAATCTGTCTGGGCAGATGGCCAGGCAGCCAGGCTCCAAAAAGTGTCAATAATGTCAAAGTTCTGTTCCTGGCTTGAAAGTGTGTGTTCCTATTTGATTGTGCAGTGCTAATATGGGCAGAAGTGTGTGTGGCAGATACTTCATGAAACGTTTGGAGGGCACAGTTTCTCTGGCCAAGGCAAAGAACCTTTTGCAGTGATTTGCTGCAGTGTTTATCCGCATATCCACAGAAGTTGACAGTGGAAGTTCTGCAGTGGCCATCTTGGGAGCCTCTAAATCTTGCAACAAAGCATCATGTCTGGACAACAGAGGCAGACATTCCGGGACCAACAGGTCTGTATGTGGACCTCTTCTGAAGTCCTGGGATTTTTTTGCCCCTGTTTAAAACTCGGGATTTAGCACTGCCTGGAAGTGGCCTGATTCCCAAGAAGTATCTGCAAAACACCAGGGCCTTTTGGCCAAGAGTAGAGGTGGATGAGTGCAGCATGTCCACCTCTGCTTCTAAAATGTGGGGGTAGTACTTTAAAGTTAAACAAAACTGAGAGGATTTCCAAACTATTTGAAAGGTAATTTTTCAAATGGAAGCGCCATTCTTAATAACACATTTGTCCTTGCCTGGTGAGCCCTCACTTTTTTGGTATTTGCTTCCGGCCACCTCTCAGGATGCATCCGCAAGAGAATAGCTGAGCTTCCTTCTTCAGCTCACAATAAATGGCTGGTCTCTCAGCTCTGGGATAAATTGCAAGTGCAAAATGAGCCCACTTGATGCTCTATTGAATTCATAGAAATTAAGCCACCATGATAAACCAGGCAGACAGTTACAACATGAAGAGACCCAGGATGAAAGGGCCAGCTAACTCCTCATAAACAGATCATAAATGCCTTGTTAAACATGCCGCCTGCTGTGTTAGCCTCTGGAGCCTGAGCTATCAAAGTCACCGCTCTTCTCAAAAAGCCCAGCTGAAGACAGTGCAAAGTTTTATCGGGCCTTTGGGCATCAGAGTTATTTAGGGCTTTCAAGCTTTGCAAACAAGTAGACAGCAGCAGCAGGGAAGAGATGAGCAGCTTTAACTCTAAAAAAGAAACAATACATATCAACAGGACAGAGTCACCCATTCTTCTTCCACTGGCTTCTCTCCTTTACTAATGCAATTGTTGATTGTAAAGACTGCACCCATGGTTTAAAAATGTGCTTCTGAGGTTTCTATTCTTAGAACAGCAGACCTAGCATCATGTAACAACAACATGACCTATGGTGTCATGACTATATGCAGTCGTTGTGGAAAACTTCTAGCATAAAGATAATGTGGACAACATGGTCCTCCAGACATTGTGAGACCCAACTCTAAAAAATTCTCACTGCTGACTATGCTGTTGGGAGTTGCTGGGGATTAAAGTCCCACATCATCTGCAGAGCCACATGATTTTTACTCTGGCTGTACCAGATAAGAGTGACATTGCCGTATAATCACTTCTGAAATAGGAGGCTTTACTCTTTGATATGCACTTTGGAAAGGTTTTTATTGTTGTTATTAATTTTTTTGGTGCAGTGATCCCTTGAATGCTGGGGGTTTAGATCTCCCCACCTTTTGGTCCAAAGTATTAGCTTTCTGCTTAGTAGATATTAGACAGATTCATGGATACCAAGTGTATCGGTAGTTACTGAAAAGGACATTCAAGTGCCACCTCGGAGTTGGTTGAGGTAGGCAGGATTTCCCTGGGTACTGGTTGAGGGGGTGGGACAGGTCAGGGTTTTGCCCTCCCTTCTGCTCGAGAGTTAACTGGTGGGCCACTGTGTGATACAGAATGCTGGACTAGATGGGCTGAGGTCCGATTCAGCATGGCTCTTCTTATGTTCTTATGTTCTTATATTGGTAGTCATGTCCTCATGGGAGGCTGTGGAGTGGGACCATCCTAGTTAACAGGAGAATAAACCCCTATTGATTGCAGTGGCTGCTTTCTAAATTTCACTGTCCCTATCCCCAGGTGGTTTTGGTCCCCCTCAAACTCCAGAAATACCAGCCAGTTTACCAGCTGTTAGGATTTCTTGGAGTTGAAGGTCAAAACGTCTGGGGACTCACAGGTTGAAAACCACTGTATTAGAGGCTACATAGGGATTATGGCAACAAAACAGTCACAAGTACATAACTCAGTATGCATTCATAAGTAGGCCTACCTAACAGGATTGTGGCCATTGAATTTGAAAATGTACAGCAAAGACATTTGGTGCTCCCAAGTCAATATTGTCAGCAACCGTTGATAATAGAAAAAGGATAGGAAGGGGGGGGGGGGAGATATGGAAAAGAATGCAATATAATTTTAGAAATTATGGGAGGGGGATTTATTTATTTATTTATACCACTTATATTCTGCCCTTCTCATCCCGAAGGGAACGCAGGGCGGATCACAGAACACATACATGGCTCCCTGTCTGTGGAACGCACTTCCAAGTGGCATACGATCAACCCCATCCCTCCTGGCATTCAGGAAAAAGTGAAATCTTGGCTGTGGGACCAAGCTTTGCACATTAGCACAATGCAGCACTTTGGACTGGAATTATAATGGCAAGTTGATGGATATGGCTCAATGCTCCTGTTATGGACAAAATACTGTTTTTAACTTAAGAGAATATGTATGATGTGTTAATGTTAATTGTATTTTAATGTATTTTAATGCTATATGTTTTTGGTTTTATATTGTATTTATGCTGGCATTGAATTGTTCCTTTTGTTAGGCCGCTCTGAGTCCCCCCCTCGGGGGTTGAGAAGAGCAGGGTAGAAATGTTGGAAATAAATAAACATTCAATGTTGTTAAACAGGCAGGACAGACAACTGATAGAGGTATATGTCAGCATTTTTCCCAACTTCGGTGTTCTGGAAATTGTATGCAACACCAGCCACAGGAGGTGTTGTCACTTCATCCTCTATGACCAAGAGCCCTTGATCACAGACTTTCTCCTTTCTTTGATCGCTGGCATTTTCTGGTATTTCCTTTTTATGGTGCTGTAAAATACCTCCCTGCTTAAGTGATGCCTAATTTCCCTACTCACTGCTGTTTTTGAACCGCTTAGGTAAACAGTGAGCCGGGCTGAAGGTCGGGTGCTCACCCTGACCCGGGCTTTGAACTGCCAACTTTTCAATTGGTGTTATCTATCGCTGCTGGTGATTGACCAGCTGTGCTTAAGCCCAACCTATTATGTGGCTTTAGGCATGTTCTATGTATAGGGCTGGATCCACAGTTAGGATTGTAAGTAAGGCTGGAGGAAAGGAAGATGTAAAGTGGGAAGAGGTGAAGTGGGAGGCAAAGAAAAAAACTGACATTTTAAAAGTAGCTGAAAATGTGGGATGACTGAGAATTAATTGGGATTGTCCCAGGCAAATCAGTACAAAGTTGTAGCGCTATGATTCCACTTTAATTGCCATGCCTGCATCTTATGGAGTCCTGTGGCTTGTAATATGGAGGGGCAAAAGATACTCTGGGTAAGAAGCCGAAGTGCCGCTTCCTAAAAGGCAAACCCTAGGATTCCTCAGGATGGAACCATGGCAACTAAAATAGAACGATAGTGCGATAATTGCGTGCTGTGAAAGGGCCCTATAATCCCACCGCATGGAAGCCTCGCATCTATTAGAGAAAGGATTGAACAATCTAAACATCAAGTCTGGTTGTTGTCTTTGGTCTTAGAGACTGATGCATCTTTTGTAGTGTCTTCAAAGCTCCAATGCCTCTTTGACCATAAGCGACAGAAGAACAAAATAAATGAAAGTGTATGCTAGGGGTAATGATACATGTGCTGCAGGCTTATTAAAATCTCCATTGTTTCACTCCAGCCAAAGGCTAGAAGCAGTTTCTTTATCAGCATAGTTTCATATCTGAATTCTTTTCATGGGTGGGGTGGGATTTCCCCCCACATAATTGCTTTCCTTTATGAAAGTGAAATAATAAAGAAACCATACGCTGACTTCACACCCTGAAAAATCAGCTCCTTGTGAATCAGGCTTCGGACAATAGAAAAGTGGGTGGAAATACCAAGGTACAGTAAGTGAGAGCTGGTTGCTGCAGAACAGTACATTTAGACAATTTAAGGAAATCTATATATGCGACCACTGTCCATGTTCCTTTTCATAACCCAATCATTAAGAGGTGGGAGGAAAAAAGACCTTTTTTAAAAGTAAAAGCCAAGTTAGCCTTTTTCTGTATAAAATAGAAGGGGAAGAGTGTTGAGGTACCTTTAAGGCTATCCTTATTTTGGCATGACTTTTGTGGATCACAATCCACATCTTCAGACACACTGATATACAATATCCTGTCCTCCTGTCCTGAGGAGAGAACAATGAGTTCCATTTGGAATTATCTGGAATGGAGGCAGGGCCAGGCCTTCTGCACTGGCCTGCCCCCTTCCTTCATTCTGGAGCCAAGCATTGACCCACCACTCCTGCCCATTAAACTGTATATTAGGGTTGCTGTTAAGGGGCCAGGTAGGAATTTCCCCCCCTCTTATGTTCTAGGAGGGTTTTTTCGCCTACCCTATACTGTTTATTTATTTCAGGAGTTTACCCCGCTCTTCTCAACCCCCGAGGGGGGACTCAGTGCGGCTTACAGTACGGCACAATTCGATGCCTACATAATAACAATATAAAACCCCCAAAAACCCCTTCAACAGTTAAGCTAAGGCAACTGTTTTAAAATACATTAAAACAGTTGCCTTAGCATCATACACATTCATTCCAGATTGAAACCATGTTCAGTCCATAAAAGCATTGGTCCTCTTCATCTACTTTCTATTTAAAATCCAATCCTAAAATGCTGCCTAGTGCTGGTGAGCAAACGCCTGGTCCCACAGCCAGGATTTTACTTTTTTCCTGAATGCCAGGAGGGATGCGGTGGATCGTACATTGATAGGGAGCGCATTCCACAGGCGGGGGGCCACCACCGAGAAGGCCCTATCCCTCATCCCCACCAGCCTCATCTGGGCATTAGGCGGGAGCGAGAGCAGGGCCTCCCCAGATGACCTTAAATTATGAGGTGGGACGTAGCGGCCGATGCGTTTGGACAGGTAAGCTGGGCCAGAACCGTATAGAGCTTTAAAGGTCAAAACCAGCACTTTGAATTGGGCTCGGAATTGGACAGGCAGCCAGTGGAGCTGATACAACAGGGCAAATTGGGATGGTGTGTCATTAAATAGGTGAACACGGCAAACAGTTACGAAAAGCTAAAATTTGGTATATGCCCAATACACCACTCTTCAGGGGTGAAGACCGTTAATTAAAACACTCACCTAAAGTTCAATTTGATGAGGTGAGGGGAATTCTAACGGTCTAAGAATGGAGAGAGTCGGGTCTCAGATACCCTGAAAGGGACTTCCCTGACACATTCCCCTTAGAGATTGCCCGGATTAGGTTCCCTGGGCACCTGGGGTGCTTCGCCCTAACTATCCAAGGGATAGGCTGGACAGGGACGTTACCTCGGCTTTGCCACCAAGTTCAGAATCCATAGATTTAGATCCAGTCAAAGTTTAATTGGCAACAATTAATAAAATTTGCCCATATTTAAACCCAAATACTGGTGTGTGGTCTCGTTATTTCGGGGGTTAGCAGGCAATAATCTTTGCACCAAGAAATACAAAGTCTGTCACTGCCTCCATATTTTCTCCCCCTATTTGCCAGTTATCAGTCATTCTTGTTGCCATAATCTTGGGGTTTTTTAATGTTTAACTGCAACCCAGCTTTTGCACTTTCTTCCTTCACCTTGGTTAAAAGGCCCCTGAGCTCCTCCTCACTTTTGGCCATCAAAGTGGTATCATCTGCATATTTAAGATTGTTAATATTTCTTCCAGCAATTTTAACTCCAGCCTTGCATTCATAAAGCCCCATACATTGCATGATGTGTTCTGCATACAAGTTGAATAGGTTGGGTGAGAGAGTATACAACCGTGCCGCACGCCTTTCCCTATTCTTGATGTGGTATTCTTCTGGAAAGAGTTCCTTTCCCCCATATAAATGGCTAATATACACCATTTTCAAAAGGCTATTTTCTAGTTGGCTGACACTTACCTCTCAAAAGAATTCCATCTTCGCAGATGCTAGTATGGAAATTAAGCTTTTCTTGCAACATGCAGTTATTTGCAACATACCTTGTCTGCCTTGAGTGAATTTCATGTGCCTTGACAGGACTCCAATCGAGTATTACTGGCTATTTGAGGGGATGTTTCTGGTTCTGTATACAGGACTACCAAAATGTTATTACTTATTATATTTTTTAAAAACCTTTGGAGATGTGGAATCTTTTTTGGCCAAAATATTTTTGAGAGATGCCAAGGGCTTGGGGAGTCAATTAAATGCAGTCTTCACTCTAATAATTTAAAGGAAGAGAAGATTTCAGTGCAATGAAAGCAGCTTGCTTGCCTTCTTGGTAGGCTCAGGCAAAAGGGGGGAACCACCAAAATACGTAAGAACAAATTGAAATATATACTATTGCCATTGGCCATGTTGAGAAATGTGTGTGTGGTGGGGGAGGCATGTAAATGGAGGCAAGCTTCTGATACTGGCAGTTTTTAGGAACTATATTTGTCACATTTTACCAGAATGTACATAAACCCTGGAGATATTGTCTTGCGTTTATGTCAGGAGCTACTTGAGTTGCGTGTGCAAGCATGACACACCTCGCACCAAGAAACATGCGGACACATTGGTTGGATAAGTGGTTGGATAAAATTGGCCACAACTCATTTATTGAAAGCAGGAACGAAGGGGTTGGTGGCCATGCTTGGGTCCTGGATCATGGTAGACGGCCCCCACAAATGCCTTGAGGTGGTAGCAATCCAGGGGTGCGAGCGGCCAATGCCTGTCCACGGAAACTCAGCACCCCAGTGGGCCTGGCGTTATCCCCCTAACAACCAAGGGGTGATAAGCCAACCTGATCCAGGGGCCAAGCCACACGCCACAAAAGGGGGGGGAGGAGGCATCCTTGAACTCCTCCCCTTTCCGCCAACCCAAATTCCTATCCTCAATAAGCGGAACTGATGACAGGCAGCAGCCAAGTCCTCATGTGATAGCCACTGCTGTGGAGCCGCTGCTCGGCCATTCTCAGGTTGCACACCGATGACTGGCAGCCGCCAAGTCCTCATGCGATAGCCACCGCTGTGGAGCCACTGCTCCGGCCATTCACCAAGTTGCACACCGCTGACTGGCAGCCGCCAAGTCCTCATGCAATGGCCACCGCTGTGGAGCTGCTGCTCCGGCCATTCTTCAAGTTGCACACTGATAACTGGCAGCCGCCAAGTCCTCACGCGATGGCCACCGCTGTGGAGCCACTGCTCCCTGATTCCAGCCATTCTCCAAGTTGCCACTAGCAGTGTGCGCTGGCTATCTCAGCGGGAGGCGAAGCCATGACCGTGGCTCTGGCCTCCTGGCCGTGGCGCGTGCTTGTGCCGAGCACCTGTTCTCTTGGCCACAGCCGCCCTGTGGGGGGGTGAGAAAAAGACAAACCAGCAGCCTGTGCGCCTTCTGGGAGGCGGCCCGGCCTGATGAAAGAGGTGTATGCAGATGCTTTCCATCCTCCCATGGCCTTGATAACATCAATGGGAATGCCTTCAGCTGCCGGGGCGGTCGCTGCTCCAATCCCGAAGAAGTGTCGTCCGTATTCCTGCTGCGGCAGGCCCAATACCTGGAGCGACCTGCAGAAAACTGACATAAACTGGTACCCGGTGAGGGGGGGTCCCCTTACGATGCACCAATAGGGGGGCCCGGGGATGGATCCCTGCCACTAAGGAACCTGGGAAGCGCCTGTGCAGGGCACAAGTTCCCTCTCTCAAGGCCAAGAATGGACCGGTTGACTTCTGTACCCCTGTGGTCAGTCTTGGATTTCTGGGTCTGTACAGACATGGAGGTGCCAAGGATGGATGCATCTCTGCACTGGAAGGCCCTACCGGAGGGATCCGTCTTGGAGATGGCCACCACTTCCCAGAAGGTGAGGCCCGAAGAAACTTGATTTGCGAACACCATAGAAAATAAGGTGCCTACACGAGAAGAGTAAATCCCTCTGAGAACATAGACAATGGACATGAGGGACTTGTGTGACCGGGGGCACCTGCTGTATAGGGGGTCCCTGGGCTTGGGATACTGCTAGTTCCAACTCTTAAGGAGTTCCTGCTCCTATAAGACTGGCAAGGGTCTGCACAGCCTGCCACCTTGCATAAGAAGGTAATGCCAGCCAACTACCGACTGTGGTGTGGGCCGAGACGTTACCCCTCTGCTGGTGAATAATGACATGTCGGACCTCTTCCTCCCCAGCCAGGAACTTAGTTGGAACTTGGCGGGCAGGAGGCCTGCATCTGGTACTGGGGAGGGGAGACCCGTCTTCCTTGGAAGCATGCCAATGCATTTGTAATTTCCTTACTTACACTGAGAAAGAGATGTTAGCCTGCAACATATCAAGACAAATCGCATGACACCTCCGGAATGGTGATGATGCTAGAACAGGCCAAAGTCCAGGTGGCACACTCCAGAAAGGTGCAAAAGGCTCGAATGCGGCACAGCTGATTACGTAACCCCTGAGAATGGCCTAATCAAAATACCAATGGTTGATATGTGAAGGCCAGGAGGAGGATGAAGATAGAAACAAAAGACACAGGTCTGCCTGGAACATCTGGGACTCTCTGATGCAAATCCATAGGGTACGTCCATGGAAGTGAATTCTGAAAAAATTGCCTCAGAGAGTGGGGTGTTACTCGGACAATGGTGCAACCCCTGGGCATGGCCAAGTCAAAAACCAAAAATTGTTAGCTCTAGAAGCCTAGGAGATTGAAGTCAAACAACAGATACTGGACCCCATAGCTACTTGAGAAACTGCAAGTCACTTCTGGTGTGAGAGAATTGGCCATCTGCAAGGACGTTGCCCAGGGGACGCCCAGATGTTTTGATGTGTTACCATCCTTGTGGGAGGCTTTTCTGATGTCCTTTCAAGGGGAGCCGGAGCTGACAGAGGGAGCTCATCCACACTCTCCCTGGATTGAACTTGTGACCTGTCAGTCTTCAGTCCTGCCAGCACAAGGTTTTAAGCCATTGTGCCACCAGGGACTTCCAGGTGAGGGGGCTGGATGACACCAGGGAAGATTATCTATCACTCCTGCCCCTTTCCTTTTATGTTCATGGAAAGAGAACTAGAGCTCTGTGTCCTCTTCTGGATGGAGAAAGGGACTTTGGCTTCCTTCCACCTTGGAGTCTTGAAACAAAGTGAGCAACTGGGGCTGGCTTCCGGTGGATGAAGCTACGCCCCAGTTGCAGGGAGGCTCCATCCGGAACCTCCCCTTTTTCACTTCGCTCGTGGGAGGGAGGCAAAACTCCTTCCTCCCAGTATGCACTGGGGAAAGGTGGCCTTAGCACAGCGGGTAAACTGCCAGCTGCAGAAAATTTTGCCAATCGAAAGGTTAACAATTCAAGCCCTGGTTGGGGTGAGCTATCAGCTCAGCTTCTGCCCACCTAGCAAATTGAAAATAGTGATGTGAGTAGATAAATAGGTACTGCTTTAAGTGGGGAGGTAATAAAAGGTGCCCATAAGAACATGCTGACAATTCGATCAGGAAGTCATCTATGGACAATACAAAGCTCTTCAGCATGGAAGATGGAGCGACAGCACCCCCACCCCTCCCATGGCCTGAGTTGAGCACAGCCTCCAGATGCCGGAGATGGATGAAAATAGGAAAAGTCTATACCTCTGATGATGTACTGTCTGATCTTGTCAATTGTATAACGGCATTGAATGTTTGCCATATACGTGTTCTGTAATCTGAGTCCCCTTGGGGAGATAGAGCAGAACATAAATAAAGTATATTGTAGTATTGTAGTATTATTACTATGCTGGTAGTTCTTTTGCATGCTGACACATTGAATGTCAACTGCTGTCCCAAGTGGTGTGGTGTACAACATGTATCTTCTAGCAGTGAGGAAAAAGGTGTGGAGCCTGAGATGCGACCTCTTTGTGATAAATTAGATTTGTGGGTCATAGGTTTCTCATGCTGGCGATATAGCCTTACCTTATTGAAATGAATGAAGACATGTGTTGGACTGGTCAACAGAGCTGGAATCCTACTGCATACTCACGTATTGGATATAAATCAGGTAGATGCAACTTCTGAGCAAATGCACACAGGGTTTGTGCTGTAGGTTCTTCTCTTTCCTTTTTCTTTTCACTATCTTAGTATAGTCGGACTGTTCCTCCATGATTTAGCACCCCTTTTCTTCCCCATAAATTCAGAGCTCATCTCAGGTTTTAATCCATTTCCATAAAAATGTCACACTGATTACTTAAGTATAATGTACGCCATCGGATTTCCTTTTAATGAAAAAAGACAAATCAAAGGGATGAGGCAAATTGCACACTCAGCTCACATCAAACAGGAATATGAAAATCAATGCCCTTTAATGAAACTAGAAGACAGATTGTACTCCTCTTTTCTTACATGGGAAATATCCATAAGGCCTCCTCTGCATGTAAAGCTGAATTCCTTTGAGCAATCTGTTGCTTTCCCATTACTTTTTTCTGCAGGCAAGCAAGCTGCTTTCATTGCACTGAAGACCTGCTGTTTTCTAAAAGACCTCAACTCTAGACCTTTGGCCGGTGACTATGTGGCGGCAGGAAAGAGATCCAACTTAAACCTACTGCTCTCACTTTCTGACCATCTTGTAGTCATGTGATCTTGTATATAGCACCCATATGCCTTAATTTATAGTTATATGTTATTGTCTTGCTATTATCTTTTGGATTTCATATGTATGTACGACATTGAATTTTGCCTTTATAACGTTGGAAACCGCTTTGAGCTTCCTTAGGGGAGAAAAGCGGTATATAAATGTAGTAAATAAATATGTCTACAATGTACACAATTGCAGGTTCCATACCAGGGACAAACCTATTGTTGGGAATGGTGGCAATTGCTGGAGGATACCTGAGATGGTCTATGAATGTTTGGATTGTTTTCCTATGTTGGAGTACAGTTTATGTATTGCATCCAGCCTGTCTTGCCCTACTCCAACTAACCTGCTGCTTTATGTAGAGCAATGCAGTAGAGCAATGTTTCCCAACCAGTGTGCCATGGCACACTAGTGTGCCGTGAGCGATAATCAGGTGTGCCATGGGAAATTGGAACCTCCAATACCCTTTCTTCCCCCTCCTGCCGAACACTTTTTCTTCTCCACTCGGGCTCCCTTCTTCCCAGCCTCGCTCTGCTCGCTTTGCCTCATGTTGCTCTTGGGCGAGTCTGCACATTAGCGCCCGCACGGGTCACGTCTTCCTCCTCCCCCTTCTCTCCTGAACATGCTCACGCTGCCCCCTCGGATCAAAATGACGGCAGAAGTGGCAGTGTAGAAGAAAAAGTAAGCATTCAGCAGGAGGGGGAAGAAAGGGCACGAAGGGGAAGGGGGAGGAAGAGGTCTCTGTCGAAAGCTGGCATGGGCAAACTTGGACCTTCCAGGTGTTTTGGACTCCAACTCCCACCATTCCTAGCAGCCTCAGGCCCTTTTCCTTTTCCTCTCAGCCACTTAAGCAGGAAAGGGCCTCAGGCTGTTAGGAATGGTGGGAGTTGAAGTCCAAAGCACCCAGAGGGCCGAAGTTTTCCCATGCCTGTTTTAGGGACCTTAAAGTGGTGAGCCTCTTTCCAGCATTGTGATTCTGGATAGAAAACAAACAACAACATAACATAACATTGTTTGAGTCCACAGTGCTCTCTGGGTGTAGGTGAACTACAACTTCCAAACTCAAGGTCAATTCCCAAGCAAACCCTTTCAGTACTTTCTGTTGGTAAAGAGAGTTCACTATGCCAAGTTTGGTTCAATTCCATTGTTGCAAGAGTTCAGGATGCTCTTTGATTGTGTGTTAACTATAAATCCCAGAAACCGTAACTCCCAAATGTCAAGATCTATTTTCCCCAAACTCCACCTGTGTTCACATTTGGGCATATTGAGTATTCATGCCAAGTTTGGTCCTGATCCAACATTGTTTCAGTCCACAGTGCTCTCTGGATATAGGTGAACTACAACTCCAAAACCCAAGGTCAATGCCCACCAAACTTTTATAGTATTTTCTCTTGGTTATGGGAGTTCTGTGTGGGAAGCTTATGTCTTTCTGCCATTCCTGCCTGGATATCTATGTTGTGTTCATCGAAACAGGTCCAGGTTTCACACTGAGTGTATAAATACATTAAAAACATATTAACTACATGTATTACTGTGTTAGAGTGTCATTTTCTGTCATTTTGGTTGGTGGTGTGCCCCAGGATTTTGTAAATGTAAAAAATGTGCTGTGGCTCAAAAAAGGTTGAAAAACACTGCAGTAGAGAATGCTACTTCATAAACTTCAATAGTTTCTATTCCATTTTGGCACCAATTAGCTTTCTCTTTAAATGGTTTCCTCAGAATTTGAGAAAACACTTTGTGTAGATTCCAAACTACAAATATTCTCATCAGTCTGGTAATCTCTTTGGCTTGGGTTCCTGACATTCATGAGGTGTATTTTTCCTCTCTCTCTCTCTCTCTCTCTCTCTCTCTCTCTCTCTCTCTCTGCTAAGCCAAAAGCAATGTCTTACTGGTAGTTGTTGTTATTACTTACAGTATGTTACTTCAATGCTTTGAATTGGATAATGGGTTGTTGTAAGTGTACTAGGTAGCATACACGAGTACCAAGGAACAATGGGCTCCATCTCATTCTCTCTCTCTCTGTATTCATTGATTGTCTCATTTCAGGTAGGAAGGCTTAAACTACCATTCTAGTGATGCAGTTAAGTACCATTTGTAGCCTTTTACGTCTTGTATAAAAAGCTTGTGGTGCAATTAAATACCACATGTAGCTTCTTTTATTTCTTTTATAAAAATCAATTCATATTTTTAAAAGTGGACTACTTTATCAAAGATAGATGACAGACACACAGCCAACCTGTGCAATGTCAAGGCTGCTCCATGGACAGATTTTTCCAGCATTCATAATAGCCTGTTGTATGCCTTCAAGTTATTTTTATGTATGTTCCTAAGGTGACCCTATCACTGGGTTTTCTTTGCAAGGCTTGGTCAGAGTAGGTTTGCCTTTGCCTTCCTCTGTGGCTAAGAGACTATGACTTGCCCAAGGCCACTCAGTGGGTTTTCATAGTCAAGTGGTGATTTGAGCCCTCATCTCTAGAATCATGGTCTCACATTGAAACTAGTACAACTCACTGGATCGAGGTGTGTTCAATGGTGTTGACAGAAGCATTCAGGAGGACAGAGCTTGGAAATGTTGCCTTTTGCATTACCAGCTACCACTCCCCCCGTACCACCAAATAGCCTTTCAAATTTCAGCAGAAGAGAAAACTGACTGGGGTTTCGGAGAGTTATAGGCCAAAATACCTGAGGACCCACAGGTTGAGAACCATTGCTAAAGAGCCAGGCTTAGCATAGCAGGCTAAATCACTGTGCTGCAGAAAAATCCTGCTGATTGGAAGGTTGACCGTTTGAGCCCAGGTCGGGGCGAGCACCCAACATTAGCCCCAGCTCACTTGCCCACCTAGCAGGTCAAAAGCAAATATGTGAGTAGATAAAATAGGTACCGCTTTTAGCGGGGAGTTAATAAAGGCGCCCTTAAGGAAATCAAGATGCCGGAAATAAGATGGGAAAAACTACCTTTACCTCTGTTTGTGTTGTCTGCCTTTGTTAATTGTATAATCGGCATCGAATGTTTGCCATATGTGTGTTCTGTAAAGCCGCTTTGAGTCCCCTTTGATGTGAGAAGGGTGGGATATAAATACTGTAAATAAAAATAAATAAATAATTATTTTCCCCACATAAATCCATCTGTTTTCTTTGGAGCCATCTCATTTTTTCCTTCACAAGTAATAGATGCCTATCATGCCAATGTCAATGGGTTGCGTAATATACTCCAACTTTAGTCCAAGTTTTAAAAGAACTGTCAAACATACCAACCCTGTTTTGGTGGATAGGGTTCACTCTGAGGATAACTCCTTTAAATTTTGGATTAAAGGCTACAGCAATTTCAATATCTATTCACTTTATGAGAATTTTCTTGATAAGTTTGTTCAGAGGGGGCTTGCCTTTGCTTTCCTCTGTAGCCAGGGCCGTAGCCAGGATGTTGTTTCGGAGGGGGGCTGAATGTGAGTGAGAGAGGATCTACCGGAGCAAACCTTTTTTTTAAAAAAATTTTTGTATCTTTATCCCAATACCCCCATGCATATGAGAGATATATTGAGCATGGTGATCAGATCATGATATCAATACACATAACAGTTTAAATAATAAATGTTTTTATTTACTTTTCATTAACAAAATGTTTAGAATACTTTTTAAACTTATTTTTTTACTTTACATCAACAGTCTTCTTTTCTTCTCCCCAGCCATTTTGTCAATTACTTTTTCTGGTTTGATAGTGATGTCCCGATGGATGGAAATCATTGCTAGTCCACTAAGTCTTTGGTCTGTCATTAAACTTCTAGATACACTTTTCACTCTCTTCATGGTTGAAAACGATCTTTCCACACTGCATGTTGTTACTGGTAGAGTAGCTAACACAGTCAAAAGGAAATGTATTGACCGATAGTAGGTTTTGTCACACAGTTCCAACACTTTAAGTACCTCAGTATCTTTCTGAATTGATGGTGTAATATTACACCACATCATATACTCGGCCTTGACGGAAGCAAGTGCTGCATCATTTTCAAAGTATTCTGACAGTTGTTCCATATGGTGAACTTTGTCTAGACCTGAAAACCCAGGGAGGAGAACCTGGAAACTGGTTAAAATGTCTTCATTTGTCATGAACCTTGCAGTAATGTTCTGTATGAGTGAATCAACACATGGTATGAACACCGCAACTCTGAAATAATCTTCTACAGAAGTAGTCCCTGGATTTGCCCGATGCACCTGTCTTGAACTTTGCCTTGGAATAGTCAAGTTGCTTTGAAATATGTTTTCAGATGTTGTTCTTGCTAAGTCAAGAGTTTTAAAAAATGACCTTTTGCATCTGCTCTCAACATCTCTAAAGACTTCAACAGTGACTTAGCATGGTTTATGGCAGATGCCATATCAAGACTTTTTTCCTGAAGAAAAACTGATAGGGGCAAAGTAAGGCTGAAGAGTTGTTCACAAACAAACAGGCTAACAATTGCAGTCAAAAAGTTTGAAGCTGAAGAAGATATTTTCCATGGTTTCTCTGAGATTTCTTCTAATGCAACTACAATCGGCTTAAATAGTTCAACGAATGTTAATACACTGTCATGCCTCAATGAGTCTCGCATAAACGTGTCAATCTTTTTTTCTTTGTTTCTGGCACATGAACACTAATATTAATCTGCAAAATATTGTTAGCACTTGAACTGTTTCTGAAGAAATTTGTTATTTCTTTTATTGTTCCAAGTCAATTTCTGACCGAAGAGCTTGAAAATGTATCACTCAATGCAAGGTTCAGTCGATGACTTGCACAATGAAAATATCTTGCTTTGGGGTATGTTTCTCGAATTCTTGTTTGAACTCCACTTAGATGGCCAGCCATGGTGGCAACTCCATCATAGCCCTGCCCTACACACTTGCTCATATCCAATTTCAACATGTTGCCTTTTTCTAGGGTAACTTTAGTGACATTTTCTGCTGATTGGTCGTATATAGGTATAAATCCTACAAAATTTTCTCGGATGACTGGTAAGTTTTCCTTTAAATCTACATAGCGAAGACATAGAAAGCTGCTCTGTTGCCCGGCTGATACATCCATAGTTTCATCAGCCAGAATGGAGAAGCAATCAGACTTGTTGACTCTAGCAACAATCTCTTCTGTCACTAAACTGCAACTGATTGAAATTATCTCATTCTGTATTTTAGGACTTATGTATGTAGCATTCTTGCCACAGTTAATAACATGTCTCCTTAGATTTTCGTCTCCAGAGCATGCTCTAAATCGTAGTAAGGCTCGAAAATTCCCATCTTTTTTGGAAGGGTTTTCCAAAGAGAGAGGACCACTGTCTTCAATTCCTCTAGAGGCAACTCTTCCTCTGCACAAAAAGAATTGTTTCTATAATGGGAAGTAGAGCAGCTCTGTTTTCCTCGTTCTCCCTTGCATGTTGTGTGTCTAGTTGAGAGCAAATATCTTTTTGTTTTCCTGACATTATCTTAGTGAAATTGTCTGCATGTACAACACAGGCTTTGTGATATTCTGTAGCAGAGTGTTTTATAAATGTCTCTTTGGCTTTCTTCCAGTCTCTAAAACCACACGTAACCAACTTTCCAGGAGCCTCATGAGTTCCTTTTCCTATGCCATGGGGATAAAACAAAAACATGTTTTGCAATAAACTGCATCTTCTTTTTTTAGAATAGGCCAAGAAAGCAAATCCTGAGGTGGGGTCTGTAATCCATTTTTCTTGAAATCTTCTTGTTTGATTTTTACGTTGGATTGAAGGAAAAGTGTAAGGCTGTTTTGGGAGGAGAACTGACTGAAGAATGTTTTTCTTTGTGTTTTCATCTATCTTCTCTTGTTGAATGTCTCCTATGTCAAAAGACATCTGTGGCAGGCATCCTCAGAGGTTTGAGGTCTGTTGGAAACTACGCAAGTGAGGTTTTATTGTATACTTGTATAACAATGTCCAGGGAGGAGAAAGAACTCTTGTCAGTTGGAGGCAAGTGGGAATGTTGCAATTATCCACCTTGATTAGCATTGAATGTCCTTGCAACTCAAGACCTGACAGCTTAATGCCTGGGGACTCGTTTGTTAGGAAGTGTTAGCAGGCCTTGATTGAGAGAGAGAGAGCTTTCGGAGAGCCTGCAAGACTGTCCTATTCCTTTTTTTTAAAAAAAAAGATTTTTATTGGTTTTCATAAAACAATTAAGAGATCATTAAGAAAAGGGGAAAGTAAAACATACTAAGAGAGGTAATTCCTCTCTTGAGGTTGAAAGGAAAGGGTAGGGTTGGTAGGGAAGGGTAAAGGTAAGGAGGAATACACTGGGAGTAGAGTTAGGGGTGTGTAAGAGGGGAAAGCGGGGGATGGGGGGTAGAGAGTAGAAAGGGAGAGGGGGCAAAACATTTCAACAGAGTCAATAAATCGTAAAAATATTAATTAGGCTCGTCGTCTTCCAACATTTTGCGATTTGATGTCGCCGCAGAGATCTAAAACAATAGATATAGGAAAAAGAGAGATGTTCTTTCTAATATTTTGTTTAACAAAACAGTTTACAGCGGTTTTGAGTCTAAATCAAAATTACATTCCTTTTTAAGATAATTCTTAATTAACTCAAAATCATAATATTCCGGAACCTCATCAATACTGTTATTTTTTTCTCTGAGTCTCATTGTTAAACACTCCATTTGAATAATTTCCACTATCTTTTGAATCCACTCCTCTTTTGTCGGGCCCTCATTAGACTTCCAATATTTAGCTAGGAGCATTTTAGCAGCCGTTATTAGTAAAATAAAAAATTTTGCTTCGATTTTGTTGAAATTTGTCTCTACTATTCCCAGTAGGAAAGATTCAGGGCTCATCTTAATTTTTTTTCCTAGGAATTTTTTCGATTTCTTTATATATGATGTTCCAATATTTCCTCGCCTTTTTACAAAGCCACCATATATGAAAGAACGTGCCATTTTTATCTTTACAGAACCAGCAATTTGATTTAGCATTCTTATATATTTTGGCGATCTTCATAGGAGACATATGCCACCTATATATGATCTTGACCCAGTGTTCTCTAAAGCTATAACAGAGGGAGATATTAACATTATTACGCCAGATCTTGTTCCATGTGTCATTACTGATCTTAAACCTTACGTTTCTAGACCATTTAATTTTATAGTCTTCCATAGGATTCTTGGCATTTTCCACATTCTGGAGGATCTTATATATTTTACTAACCGTTTTTGGTTTTTTTTCAATTAGTATCTCTCCTAAGCTATTTTGCTCGCATTCAATTCCGATTTTCTTATCAGCCTTTAGCATATTACTTACTTGTAGGTATGGGAACCAATTCATGATAATGGTTTCTGATTCTAGTTGCTGTTTTGTTTTTAATTCATAGTTTACCCGTTCCATCTAAGTAAATCTTTATAAGTCGTCCAAGGGATGTCATCGAGCTGCCTGATTCTAAAGGCTTCAATTGGAGAGAGCCACAGGGGGAGTTTTTGAAAAAATATTTTTTGGTATTTAGCCCAGTTTTTAATGAGTGAGCTTCTGATAAAGTGGTTTTTGAAAATTGGCATCTGTTTTTATTTTATTATAAAAGAGGTAAGCATAAAAACCGTATTTGAGGTCGAATCCTTCCAAATTGAGGAGCCTGTCATCTCTAAGGGTGCACCTCTAAGGGTGCAAATATTTGACTATTTGGAATCCGGAAATTTTTCCAAGTTCTTGTTTTTCCTCTTCATTTAAATTTTTAGTCAGTATTTGTGTTTTATCTTTATTGATCTTGAAACCTGCATGTGTACCGAATTGTTCTACCTTTTCCATCCATGTTTTTATGGAATCTATAGGATTTTCAAGGATCTGCATCAGATCGTCAGCAAAGGCTTGGATCTTAATTTTTTCTTTTTTATTTTGTAGGCCTTTGATGTTGTCATCAGACCGGACGTCATTAAGGAGTACTTCCAACGTTAGAATAAACAGGAGGGGGGACAAGGGACATCCCTGCCTCACCCCTCTGTACACTCCAATTTTGTTAGTTTTTTTTGCGTTTACTATGATCCTAGCCGTTTGTTCTGTATAAATTGCTCCAATAGCATTTTCGATCTGATGTCCAAGATCCATTTCCCTAATTAATATTTTTAGAAAGTTCCATTTGACTCTGTCGAACGCTCTTTCAGCGTCGACAAAGACAAAGGCCACTCCTTTATTTTTATTTTTTTCGTAGTACTCTATTGAGTCCAACGCAATTCTAATATTTGAATTCAGCTGCCTTCCTGGCAAGAAGCCGTTTTGGTCTCTCTTTATCCACTTATTCATACAGATTTTCAATCTTTCTGTTATAATAGACGAAAAGATCTTGTAGTCTACATTTAACAGGGCAATAGGTCTATAATTTGCCGGGTTAAGTGGATCTTTGCCTGGTTTTTCTATTAAAGTTATATTTGACTCCTTCCATGAGTCTGGGATTTGTCTTTTATTTTGGATATCGTTGAAAAGTATAACTAAAAAATCTGTCAGTTCTTCCTTGTGTATCTTATAATACTCGGCAGTAAAGCCATCTGGTCCCGGCGATTTCCCTGTTTTGGCCTTTTTTATTGCTGTTTCTACCTCTTTTTTGGTTATTGTTTTATTTAAAATTTCTCTATCTTCCTCCGAAATTTTTGCGATTCTTTGTTTGTTAATATACTCCTGGGCACCTAGATTGTCAGGTAGGTCTTCTTTATAAAGTTCTCTATAGAACTCTTCAAAAGCTCCTCGGATTTCCTCCTCTCTTGTAACTATCTTTTGTCCCCATTTTAATTTCACTACATTACTCTTCTTCCTTTTTTCCTTCAATTGCCATGCTAGCAACTTCCCAGGTTTGTTTGCTGATTCAAAGTATTTTTGCTTTGTAAACTTAATAAATTTTCAATTTTTCCCATTTCATATAAGGCAGGGGTGGGCAAACTGCGGCCCTCCAGGTGTTTTGGACTACAACTCTGGCTGTTAGGACTTGTGGGAGTTGTAGTCCAAAACACCTGGAGGGCCGCAGGTTGCCCACCCCTGATATAAGGCCATCTGTTTATTTAATAATTCTAATTTTTGTTTGATTCTTTTATTTTTTGGATCCTTTAAAAAAAATTCTCGTTTTCATCAATTTTTTGGTATAGTTCTAAATATTTTTTTGTGAATTTTTTCCCCTAAAAGCTTGTAATTTAAGGTAGTGGCCTCTCATATATGCCTTACTGGCATCCCAGATGACATTATTCTTGTTGTTATCGTGACAATTGATCTCAAAAAATTCTTTTACGGTTTTCCTGCTTACCTCCTTTTCCTTCTTATCATTTAATATGAACCAGGGAACCTCCAGTGGAATTCTCTTTTTCATTGTAAAGTTCTAATTCTATCTGGGCATGGTCGGAGAACAGGCGAGGAGCAATCTTTGCCTTTTTCATATAGAAAGCTATATCCTTAGAAACAAAGATATAGTCTATCCTAGACCACGATGCGTGTCTATTGGAATAGAAGGAGTAGTCTCTCTCGTTCCTATTTAACATTCTCCAGGAGTCTATTAGATTTAAGTCGTCTATCATTTTAAAACAACTTTTGGGTAATTTGCTCTTAGACACTTTTTCTTGTGGACTATTTGTTTTTTTATCCATTTTAGGATCAATGACTCCATTAAAATCTCCCATTAAGATGTAGCTATCAAAGTTTCCCTTATTGATTTTCTTTTCTAACTCCTCAAAGAAATTTGTTTTTGCATCATTTGGTGCATATATATTACAGATTAACCAAGTTTTCTGTTCTGTTTCAATGGCTACCCCGATATATCTACCTTTTACATCCTCGAAGATTAATTTAGGTTTTAGCACTGGGTCTACATAAAGAACTACACCCCCCTTTTTTCCCCCAGATGCCGACACAAATTCTTGGCCCAATGCTTCATTTTTTAAATATCGTATCTCCGATTTTTTAATATGGGTTTCCTGGAGTGCTATTATGCTTGCTTTTTTCTTTTTTAGATTGTGAAAGGTTCTTCTTCTTTTACCCCCATTATTAAGCCCATTAATATTCCAGGAAATGCACCTTAATGTCATGTTATTCTGATTTAGAGCCAGTCTCTTCACAATCTTTGTAGTCCAGTAATCTTTCTTCCATGTCTTCCTCTATTTCAGCTTCTCCTTCGCTCAATTCGTTATTGTCCTCTTCTTCATATTCTGTGTTAGTGTCTTTGATGGGCGAGTCTGTCCTATTCCAACAAGCTTCCGGCCCCTAAATATTTGTGACCAATCTGAAATAGCCCTTATATTGCTTTTATACTGCTTTATATGTATTTCTTGTACTTTTATATTGTTCGTTTGATCATTGTTGTCGCCGCCGAGCCACGTTGGAGAGGCGGCTAACAAATCCAATAAATAAATAAATAAATAAATAAAAATGTTGGCAATTTCTGATTGTTGTTCTTCATTCACTGTCAGATTTTAGAGTTTTTAAAAAATACTTGTAGTCAGATTTTGTTCATTTTCATGGTTTCCTGCTTTGCATTGAAATTGACCACATGCTTGTAGATTTCAATAGCTTTTCTGTATAGTCTCACAGCAGTAACCCAGTGATTCCGGCCATGAAAGCCTTCAACAACAAATTGTATGTTTTATATATCCAAGATTGTTCTACAATCATTTACAACTTAAATGTACAAAAGAAGCTAGTGAAATTACTGTGTGTACTCAGTGCTGCTCTTCTGGCAAAACAATGAACTTCAATAGGGAGAGATAATTTAAGGCCTACTAGCCTAATATATATAAATGCTATTATAATATTTAAAAAGATGCATCAAAATCAGGATACCTACAAGCTTTAAAAGAAAAGGGATTGAGCAAGCAGTGTATTATACATAGTTAATTTAGTGTTATTCTGAATAAAACATAAGTTACCTTTAACTTTAGATGAAATGTTTTCCTCTCTGGGCTTTTTGAAGACTAAATCTATGCTCTTTTGGCTTCTTTTCATTTTAGCTTTTCTGTCTTCCTTTCAAGCAAACTTTCTGCTAATTCTAAACTACCCAGAAATCCCCACTCCAAAACCCAGAATTCTAAAGCTAGGGCTCCTGACTCCTCCCCTACTCTTAAATATACAGGCTCTAAATTACATATTCTGCCCTTGGAGGCAAGATATTAGTAGCATAACTAACTTGGGGAACGATTGCCCCTTTCCAAATGGACCACCCTGAAAATTTCGGGGGGGGGGGCTGAAGCCCCCTTAGCCCCCCCCCCTGGCTACATGCCTGTCTGTAGCTGACAGAGTATGATTTGTCCATTCGGTTAATTTCTATGGCTAAGTGAAAGGTTTTAACCGTGGTTTCGCACAGTCTTAGTCTAATATAACCTCTGATCCATGGAAGATACATTCCTGGGCTTTTCTTAGATAAGGAAAACCATGAATAATAGCAAACCCTATTAAAATGAAGAGTTTTCAGCCCACAAATCCCGCAGAACTGCACTGGGAGACCTAGAAAATACATAGAAGAGGATATATTTTGGCACACATATGGTAGATAAATAAAACTGTAGATAGTTCCATGGATACTAGCTATACAACACTGAAACATACCGCCCATATTGACACAGCATTAGATTGACTCAGCATTAAATGTATTTTATTGACTATTGTAAACCTTCCCAAATCCTCCAACCAGCAAAGACATTGGCAATGTTGGCTGAGGCATTCTGAAAATTATAATAATTTTAAAAAACCAAAACCTTTGCAGATTCTGAAAATTATGTACCATTCATCTTTGGCGTTGGTCTGAATGGACTCATATTGGACACCGGCCCTGAAATTCCATCTACTTAGGTTTCCATCTACTTGCACAAATTAATTTTACAGCCCTGGGCAAAATTAATATATTTCGTTCCTCAAAAGCAAATAATGTAGCTGTCAAAGAGAAAAAAGTTAAAATACATTAATATGAGGTCACCTGTGCTCAGCATCTTCTTTCAAATAGCTTTTTGGTTATGAAGTATGCATAGTTCTCACTGAGTTTCTAATGGTTGTGCCACTCTAGGATGTAAGTGGAGAGCAAATATAATTGAATTAACCTCTTTTAAAAATCATTTTCCATAGAAAGCTTTGTTATCTTCTGCCTGCATTCTGTAGTTACTGCCACTCAGGCTGTAGCAAACAACCACCATCACCACAACTACAAAAATAGAGAGAAATATGAGGGAGGGAGGGAGAAAGTGTCTTCTTTGGGGCTGGATGAAAGACATCAGGAAGAAGGGATGGCGAGCGATAGTGCTTTGGGGGGGGGGGGGGGGGGGAGTGTGGAGAAATGGACTCCAAAAATGGATTTTTTTCCCTACCAGAAAGGAGGAAACAGATTTTTTTTCACCCTCTGCTTTGCAGAACTGGGAACATTTACTTTGTGAACTGCAGTTCCCACATCTTTCCTCCATCCTCCAAATAGCCATGTTAAGGGGGATGATGGGAGTTGTAGCCCAAAGGAAGGTGCCTAAAAATCTATGATTCCTCCTTTATACTAAGCTTCATACAGTTTTATTGTAATTGTACTGATATTAGTTTAACCGGATAAGCTTTAACACTCAGTTTCTCAAGTTGTAGCGGATGGTGGTGATATATGGCAGGAAAGTATTATTCTTTCCGAGAACGAGCTCAGCATTTGGATATTTTGTTTTCTGAAGAACAGTAGAGAAAACATTTCATTCTTAGTTATTCCCCAAACCATTTATTTACTAACCCCATTCATATTATTTTCTTTCAAAGAACACAACATGGTACAATTACAATAAAACTGTAGGGTATGAAGCTTAGTATAAAAATACTGACAGCACATTTTAGGGATTTAGAATAAATGCCTATGCTGTTTATTACCAGGGCACCAAATACTTTGGATTCACATTTAAAAAAAAGGTTAACAATCCATTTCCATTGAAAAGGTGCAGAAATTTTGAGCAGCATAAAATAATCTTGCTCTAAAACAGGATGGCACCGGCAGGGTTAAATCCTGTTGATTTTATAAGATGTTTTATTTCAGTGTAAGAATGGAAAGACTCGATCCAAACATCTTGTTTCATAAATCACCCAGATTATGTACATGAAGCTCAGGCTTTATAAAAACACTAAATAAATTGGTTTTGGATAGAAATTGGCAACTTTTAAGCCTCTCTAAAAATATAAAAAAATGTGGAAGGAGGTTTTTAAAAAATCTTGGGTCTTTTAGTTGTATGCAACTTCCCTATCCATTGGCTGGAGCATTAATAAATTGATTTATTGATATCAGAAAGGTTAATCTTTTAGGAAAATAAACCCCATGACACTTGATTCACGGCCTTCCTTATTGGCATCTGTTGCATCCTTTTTCTTCTAGAAGATCTCTCTGAACAATCAATATTTTTCTCTAAGAATATGGGATCTTGCCAGACATTACAGCCCAAACACTAACTCCTGGTTCATCTCTCAGAGCATCATCCCTTTAAATTGGAAGGGATGCTGCTCTGAGCTAGATGAGGCCCTTGAATCTCATTTTGACGTCCTATGAAGCCCCTTTCCAGCACAATTTACAAGTGGCTAGAACAATAAAACATTTTCCCCATTTTCATTTTGGGCCATTTTAAATGATGATTATTTATGTTTTGCTCCTAAATTATCCTAAATGTGTCCAAATAATTCACAAATGGGTTGTGTCCAACACCTATTTTTAACCAAACAATCCCCACAGAGGTACAAAAACTATTACAAAGATCACAAACTGATTCAATTGTTAAAAGTGATGTGGTATCAGGTCTGGTGCACCACTGACATACCAGTGACTGACTGTGGGGACTGTAAGGGGAAAGATCACCTACAAATATTTTGCTAGAAATGCACCTGATCTAGGAGTGACCATTTGTTTACTTGCAAACAGCCTGTACCAACTGGAGTGGAAACTGACAAAACATACACCACATGCTCTTTTGCTATTCTTTGTTTATTGTTGTACACCATTTAATTACTTTACAAGGCTTCACAACCACATGATACATTTACCAAGCATGGTTGCCACAAGTGCTCTCCCCTTCGAAATGATTACAAAGAAATTGGGTATGTCGTATTTGGACATACTGTTTGTTGTGGTTTAGCTTACCAAACTGAGATGGAATTGTGAGTGGGAAAGAGAAGGTGATAAAGGTCGTTCCCTTTGCTTCCTTCGCTCTGAAATTGTCCATCTGCTGACTGGAAACCAACTTAGAGTCTACTTACAGCTCTGAAGCCTATTTGGGTGGCGGTGTTCATCTAAAAGGAGGTGAATGAAGGTATCACTGTAGGAGAATTTGGGTCGGTTGCTCCTCTGGGAATTGTCCTTTTCTTTGCCCAAGTGACAACCTAATTCATCTTGGGGACTTCCCTTCTTCTTTTCGTCTGCATACAGCTCCATCAGTTCCAGTTCATGTTTGGCCGCTGTTTCCAAAACCCTTTGTTTGTTGTAATATCTGACAAAGTTATTAATGATGGGATGGATGGGCAATGCAATCGCTATGACCCCACACAGGAAACTGATGGCAGCATTGAGCTTCCCCAGTGTTGTCTTTGGGTAGATGTCTCCATAACCCACGGTGGTCATGGTTATGATAGCCCACCAAAAGGACTGAGGGATGCTCTTAAAGAGTGTTTCGGGGTGACTTTGCTCCACTGTGTAGCCAAGAGCAGAAAACACAAAAATCCCCACAGCCAAGTACATCAGCAGAAGCCCCAGTTCCTTGAAGCTCCTCTTAAGTGCGTAGGTCAGTGTCTGTAGACCAGACGAGTGACGTGCAAGTTTGAAAATCCTCGCAATCCTCATGATCCGCAATGCCTGGATAGCTTGCTGCACATTGGTTAACTCCATCAGTTTGGTCCCCAAGTGGGTCAATATCAGGCTGATGTAGAACGGAAGTATTGCAAAAATGTCAATGATGTTCATGAAAGACAGAGCAAAGTTCAACTTGTTTGGAGAAGAGATGAGCCTAAGGACATATTCAAGGGTAAACCAGACGATGCAAGCTGTCTCAATCTTATCCAGAGCTGGGTGCTCCACTGGTTTTCTCTCCTCATCCAACACCTGCAGTTCTGGGATGGTCCCCACACACATCACTACCGAGGAGAGGAGAATAAGCAGAAAAGACACGACTGCTACTACTCTCGCTGGATAGGAAGATTCTGGCTTCTCCAGAAATTTCCAAATAAATTTTTGGCACTTTTTCCAGCTGCTTTCAGTAGAATCCAAGCCCAAATCATCCAAGATTAACTGTACCCTACGGGCAATCTCTTCGAGTTCCTCCTTCTTTTCGCTGAGCAGAGTTTTGCAGCAGTCATCCAGGTATTTCAAGTCCACTTTCCAGAATTCCATTTCATTCTTGAAGCAAATGGGACATATTCCTTTCTTCATGTGCACCTCCCCAAAATAGTAGAAATCTGTAATGCATTTAAAAGCATCTGGGTCTCTGTCAAAATAAAACTCTCTTTTGCCAGGGTCATAGTCGTCGCAAAGGGAGAAAATAGTGTCGTATCCCCCTGGCAAGCAGTTTATAAGCTTTGCTAGCCTGGTATCTGGATACTGGTTCAAATGGTCTCCATACAACACCTGCCTCACTCCACCGACATTGACGATAATTTCCATTTCTTCACTGCTTTCTGACCCGTCACTGTCCAGCTCTTGTAAACAGATGTCATCTGTCATTTTAAATGTTATTGCAGTCTCGTCTTCTCTACCCACAAATATATACCAAAGCAGCTTGGTAAGAAATCTGAGAGAGTGAGGTGTGTGTAAGCAAAACCTGAACAGCACAGTTTTTGACCAAGGCTAGAAAATGTTACAGCAGCACATCTGCATGCTGTGAAACCTTGCAAAGAAAGCAACAAGCTGCAGTAAAGAGAAGTTCTCCAGCTTGCTTCTGTACAAGACCACAGTTGTGTGAAAAACAGTTTTTGCTCCAAAAGATTCAGACAAATAGTAGAAGAAGATACACTTAAGGAAACTCACCCGGTGCTGGAGAGTGTTTTGGGCTTTTCCTTTTTTCTGAAGTGGTATTGGTCTGTCATCAGAGAATCTTGCCTGTCAACAAATGCCTTGTACCTGAAGAAGAAGAAGAGTGAATTCACAGCCAGTTGTGCAAGAGAAGTATGTCCCATAGACAGCAGTTGCTGTGCTTTGGCTTCACAAGGGAGGAAATCTGTTTTGTTTCTTCTGGTATGAAGGGCTTTTTTTCTGAACTCCTCACTGTCTCCTTCAAGCAAGGGATACTAGTATGCCAAGGCGAAAGTTGATCTTGTTTTCTCCTTGCTGTTTTTAAGCACAATAGGAATTCCAGGGTGACGTCAAGTGCTTTCCAAACTCTACCCTCTTCTGGTGAAATGCAGGAAAAGCATCACTGGTAGTAGTAGTGAGGAATGAAATAAGAGATACATCTCTAGGCACATTGAGTGTGCTTTTCTCTGTACATCCTCTTCATTCTGAACATCCAAAGTGAAATGTAAGCGAAGCCGCAACAGAGATACTGTTCTAAAGCAGTGGTTCCCAAAGTGGGTGGTACCACCCCCTGGTGGGCGGTGAGGCGATCTAGGGGGGAGCTGGAAGGCTCAGGAGAATTTGGGGGGCACTGAAGCCCTGTAAGGGGGCGGTGGGGACTTTTTGATGGCAGGGAACTATATATCCCAGCAACTCCCAAATGCCAAGGTATATTTTCCCCAAGCCTCACTGTTACCGAAATCTGACTAGGGGCCCTTCCCTAAAGGGGACAGAGCCCAAGCCACCCCTAAACCACGGGGATCAAGGCCCAAATCTGGATGATCTTCCCAGAACTACAAATCCCAAAGTAACCCAGATCAATGCTCACCCAGACGGAAGAACGCCACTACCGAGAGAAGAATCTAATTCAGCTGAATAGGATGCAATGCCACGCCAAGGTTCCAAGGGCAAAACATAGTCTTTAATGGAAAAGCAGTCCAATATATAGAAAAGCAGTCATTTACATTTGAATCGGGCGCCCTCCCCTCCCACGTGTAGCTCCAGCTGATTGGCCGCGCTGTCAAAGTCAGCTGGGCCAGGAGGAGACCGGCGCGCTTTAACCAATGGGAAAAGGCGCGCCAAGATTTGAACGAACCTATCCTGGCTGGCTATGCAAGGCGGGAAAGGACACAAAGGAAAAACGGCTGGGTGGAGGAAGTAACTTGTGGCTAAATAACTTACAGCTGGCAAGCCCCCGATGTGGAAGCTCACCTTCCTGTCTATTGTCTGTCCTTGAATACCTTAATGGCAGTCTTTTGTCCTGGCTGAAACTCCTTTGTGTTGAGAGTTTCAGTCTAGCAGGAAGCATGGTTTCTCAGTTCAAAATGGCAAAAATCATATGTTATTTCAGCCGGTAAGCGGGGTTCCGAAGCCCACTTTGGTCCAGCTATGGGGTGGTTGAGTGACTTGGGTTTGCCAGAGCCCATGAGTCCCTTGGGGGTCAAGCTCCGAGGCCAAGGGGGGACACGAGCGGGTGAATTCAGGCCCATAATGACGGAATCTATGTTCCACAGAACACCTGACCTTCACCCAATATTGGTGCAAAGCATCATATGGCCAAAAAAATGTATTATTTGTTTACCAGGGGAACTCTCCGCAAAGGGAGCCCTGGCTGAGCTTGGGAGCATGGTCGCTCAGTTAAAATGGTCTGGGAAGGTAGCTATTGGGGCTGGCTGCGAGGGTCCGAAGCTCGCATGAAACAACCATGTTTTGGGTTTGGATTATATGACCTTACATATTCCCTAATCATTGGCCAAGCTCCGAGAATGACAGGGACATATGTGGGGGAGTCTTGGGCATAAAGAGTGGGCCTCACCCCACGAAGAAACCCAACGTCCCTCCCCCCAAGGTTATTATTTGTGCAAGGTAAAATGGGTAGAAAAGTGAGTTATTGTGTTCTGTTAATCCCTGGAACTCTCTGCTGAGGGCGTTGACTTAAAGGTTACATTGACACAAAAAGGGGAACACATGAGGGGTACAAAATAGACAAGACAATACAGAGATCCCCAGCAATTATCCCAAATACATTCCCATACAGCTCCTGCTCCCAGGGTTATGATCTTTAGAACAGGTAACACAATGCTGCCTTCCTTCTGGGAGTTGTAGTCCTCCTTGGTGTAATTACTGTCCTTGGGAACTGCAGAGCCTTTGGGGCTTGGGGTGCAATGCAGAGGCAAAGTCATTGAGGGTCCATGATGTGAGGGGGAAGAACAGGAAATGTCCAACTGAAGAAACGTCCTTGGGGAAACTATAAAGTCCGTGATCAGGGGAGAGAGTCTGAGGGTAGGGATCCTGGGGGTGCCTGCTTGTATGGGGCTGAACTCAGAGTAGTGAGAATAGCAGCAAGAAGAGTCCATGATCAGTGTCCTTGGGCGAACTTCAGGTCCCAGCTCGCACAGACCCGGGTTATGGATTTGAGGCCCCCCTACTCGCATGGATCCCTTCCCAGAAGCCTCCTGAAGGCGATCCACCGAGGCAAAGGCATCTTCCCTCCCCCCAAAGTCCATGGGTGTTCTTTTGGGCCCCTCTGACAGTTTCCAGCCAGGGAAAGGGACCTTGAGTTCGTTCAAGGAAGAAGTGGTCAAAAAGCAGAGAGAAATGAGTTGTGGTACTTGAGCTCCATGCCTCCCTTGTTGGCAGAAGGCTTGGGGGCCCGTTCCCCCCTTCAGGATCCCTATAGTCCAAAATCGTTGATTTGCTGCCGGTTTTGGACTCACTATTGCTGCCGAGTTGATGGAACTTAATGCGAAAAAAGGTGGGGGCCAATTGTCCTCAGATGAACTGAGCGCGCCAGCGGTAGAGTCAGGCCGCTGATTGCGAGCGGCTGCTTTCCCGGGCTTCCCCCAGGCCGAGGAGGGAAAACGGGGAGAAGAAAGAGCAGAGACAAGATAAGGGGAAGAGGCAGAGTGCTTTGGGACAACAACGGGGCAAATCGGGGAAACTTTCAGAAGTGTGGATACTGAATCCATTGGTTCCTATGGAGATCTCACTTATCCGCGGATCGCTCCGCTCCTAGCCCCCACCCTCGGCAAGGGCCCCCACTTTTCCAAGATGGCGTCGGGGCGGGCGAGTCTGCAGAGGTGCGTCTCGCCCGCGCGGCCCCCCTAGCGGCCAGAAGATTCGGACCGGTCTAAGAAGGATGGAAGATAAGGTAGGAACGAAGGGGAAGGGTCTTGTTTATTGTTTTGTTTGTTTTGTTTGTGTTTGGTTTGTTTTGGGATTTTTTCTTTTTAGCGGTACAGGGAGGGACGGGCGTTTCGGCCCTAGTGGTGGGTGGTGGTACTGCAGCGGCCTTGCACAGGCCGGGGTGGAGATTAGCCAGTCTGTTGTGGCTTGGTGGCATGGATGAGAGTTTGTGATTTTCAAACAGGAGTTTGCTTATGGGATTGTGAGGGTTATGGCAATGTGTGAGGCAGTGTGGGCGCTGGGAGAAATGTTCTTTTCTATTGTTTTGCAATGTTATGTGGAGTATTTCCAATGTATGCTTTGGTGCTCTGGGGACTGAATGGGAGGGAAAATGTATTTGGCTTTTGTCTTGCTGTGGTCTGTTTATGGGGTTCAGTGTGTTGTTGCCATGTGTGGGGTTTTGGTGGTGCTGGGGAAATGTCCTGGTTTTATTGTTATGCTGTTTGATGTTTGCTAAAATGTTTTCCATGTACTATTTGTTGTGTAAATGTTGTGCAGATGGGGTGAGGGGAAGCAATGGTGGCTAGGCTTAGGACGAGGGCCGAAGTTGGTGTTGTGATGTATGAAACTGAGTGGGGCAGAAGGGAAAAAAATCTGGTACTGGTGCAACTTAGGCCATGGGCCAAGAGGAATACTGGGGACTCTCTGCTGTTTGATCTCCTGGATTTGGGGCTTCCTGGTTCGGCCATATCACTAGTATTTTGTGTTGGTCATGAGAGGTCTCTATGCCAAGTTTGAATCAATTCCATGGTTGCATGAGTTCAGAATGCTTTTTGATGGCAGGAACTATATATCCCAGCAACTCCCAATTGCCAATGTATATTTTCTGACAGCATCGCCTGCATTTTGTGTTGGTCATGGGAGTTCTGTGTGCCAAGTTTGGTCCAGGTCTGTAATTTGTGGGGATCTCAGTGGTCTGTGGAAGTCAGAGCTGAATTGGTCGAAGGTACTGCAAATCCCATCATCCGTTGTCTATACTCCCCCAAACATATTGTTTTTGTGATTAATCACTATGCTTTAATTATGTTCAATTTGTAACAATGAGAATACATCCTGCATATTAGATATTTGCATTAGAATTCATAAGAGTAGCAAAATTATTTATGAAGTAGCAACGAAAATATGGTTGGGGGTCACCACAACATGAGGAACCTTATAAAGGGGTCACGGCATTAGAAAGGTTGAGAACCACTGTATTAATACATATATCTTTCTGTTTAATTGCTATTAATATTTTATAAAAATTAATTTCTAGGGGGGTGCTGAGTTAATTTCTTTTTCTGGAAAGGGGGAAATAGGCCAAAAAGGTTTGGGAGCCACTGTTCTAAAGGAATGTTTCCCAACCTAGGGGTCAGTACCAGTGAGGGGGGGATCGTGACCAGTGGGGGAGGGTCGTGAAGGGGTTTCTGAGGGATTGCCAAAGACCATCAGAAAACACATACCCCTTTGGCAGAGAAGGCTGAAGATTTCTCTGCCTGTCTTTCTCTTCCTTTTTGGAAACAGACGGCGAAAGCTCCCACCAAAAGCCCTCCTCCACTGTGATTGGCCAGCCTCTCAGCTGGCCTCTCATCCAAGGGGAGGGCTGTTTCTTAGACTCCAAGCAGGGAGGGGAGAACAAGCGTGCTTGGCGCAAGGCAGAGAGGTGCACATGTGCGGGTGAGGGAGAGTGTGTGAGACTGGAGTGAGGCTCGCACCAGTGAGTTGCTTCACGGCATGGGGGTTCTGTGTGGGAAGTTTGGCCCAATTCTATCATTGGTGCGGTTCAGAATGCTCTTTGATTGTAGGTGAACTATAAATCCCAACAACTACAACTCCTAAATGTCAAGGTCTATTTTCCCCAAACTCCACTAGTGTTCACATTTGGGCATATTGAGCATTCATGCCAAGTTTGGTCCAGATCTACCATTGTTTGAGTCCACAGTGCTTTCTGGATGTTGGTGAACTATAACTCCAAAACTCAAGTAGCATTGAAAATAATTTTAGGATTGGGGGTCACCACAACATGAGGAGAGGTTGCGGCATTAGGAAGGTTGAGAACCACTGTTCTTAAGCACTATATTTCTGGGGAAGAAAAAATGTTGCAGAAAATGTTATGCAAAAGGAAGTTCAGTGACTCCTGGTATTTGCTGTGGTTTGGTTTCAGGACTTTCTGTGGGTATCAAAACCCATGGGTAGGTACTCAAGTCCTATAATATACAATGGTGTAGTACAGGCATGTAGCCAGGGGGGGGGGGGCTAAGGGGGCTTCAGCCCCCCCCCCGAAATTATCAGGGTGGTCCGCGAAAAGGCCTTACTGGTACATTATTTAAACTGTTATGTTTATTCATATCATGATCTGATCACCATGCTCATTATATCCCACATTAATGAGGTTATTGGGATAACAATACAAAAGGTTTGCTAGGGTAGACCCTCTTCCACCCAGTCTCAGCCCCCCGAACCAAACCCAGCCCCCCGAATCAAAATCCTGGCTACGGCCCTGGTGTAGTAGAAAGGTGTCCCTTATATAAACTAACAAAAGTTTTTTTGGAATATTTTGAAGCGGTGAATGGTGGAATATGTGGACACATAATCTGTGGATATGAAGGGCCAATTTAAGGGCCTTTTGAAAAGCAATTTGCACATTGGAGGCTTAATTCTAGTGCATCTCCCCATACCAGCCTTCTCAAGCACAAGTTCCCCCAGATGTATTGAGTTGCAACACTTACCATCCCAAAACAAAATTTGTGGAGTCTCATATATTGGGAAGGTGCCATATTTAGGAGGGTCTCCACCAGGCCAATGCACATGGGTCTGAAAGAGAAATTTCAGAGGGTCTGTCTACACTGACAAAAAAAAACCCCCAGCTCATAGCTAGTACTGCGCCACTCCAGGTGACAAGTGATGGCTGATGTGATGATTCCATACAATAACAGGATCAGCCCTGGTTCAGCTGTAGACATTTTATTTATCTATTTATGCAGCTCACATCCCCACCCTTTTTTATAGTGCTTTCCAAGTTATTTCATGCAGGGCACATAAGAGACTCAAAATCATTTCCCATGGGTTTTAATTGTTTCTTTTTTGTGTTAATATGCTAAACCGCAAAGCTTGTTTTTCAGTGACCAGCTAACAACAGGAATAAATTTTTTACAGTCAGCAATGAAATCAGCCAATCATCTACTCCACCCTAGCAGACTTGTAATCTATTTTGGATCAAGACGCAAAGAGGGGGGACAATGACATACTGAATGTCCGTGTGGATTAATATTCACGAGGAAATGTTTGGACAAAGGTTAACATTTATGGGAGATATTGGCAGATAGAAAAGATGTTTCCCTTCCCTCCTTTCTCTTTCAGCTCCCTTCATCTGCTTTGGAGGATCCCCTATCCTAGACTAGACTTGGGAGGCAGATGTTTGCTGGTAGAGGAGATGTTGTCCTTTTCTTTTGACTCCCTTCGTCTGCTATACAAGGTCCTCAGAATAGCTTGGGGAGGCAGGTGTTGTGCTGACTGGGAGAGAGTTGTAGTTCCTTCTTCTACCTAACCCTCCTTTGCCATTACCAAAGTTGCTTAATGGTTGTCAAAATTAAAATAACATTGGGAGACAAATATTATAGAATAGTTCTGAGGGAAGGGGGGAAGGTAAGTGGTTCAAATTTGGATTCCTCCCCCGCCTTTCCTGCATGGTTCAAAACTGCATCGGATGTCCAAAGTTGTATGTTTATTCTGAATTTCAGTCTTTTCCAAACGAACCTATCCAACCCTAATACATATACACACTTATGTATAAATCTAGAATTTTTATTTAAGAAATAATCACCTAAAATGGACTTGACATATCCATGAGTCAGTGTAGGTACTGTACTTTAACTCTTTTTTTTAAAAAAAAGAAACAACTTCCTTGTTCTAAGAAGAGTGGCAAAAGACAGGAGCCCAGTCTTTCCCAAGAGAATCTCAAAGAAGCATGGGCATCCCATATTTCCTCCCACGTAATGACTTTCCTGGCAGTTTTGAATGCCTGAGCTTTTTGACACTGAACCCCAAAGTGTTGTGTAAGTTCAACTCCACTAAATTATGGATTCGAAAGCCTGGAAAGCAGCCAGAAGGTCGAAAGAAGCACAGACGGGTGTGAAGACAAGAACAGAAGTCTTTAATTCTCAATGGCCAGAGAGGATATCAGCAGAGCTAGCACTCAAAGTACTGACATAGTGCAACTGTGAACACATGGGTTATTTATAGTAGTACAGAACAACTGAAAATTGCTGTGCTGCTTCCCATTGGTCTTGGAGGGTGTTGACTAGGATCCGCAGCCTCATCCGCAGTTGATGAGTCATGATGGCCCAATCTAGACTAAGAAGGTATATACACAACAACAGTATCAAAATTATGTATTGTAGTTCTGGGCATATATCATATATCATATACATGTAACATACATATTACTGTAACCTTGGCGCACACTGGGTTAGGAATCGCAGTCCAGGATGCAACGGAACAAAGCCAAAAACAATGTCCAAAAGTCATTCAAAAGTAATAATCCATATGTCCATAGTCGATAATAAATTGTAATCCAAGGTATAGCGGTATAAGCCCTTTCAATGTAGGAATCACACTAAAGTAAAGAACCGGAGCCAAAATCATCCAGGTTCCTGAGATTCGATGTAGGGCAAGCCGACTGGAGGTTTATCCTTTGGGATCGGGGCCACTGGTAAATCCATTTTGAATCTTTTTCAAGGCTTTTAAATATCTATATGCAGGTTCTTTCCTAAGATTGTTCAATAATAATAATAATAATAATAATAATAAACAGTAGGTAACCATAATAACCCAACAAAATATATTGAATTATACAAAGTCGCATTGATAATACATACCACATCAGAATGAGATCCTATTTTAACCCCATCTCGATCCGAAGGGGTGACCATAAACATGAAAATTAAGGGAGAGCAACACACTTTTAAAAATACCTAACTAGATTAGAAAGGTATGTGGTCCGACCGGCTCATTATGGCCATAAGGTAGTTCTGTGTGAAGTTTGATTGTCCATAGTAATTCTAATTTGAGGAGCACCTGAGTGGTATTGCCGTGTGCTGGAATATTGGCCCTTTCAAGCACTTGGAGTTTTAAAGATGCAGGGGAATGTTTGAAATCCAGGCAATGTTTATAGAAAGGAATTTCTGTGCTGCCAGCGTTAATTTTGCTTCGATGTTCAATGAATCTTTGTTTTAATTTTCTGGATGTCATTCCTACATAAGTTTTTTTGCAATCACACGTGATCGCGTACGCGATTTTCGTGGAAGCGTAGGTTCCAAATGATTTCAAAGGAAAATACTTATCTTTAAAGGGACAGTATATCATTTTGTCTTGGCAGATGTTAGCACACACTGAGCAATTTCCACATGGTCTGCTTCCAGGGGTTAAATTGGATTTGGGTTGTCTGATATGATTGGAGTGAGTCAAGATTTGTCCTAAATTTTTAGTACGTTTATGAGCCACAATTGGAGGAGATTCCAAGCCTGGGATCTCAGAGACGATCGACCAGTACTTTTTTACTATATTGATGTAAGTGCGGCTTTCTGGGGTGAAAGTGAGAGGCCAAAGGCTGTCTATCAGAAGGTGTTAATAAAGAATACCTATTTTGATTGTCCGCTTTTTTACGAGCATTTTTTACAATATGTTTGGGGTAGCCTCTCATGAGAAATTCTTCCATCATCTTGTCTGCTTCTATTTTATAATCTGTAGGAAGGGAAGAATTTCTTTTAATCCGAAGGGATTGCGTATATGGAAGATTGTACCTCAATTTGAAGGAGTGGTGGCTTCTGAAATGTAGATATGAATTAGTGTGGACAGGTTTTCGATAATTTTTGCATTTGAGAGTATTATCGTGCTTGAAGACGGTTAGATCTAAAAAGTCTATAGTAGATTCATTCGAAGTAAACGTAAAAGAGATCGATTCATGCCAACTGTTCATCCATTTTTTGAGATCTTCGTGGGGCATATCTTTGTTGGCCACAAGAAAGGTATCATCTACGAATCTATGATAGGTAGTTATATGCGAGGAGAATTGAGTATGATTTGGACCAAAATAAATTCTTTCTCCAAGAAGGACATAAAAATCACTGCTAAAGATGGGGTGGCCGCTTAGCCCATACTAATTCCGTTTTTTTGGAGATAGAAGTCTTCCTCAAAACTAAAATAATTATAATCACAGATGATATCAAAGATTTCCATGAGAAAGCATGTAGGAGTTTCTTTGATGCTTCTATTGGCGAGTACGTCAAATAACATTTCTCTCAAATCTGTCAATGGGATGTGAGTATACAAAGAAACCATGTCAATAGTATAAAGTGTATCTCCTTCTTCTATAATGCAATTATCTATTTTATGTAAGAAGTCCGTAGTATCCTTGAGATATATTTATTATCGACTATGGACATATGGATTATTACTTTTGAATGACTTTTGGACATTGTTTTCGGCTTTGCTCCATTGCATTGGAGCAAATACAATGCATGAACTACAATACATAATTTTGATACTGTTATTGTGTGTATACCTTCTTAGTCTAGTTCATGCATTAACCCTGACTCTTAACTGTCATGATGGCCCAATGCCAGCTAGAAAATGGAGGTGCTCGACATACGAGTGTGGAGAAAAGTGGAGTCCACGACATGCAAGTGTGGAGAGGAACAAACCAAAGACTACCTATTACAATGCAGACTGAGCCCTGCCACATGCACAGTGGAGGACCTTCTTATAGCAACACCAGAGGCACTCCAAGTGGCCAGCTACTGGTCAAAGGTCATTTAGTATAATGCCAAGTTTTTAAACTTTGTGTTTTTTAAAAATAGATTACAACTGTACCCTTGGTTTGCTTCTTGGTTTGGAGCACTTTCATTGCTCCCATGGTACTGTTTTCATGATGTTATGTTTTATTGTGATATGTTTCTATTTGGTTTTGTTTTGTTTTCATTTTATTGCATTACGTATTAACTCTGTGCTCTCTGGGGCTAGTTCCTTTGTAAGCTGCCCTGAGTCCCTTTGGGGAGATGGAGGCGAGGTATAAAAATTAAGTTGTTGTTGTTATTCTGATACGATAGATAAATAAATAAATAGAGGTGCTGGCTGATGGAGAAAAGGCAAAGTTACTTACAGTGAAGGATTTTCATACAGGGTTCAGACAGATGCTATAGATGAGGCAGGTTCAGAGGAAAAAGACAAAAGATAGCATTGGGTATCGTATGTAACCACTGGTTTGTTTCATTGTTAGGTGCGTGTGGGCATTGTTATGGTGATTTTGGGCCGTGTTCCTTGGGATCCAGGGTGTGGTGAAGCAACATTCCAATGAGATTCGTGAAAGGTTACTTTGCTGACAAAGAGAAAAAAATCCAATGCGCTAGCTGGTTTCCCTGTGGGAAGGGTTTGTTGCTTCATTGATGGGTGGACAGTCTTGCCCTTGGCAGAAAGTTTGGACTGTCTGCCTTGTCCTTTTCAACTTGCTGATTCTCAGGTTTGTGTCATCTGAAATATGTCTGAAGAAAGGCAAATGTTATTGCTTCAAGTGCAGTTCATACAAGGGCTGTTTTTCTAGGTTAAGGACATTCTGTTGCAGACAGGATAGAAAGCTTACAGCACAAACTTGTAATGTCTATTCGGAAGAAAGTTTAGACCATTCGTTCCCAACGTGGGGGGGCAATTTTGATTTTTTTAAAGAGGGCAATTCAGAAATGTGTTATCAACAGTGATTTTTTTGTATTTCTTATAGTCCTAGGGCGGGGCCGCCCATGAAGTCGATCGCAATTGACTCGTCGATCGCGAGCCCAAATGAGGTCGATCGCAGGAAGGGGGGGTTCTGCCCTGCGCGCGTGGTGCATTTTCCGCCCATGGGGCATTGCAGGAATGAGGGAGCGTGAGGCGGGGCCTACGGAGGCCCCGCAACACACAGAGTGTAAACAATCAGTGAAGTAACAAATTCATTTAGAGATTTCACAAGTGGTAATACACATTCATAAGCACAATATCACAATATATACAAATAACATATGCATGTAGTGCATGCCCGCTATGGGCTCCTACCCCATACGCCAATGGCGTCAGTCAATGTCCAGGTAACTTCGGGTTTGAAGGAAAACGATCAAGGGTTCATTGAATGAGATGGGGTTTCAAGGTAAGTAAGTAAGGGGAGGAGACGCACAAGCCCAACAGGGCTGTGTCCCAAAAAAAGCGGGTGGGCTAGCAAGCCGTGTAGGAAGTTCGGAGGAGTGCTGTATCGCGGAGTTGTTCGCCAGGAGGGAACCAAGCAATTTCAATTCATGTAGGCAGTTGAATCTACAGAGGCCCCACCTCACACTTCGCCCTGCCTCTCTCTCGTCTGGAAGCAGAGGCCTCGCCTCGCACTCCCTCGTTCCCGCAATGCACGCGGCGGCGGCAGATAGAGCTTTTCGACTTGGTTGTTCTAAAAGTAGCTCGCATGCTGAAAAAGTGTGGGCACCCCTGTCCTAGGGGCATTGCATACAGTATATACATACTGTATATATTGTGACATACACCTTTTAAAATTGAAATCAGAATGTACACAGTGATCAACTGGTGACAATGGAGAGGGGGAAAGCCCACTAATCGAGAGGAGTGGAGAGGGCATAGAGTTAACTAGAGAGTGCAAGAGCACAGAAAAGAAAGGCCACTTTCATTCTAAACACCTCATTTCTCTTAGTGTTATTTTAAAATTACAAGCTATGCAAAATATATAAAAACGTATTTTAGTTCTGCATATAAATGTAGCAAGAAATCTGTGAAAATATACAAAGCACAATTATTACTTTAATAGGTAAGTCAATATTTTTGTATGAACACAAAAATTATCTGCCACAAGAAAATTAACATCAAGTGACAGGATATTCTCGCATCTTCTCAACAAATATACGCCATGAAGCTGGATACTGAAGTTAGTTACCCTGAATTTGTTGCAGTTTACTCAAATCAATTCTATTTTTAAAATTTTCTTTTTTATGGATGCCATGTTCTTTGGAAGTTTGTTTTTAGACCAGAAACCTTATCACAAAGGCCAGGCAAAGTGGGACACTTTTCCTGACTTAGCGGAGGAAAGAGAGGGACAGCAGGGAAAACCTGTCACCCCACACCTAGTTCCCTCTCAGTGATACTTCTCCCATCACATGTGGGGAGTGTTGCCTTTCGGAGGAGGATCTGTGCTGGCTCCATTGGAAGCCTCCTGTGAATGCTTCCACAGGGCCTCCAACGGAAGTCACATGACATTGTGTAATGGCCAGTGTGGGGCTCTACTTCTTAGGAAACGGGAAGTATCCTAAGATGCTGAATTTGTGATGAGTTCGCAAGTTAATGGTCTTTTAGACTTCTTCCATATCAATAGGAGTACCCTTTTTGAATAATAAGAAATATTTATCATGAGGGGTGACATCAGGACTTTAGAAAGGTTTAGGTTTAGGGGCATGAGAGAGATTGCAGCCACATACACGTACTTCAAAGCATATTAACTCTCCTCTGGGCTCAAGACTTTCTACACTTTTGATGATCTTCCATTCATGGATCACTGGGACATGCTTTGTTTGGACAATAGTATTACAAGCTGCTGGGAGAGACAGTACACCACAAAAAAATTTTAGCAACAGAAATTACAACAGAAATTCTAGCGGAGATGCTGGCCTGGCCCTGCACATGTTAGGCTGTGCTCTCATTCAAAGGAGATGAATGCTCATTTTATAGGCAGTGCAGAGAGCTACATTGTAGCACAGCTTCTTTGGCTGCTGCAGTAGAATTAATGCAGGTTGACATTGCTTGACTGCCACGGATCCTTACCATGTGGGTGACGCTTCCCATGTTTGATGGGGAAAAATGTTGCCGTGAGGGAGCAGCACATGAGGCAATGGATTCACCCTGCTTCCTCTCTATTTGGTGGTAAAACAGGATGCTTTGCCTGGCTCATGTGATAATTTTGTACATTTACATGTAGTTTGGGCAGCCTACCTATCATGGTAGGTGAAAAAATGGTCAAAATTTACATTGCATATGAGGGTGCTTTGGAGGTCCCAGATGTGGGCATTTGGAGTTGCATGCAGCTCAAATGTTACACTTTCCCCTTTTCTGGCATAAGAGAATGTGTAACCTGGGTATTGGAAGTGCCAGAATGTAGCAACCCAGCCTCCAGTTCAGCCGGGGTCAGAGATGGCCCGGGGTCCCAATTGCTTTGGACCCGATTGATGGGGATTCAGGTGAAATGGATGATGGGGCCGATGGGTCTGCATCTCCTACAGAGAGCTTGCAATGGGAAGATGATTGGCCCGAGGCCTACGAGGACGAGGAAGGTCAGTCTGACCCAGATTCAGTATGAGAAACCAGGTGGACGCGGTTCCCAGGAGCGAATCTGGGAACCCGCAGGGGATGAGCTGATGGAAACAGAAAGGGAGAAGGTTTCTCAAGAAGATAGTGAGACAGCTGCGGCTCGGGAGGGAAGGAGCTTTGACCGCAGGAGAAGCATCGAGGCCAATAGAAAGGAATGGAGACGAAGCCTAGAGCGGCGCTGGTCTCACAAAGGAGGAAATTAAATATACGTTCCATGGGAACGGATCCCCAGTTGGTCGGCCACTTCTGATCTGAAGGGAGTGTAGCGACCTAGTCCTGAAAGCCATAGTTGGCTGCCTTGCCAAGAGTTACCTTGGACCCCAGCATTGTGACACAGAAGCACTAATTTATACACACAAGCCTCAATTCTACAGGAACATTAGACCTGGTTTCTGTATCCTTAATTCCTCTTGATAGCTATGATTTTGAAGTTATTATTTTACATGTTTTGCTTTTGTGCCTTCCAATTACAGTAGAACCTCTGCATAAAAATGCCCCAACATAAATACGTTTTAACTTACAAATCCTCACTCAGCCTAGAGTACTGTTTTGACATACAAATGCTGTTTTGATCTACACACAGTGCAAAAAAGGCCTCTTGGCTCACTAAACTAGTTTTAACTGAAAGACAGAGAGGAAGAAAACCTGGACTGGATTCCTAGCCTGAGCAGCTCCGGCTTTTCCTACAAGGCAGAAATTCCAGCTTCATGTGATTGTTTTCCCTGAACATTCTGGAAGGAATACAATTTGGAGATTCAACTCTTCAGTCCACCCTGGTCCAGCAGAGCTTCAGCCTAAACAATGAGTACAGGGTTTCCAACAGATCAGAGCAGCAACTGTACCTAGTGGCTCGGTGCCTCAGCCTGCATGCCTTTGCCTGCATGCTCTTCACCATTTTGGGAGGTTGCTGTCCACTGAGGCAGTTTGGGTTAGTTCACTTGTGTGCTTTTCCCCGCGGTACTGTATGTTTCACTTCAAGAAAAGAGAGAGGGAGGGAGGGAGGGAGGCTGGAATAACAGAATGAAGAAAATGTTGCTGTTTTGCCTTGCTGTACACTGGCCAACACATTTTGTTGCCTCAAATGTGCTTCCTTGCTACAGAGGCTGGATGGAACCAAGCACTACCTATCTCTGAACATTTTCTACATTACTTGTGGTTTATAAAGTACATTTTCTTATTTAAAAACACATAACAAACAAAATTGGGGTGGTTTTCAAGGGGCTGGAACAGGTTAGTAGCATTTCAGTGCATTTCAATGGGAAAATTCACTTTGAGATAAGAATGTTTTGACTTAAGAACACAGTCACAGAATGAATTAAATTCTTAAGTGAAGTTATCACTGCATTTCCAATTAATGGCCCCACCCTAAGGGGTACCAGTCACAGGGATTTCCTGGGCTGAGAGTGTGTGTCTTGCCCAAGTGGGTTTCCATGGCCAATTCGGGAATCAAACACTTGTCTCCAGAGTCATAACCCAATGCTAAAACCACTACTCCATGTAGCTATGTTTATATCTCACCTTTCCTGTGATCAGCTCAGGATAGCACATATTACTTCCCTCTGCCCATGTAATCCCCACAATAACCTCATGAGATAGATCAATCCCATGATCACCCAGTGGTTACCTTGATACTGGAACCTGGATTCCTCAAGCCCTACAATTTAGCTTTAAGTCACATGATACAAATCACTTTATAGTTTAAATACTTTAGCTGCTGTTGCCGCTGCTTCCAGTTCTTTCTGTTTATATATTCTCACCCTCCGTTTCCTTTGCAAACTCTCCAATGTCAATAAACCAGAGTGCCCCAAAACAAAACACCTTCAAGTCACACTGTGCCCACGCACCCATCATTTTTGTCATTCAGGAGACTCCCCACTGCGCTTTGATAATAAATATAAAAGAAAAAGCTGAGGCAGAAACTGCCAGATAATTACTGTCACTTGTGGGATGCTGTGAACCAAATAATTAATTATGCCACGGTCCTATAAATAATCCCATAGACCAAACAGCAGCAACAACAACAAAAAGCACAAGACATATAGTTTACATTTCATAAACCAGCACATGCTATTTCATCTGAAAATGCCAGCTGTTTACAATGATATTTAGCTATAAATTGTAGTATAATTATATAAAGTACACATATAATTGTATAATTATATAAAGTACACCATGTATATGCGCGCGCACACATACATGGATGCAAAAACAAAATCTGCATTTCCCCTCTCCCTGGCCTCAACAGCATGAGGTAATATGTATCTTTCAGGCACACATCCTCTCTCCCGGCTGTACATTTATTATATTACTAGCCCACCTTTTCTCCAAGGAATTCAGGGAAGACAGCATGGCTTCTTGTACTTCCTAACAATAACTATGAGAGGGAGAGCAATAAAATCTATTCTCACCATGGGTTAGATCCTGGGTGTCCCCATGACAGTCCTGCACATCTAGTGGATACTGCATGACAAACTAGCTTAGTCCAATTTATTTATTTATTTATTATTTGCACTTATCAGTTGCCACTCCCACTTTGGCTCGGGGCGACTCACAACAGTGGAATAACAGGATAAAACACAGTAAGACACAGTAAAAAAACAATAAAACAAATATTAGCTACATAAAATTTAGTTACAATTTAGTTACAAAAAGTTGGGAGATGCTCTAGAGCAGTGGTTCTCAACCAGTGGGTCCCCAGATGCTTTGCCATCAACTCCCTGAAATCCTAACAGCTGGTAAACTGGTTGGGATTTCTTGGAGTTATAGGCCAAAACACCTGGGGACCCACAGGTTGAGAAACACTGCTCTAGAGTTTGCCTGCAACTCCTGGGTAGCCCTGCAGTTTTGAGACATCGCTGACAGCAAGATCGGGTCCAATTCAGACCAGTGTACTGTCTACACCACTTCTTTATCTGAGTCCAAAGTGACAGTCCAACTGGGTCAATGCGGTATTGGCCCAGCTAGACTCTGACTTGCCACCATTGCAGGTTCAGAGGCCACCTCTGGAGCCAGACTAGCACATTTCTGCTTTGAACTAGCCAGCATACATAGACATGGCATGAGTAAACATATTTCAACTGTTTTTAAAGTGTCCCAGTCTCACTCTCTGCCTCCCACTTTCCCCCTTTTCTCCAGCTTACTTCCGCTTCATCTTGAGCTTACTTCAATGGTTGCAAACTGAGTTCAAAAGTAGCTTGCACTCAATTAGCAAACTAGGGCCTGAAGGGGAGAAGAGAGGTAAAACCTTGTCTTTCCCAATAGGCTCAGGCAAAAACATCTGCGGCATCTCCTAGCCTGTTTTCCTCCCCTCATTACTTCCTTCCGCCACCATGATCACATTCTGATGTTGCTTGCCCATATGTATCCTGGCTTTCCTATGTGAAACGTAGAAGAGTATGAAAATGCCTTTTGTGGATTTATTTGGCAGATATAAATAATGTAATTTATTTTTACAAGCATACTTCTCATTTTCAGTGCCACAGCAGGTGGCACTAAAGATCCTATGCGGTGAATTTCGCTAGTGCATATGACTGAGAACATCTTCTCGTTCATGTTTGCTGTAAAGCTAACAAACTCCACAAATTTCTACACTGGTGGGTTGGAAGGAACTTTATATTTAAACAATATGAGTGTCGAAGAAATCAAAACTGACACTCTGAGGAACTGTGAGAATTGCACTCTACAAATAGGAGCACAATTGCTCCCCCTGCACTAGACTAGACTCTTTGTATCCTGCGTGTCAGCTCCAGCTTCCCATGCGTGACATGAGAGAAGCTGCCCACAGGATGGTAACACATCCTGGCACTCCCTGGGCAAAGTCCTTGCAACAGCCAATTCTCCCACACCAGAAGCAACTTGCAGTTTCTCAAGTTGCTCCTGACACACAAAAAATCTGTACATGTGCTCTGCTCTACATTCTTGGTTTAGCATTATTTGAGATTGTGCAAAATCTTTCTCTCTGAAACTTCAATTACAATTTTTAAAAAACTACATTTTAGAGGGGGCCTTCTGAATTTTCTGAATTGTACTAATCCTCAGGCCTCATCCAGTTTAATTAAAGAGCATTTCCAGGGAACCGGAGTAATTAACATGAAACAGTAACTAGGAAGTGAGAACCAACCTGCAAACAAGAGATAAAAATAAAATATTCTCAGAAGGCGAGTTTTCCTATTACATTGACCAAACTCCCCTCATAGGTCCTTGGCTGGTTTCCAGTTGGTGCTCCATGCTTTGCATTTGGATATACCTATGATGAATGAATAAATAAATGAATGAGCCTAAACATGGAAGACCCAGCAAGTAAACAGTCAATTAATCATCAACATCATTTAGTATAAATCCAATATTATTTGTATTCCAGGGATTATACTAAACAACTATACGTAAACAAAGGGGCGGGGACAAGAACATTTTAGGGCATATACCAGCCCGGAAGTATTGCAGGTTGCAAAGCACCTGATGGTGGCTTGAGTGTTCGCATGTTCATTCTTAATGATCCGGTCACGGCTAATGTTCTTACACGAGCGACAGTGGCCACAATCCTGCGAACCTGGAGTCAAAGCACTGGTTAAAGGAGGCAATCTATAAGTGGAATGTATAAGGAGATCCTTTACATTGTGGGTTCGCTTGAAGGCAATCATGGGGGTCTTTTCCAATCCAGGTATATGGGAGACCAGGCCCCAATATTTATTAATGATCTTGCACAACTGGCCACAGTGCAGGGTTAACGTGAGGGGCCACACCACTCTGTCCAAGGCGGGTTAGTGTTGAACCTGTAGTAATGACATCCGTGGAATATTGGCAGCCTTTTCTTGGGCTCTAATCAAGGTGCGCTTAGGACAGGGGTGCTCAGGACATCGATCGCAATCGACTGGTCGATCTTGAGGCCATCTGGAGTCGATCCCAGCTGATGCGGCACTTCTAGAGGGGGCGGAGCCAAGCCGCGCCAGGCCCCGCCCCCTCCTCACCGGCTTTAGCTGTACCACAGCTTCTGCAACCTTGAGAAGGGTAGAGGAGGGTATTACCAAGCCAGTGGTGGCCAGCTATGCCGTCACTAACTTGGTATACCCCCCTCTGCCCTGGAGAAGCTGTGGTAGAGCTCCAGCCAGGGGCCAGAGGGGGCGGAGCCAAGCGGCACCAGGCCCCGCCCCCTCCCCACCAGCTTTAGCTGTACCACAGCTTCTCCAGGGCTGAGGGGGGTATGTCAAGCCAGTGGTGGCATAGCTAACCATCACTGGCTTGGCATACCCCCTCTGCCCTGGAGAAGCTGTGGTAGAGAGTGGGGGTGGAGGGGGTGGAGCCAAGCCGCACCAGGCCCCGCCCCCTCCCCAGCTCTACCCTGCTTCTCTCAAGGTACATCTTTCTGTCTTAGATTTATTATAAGTAGCTCGCATTCTGAAAAAGTGTGGGCACCCCTGGCTTAGGATAACCCCTTTGTGTGAAATCAGTCAATAAAGAGCCCGTGGCCCTATTGTAATCTTCAGTTAATGAGCAATTCCGTTTCAGCCATAATAGTTGAGGAAAAGGTAGGTTTTCCTTTAATGCAAAGGTATGAAAACTTGAATGATGGAGGAAAGAATTCCTGTCAGAGGATTTCTTGTATGTTTTCACTTTAAGTTTGTTGTCTACCTTGAAAACCGATACGTCCAAAAAGTTAACCGAAACTGCACTGGCATTAACTGTGAAATGAATGTTCCTATGCCAGGAATTCATCCAGGTGTTAAATTCGTTTAGATTGGTGTTGCTCTTTAAGACGGCAAAAACGTTGTCTATGAAACGATAATACAACTTCACATCTTGAGACATGGGATCTGTAGCCCCAATGTACCCTACCTCAAGGTTATTCATAAAAATATTGGCGACCCTTGGACCGAGGGGGGACTCCATGGATACCCCGGATTGCTGAAGGTAATATGTCCCATTAAAGGCAAAATAATTCAGTTCGAACACGTAATCAAGCAGATCTAAAAGAAAATCCGTAGGTGGAGTTAAATCCAATTGTGTATTCCACAAATCCTGTATTATCAATCTGACTTCTTCCAAAGGTATGAAATTGTAGAGAGCTGTCACATCTGCGGAAATCAGAATGTCTCCATCATTAAGAGCAAAATCTTCGACCTTGTTAATGAAATCTAAAGCGTCCCTCAAAAAAAGAGGCCCCAGAAGATGCAAATGGTTTTAAATGAAAATCCAGGTAGGAAGCAAAAGGAAAAATCATGGAGTCGGAGCCGGAAATTATAGGCCTACTGGGAGGCAAAGTTAAGCTTTTGTGAGTCTTAGGTAAAATATAAAACTGGGCTGTGCGGCAATGTTTGTGAATTAGAAATTTAGTAGTCTTCTCATCAATGTAATTTAATGACGCCGCATTATAAACAGTAGTGATAATCTTCAGAAACCAGTGATATGGATCCCCAGGCAATTTCTAATAAAATCTAGAATCTGAGAGTTGTCGATTGACTTCAGCCAAATAATCACTTTTTCTTAAACAAACTAAACTCCCTCCTTTATACGAAGGTTTAAAAATAATATCAAGATGATTTCCAAGAGTTCTTAAGGTACGGATGTCATGGGGCGAAAAATTAGCCCTTTTGAAATCATTGTGATGGTCAATTTTCAAGGCCTCACTGGTAACAATGTCTTCAAAAGTTTTGACTCTATGGGTGACATTAAAAGGAACAAAATTACTCCTAATGTAGAATTGATTACGCACGGCTGGGGAGGAGAGGGTGGGGGTAGCTAAGAAATGCTGTTTAAGTCTGATGTTCCTGTACAATATAGCTAAGTCTTTTCTTATGTTTAAAGATGAACATCTCGGGGTGTACACAAATGAAATGCCTTTATTCAACAGGTTGAGTTCATATTTTGAAAACTGGTAATCAGACAAATTAATCAAGTTGCTCCCCTGCGTCCTCGTCCCCGCCGAAAATTTCCATTACCCCGATTCTGATTTACATTACGGCTTCTCAAATTGTATCCACTGGAGGATCCCGAACCCATGGAGCCATCAGACAAATTCCCAACATCTTCATAAGAGCTGTTGTAGTTACCACGGTTGGGGTTGAAACGAACCTGTCTACCCTGAGGTTGAAAATTAGACATGTACTGCCATTTGTACTCTTTTTGAGTCATAATCACCCTTGTCCAGTTTGTATTTATTAACTTTCCCCTTTTGGTTTCAACAAAAAAACTTGTCACATTCTTGCTTAATCTTGTCTAAATCAACCTGAGGTATAGGGTTGTCACTATTAGACTTGATAGTCTACAAAAATTACTAATCTAAAAGATCAGCAAATCATAAGCCTATAATAAAACAAACCATAAGACCATAATTGGCAGTAGAACTGCAATTGAAAAGCTAGGGAAAATGAAAAGAGTTTGAATTAGAAACAAAAAACATGATAGGTTAAACATGTATCCTTGGACCTTATCACACTTAGAGCTTTTAGTCCATCTCTAAAGAGACTACCCATGGTGCTAAACTAATTTTAAAGGAAGGTTTCAGAACTATAAATAGCTCCTTTGAAGTTGAAATTCGAATCCAGACCAGATTTACATCCCCACAGATCCTGCAGCCAACAAGTTCTTCGCTATTCTATACATGGCAATTCCATTTTAGGGGTGGACAAAGTCCAGGGTGCAACTTACATTTGGCCTCCGTTGGCCACTTTGGTGACCTCCCAGGGACAAAATGGTAAAAAAAAAAAAAGGAAATATAGTAACAATATTCCTTAAGTGATCTCAAAGGGCCCTTCCAGATAGGCTTTATATTCCAGGATCTGATCCCAGATTTTCTATATATCCCAGATTATCTGGCAGTGCGGACACATATAATCCAGTTTAAAGCAGAAAACCTAGGAGGTGTGAGTGCTTTCGCCTCTATTCCCTTTGGGGTCAAAACATTTTCCCCCAAAAAATTTTCCCATTTTTCTTCGCATCAAAATGTTCTACAGATTCCCAGGAAATCCCCAAAACATGGTGAGAATGCCCCCATATTCTGTACAAGATATGTGTGGGAGGATTTAGGGATTTTATTTGTGGGGGGTGCTACTGGGACTGTAGCACAGCTGGCTGGGTGTCAGCTGCATTAAAAATCACTACTGACTGAAATGTCATGAGTTCGAAGCCAGCCCGGGTCGGAGTGAGCTTCCGGCCGATTGTGTAGCTTGTTGTCGACCTTTGCAACCCAAAAGACAGTTGCATCTGTCAAGTAGGAAATTTAGGTAGATTACCACCTATGTGTGTGGAGACTAATTTAACAAAATTTACAAGGCCATAAAAAATCTCCAGCAAAAGCATGCGGGGAATGCAGAAGTACTTCATCAGTGTCGCAGATGGATGGTGAAGTGACAGCTCCCCTGGTGGCCAGAAGTTGGAATGTTAAATAGCCTCTGACTGTCTGTCTATATGTGTTGTGTGTCTATGGCATTGATTGAATGTTTGCCATGTATGTGTACATTGTAATCCACCCTGAGTCCCCTGAGGGGTGAGAAGGGCGGAATATAAATACTGTAAATAATAAATAAATAAATAAGCACAAGCCTCCGAAGTCTCCTGGAGATCTAATAAAACCCTTGAACCTTCCACAATTGCCCACTTTGCTCTATCTGAAGGCAGTCAGAGAATAGCCAACCTCTGGAACAAATGCTTTGTTTGAAGAGAGCTAGGAAAAGAAGAGAGATCAAGCATCTTGAAAAAACAGCAAATTTTGAGTTCTTTAGTTCATGCTTATTTTTATTCCTTGGGGAAAAAATGTTTGTGAAGTTTTCTCCCAAATGGTCCTCGATTTGTTTGAATTGCTGGTGCATATAATAACGATGATTATAACTGAACAATCGTGTTTGGAGTTTTGTGTGTAGGTGTGTAGAACCATTTCATCTATAACTTAGGAGGTAGGCCTTCTTCTCTTTCATTGCCAGTAACATGAAGCTAGCTGCAGCCTCCCCATGTCCATCATATTACAGGTTGAGCATCTCTTATCTGGAATTCTGATATGCTCTAAAATGCAAATTTTTCCTCATGTGGGCTGAGATAGGAACACCTATGCTTTGCTGATGGTTCAGTGTACACAAACTCTCTTGCATGCATGGAAGCATGGAAATATTGTGTATACGAATACTGTGTAGGCGAAGGCTGACAAGCTATGTGTAAACGTGGTATATGAAACATCATTAAATTTCATGTTTAGCCTTAGGTCCCATTTCCAAAATATCTCAGTATGTATATGCAAGTATTTCAAAGTTCAAAAACATTCAAAATATGAAACACTTCTGGTTCCGAGCATTTTGGACAAAGGATGCTCAACATGCATCACAGAATTTTGGTTGTATATCACTGTCACATCAAAGCAAACAGCACCATCTGATGGCTACTTTGGTGATTTGCTCTGAACCTCCAGAAGAGACAATAACAGATCAGGATATCCTTTCTGTGTAGCCTTTGTTTTCATTAGAATAAACTGGTTACTTGGATATTTTCACTGAAGTTTTCATTATTGGGTGTGTTGGTGAATAAATATGTCTGTTTTGAATGCGGACTGAAGGTTTTGATGAATCCTGTGCAACCAGATGCTGCAATGTGTGGTCTTTCATTGCTTCCCAAACCCTAGAGCAGTGTTTCTCAACTTTCCTAATGCCGCGACCCCTTAATACAATTTCTCATGTTGTGGTGAACCCCAAACATAACATTATTTTTGTTGCTACTTCGTAACTGTAATTTTGCTACTGTTATTAATCATAATGTACTAAATATCTAATATGCAGGATGTATTTTCATTAACTGGACCAAATTTGGCACAAATACCCGATATACCCAAATTTAAATACTGGTGGGGATGGGGGGCAGGGCTTGATTTTGTCATTTGGGAGTTGTAGTTGTTGGGATTTATAGTTCACCTACAATCAAAGAGCATTCTGAATTCCACCAAACTTGGCACATGGAACTCCCATGGCCAACAGTAAATAATGGAAAGGTTTGGTGGGAATTGACTTTGAGTTTTGGATTTGTAGTTCACCTATATACAGAGAGCACTGTGGACTCAAACAATGATGGATCTGGGCCAAACTTGGCCTGAATACTCAATATGCCCAAATGTAAACACTGGTGGATTTTGGGGAAAATAGACCTTGACATTTGGGAGCTGTAGTTGCTGGGATTTATAGTTCACATGCAATCAAAGAACATTCTGAACCCCACCAATGATAGAATTGGGCCAAACTTCCCACACAGAACCCCCATGACCAAGAGACAATGCTGTGTTTTCCAATGGTGTTTGCCGACCCCTCTGACACCCCCTCACAATCCCCCCAGGGGTCTCGACTCCCAGGTTGAGAAACACTGCTCTAGAGGTAGTTGAAACAAATGTATGCCAATTTTCATAGAACTTTCCAGTTGTAAAACTAATTAAGAAATGTAGGATGTTGGAGAAACAGAGATAAGATTTGTCACATTTAAATCCTACTTTTTCTACAACAAGATCAAAACAACAGTATTCCCCGATTTATTTTCTTTTGTTGTTGAATGCTTTTCACTCTGGCCCAGAGCAGCAGTTGGTGCTGGGGGAGGGGCTCCAAGCTGATGGTAAAGGGAGGAGACAAGGTGGAACTGCCTTCCTGGCCACTTCTGTCTTCAAACTATCTAGTCCGTGCTTTTTGCAGATGATGCTGCCCTTGTCGCCCATACAGAAGCAGCTCTGCAGCGCCTAACATCCTGCTTTGCAACAGCTGCAGAGCTGTCTGGGCTGGAAGTCAGCCTGAAGAAAACGGAAGTTTTTTATTGTTATTTTGCACTGTTTATTTTATCCTGTTATTGTGATGTAATTTTACTTTGTTTTGTATTTTATTCTGCTGTATTGTTTTTTCGGTCTTGGCCTCCTGTTAGCTGCCCCAAGTCCTCTTTGGGGTGATGGTGGCAGGGTATAAATAAAGATTATTATTATTATTATCAGAAACACTAGATAATATCTAGTTTGTGAGCTGCTTTTTGCAGACGATGCTGCCCTTGTTGCTCAGTGCAGTGCCTAACATCCTGCTTTGCAACAGCTGCAGAGCTGTCTGGGCTGGAAGTCAGCCTGAAGAAAACGGAAGTTCTCTACCAGCCCGCACCACAGGAAGAACACCATCATCCCCACATCAGCATAGGCAAATCTGTGCTTAAGTCCATTCAGCAGTTCACCAACCTAGGAAGCATCATCTCTTCAGATGCCAAGATTGATAAAGAGATAGATCACAGATTAGCAAAGGCATATAGTGCATTTGGAAGGTTTCACAAAAGAGTCTGGAGCAACAAACACCTGAGGCAAAGCACAAAAATCGGTGTGTACAGAGCTATCATACTGTCTATTCTCCTTATGTGTCTGAGACATGGGGCACCTATCTCCAACACCTACGATTCCTTGAACGCTTTCATCAGCGCTGTCTTCTCACAATCCTAAATATACACTGGACCGACTATGTGACAAATGTTGCTGTCCTTGAGCAAGCAGGGATCACCAGCATTTAGGCCATGCTATTGAAAACACAGCTGCGCTGGGCAGGGCACATCTCTAGGATGGAGGACCACCTCCTCCCAAAAATACTACTCTATGGAGAACTCACCATGGGTCAGCGCAAAAGAGGCGCCCCCAAAAAGAGATATAAGAACTCCCTGAAACAACATCTCAGGCTCGGCCAGATTGATCACCAACAATGGACCATCCTGGCCTCACATCGGGAGGCATGGAGATGCACTATCCACAATGCTGCGGCCTCTTTTGAGAAGACATGCCGAACGAGTCTCGAAGAGAAACGACAATTCAGAAAGAACTGCAACTTGGAAACAACATCACCCAAGGAGACTTTCTGCTGTGCTTTCTGCCACCAAACTTGCCTATCTCGGATTGGCCTTTTTAGTCATCAATGCGCTTGTAAAAAGCATGGGATGAGTCCTTCCTAAGAATATTTGTTTGCGAAGTAATGCCGAGAGTGTGTGTGAATGCTTTTAAGTTGCTCTGACTGATGCCAACACTAAGGCAACCCTATCATGGGGATTTCTGGGTATGAGGATGTGTGACTCACCCAAAGTTGCCCAGTGAGTTTCCATGGGTTAAGCGGAGAATAGAACCCTGGTCTCCAGAGTTGTACTCCAACATTCAAACCATTGCACCATGCTGGCTCTCCTCTGTCACATGATATAATGAGAATATTTGGTTACTAATTTAACTGCTATGGCTCCATCCTATGGCATCCTGGGGTTTGCAGTTTAGTGAAACTGAGAATTTTCTGGCTGAGGATTCTGAATATTTCACAATGTACAAATTACAAGACTCCATACGTAGTAAATGTGGTATCAATGTATTATAATTGCTCATTGTGAATGAGACCTTAGGATTTCCCAGAAACTGTTTTTAAAGTATTTGAGTGCTCAAATAACACATCTTGGAATCAATTCTACTGTGTGAATGACTACTTCATATAGAATTGTAGAATCGTAGAGTAGGAAAAGATCTTGTGGGACATCAAGTCCAACCCCCTGCCAAGAAGCAGGATAATCACATTCAAAGCACCCCTGACAGGTGGCTATCCAGTCTCAGTTTAAAAGCGTTCAAGCAAGGAGCCTCCACCACACCACAGAGAGTTCCACTACTTAACAGCTCTCACAGTTAGAAAGTTCTTCCTCATGTTCAGATGGAATCTCCTTTCCTGTCATTTGAAGCCATTGTTCTGTGTCCTAGTCTCCAGGGCAGCAGAAAGCATGCTTACTCCCTCACATATTTATACACGGCCATCATGTCCCCTCTCAGCCTTCTCTTATGCAGGCTAAACATGCCCAGCTCTTTAAGCCGCTCCTCATAGGGCTTGTTCTCCAGACCCTTGATCACTTTAGTCGCCCTCCTCTGGACACTTTCCAGTTTGTCAACATCAATTGTGGTGCATGTCTGGAACCGCACATCTGTTACTAAAGTAGCATGTGAGCCTCCTCGATAAGAAAATCTGTCCTCTGCTTCAGGGCAAGGAAATCTGAAAAAAACTTTAATTTACGATAATGCAGGATGCAGGGTGATGTATCTTTTGGGGGCATATAGGTTTCAGGACTTCCAGCTAGCATGGCCAGTGGCTTCAATGGCTATGAGATTATGAGAGCTGTGGGTGGGAAGTTACAACTTTTCTCAGACTCAGTTTCCTGTTAAAGTCAAATTGGCTGAGTATATTTACCATAGAGTTAGTGTTGAGGCATTCAGTCATGAACTTAGTCCTGCAAGAAGGTTCTCCGCCAACATGGGATGTGGAATCAGGGATGGAAAGAACAAGTATTCAAGAATTGAAAATTCAAGTCTGCTAAAGGAAAACTATTTCATTATAGTCAGAAATGCCTTTCCATGCTTGGATGCCTTTATATTAGGAACTACCAGCATAGAACCAGCTGCCAGTTAAAGATAAGCCAGGGTGGTTTCTGGTCCAAATAATGTCCAAATGACAAACCTCTCATAAGTCGGCACAAACTGTGAACAAGTAGCTGTGTGTTCCTTGCAACAAAAAAACCCTCACATTTTGAATATTATGTAATCTCTCCTATTTGATTACATTTTGCCAACTTGCAGTAGGAGGAACTTACTTTTTTTTCTTTGCCAATGTTGTGTCAAACATGCACTATTAAAATGTTAAAATACACTTTGAACCGTTGGCACTTGCTTGCTTGCTAATTTCTGTGGAGGTGGCCCCTGGGTCTCTTAATGACAATCTTTATTTTAAAGGGAGATATTTGTGTAGATGTGAAGAGCTGCTTAGCCCTATTCCATAATTTCACAAATGTAACTATCATTTATAGCAGGGATTGGCAGCCCTATTCCATAATTTCACAAATGTAACTATCATTTAGGTGTTTTGCCCTCCAGGTGTTTTGGACTGCAACTCCCACAATTCCTAACAGCCGGTAGGCTGTTAGGAATTGTGGGAGTTGTAGTCCAAAACACCTGGAGGGCCAAAGTTTGCCCATGCCTAACTTATAGGATGAACTTTTTTTTAAACCCTCTAAATTCTTCTGCTTACGTGGGATAGCTTATAGGATCATAGAGCTGGAAGAGACCCAACAGCCACCCAGTCCAACTCTCTTCTGCCATGCAGGAACACACAATCAAAGCATGCCTGACAGATGGCCACCCAGCATCTGCTTAAATGCTTCCAAAGAAGGAGATTCAAGCACACTCCCAAGTAGAGTATTTCACTGTTGAATATCACTCGCTCCAACAACAAGAACAACAACAATAATAATGACCTCACAATCATGTTAAAAAAACAAAGTATGGATCGTCGATGTCGCAATCCCAGGCGTCAGCAGGATTGAAGAGAAACAACTGGAAAAGCTGATACGATATGAAGATTTAAAGATCGAACTGGAAAGACTCTGGCACAAGCCAGCCAAGGTGGTCCCAGTGGTGATCGGCACACTCTGTACAGTGCCTAAAGACCTTGGCTTGCACTTAAACACAATCGGTGCTGACAAAATTACCACCTGCCAGCTGCAGAAGGCCACCGTACTGGGATCTGCACGCATTATTCGCCGATACATCACACAGTCCTAGACACTTGGGAAGTGTCCGACGTGTGAGCCAGTACAACAGCCAGCAGTGCCTGCTGTGGACTCATCTTGTTGTGTTTCAAATAATAATAATATACTTTACTAGCTGTACCCGGCACGCGTTGCTGTGCCCTTTTTAGGAGATGCGAGAAAGTCCAATCATCCATGGTGTGCCCTCCTCTAAACTGCAGTTGGATGGAGTGTGGGTCATGGGGGGCATGGTGTGCCAAGTTGGGTCTTTATTGGTCTTGGTTCTGGGCCACATTGGTCTGTGGGGAATGATGGGTTTTGAAGTACTACAAATCCCATTTTCCATGGTGGTACTTCAAGTCCCATCATGCATGGTCGGGGCTCTGTGGGCCAAGGTAGGTTACTGTAAATTCAGTGTGAAACACACTCAATGTCGTGACAGAGTAAACGCTGAGTAAACACAGTAAGACTGTAACAATATACTGAAATTGTTACAGTCTTACTGTGTTTACTGTAAATTCAGGCCATACACAATGTCCCATGAGCTGAGGCCTAGTTAGGAACAGCAAGTTAATAAAGCCTTACTGTCAATTCAGGCCATACACAATGTCCAATGAGCTGAGGCCTAGTCGAGAGAATCAAGTTAATGAAGTCTTACTGTCAATTCAGAGCGTAAACAGCTTCCCAGTAAGTGAGGGCTAGTTAGGGAAATCAAGTTAATGAAGTCTTACTGTCAATTTAGAGCGTAAATAGCTTCCCAGTAAGTGAGGGCTAGTTAGGGAAATCAAGTTAATGAAGCCTTACTGTCAATTTTGGGCGTGGTCTGTGTTTTTTGGGGTATAAATTTTCGGTTGGAAGTGATTTGGGTGTTTGTTATGGGGATTGGCTCAGGCCTTTTCCTTATTCTGTTTTGGCAGTTTACTGTGGATCGGAATTTTCATGTTGGCTGGCCAGTGCAGCAGTTATGCAAATCCGCCCTTATTGGCAGCCAATCATGTTTTTCGGAATGTAGAGGCTGGGTGAGTCTTTGGCTGCCCCGGAGGATGCTGGTAAATGTAGTTTTATTTTTACTCGTTGTTTTGGGGGCCTTTTAGGTTTTGGGGGGGAAAGTTTCTTTGCTACAAACGTACCTTGCTTGAGGCCTATTTCTGTTGGCAAGTATTGTGTTTCTGCGTTGTATGGTTTCTTTGTTTGAGGTATACATCACATGACGTGAACCAATTTATATAATAGATTTATATTCCACTTTATCTCCCTGGAGGGACCGAGAACGGATTACAGTACACATATAAGGCAAACATTCAATGCCTTTTATACAACAAACAATGGCATACAATACACATATAAGGTGAAGGCCTTCCCCTTCTATTTTTATCTGGAGGCAACAGGATTTTGAAGGGCTGAGTTTGGTTCGGGGGGCTGAGACGGGGTGGGAGAGGGTCACCCTAGCAAACCTTTTGTATTGTTATCCCAATAACCCCATTAATGTGGGATATAATGAGCATGGTGATCAGATCATGATTTAAATGCACATAACAGTTTAAATACTGTACCCGTAAGGCCTTTCTGGAGGCGATGCTCAATTCTGGCCAAAGGGAATTGCTCTTGTTCCATTTTTCTTGCTGAGGAGACTGCTGTCCATAGACATCTGTAATCCTTTTGCCTGCATGTTTGCATGGGGTGCCCTTTTACCTTCCCACCAAGGCGGTACCTATTGATGTACCCACATTGCATGCTTTCAAACTGCTAGGCTGGCAGAAGCTATGGTTGACAGTTGTGAGCTCGCCCTGCCTCGCGGCTTCGAACTGTTAACCCTCGAATCAGCACCTTTTCCTGCAGCTAGCAGTTTTATCCACTGTGCTACGGCAGTCCTATAACTTTACAGAGGATAGTCCCCTTCCAAACAGCCATATAACCCAGAATATCAAGACAGAAAATCCCTCAATATCTGCTTTGAGCTGGTTTGTCTGAATCCACACGGCCATAAATTCTAGTCCAAAGCAGATAATGTGAGATTTTATTCAGCTGTATGGAAGGGGCCCTGATCTAGGACCATAAACAAGGAGCAGAAAGTTTCCCATTAACAGTTACTAGAGTAAGCAAATAGATCATCTAGTTAACCCCCTCACCCCAAATACCTCTTTAAACCAATGTCAGGTATACCTGAAGCATTTTAAAAATTTGTTACACCACAGCTGATTCAACAAGCAATCCATGTGTGATTCAGCCATCAACTCCACTAGACCGGCCACGTTGTCTGAATGTCCGATCACCATCTCTCAAAGCAGTTACTGTACTCCAAACTCAAGAACGGAAAACAGAATGTTGGAGGACAGGAAAAGAGATTTAAAGATAGGCTCAAAGCCAAACTGTGGCATAGACACCGAGAACTGGAAAGCCCTGGCCCTTGTGCACTCTAGCTGGAGATCAGCTGTGACCAGCAGTGCTGTAGAATTTGAAAAGGCACAAATGGAGGTGAAAGGGAAAAATGTCTCAAGAGGAAGGCCAACCCCGACCAGGACTACCTTCCACATGGAAGCTGATGCCCTCACTGTAGGAGAACATGCGGGTCAAGAATAGGACTCCACAGTAACCTATGTACCCACTGCCAGGACATCACACTTGGAGGACAATCTTACTCGGACAACGAGGGATTGCCTAAGTAAGTAAGATATCCCTTCTAACAGCACTATTTCCTATACCTATTGGTAAGCCTTTCATGTAGATGTTAAGGAATTTACGCCTGTTTCTACTCACACAACCGTTTTGACTCAACTGCTTTGACTCAGCATGCTGCCCTTGAATCACAGAATCACAGAGATGACATGAACAATCCAGCCCCAGCCCCTGCCATGCAGGAAAAGCACAACCCAAGCACCACATTCAGACTCTGTTTTAAAGCCTCTAAAGAAGGAGCCTCCGCTACACTCCAAGGCAATAGGTTCCACTGTCAAACAGCTCTTAGGATTAGATCTTTGAGCATTTTAGTTGCCCTCATCTGTGCACATTCCAGTTTGTCAATACCCCTCTTGAATTGTGGTGCCCAGAACTGGACAGTATTCCAGATGAGATCTGGCCTAAGCAGAATGAAGGGGCACCATTGTCATACCCAGGCTGGGGAAACAATCATAATTAGCATTCTTGATCCCAGACCCACCCACATTCTTTCCTTCTTGCCCTCCATGACAGGCAGAACCAGAAACAGCCAGAAAACTTAAAACTGAGCAGTGACAATTTATTAAATTTCCTGCATTGCATCTGGTTGGCGTAGAGCAGTGCTTCTCAACCTTCCTAATGCTGCGACCCCTTAATACAGTTCTTCATGCTGTGGTGACCCCTAACCATAACATTTTTTTCATTGCTACTTCATCACTGTATATTTAGGGGGTGATTTTGTCATTTGGAAGTTGTAGTTGCTGGTATTTATAGTTCACCTACAATCAAAGCGCCTTCTGAACTCACCAACAATGGAATTGAACCAAATTTGAAATGCAAAACTCCCATGACCAACAGCAAATACTGGAAGAGTTTGTCGGGCATTGACCTTGAGTTTGGGAGTTGTAGTTCACCTACATCCAGAGAGCACTATAGACTCAACAATGATGGATCTGGACCACACTTGACACGAATCCTCCATATACCCAAATGTGAACACTGGTGGAGTTTTGGGAAAATAGATCTTGACATTTGGGAGTTGTAGTTGCTGGGATTTATAGTTCACCTACAATCAAAGAGCATTCTGAACTCACCAACAATGGAATTGAACCAAATTTGAAATGCAAAACTCCCATGACCAACAGCAAATACTGGAAGGGTTTGTTGGGCATTGACCTTGAGTTTGGGAGTTGTAGTTCACCTACATCCAGAGAGCACTATAGACTCAACAATGATGGATCTGGACCACACTTGACACGAATCCCCCATTTACCCAAATGTGAACACTGGTGGAGTTTTGAGAAAATAGATCTTGACATTTGGGAGTTGTAGTTGCTGGGATTTATAGTTCATCTACAATCAAAGACCCCTTGCACCCCACCAATGATAGAATTGGGTCAAACTTCCTACACAGAACCCTCATGCCTTGAAGGAACTAGCTGGCGCGAGCCTCCATCTCACCTCACACAATCTCCCTCACCCACACATGCGCATCATGCTGCCATACGCCAAGCACGCCTGCTCTCCCATCCCTGCTTTAGAGGAAGGAGCAGACTCACGCCTCCTCCAATGAGGATGTGGATCATAGCCAGGACCCTCCAGGACCAATTGTTTTGCTCTTTTTTCTGTCAAATGTACTAGAAAGAGACTCATGTGTTCACAGTTGAGGTGTGTCAGTACTTTGAATGCTAGCTCCGATGGCATCCTCTTTGGCCATTAAGAATAAAGACCTCTGCTTTTTTCTTGTATCCATCCGTGTCCTGATCTGGCCTTCTGGAATAGTTGTGGCATGTTGGGCTTCCGAACCCATGATTTAGCAGAGCCGAAATCACATAACTTTGCCAAAACAAAATATTTTGATTAATGACAAAAGTTCTATTTTTAACTCATCTAGCAACAGCCCCGATCATATCATAATCCCAATTCCTTTTAAACACTGAAATGCCCCCCCCCCCCCAATCATAATTTACAGAACTATGAGAAGGCAGAGTTTCCTTACTCACAGGAAGTCCAGCCACAGGATCACAGATTGGCAAAATGCACTTTCTGCATTATCACGAACAGATACATTAATAAATCATTGGTTGTGTGAATTCTGCGGGTTAGTACAATAATCTATTCTGCCTTGGTTTGTGCTCCGTTCCAGGGCTCTTCTTAGCCCTACAGATGCAGCTTTTCGACTAGACCAGTGCTTTCATGCAATTAATGTCCAGGATCCGGATAAGAGGTCACTGATGACCTTGATTGGGGATGATTGATTGATTTATTTTATTTCCCGCCCCAGGCCCCGCCCCCCAGGCCCCGCCCCTCCTAAAGCCGGGGTGGGGCAGAAGGCGGCGCCAACGGCAGCGCGTCACAGGCCTGGTGTGACACGCTGCCCCTTGGCACCACCTATCCTCCTTTTGCGCCCTCCCTTCCTAGGCCGATTTTTTTAAATTTAAAAATGGCGGCTGAGGGCATAGGTGGGCCGTGTTAGGCTACGGGGCTAGAATTAAATACATTAAAAACAGCCCTGGACTAGACGACCATCGACTTTCATGCAATTAATGCTTTTGGATCTTGTGCAAGAGTCAAGCCTGCTAGAGATGATGTGTACTTTTGGGAGATAGGCATCTTTCCGCTACAAAGACCTGCATGCCAAAATCTCACGTGTACTTGCAACTGTACAAGTTAAAAACAATAAAAATGGGCTTCCTTTCCCCTAGCAGTTGTGTATTTGTTCAATCTTTTTTTTAAAAAAAATCCTGTAAATGTTTGAGCCTAATATGATTTATTTTTCCTTAATAAAACACCAAAAATCTAAACCTATATTTTGGGGCAAGAGACTATTCATTTATACAGTTTTATCAATTAATCTCCACCAGAAAATATTCCCAAAGCATTTCACAAAAGGAGCATAATTTAAAATAACAAAACCCATTCAGTACCATCAGTGACATTAGAGGGGATTTCCAGGCTGTCCCCATTACCTCTATGCACTATCCCTGTAATATATTTTTTTAATGTTTTAAGAAACTGAAATTCTGCAAAACACAAAAAAAACCCCTTGTGATAGATTCACCTTAGACTCAATGCTATAGAATCCTGGGAATTGTAGTCTTACAAGGTATTGAGCCTTCTCTGCCTAACAGTGTCTAACTAAACTACAAATCCCAGTATCTTATAGCATTGTGGCATAGCTGTTAAGGTTATATCAACGGGCATTAGATGTACAATGTAGATGCACCCATCTCTAAAATAGAAAAACCCAAACAACCCCTCCTTCTCTCCCCCCAAAATCCCCAAACAAACCAAGATGACTCACTATTTGTTAAAAGGACAAGGAAAGTGTTTAGAGTATCGTTCTATCTTTTCACCTCATCATACCTTCATCAAATCTAGCTCTGTATGATGAGGTTGTTTGTGTAGCCCTAGCACCCAAGTGGTGACTTTTTCCAGTGATTCTGTCATACCACTATCCTGGGGCCCATCTACACTCCCAGATAATGCAGTTTCAGAATGCAGATTAACTTATGTAGCAATGTAGACACATCAGATTCTGCTCAATGCAGTTAAAGTGTAGTCAGGGCCTTGGGCATACATATACCAGAAGGTTATAGAAATATTAGGATTTCTTGGCTGAAATTGTTTGCGGGTATTACCCATGTTGATGTGACTAATGAGCTCTGGTACATATATTTACGTTCAGAATGTCCTGATTCATAATACATTTCCACGTAGATAAGCCCTCAAAAGGTAGTGTTATCAAACAGAATTTGGGGGGTCTTGCCATGAAGGCAGACCAAAGAAGATCCGTATTAACCCTGGTGAGAAAGGAAGCCCAATCCCAATTTTCCCTAGAATTTCCCAAAAGCTCACCAAGTTGAAGGAGTACCACTGCGGTGTTTATTCAGACCAGCTGGAAAGGATGACAGCCGCAATCGTTCGTCAATGCTGACATAAAAGTTACATTGGAAAAACATGCCATTTTATAAGGTTACAGAGTCAAATTCCCCACTTCCTGCCCCCAGACCAGCTTTGTGTTGATTGGATGGAATCTTGAGCACGCAAAAATACTGTGGGACTTTTGAATCCAAACTGACAACGCTTTGGAACACAATACACCAGACATCACGATTGTGGAAAAGAAAAAAGCCTGGATTATTGATGTCGCCATACTGGGTGTAAAGATCTGACTTACAAACAATTGTGTGATGGATCTGAATTTGAATTTGTGTCTTAAGTGTGGAGAGAGTGTGGGGATTCGAACTCAGGTCTGTGACTCTGGTCTGCCACTACAATATGTAAGGATTCTTTTAACTTTTACTTGCTGTCACCATTTATTTTACTGAGCATCGCTATCAACTAAGAAAGAGGTGTTTCAAGGCTTGTGGGAGAAAGGATCACCAGAATAGATGTTTTTATTAAAGAACTATCAAGTTTATTGAAACAGTGTTTCGAGCTTGAAGGTTTCAAGTGTTCAAGAGCTTGGGTGGTTACAATCTACTCAGAGGTACTTTCTTAAGATTACACGATGCTAACTATGGAGATACAGTCTAACACAGGGCTGTCCAACTTCTACCGGACCTGTGGCCGGAATTCCAGTTACTGATGACCTGGGGGGCCGAAGGGTCTGCCTCCGCCCCCGGCTCTGCCCCCTCTCCGGCTCCACCCCAGCTCCGCCCCACCCCGGCTCCACCCCGGCTCCGCCCCTCCCTGGCTCCACCCCTGCCCCGCCCCTCCCGGCTCCACCTCTCCCCGCCTTGGAGGTGTCTGTGGAGGACACCGGGCTTTGACTTGGAGATAGAGATGAACACCAAAATCCCAGTCTCAAGTCCCAGTCCCTGCTTTGAACTGGATTATATTGCAGTGTGGACTCAGGGCCCTTCACACAGCCATATAACACAGAATATCCAGGCAGGAAACCCCACAAAACCTGCTTTGAACTGGATTATATTGCAGTGTGGACTCAGGGCCCTTCACACAGCCATATAACGCAGAATATCCAGGCAGGAAACCCCACAAAACCTGCTTTGAACTGGATTATATTGCAGTGTGGATTCAGGGTCCTTCCACACAGCCATATAACCCAGAATACCTGCTTTGAACTGGATTATCGGAGTCCACACTCATATAATCTGGTTTAAAGCAAATAACATGGGATTTTATTCAGATGTGTGGAAAGGAAGGCAAATAAGAAGCCAGGGCCCTTCCACACAGGCCTATAACCCTGAATGATAAGGCATAATATTCATTCTGCCTCTGCTAATAATAATAATAATAACAACAACAACAACAACAACAGGTTCCTGGGTAGGAGACATCCAAGGGCCATCTAGGGCCATCCAGTCCAATCTCCTTCTGCCATAAGAGGAAAATACAATCAAAGCATTCCTCACAGATGACCATTCAGCCTCTGATGATGATGATGATGATAATAATAATAATTACAATGGGTTCCTAGAATAGGAGACCTGCAAGAGCCATCCAGTCCAATATCCTTCTGCCATAAGGGGAAAACACAATCAAAGCATTCCTCACAGATGGCCATTCAGCCTCTGATGATAATAATATAATAATAATAATAATAATAATAATAATAATTACAATGGGTTCCTAGAATAGGAGACCTCCAAGGGCCATCCAGTCCAATCTCCTTCTGCCATAAGGGGAAAACACAATCAAAGCATTCCTCACAGATGGCCATTCAGCCTCTGATGATAATAATAATAATAATAATAATAATTATTATTATTATTACAATGGGTTCCTAGAATAGGAGACCTCCAAGGGCCATCCAGCCCTACCTCCTTCTGCTATAAGGGGAAAACACAATCAAAGCATTCCTCAGCCATGTTGAATCAAACCTAAACTCTCATGAGAGCAACAGAAAGTACTGAACCTTGAGTTTGCAAAAAAAAATAAATAAAAAATATTCAAAACACTATTCCAAAAAATTTAAAAAAAATTTTTTTTAAATCTTAAAAGGCAGATATCTTGCAGGAGGGTAGGGGGCCGTGGGGAAGGGGCTGGGGGCCGTATACGGCCCGGGGGCCGCCAGTTGGACAGCCCTGGTCTAACACAAAGCTACTGCACTCCTAAAAATAATAACTCAGCAGTTTACACACACTCTGCTGGTCATTAACAGCCACTGCTTCCTTAGCAGTCTACACACCTCCACTACTACCCTTTCCCAGAGTAGAGTCAGGCTTAGAATAAACACAGAGTCTTTTAAACCACGCTGAAAGCTGGCTAAACAGACTCCCTAATTTTCTCACACACCCTTCTACGTTTGCAGTTAGCCACCAACTGAAAATATTTGAATCCCAGGATTCTAAAGGCACCTGTTCCGCCCCTAGTTTCCATGGTAACAGAGGTTCTTGGAAGCTCTGCCAGATAATTTTACTGTTAACCCCTTAGGGTTAGCGAAGTTCCACCCTTACATATACGTAAATATCAACTACATTTACAACCTGTAATCAATAAATATGACTTCACCACACGGGGTGACAGTTACATTGAGGAAAAACAACAGGAGAAGCTCAACCATTATCAAGACCTCAAAATCGAACTGCAAAGGCTCTGGCATAAACCAGTACAGGTGGTCCCAGTGGTGATCGGCACACTGGGTGCCGTACCAAGAGACCTCATCCGGCATTTGGAAACAATAAACATTGACAAAAATCACAATCTGTCCACTGCCAAAGGCCACCTGACTTGGATCTGTGTGCATCATTCGGAAATACATCACGCTTGGGAAGTGTTTGACTTGTGATTTTGTGATACTAAATCCAACATATAGATCTCGTTTGCTGTGACACACTCTGGTTTTGTGTCAGTAAAATAATAATAATAACTAGCTGTACCCGGCACGCGTTGCTGTGCCCTATTTAGGAGATGCGAGAAAGTCTGAGTATGTAAGGGTTGGAATTGATGTTACTTATAGTCTTGGTGGGGTCATGGCTGTGTCGTTGTGGGTTGTTCTGGTGGGTGGGATGTTGAAGTCCTGGGGAGTTGTCGGTGTGTGGTGTTCCTGGCGTTCTGCAGAGCTTGTGGATATACAATGTTTTTTGTCTTTCCGTCTGCTGTGTTGATGTAGAGGTTCTGTGGTTTCCCAACTCTGGAGCACGCTACGTAGAGTTGTCTGTGGGAGAAGCATTCTGTGTCAAGGTCTATGCCACAGATTTGTAGTGTTTGTCCTCGAGCCTTGTTTATGGTGATGGCAAAAGCTAGTGTAGTGCAGTGTCTTTCTGTTCTGGCGTTTGTTTTGCCCTTTTTTGTTTGATGTATGTAGTGTTGCGAGTGTGTCGTCCGATGCTGTTCTTTTTAGGAGGCATGGCTTGTCTTCTGGGTCAGCTTATGCCTGTGTGGAAGGAAGGAATGGCATACAAATGGGTTGAGCAGTAGATGCAAGGTTGTGTTATGTGCGTATTGTGTTGTGTGTAGGTATTACTTTTGTGTTATTCTGGGGGTATGTGTTTGTTAGTGGTGCCTGTGTCCCTGGTGCCCTATTTGTCTCCCTCCTAGATCTTGGCCTTGGCAGTTTAACCCTCAAACACCAACTGACTAAACTGAATTCACTCAGCATTCTAATCTAGCCTTGGCTGGCTTTGGCCACCGTTACTATGGTAACTGATGTTGGCCAATGGGTTTCGCTGGCGGCCACAGAGGATGCTGGGAAATGTAGGTTTTTTTGTATCATTGTTTTGGGGGCCTTCTAGGTTTTTTTGGGGGGATTTATTTGCTAAAAACCTTCCTTGCCTGAGGCCTATGTTTGTTGCCAAATTTGGTGTTTCTGCCTTGGATGGTTTCTCTGCCTAGGACGGTCGTTCCATGACGGGACCTCCTTTATATAATAGATAATAATAATAATAATAATAATATATCTCACCAAAGGGACTTAGGGCAGTTTCCAACAAATATGGCAAACATTCAATGCCTAAAAAGAAAATATAAACAAATTACATCAAAACAGAATATATCAAACAATATACAAGCAACCTAACTATAAACTTAATACCATTTTTTAAAAAAAAATCAACCCAAAATAGCTGCCTTTAACAATCTCTTAGTTTCAACAGATGCCAGGATAATAAAATATATACAAGTGAGATGCCTCCTGGGTGAAAGAATTGGGAACATCCCAAACAATTCTGGCATAAAGGCAGGGGATTTGATTTTCCCACTACAACTACAACTCCCGGCATGCCACAGGGCGTTGCCATGGAAGCTAAAGCAACCAGGAAGTAGTCAGCCACTCCAGCCCTGGCCTCCTCCCCTTTTCTCCCTTTTCTCCCTCTTCTTCCCTCCCTTTCTCCTCAAGCGGGATTGGCCCCGCCCCTTCCGAGCCCCGGCGCCTGTGATCCGTCGGATTCTCATTGGTTATGCAAAAGAGGGAACGCCGGGAGGGCCAATCAGCGGCGGCCACGGCTGGGCTCGCGGAGGCTTTTTGTGGGTGCCGTGGGTGGAAGAGAAGGGCAGAGCGGGAGGCTGCTGGAAGGAGCGAGATGGGCGCGTTAGGCCGGAGAGGTCTATTCCTGGGTAAGGAAGGGGAGGGCGCTGGTGGCCAGGGTGGCCCTGGAGGAGAAGGAGAACCCTCAGGGCGCGCGCCCGCCCGCCCATGGGTGGCAGGGATCAGTGCATGCAGGGATCTAGGGACGCGGGTCTAGACTGGGAATGAGTGGGGCTGCATGCCATTGGGGCAGCATCAGACCCGCTTCTGAATCACGTTGGAGTGGGGAGCCTGGTTCTGCCTTTGAGAGTGCTTCCTTTCCCAATTCCCATGAAGGATCTGGAGCATTTGAGGGAAGCAAGAAGGAAGTACCTTTGGAGGGAAAGGGGGCTGGTCTAGGGTTGTTCAAAAATTATAATCCGGTTTTCCCCAGAAAAATTATAATCCGGGTTTTCCCCAGAAAAATTATAATCCGGGTTTTCCCCATGCAGCCCAAGGGTGCATCTACACTGCAGGATTAATATAGTTTATGTATTATAATTTTTGATACCACTTTAATCGCCATGGCTCAGTGATATAAAACATTGAGGCCCCTTTAACACAGCTGAATAAAATCCCACATTATCTGCTTAGAACTGGGATATAGGGCAGTGTGGACTCAGGTAACCCAGTTCAAAGCAGATATTGTGAGATTCTCTGCCTTGAGATTCAGGGTTATATGGCTGTGTGGAAGGGCCCGGAGTCTCCTCTGCCAAAGTGTAGCTACTGGTGCCTTCACCAAACTACAAATTCCTAGATTGCATTGATCCCTGGCGGTTAAAATGGTTTCAAGCTGCATTCATTCAAGGCGCATCCTTAGACGAGTCTGGACGACTGGAATCAAGAGCTCTCCTTCCAAGGATCCAAGTGAGACTGGGGCACCTTGGTTTGCTTCTGATCTCTCGGCATTACCTCGCAAACGAAGATTCTTAGGAAGGATTCATCCCACGCTTTCTACAAGCGCGTTGATGACTAAAAAGGCCAATCTGAGATAGGGAAGTCCGGTTGCAGAAAGCACAGCAGAATTTCTCCTTGGGTGATGTTGTTTCCAAGTTGCGGTTCTTTCTGCGTTGTCGTTTCTCTTCGAGACCCGTTCAGCGTCTCTTCTCGAAAGAGGTCGCAGCATTGTGGATAGTGCGTCTCCATGCCTCCCAATGTGAGGCCAGGGTGGACCATTGTTGGTGATCAATCTGGCCGAGCCTGAGATGTTGTTTCGGGGAGTCCTTATATCTTTTTGGGGGCGCCTCACTTGCGCTGACCCGTGGCGAGTTCACCATAGAGCAGTATCCTTGGGAGGCGGTGGTTCTCTACAGGCGTGCCCTGCCCAGCGCAGCTGTGTTCTCAATACCATGGCCTCAATGCTGGTGATCCCTGCTTGCTCAAGGACAGCAACATTCGTCACATAGTCGATCCAGTGTATATTTAGGATTGTGCGAAGACAGCGCTGATGAAAGCGTTTGAGGTGTCGTAGGTGTTGGCGTTAGGTGACCCATGTTTCAGACCCATAGAGGAGAATAGACAGTATGATAGCTCTGTACACACTGATTTTGGTGCTTTGCCTCAGGTGTTTGCTACTCCAGACTCTTTTGTGAAGCCTTCCAAATGCACTATATGCCTCTGCTAATCTGTAATCTATCTCTTTATCAGTCTTGGCGCCTGAAGATATGATGCTTCCCAGGTAGGTGAACTGCTGAACGGACTTAAGCACAGATTTGCCTATGCTGACGTGGGGATGATGGTGTTCTTCCTGTGGTGCGGGCTGGTAGAGAACTTCCGTTTTCTTCAGGCTGACTTCCAGCCCAAACAGCTCTGCAGCTGTTGCAAAGCAGGATGTTAGGCACTGCACTGAGCAACAAGGGCAGCATCGTCTGCAAAAAACAGCTCACAAACTAGATATTATCTAGTGTTTCTGATAATAATAATAATAATCTTTATTTATACCCTGCCACCATCACCTCAAAGAGGACTTGGGGCAGCTAACAGGAGGCCAAGACCGAAAAAACAATACAGCAGAATAAAATACAAAACAAAGTAAAATTACATCACAATAACAGGATAAAATAAACAGTGCAAAATAACAATGAAAAATCGAACACAATGGGCAGGCCAAATGCACAAGATAAAATGATAAAACGCTGGATGAGTTAGCAGTGGAAATCAAGTATTTGTGAGAGAGGAGCTCATAAAGGGACGATACGATAAAGAAATAACCATCTCCACCGACATATCCAGATTATCTGCTTTAAAACTGCATTATACGGCAGTGTGGACTTGTATAATCCAGTTCAAAGCATATAAGCTGGATTCAGAAACTGGATTATATGGCAGCGTAGATCCAGCTTGGGTGCCATGACATTAGGCGGCCAGTTGAAGCCATGTCTGAATCTTTTTAATCTGATGCTTCACTGAGAAATCTTGCTTTATTCTGAGAAGGAGGAGAAAAGCGAGGAAGAGACTCCCCACTTCCTGTGATCAGTGAGATGAGAGGGTAGCGTTTCCTTTCTGCTAGATTCCAGGTCTGGGAACAGGAGGAAGAGGTGGAATTCCTTCTGTTGCCAGGAGAAGCTTCCTTTTGGAGCTACCAGGCATCTGCGGTGACATCTTTTTGGAAGGGTAGCAAATGCTGCTTTCAAGACTCCATCCGCACTGTAGAATTAATGCAGTGTTGCATCACTTTTTACCACCAAGGCTTGATGATATGGATTACTAGGATTTGTAGTTTAGTAAGACATCGGCACTCTTTGGCAGCAGAGGCTGAAAGACCTCGTAAAACCACAACTTGCATGATTCCATCGCATTGGGCCATGGCAGTTAACGTAGTGTCAAAACTACATTAATTCTGCACTGTAGCTGCACCCTAAGGGCCTTCCACACAGACATATAACCCAGTTTGAAGCAGATATTGGGGTTTTTTTTCTACCTTGACATTATGGGCTATAAGACTGTGTGGAAGGGCCCTAAGACTAATACAAATTCCTTTCCTGGGTGTTCATGGATTCCATCAAGCCGTTTTGTAGACTGAAATAGAACTGGGCGCGTCTACACAGTAGAATTAATGCAGTTTGACACTCTGTTAATTGACACAACTTTCAATACTGTGGAATTCTGGGAGTTGTGGTTTTACAAGGTCTTTTGTTTTCTCTGCCAAACTATAAATTCCAGGATTCCATAGCATGGAGCCCTGGTAGTTCAAGGGGTGTTAAACTGCATTAATTCTATATTGTAGATGCATTGAAAGTATGTCAGGGCAATTCTCACCTTTTTGTCACACATGGATTGTGGGTAATAGTGACGTGTTAAAAGCAGTTTATGTACACTGAGTCATTGGCGTTTAGTTCCTGGTGAGTTTCCAGAAAAATAATAACGGCCATTGTAGCCAGTAGGCAAAGAGACATTATCAGTCCTTGGCAACTGGAATAAAATAAATCACACATTCTACATCATGTAGTTTGGAAGCACTGTGTTCAAACATCCATTGCTTGTAATCCGCTTACAATGAATCTTGGAGATCTGATTTTAGGACACCTCTAATAAAGCTCTCAACTTGATGGCCAGTCCCATTCATGTCATAAACTCAGAATTATGTTCATGGGATCATCATTAGTTTGAAGAGATGATCTGTTCCATCATTGGATTAGTTACTAGAATTGCAGCCTTATTTGGAGTGAATCTAGTTGTGTACAAAACTCTGATTTAGGCTTTCACCAGAGGAAGGAACTATTCCATCTTGGTGAGTGTGGCTACTTCCAGGGACAGCATGGGGTCTGTCCAGAAGTCTTTTTCCACCTTGGGGATGCAGCCACATTGTAGCATTAATGCAGTTTGGCACCACTTTAACTGCCATGGTAGGAGCCCCGGGTAGCACAATAGGTTAAGCCCTTGTGCTGGAGGGACTGAAGACCGACAGGTCAGAGGTTTGAATCTGGGGAGAGCATGGATGAGCTCCCTCTGTCAACTTCAGTTCCCTATGCAGGGATATGAGACAAGCCTCCCACAAGGATGGTAAAACATCTGGGTGTCCCCTGGGTAACGCTCTTGCAGACGGCCAATTCTCTTATACCAGAAGCAACTTGCAGTTTCTCAAGTCGCTCCTGACACCGAAAAGAAAAAAAAAACTGCCATGGTTCAGTGCTGTGGAATCCTGGGGTTTGTAGTTTGGCAGTGCACCAGTCATCTTTGGTGGCAAATGCAAAATGCTTTATAAAACCACGACACCCAGGATTCCACAGTATTGAGGTGTGGCAATTAAAGTAGTGTTAAACTACATTAATTCTACAGTGTAAATGCACTCTTGGCTTCTTTCCCTTTTGCTACTCCTGAAAAGGAATGTAGGAATGAAGAATGCCCAGATGGCGCTTAAGGGTATTCAGTTGAGCTCCTGCCTCTGATCTTGGCCATCTGTTTCCTATATAGGGAAGGCAGAGGAAGAAGCAAGGCTCTCCACCACTGCCTTGAAATGCTGGGTGAATGTTGTTCAGATAAGGGAGGAGAAGCCCTGCTGATACTTCCCATCATTGCATGGAAATAACACAGGAAGTTATCTCCCATCCCTCTTTGGGACATACATGTGGTTTATCTTAAAGTTGAATGAAAAAATAAGCTTATGTTTATTTATAATTAGTTTGGGTACTTGGCGTTGTCCAGGTTATTTGAAAAAGTCAATTTTTTACTTGTACAAAAATGCATAAGGTTGTGGATGAACTGCAACTCACATCATGCCAGGTTAACCTCAAAAAACTCCATCTGTACTTAAAGTTTGTTATATTGGGCAAGTTTGCTCTAAATGCATCATTGGTTGGGTTCAGTGTGCACTCTGGCTGTAGGGTAAACTACAACTCCCACTATGGTGAGCCAGTCCCCTCAAACTCCTCCAGTAGGTTGAGTTAGTCATGGGGGGTTCTGTGTGCCAAGTTTAGTCCAGGTCTATCATTGGTGGAGGTCACTATTTCTCTGGTTGTGGGTGAACTACAACTCCCAGAAAGGAAAGTCAATTCTCCCCAACACCCCCCCCCCCCCCAAATCAAATTTTGCCATATTGGGTATGTGTGCCAATATGGCAAATTTTGCCATATTGGGTAGGTGTTTGGGTTCACAGTGCTCTCTGGATGTAGGTAAGGTACATCTCCCCCAAATCGAGGTGAATTTTCCCCAAAGACCGCCAGTATTTTTTAATGGTCATGGGGGCTCTATGTGCCAAGTTTGATCCAATTCCATCCTTGGTGGAGTTTGGAGTGCTCATTGGTTGCAGGTGAACTATAAATCTCAGTACCTACAACTCCAAATTGTCCAGGACAACTCTCTTAAAAAACTCACCAGTATTCAAATTTGGGCATGTCGGGTATGCATGCCAAGTTTGGTCCAGAACCATCATTGTTTGGGTTCATAGTGTGCTCTGGATGTATGTGAACTACAACTCCTATAAATCCCCCCAAAGACCTCCAGTAATTTGTGTTGGTCATGGGGGCTCTGAGTGCCAAGTTAGTTCCAGGTCCATCATTGGTGGAGTTCAGAGTGCTCTTAGATTGCAGGTGAACTATACATCCCAGTACTTACAACTCCTATAAATCATGGTGAATTCTGTGTCTTTTTCCCCTTCTCTTTTCCAGGAACTGTAAGCTGCACACTCTTCTTGGCTGTCAACAGCTTGTATTCTTCCAGTGATGATGTTATAGAACTAACACCAACAAATTTCAACAGAGAAGTTGTTCAGAGTGACAGCTTGTGGCTGGTGGAATTCTATGCTCCATGGTATGTTGTAATTGAATCACGTGTCTTGGGAGATGATGACCATGGATGTTCTGTTTGCAACCTTTTCTGCATATAGTTGGTCTCCTATGGCTTCTTGTCCCAGAATAGCTGGCTAAAACCATTGCAGTCGTCATTGATTTGGTCAAGTGTATGTGTATGTAGCACAGCTTAGAAAAATTCTTGGCGAGGAAGATAAATATGTCTTAGAAACATTAGCAACATCAAGTGTTCTGGTGTGATTTTCAGTACTAAGAATTGGGCTGCAGTCAGTGAAAATATGCCTATGTGTATTGGTATATGTGTGTTCAAGTTGCCCTCAATAAGACTGCCCAACTCTGATAAAATCATTATTTTAATCTTTGATATAAACATGCTTACATATCCTTCCAATAATAATAATAATAATCCACTGAGCTGCTGAGCTTGTTGACCGAGAAGTGACAGGTTCGAATCCGGGGAGCAGCATGAACTTCCACTGTCAGCCCCAGCTTCTGCCAGTCTAGCAGTTTGAAAACATGCAAATGTGAGTAGATCAATAGGAACCGCTCCGGCAGGAAGGTAACGGCGTTCCATGCAGTCATACCAGCCACATGACCTTAGAGGTGTCTATGGACAACACTGGCTCTTTGGCTTAGAAATGGAGATGAGCACCAACCCCCAGAGTCAGACACAACTAGACTTAATATCAGGGGAAAACCTTTATCTAATAATAATAATAATAATAGAGTAAAATAATGGAAATGTAATAATAACAATAATAGAGTAAAATAATAAATGTAATAATAACAAGAGTGAAATAATAAATAACTGACTCGAGTATAAGGCAAGAGGGGCTTTTTCAGCCTATACTTGAGAATACATGATACTCAGATGTGATTTTGCAAGTTACTTCTATGCATCTGTTGAGAAGGAGATTCCATTTTAGGGGCTCTTTGCCTTTTCAGGATGTGGTCTCTCCCTCAATTTGGTACTTCTTTCCATTTGTTCTACTTGTCTGAAATATTCTACCAGCAATGGGCATGGAGTACAATTAGTGTTCCTTCGACTTTTCTCCATTATTTGTTGTGCAACTTAATGGTGTCTTCGACTGCATGGTCTTTAGAAAATGCAAAAGGTTCACAGTGCAACCACAAGGGCAGGAGGTACTTAGATTTGCAGTGGGTGGGGTTTTTGGTTGGTCGGAATGAACTGTTTCTAAATTGTGCTTATGCTCCTCCTTCCCCACAAGGTGTGGTTACTGCAAGAGGTTGACACCTGAATGGAAGAAAGCTGCCACAGCTCTGAAAGTGAGTAATATACAAGGAACGCATCTTTGTGTTGAGCGACAACATTGTGCATCTAGCTCAACTGTTGTTCCCATTGATTACATGTCGCACTCCAGAGTTTGAGACAGGTGTCTTCCTCAAATCTACCTGGAGATGCTGAGGCTTGAACACAGCACTTTCACATGGAAAGTATGTGCCTACACACTGATCTCTTTCCTTACTTGGTGATTTGAAGGTTGCACTCAACTTGCCCCTTTTTGTCTTTGTTAGCTAACAAAACATTGTATGATCTGTGTTGAATTTTTGGAGTTGCAAGTGGCATTTGGTATTGTAACTAGACTGGAAACCTTGTAGGAAGTTACAATATATATAAGCAACATAGTTGAAGTATTACACACACAGTGATTCCCACCCTGGTTCCCTCCCAGTCCCCACTTACCAGGGAGCAGATACTGCTTTTAATGGGAGATCTGTTCCCATGTTGGCTGAAAAGCAGCTGATATGCTTCTCTCCTCTGTCCAGTCTCCACTGTGTCAGGCAACAGCAGGACCTCTGTTGCAATTCATGATGGAGATTGCTTGTGTGAATGGAAATGGGAATGTCAGCCACAATTGGGTTATTTTTCCCGAAATCACCTATATGTGGTCAGGCTTTCATAAATTAGGCTTTCTGTCTTTGTCATTTTAAAATTAGCAAATCAATGAAAGGGCTGGCTTTTTCCTTTGTTTAATGTGTTACTTGTTATATTTTAATTCCCTAACGTTTGCAATTATTTTGGCTCTGATTTCATTGTGATTCAGTTTTATCATGTCCTGAGCTTTATGTTTATGTGACCTGCCATGTCACAATCATGTTCTGAAAGACAGCATATAAATGGGTTTTTATATAACTAGAAAACAATAAATATTTAAAGCCCCAAGTTCTAATATTGTCTTCCTGGTCTTAGAAACTAGTTTTGCTTTCAAAGTAGAAACAGATTTAAGTGCCAGCTTTTCCCTCCAATTCCGCTTCAGTCTTTTGCAGTATTCAGGATGGTACATTCAGCATGCCAGTTTGCAATACTATAGTGGTATCGGACTCAGAATATTGTATGTAATCTGAAGTGTTATTGAAGTCTTTTACTAAGTAATTATTTCATCTTCCATACTACCATACTTTATGGTTGTAGACCAGAGCAGGACCCTTTTGCAGTACCCAAGGCACACTGGGGATGATCCCCCCCCCAGAATGCCACAAACTACTCTCTAGGACAGGGGTGCTCACACTTTTTTAGCATGCGAGCTACTTATAAAACAACCAAGTCTAAATGATCTACCTACCCACTACAAAAATGTGAAACATATAACACAATATCTGCTTTGAACTGGGTTTTCTGAGTCCACACTGCCATATAATCTGATTCAAAGCAAATAACATGGGATTTTATTCAACTGTGTGGAAAGGACCTCAGATAACCCAGGGCCCTTACACACATCTTATTTTACAGTTGACACACACACTGTCCTCGTGCCCTGCCTGCGATCTACCAGGACGCCCTACGCGATTTACCAGTAGATTGCGATCTACCTAATGAGCACCCCTGCTCTAGGAGATGTGAAAGACAGTTCCATCACATCTGGACCATTCTATGGGGAAAGTTTAGGCCCAGAAGATACTTTTTGGAAAACTAAAGCATGGTGAAAATGCCTTTGTATCCTGTAGAGCAGTGGTTCCCAGCCTTTTTTTGACCGGGGGCCATTTTGACAAAGGACCACTCTCTAGCATTAGTACCAAAATTGTTATGAATCAGTTTAGGTTCGGTTTGGTTATTTGGGGTGCTGATTCAGAAAATGGCATTGGCTAGACCACATCAGCTTTAGTTTCTGATACAGAAAATATGCCATCCAGTAGTCGCCATCTGCTCACCCACAGAAAACCATATTTATAATCCAGAGCCGATGTGATCTATCCAGTGCAGTTTGCTGAATCAGCACTCCAAATAACCAAACCAATGTCCCAGTTACAAAACATGAGTACATTGTTTAAAAAGCTCCAGACATACTGTACTCTCCCCCACATGCACCGATTTGTGCAAACTTGATTAATGAATTGTATGCTTTTTATCTGATTTTGTCAGATATCTTTTGTTAGATGACACCCAGTCACAACACATCCTATTGCGTGTTATTATTACAAATTATCATGTCAAATAGGTTAGGCTGAAAGAGTGGTGGGAAGCTGTGTGGAAAGACATGTAAAGAAATGTTAATTTATGGGAAACACGTTGAGCTTGGGAAACCCACTTAGTTTACTTCTCTGCAGATGAATCGTTGTTCTAATTGATCTTGATAAATGTAGCGGCCTAGTAACAATTTAACTGAACGATACTAGCAAAACAGCACATGTCTGGAAAGTCCTCTGATTACAGCAACTTTAGCAAGTTAAATGCAGTCACATCTATAAGTTCTTGGGAGTTGGTTGTCATACTAGAGAGATGGTTTTATTGGGTTGATATAAATAACCTATGTTCTCCATTCCCTTTCCCAATTAGAATTACTTCAGTATGAACTAGAAGTAATATTCAGTTGAAGAAAAAAAATTGATATCTAGGCCAAGCAAAGTCCTGAAATCAGCAAAATATGTTTCTCGCTCTCTCCCATTTTAGCTTGCTTGTTTCTTTTTAAAATGCATGATTCCTACTTTATGTGCATATATTCTTTTCTTTTAGGGTGTTGTGAAAATTGGAGCTGTCGATGCCGATAAACATAATTCCCTAGGTAGCCAATATAGCGTCAAGGGGTTTCCCACTATCAAGATATTTGGTGCCAATAAGAACAAAGCAGAAGATTATCAAGGTACTCTTTTAAGTCATGCAGTTGTATATCAGTGACAAAAAAGGGCTCCAATCCATGGAAGCTCATGTTATAATCAATATAAGATGCCACAGCATCTTGGTTTTGCAGCAATAGACTGACTTCACTTCCACTTAGCAATGCATTATTCTTTAGCCTTATGTACTTAGTAGAGAACAACAGCTTTTTGTAAAAAGTTTCCTCTTTTTTCTTCTTTTTTTCTTCCTTTCCTTCCATCTTTGCTTCTTTCCTTCATCTTTCCTTCTTTACTTCCTTCCTTCATTCTTCTTTCTTTCCTTTCTTACTTCCTTTCTTTCCTTCTCTTTCTTTCCTTCTCTTTCTTTCTTTCTTTCTTTCTTTCGAGTTCCTGCTCCCTGAAAATACCTCCCCTGGATGAAATTACACTTTAAAAATATATGACATTGAAACCAATTGTAGTGTTTCAGAAGTTAAACTTCACCATTCAGGTGGAGGAAGTATGAGGATTCTTTTCTCTCCTTTCAACTAATCACTGAAAAATGTAGCTAACCACCTATGTGTGCCTTGATGTTGCTGTTGACCATTTTGATGTTTTTCTTTGACTCAGGGGGCAGAAAAAGTGATGCTATTGTTGATGCTGCTTTAAGTGCTCTCCGGTCATTGGTCAAAGAGCGGCTTGAGGGCAGAGGAGGTGGCTATAGTTCTGGAAAGCAGGTATGTCTAGGAACTAATAATATCTCTTTTGTTTCAAAAACCAACTCTTCATAAACATACTTTCTAGACAAGAGCTTCTTGTTAGAAAAATTACCCTTTGGAGTACAATGCCTAGATTGCCCACATTCTAGGAGTTGTAGCCCCTCAGCTGTGGAACTCCCTCTCCAGTGACATTAGGCAGGCTCCATACTTTCTGGTCTTAGGGGGAAAAAGCTAAAGACCTGGCTTTGTATGCAGGCATTTGGAGAAGATTTTACAGATTTTGACAAGGATTATGAATAATGGTGTACTAAAAAAAAAATTAGATAAAACAATAAAAAGCGGAGCTAAAAAATCCAAAACCTCAGGAGAATTACCAATCAGTTTTAAGCAATTAAAAGAAGAGCTTGCTCTTCACGTTATCTGGCGACATCTCCATGGGGATGAAAAAGACTATACATTCTTTTCCAATCGCCTTCAGACATCAGTCCCACATTGACATGGTGTGGGGAGCAAAAACAATAACAACAAATGTGAATGCAGCTAAAATACTCCCAATCCTAAACTTGGACCATGCCCCCTTGGAAACAACACTAGAAGACAAGGAGGAAAATGATAAATTAAGAAATTGGAGACTTAATGACTACTCAAAGGTTTAGACAAACAAGAGAAAAATATGGAATTATTAATGGAATATTTCAAATTAAATACAGAAAAGGAGACACCAATAGAAATAATATGGGATGCTAGCAAAGCATGTATGAGGGGACAGTTTATAGAACAAAGTATAAGAGAAAATAGGAAAAGAAAACGAGAATACAACAAACTAGAAGAAGAAATCATAAAAATGGAAAACCAGGCAAAAATAAGCCCTCAAGACAAAAAGATTCAGTATCGACTAGAGTTACTAAGGAAATAAATGAATGCACTTCACCTTAGTGAGATAGAGAAAAAACTCAAATTTGTAAGACGAAATTTCGAAAATAGAAATAAAATAAGTAGATGGCTAGCAAGGAAAATTGCAATAAAAGAACCCAGGAATGACATATAACGAAGATAATAGAGGATGGGAAAAATTACCACCATACCAAAGAGATTATGGAAAAAATTGTCAACTTTTTTATATATATAAAAAACTATATGCAAATGATAATATACCAAGAGAAAAAGTACTGCAATTCATTGAGGAACAAGATACTAAGAAATTGTCTGAAGGGCAAAGGGAAATACTAAATGGGAAAATCTCAAAAGATGAACTAAGAAAGGCAATAAAAAACCTAAACACTAATAAAGCCCTAGGTCCAAACGGATTTACCAGAAATTACTATAAAACATTTCAAGAAATACTCATACCCCCCTTCAAAAAGTAATGAATAAGGTACTGGAGGAGAGAAAAATACCAGATACCTGGAAACAGGTGACAATAACTCTAATACACAAAGCAAACACAGAAAGCACACAAGTTCGAAACTATAGGCCCACCTCCTTACTCAATATAGATTATAAAATATTTTCCAGCATAGTAGCAGAAAGGTTAAAAGAAAATTTAAGCGATAGAATAGAAGAGGAACAAACAGGCTTTTTACTGAAAAGACACATAAGAGACAATATTAGAACAATACTAAAGTTATAGAATATTATGAGAAGAACCATCAGAAGGAAGTAGCCTTACTATTTTTAGATGCTGAAAAGGCATTTGATAATGTCAATTGGTACTTCCTAATCTCAACTTAAAAAATGGACGCTGGATACTATTTTATAAACAATAAAATCAATATATACACAAAAAACCAGCTAAAATAATGATAAATGGACAACAATCAATGACTACCGATACAAAAAGGAACAAGGCAGGGCTGTCCCCACTATTATTCATATTAACCTTTGAAACATTATTGACCAATTTGAGAAGAAATAAAGATTTGAAAGGACTAAAAACAAAGAAACAAATTTACAAGGTCTGTGCATTGGCAGACGATATCATCTGTATCATGGAGGATCCGCTTGAACAAATAAACAAATGGTGGCAAGAAATCGAGAAATTTGGAAAATTTGTGTGATTCAAAGTCAACAAGGAAAAAACAGATACTAACTAAAAACATATCCAAGAGGAATTACAACAAAAAACAGGTATTAGGATAGTGAAAAAGACCAGATACTTAGGAATAACAATTACCAATAGTAATGCGCAACTATTTAAAAATAATTATGAGAAGAAATGGTCAGAAATAAAAACGAAGGTAAAGAGGTGGGAATCACTAAACCTTTCTTTTTTGGGGAAAATAGCGGTAGTAAAAATTAATATCCTTCCGCAGGTACTGTATTTGTTCCAAACCCTACCCATAATAAGAACAAGAGATTTTCATTAAATGGCACAAGGATATATGGAATTTTTTTTGGATGGGGAAGAAACACAGAATAAACTTTCAAAACCTAACTGACGATAAGAAGAGAGGGGGTTGGCGCTACCAAACTTTCAGATCTATTACGAGGCCTCAGCACTAAGCTGGGTAAGAGATTGGTGCTTACTGGAATAAAAGAATATTCTTGCCCTAGAAGGCCATGGTTTGATGCAAGTTACCTTTGGAGAGGGAAATCCAAAACAGAAAGGAATTTTAAGAATCATTTTATAAGATCGGCCCTTATCCAAAGCTGGAACAAATACAAAGAAAGATTTTACAACAAAACCCCGCTATAGTTCTCCCCAAATGAGGCAACCCACATGAGAGAGTTACCAAGAGAAAAATGGCTGACTTATAAACAGTTACTCAAAATAGACAGACAAGAATTCTCTTTGAAGCCACAAGAAGGTCTAAAAATAAATGACCCGACCCTGTCTTGGTTTCAGTACTGGCAGATAAAAGAAAACTCTTTGATCAATAGGAAAATAGGCTTAGAAAAGGAGACATTTTGGGATAAAATATTAAAAATAGAGGCTAAACTAACAAAAAGAATCTATCAACAACTACTAACATGGTCAACAGAAGAAGAACAGGTAAAAGAGGTTATGACAAAGTGGACCAGAGATCTAGGTAGAACAATAAGCATGTCAGAGTGGGAAGAGATGTAGACGAAAAAAATTAAACTAACATACTCTACAGAATTCAAAGAAAGCTGGTATAAACTATTCTATAGATGGTACCTAACACCAGTAAAAATAGCAAAAATTAGTAAGGGTAAAACGAGTAACAAATGTTGGAAATGTGGGAAAAAACAGGCACCTTCATACATCTATGGTGGAAGAGTAAGAAAGTAAAATCCTTCTGGCAGATAATCCACAAAAAGATAGAACTAATTTTACAAATAAATTTTGAGTTAAAACCAGAATATTTTTTATTGGGAATAACAGATTTTGAAATGAATAAAAACACAAACAGAATCTTTATTTACCTAATAACGGCAGCTAGGATGAAGCTAGCACAACTATGGAAAACAAACAAAATACCGACAATTGAAATTGGTTACTGAAAGTATAATGAATATGGATCTCCTCACGCAAAAATTAACAGACAATAACATACAAAGACAAAAGACAAATTGGGAAAAACTTATTGAATTTATTAGAAAGGACAACAGAGATATTTATGTCCAAGAGGCATAAAAGAATTTCAAAGGATAAGGATGAGAAAAAAAATCCAAAAGGCAGAATATCGGAAAACCTACTGAAAAGAGATATCAGCACAACACAGAGAACCCTGGAAGTCACAAATATATGTATATATATTCCCAACACCACTTCTTTTTTCTCTCTCATCTTTTCTCCCTACTTTACTACACATATTGTTCCCACACTTTAGTTGTAACCTACCCTTGTTTCCTTTTTTACACACACACACACACATATTCTTCCAATTTCCATTCTATCGGAGAAAATGTATTAATACAAAATAATTAAAAATAATACTCAATTTTTGTATTTTAAGTGATGGATTTTAAGGTGGAGTTTTCATAATGAAAGACATGTGTAAGTAGGAATATGTAGTAGAATACTACTATCAGGTTTCACTTTTGCAGATTTGATTAAAATGTAACTTGGAATCTCTAGATCCTCCAATATGGCTCTGTGGTCAGCTTCCACTGGAAATCGACAGTTGTGCTGGAGAGGGAGGAGGAAGAGAGCTGGCTCCTTCTCCCTGCCTGTATCGCCCCTCCGTCCCTCTCTTGGCGGCGCCCGATGCGATGCAGGTTGCATTGGCGCCGCCGAGAGAGGAAAGGGCGGTACAGGGAGGAGGAGCCAGCTCTCTTCCTCCTCCCTACACCGCCCCTTTTCTCTCGGCGGCGCTAATGCAAACTGCATCGCATTGGCGCCGCCGAGAGAAACCGAGGCGATACAGGCAGGGAGGAGGAGCCAGCTCTCTTCCTCCTGCCTGTCGCCCCTTCTCCCTCTCGGCGGCACCGTTGCGAGCAGTTTGCAGCGGCGCCACTGAGAGGGAGACGGAGGCGATACAGGCATGAGGAAAGAGCTGGCCCCTCCCTTGTACCGCCGCCTTGTCCCTCTCTCGGTGGCGCCGATGCCTTGGAAGGGAGAAGGGATGCCCGTGGCTCCTCCCTCCCTTCCAAGGCACCCTGGCAGCAGCTGAAGGCGGCGAAATCACCGCCTTCAGCTGCTGCCAGGGTGCCTTGGAAGGAGGGAGGGCCACGGGCATCCCCCCGCCCTTCCAACGCCTCCTGTTTTGGGACGCCGCCACCGGGAGGAAAGGAAGGACGGAGGGGGCCTGGCAGGGAAGAGGCAGCGATCCGCTGCCTTCTCCCTGCCAGGATGCCTCCCTCCCTCCTTTCACCCTGGCAGCGGCGTTCTGTTTGGGACGCCGCCGCCGGGAGGAAAGGAAGGAAGGACGGAGGGGCCTGGCAGGGAAGAGGCAGCGATCCGCTGCCTTCTCCCTGCCAGGACGCCTCCCTCCCTCCTTTCACCCTGGCAGCGGCGTTCTGTTTGGGACGCCGCCGCCGGGAAAAGAAGGAAGGACGGAGGGGGCCTGGCAGGGAAGAGGCAGCGATCCGCTGCCTTCTCCCTGCCAGGACGCCTCCCTCCCTCCTTTCACCCTGGCAGCGGCGTTCTGTTTGGGACGCCGCCGCCAGGAAAGAAAAGGAAGGAAGGACGGAGGGGCCTGGCAGGGAAGAGACAACGTTCCGCTGCCTTCTCCCTGCCAGGACGCCTCCCTCACTCCTTTCACCCTGGCAGCGGCGTTCTGTTTGGGACGCCGCCGCCGGGAGGAAAGGAAGGAAGGACGGAGGGGGCCTGGCAGGGAAGAGGCAGCGATCCGCTGCCTTCTCCCTGCCAGGACGCCTCCCTCCCTCCCTTTCACCCTGGCAGCGGCGTTCTGTTTGGGACGCCGCCGCTGGGAGGAAAGGAAGGAAGGACGGGGGGCCTGGCAGGGAAGAGGCAGCGTTCCGCTGCCTTCTCCCTGCCAGGACGCCTTCCTCCCTCCCTCCTTTCCCCCCTGACCAGAGGGAGGCGAGATCTGGGCGACAGCTCTCTCGCAGGCTTGGATGGCTCGTGGGCGCCTGGTTCTCGCTTCCCCCACGAGCCATCCAGGCCTGCGAGAGAGCTGTCGCCCGACTCACGCCTCCCTCTGAGCAGAGGGAGGCGAGATCCGAGGCGAAACCCCTCCTGCAAGCTTGGATGGCTCTTGGGAAGCGAGCACCTGGTTCTCGCTTCCCCACGAGCCATCCAGGCCTGCGAGAGAGCTGTCGCCCGGCTCACACCTCCCTCTGACCAGAGGGAGGCGAGATCCGGGTGAAACCCCTCCTGCAAGCTTGGATGGCTCGTGGGGAAGCGGCGCCTGGTTCTCGCTTCCCCACGGGCCATCCAAGCCTGAGAGAGCTGTCGCCCGGCTCACGCCCTCCCTCTGACCAGAGGGGCGAGATCCGGGCGAAACCCCTCCTGCAAGCTTGGATGGCTCGTGGGGGAAGCGGCGCCTGGTTCTCGCTTCCCCACGAGCCATCCAGGCCTGCGAGAGAGCTGTCGCCCGGCTCACGCCTCCCTCTGACCAGAGGGAGCGAGATCCGGGCGAAACCCTCCTGCAAGCTTGGATGGCTCGCGGGAAGCGAGACCCCGGCTTGCGGGAGAGTTTTCGCCTGGATCGCCTCCCTGGGTGACGCCTTCAGCTGCGGCCGGGGGCGGGGCCGCGCGCCCCCCCCAGGTCATCAGTGACCAAACATCCGGCCGCTGGAGGATCTAGAAATTCCTTGAGACATCTCCTCTCGAGAAACAAAAAATCATTCTTTTAATAAATCATAGTTATTCCCTTCCACTGAAGTCCTATGTCCCTACCCCTGGCAAATGTGGAGAACTGACTGAACTTTGAGATCCAAAGGGAAAGCCATGAGAACCACAGGATAAATAAGAACTATTTTATAAATTTGGGAAAAGCCAAAGAATAACCAAAAAAATTAATGCTGGCCTTTTTTCTGGTTTTAATAGTAACGCCTCCATAATGGCTGCATGCCTGCATATAGTGTTACATAGTAAGGATCCTTGCAATTAATGGATAATGCTCTCGTTTTCACAGTAGGAATTGTGTGGCTTGACAATCTACCAATTGGAGACAGATCTGTTGTTTTGTGTGTGGGGGGGAGTGTTTTGGTGGGGTTTTTGTTTTGTTTTGTTTTTTCAGCCAACAACTAGAGCTCATTGTGCAATGTTGGATGTGATGTAAGCATATTCTAAATACATTTGGGGTGTTCTTTTGTGTGTTTCAAACTACAGAGCAGCCGTGAAAGTGGGGGCTCAGGGAAAAAAGATGTGATCGACCTGACAGATGACACTTTTGATAAGAATGTCCTGGACAGCAATGATGTCTGGCTGGTTGAGTTTTATGCTCCTTGGTGTGGACATTGCAAAAAGTAAGTAAGATCATCAGGGGCAGAATTGAATTTTACATAAGCTCAATCAGATTTTGGCCTTGAATTTTCATTCTGCATGTAAAATATAAACCTTGTTATTGTAAATAGTCCAACCATATTATTTTACTACAAAAAAAACCTCCAATAGAAGAGATAACATTGGTCTGTATGTTTTTGTTCTTTTTTTATCACTTTGGGCTACTGGTGCTGGGCCACGCTACTGCTAATAAATTACTCTGCTACACATTTATGAGGAGGGTCTTTTGTTAATAAGCTCACTCACCCAAGACCCCATTCTGCCATGCAGGAATCAAAGCACTCCCAATAGATGGCAATCCGGCCTCTGCTTTAAAAACCTTCACAGAGGGAGATTCCATCACACTCGAGGCAGCATATTCCACAGTCAAACAGCTTTTGCACTGGAGCTTCACACATGAGGCCTTTTCATAACCACACTCTGAGGCTTGCTAACACTGAGGCATTCTCTCACACAGGCTTCTTTGAGTCACTGCATCCATTTAACGCTTTCCGTGCTTGACTTACTTTTTTGTAACCAAAAATACCTAGTTAATTTTTAATATTTCTGGCATGGGGTTGGACTGGATGGCCTTGAGGGATCTCTTCCAGCTCTGATCAGTCCCAACTATTTTTTTTATTTAGCTCTGCCCTGCACATTGAAAATAGCTGTCCTTCTTCAGCATGTTTTTGGCTTGAAGAAAAGTTGTTTTGTTTCAGTTCTCACCTCATTTACCAATGATTTATGAAAAGAAAAAAGACCCTCATGTTCTCACAGATAACTCTTCTGTCCCACAGTTTAGAGCCAGAATGGGCAGCAGCTGCAACAGAAGTGAAAGAGCAAACCAATGGGAAGGTGAAATTGGGGGCTGTAGATGCCACAGTGAACCAGGTGTTAGCCAGTCGATATGGGGTGAGTGAGCGCTGCAAGCCGTATCAGTATTCTGTCATAATCTATAATATATTTTTCCACATTTGACTTACTTATTTTAAGGATAAAATAAAACAAATGCTGTGTGAGTGCACAACCAGTTTGCATGTACCAGGTCAGAAGTCCTCCAAACATAAGCATATGTATCAGTTCATATTTTTATATGTGACCCTGCTCTCATTTAAAAGAGTTGGATTATGTAAAAGTAAATCTTGCTACAGTGCACCTGAAATCTGTCTACTATTTAGATGGCTGTGGCTTCTGACCTCTCCCTGTGGTTTCTTACTGTGTGCCTCCTGATTCCAGATCCGTGGGTTCCCCACCATAAAGATCTTCCAGAAGGGAGAAGACCCCATTGATTATGATGGCGGGAGGACAAAAGCAGATATTGTTGCTCGTGCCGTGGACTTGTTCTCAGAGAATGCGCCACCACCTGAACTCCTGGAGGTAATGTTTGTCCAATTTTTAAAAAGCCCTTCCTAGGCCGCATTTTGGCATTTTATAAGTAGAACCTGCGAAAAACGTTTATAGTGTGAAGTGTTCCTCTTCGGCCTACGATGCTTCTGTTCAGGTTACACCTTGTTGGGCAAGTGGGCTTATTAACAAAAGACCCTCCCCATAAATGTACAGCAGAGTAAATTATTAGCAGCAGAGTGACCTAGCACCAGTAGCCAAAAGTGATAAAAAGAACAAAAACATACAGGCCAATGTTATCTCTTCCATTAGAGGCTTTTCTTTATGGCAAAATAATTTGGTTGCACTATTTAAAACAAGTTTTCCATAACACAAATAAACATTTAGTAGCTTTACACACCACAGCATTCACACTGAAGCTTTCACACATGAGGCTTCTCTCACACTGAAATTACATAGGAGCTTCACATAGTAGCTTTACACACAGCTTTACCCACAAGGCCTTTAACCTGGGGCTTCTTCCACCAAAACTTCTCACACTCAGAGATTTACCTCACACTCCTCAAGACGATACTAGCTTTGGCCCACTGACTCTTAACAGGCTTCAGCCTACTAACTCACACTTTTGTAATCAAAAATGCCCAGTTAATTTTTAGTATTTCTGACAACACCTTCCTTTCACAATCCCATTCCCTGCTTTGTTTTGTGACCCTTGATCTTGCTCAGTCTTGATGGGAATTGCATTCCCATGTTTGTGTCCGCAAAGCCTGCAGTTTCCCACTTCATAATGTTGACTTTCTTTTAGTTTCTCAGCCCCGTTTTGGTTATGTATTTGTCCAACTCTATAGTCACCACCAACAATAGGCTGTGCTTGCTCTACATTGGGACTGATCTTACATTTTGTTCTTTCACTCTTTTAGATTATTAACGAAGATGTTTTGAAGCAAACTTGTGATGCCCACCAGCTGTGTATCATTTCTGTCCTGCCCCATATTCTTGATACAGGTAAGCAAGAAAAAACAGAATTTTTTCCCTTTTGTTGTATAGCCATAGTGTTGTGTATATTCATAGTGATTGTAATGTCCTCTCCTGTGATCTCTGTCTCAACCAGGAGCTGCAGGGAGAAATTCCTATCTAGAAGTCATGTTGAAACTGGCAGACAAGTACAAAAAGAAGATGTGGGGGTAAGCGCAAGTTAGTTATTTTAGACTACAACAAAAAGCATGGCTTAGAGAAGCAATGCTTAACTATTCCATGATGCGCATTTTATGGGTAATGCCATTTGTGTTGTACGGGATTGCTGTTGAGTTGAAACTAAGAGAATTCTTTTAAAAATTGAACATCTCAGTGAATGTTCAGTGAATGTTAACTCCTGCTTGGCTTCTAATCAAAGACTATAGTGTAAGGCCCCTTCTACACTGCCATATAAAATCCGGATTATCTGCTTTAAACTAGATTATATGGCAATGTTAAACTCATATAATCAAGTTCAAAGCAAATAAAAGGTAAAGGTTTTCCCTTGACATTAAGTCTAGTCGAGTCTGACTCTGGGGGGTGGTGATCATCTCCATTTCTAAGTCAAAGAGTCAGCGTTGTCCATAGACAACTCCAAGGTCATGTGGCCAACAGGACCGCATGGAACGTTGTTACCTTCCCGCCGGAGTGGTACCTATTGATCTACTCACATTTGCTAGTTTGGCAGAAGCTGGGCCTAATATTGGAAGCTCATCCTGCTCCTCGGATTTGAACTGCCGACCTCTCGGTCAGCAAGTTCAGCAGCTCAGCAGTTTTACCTTCTGTACAACCAGGGGGCCCTATAATGTGGATTATCTGCTTTGATAAATCTGAATTATATGGCAGTGTAGAAGGGGCCCAAGACGGATGGGAATTGTGTGACTTTCTAGATAATCTTGAACTTCAGCTACTTCACCTTGGTTTTGTTTTATTTCCAAGGTGGCTTTGGACAGAGGCTGGAGCTCAGTCGGATCTTGAAAATTCCTTAGGAATCGGAGGCTTTGGATACCCAGCCATGGCGACAGTGAATGCTCGAAAGATGAAATTTGCATTGCTGAAAGGATCTTTCAGTGAACAAGGGATTAACGAATTCCTCAGGTTAGAACTATATATGTTTGTTTGCTCCTTTGTCAGTACCTAAATTGCCTCTACACATAAATTTCATGTTATTCCTCGATTTTGACACTGTGTTAGGGCTTGTATACATTGCACATGCTGAATGCTTCCTTTTTTTAGCAAATGAAGCAAGCAGCCCGTATCATGCCAAATAGATAGTGAAAATATTATGATGTTCAATACGTTGTTGAAGGCTTTCATGATGTTGTCTGGAAGTTGTAGAGTAAATTCCAAGGATGCTTAGTCTCTTCTCCTTTCAGGGAACTTTCTGTTGGCCGAGGATCCACAGCACCAGTAGGTGGAGCGGGCTTTTCAAAGATCAACACAGTAGAGCCTTGGGATGGAAAAGATGGGGAGGTAAGAGGCACTGTTTTGGTCCCTGGATGTGTTTCATTTGATCTCTTGTTTAGTCTCTCTTTAGGAACTCACTTTCAAATTCCTTTTCTACTTTATCACTACTGATCCAGCTACCTCTTCATTGTTTTTAAAAACACAAGACTTGGAAAAACCTTCTGCTTCTTTCTGTAGGCTCTCATAAAAACCTTGGTTTTTAAGCTTTCATTTCACAGCTAGAATATTGCCACGTCTGCCTTTCCGTTTTTATTATACTTGCAAAAAAGCTAAACTTAGGCTGTGTGTCTGTTTTCTCCCAAACAGTGTTAAGAGTGCATCTGCACTGTAGAATAGATGCCATTTGATATCACTTTTAACTTCCATGGCTTAATGTTATAGTCATAGAGTTGGAAGAGACCTTGTGGACAATCCAGTCCAACTCCCTGCCAAACAGCAGGACAATCACATTCAAAGCACCCCTGACAGATGGCCACCCAGCCTCTGATTGAAAGCCTCCAAGGAAGGGGCCTCCACCATACTCCGGGGCAGAGAGTTCCAATGCTGAACAGCTCTCACAGTTAGGAAGTTCTTCCTCATGTTCAGGTGGAATCTCCTTTCCTGTAGTTTGAAGCCATTGTTCTGCATCCTAGTCTCCAGGGCAGCAGAAAACAAGCCTGCTCCCTCCTCCCCTGACTTCCCCTCACATATTTATACATGGCCATCATGTCTTCTCTCAGCCTTCTCTTCTTCAGGCTAAACATGCCCAGCTCTTTAAGCTGCTCCTCATGGGGCTTGTTCTCCAGACCCTTGATCATTTTAGTCGCCCTCCTCTGGACGTATTCCAGTTTGTCAAAATCTCCCTTTAATTGTGGTGCCCAAAATTGAACACGGTATTCCAAATGTGGTCTGACCAAGGCAGAGTAAAGGGTTGCATGACTTCCCTGAATCTAGGCACTGTGCTACTATTTATGCAGGCCAAAATTACGTTTTTCACACGTACTGCTGTTGAGCCAGGCACCCCTCATTCCGAATCGTTATGGAATCCTAGGATTTGTAATTTAACAAGGCCTTCCCTGCCAAATAGTGCCAGTAGCTCACCAAACTACAAATGTCACGATTCCAATGTATTGAGCCATTGCAGTTCAAGTGGCATCAAATTGCATTAATTCTACAGTGTTGATGCACTCTAAAAGACATTTTTGTAAATTAGCTTTTAAGATGAAATTTATCTGTGACAACCATTTGTCCAAGTTCCGGGTTGTTGGTTTTTGTGTGTTTGTTTTTGTGAGTCACGTGAATTTTTAAGTTCTCTGTTCAAAGAGATGTATGAAAGAAATGTGTTGCAGAATCCAAAGGCAAGCCTGCTGAATTCATACTTGTTTTCATTACCTCCTAGCTGCCAGCTGAAGAAGATATTGATCTCAGTGATGTAGATCTTGATGACTGGGATAATGAGAAGGATGAATTGTGAGACCATGAAGACATTTGGTTTCTTGAGAGACTTTGACTAGTCGTTTGACTGAACTTCGCTTTGCAGCAGAGGGATGTACCAGGGGTCTTTTTTTTCTTTTTTGCTGAGACGGAATACGAGTCAACTGTTGAGAATGCTGTTAACAGTGTGCCTCTCAAGAAAAAAAAATCTCAAAAATTCTGTGAATTATTTTTTGTATCAAGTAAAATTGATTGTATTCTGTGCAGCAGATACCGTGAGGATGACACTGACCTTTCATTGAAATACTCCCATCCTGTATAAACTCTTGTCCAGCTGGTATGTGGTGGTTGGTGGTGACTCGAGACTTTTATTGTCATTAGTTTGAACATGTGACCTTCTCCCCCTCCCAAGCGCTAGATGCTCTAGCCTTCATTTCAATGAAAGAATAAAACTATTTTTGACACATTGTGTCAGTGTTGTATAATATTGAAACATATCCATGTTTTTACAAAGCAGGGAAACTTCTCAGGGATCAGTTGAAAGGAATAGCAGGTAAAATTGTTTTACAAGGGGTCACTATGTAGTTCCTTTATTAGCGAGGATACTTTTCCATATCATAGCCTTTTGCAATCAGAGAGCTTTTCAGAAACAAAACATGGGTTGCATAAACATGGGTATACTTCTGACATGAATGTTAATCCTTCAGAATGTTTTGTCTAGAAATCGGAAAGTAATGTGATTGATCTGGGAAATGAGAGACAGATTTACCAAGGATCATTTTTGGATGGAAGGAGAAACCTGATTTGTTCATCCTACATGCCAACCACAATGAGTTGCTCCTTTGAGAATGAGAGATTGGACTTACCACAAAGGATCATCTTGGGATGGCAGGAGGGTTGGCTTGCAGGATGAACCAAATCGTTCCGAATTGCTCCTTCTACCAATCCATGAATAGATTGATCTGATCTATATGTCCGGGCATGATTGCAAGGATTCTAGTATGATTCCTTTACTCTGTTGAAGACTATTCCTAAACTATAGACCAGTGGTTCCCAACCTTTTTTTGACCAGGGACCACATTGACCAGGTACCACTCCAACATTACTACCAGAAGGGTTACGAATTGGTTTTTGGTTTGGTTATTTGGGGTGTTGATTCAGAAAACGGCATTGGATAGACCACATCAGCTCTAGTTTCTGATACAAAACATATGCCATCCAGTAGTCGCCATCTGCTCGCTCACAGAAAACCATATTTAATAATGCAATTTTCTGAATTGGCACCCCAAATAATCCCAGGAACAGACCTAAAACGACACCAAGGTGCCCCCACTTCCAGATGCCACATGAAACAGCTCCACTCGGGGAGGGAGGAGGAAGAGAAGCAGCAGTCAGGAGGCTTCTTGTCACACCATTCGTGGGTAGTCAGCCTCTCCCCTCCCAATATCTCCATTGCCTTGGCACTATAAGAGGGTTTTGCGAGACCAGTCGCTCCCGTAACTGTGAGGCCACAGATCATATTTTAGTTCTTGGGGACCATTGGTGGTCCAGAGACCACAAGTTGGGAACCACTGCTACAGATGTAACTCCAGGTTATTTGAGATAAGCTCTTGTATAGAAAAAATAAATCCTCAATATGTTATTACAGCTTTTTTAGCTGTGTTGAGAGAATGCCAAGCATCTGTATTAGGTAATGCTTTTTCTCCAACTGTTCATTGGAAGTCTAAAGCTTCCTGAAGAGAAAAAGTAAGAGTTGAATGCTATCCGCCAGTTGCCTTAATGAAATCCCTAGCTCTCCAGTTTTAAAATATTTGTAGTACAAAAGCCTTCCGCGGCATCTTTTGTGCCACGAGGACCAATTTCACCAAATTTTGCAGCTAGGCAGGAGTTCTAGACTGGAACTGATCCTAGTTATGTTCTGTGAGATGAAGGTCTGCTCCTGGGTCTAAAGCAGCCTCATAAGTCCCCAAATATAGCTCTCATAGCTTCTAGGGAGCTGCAATGAGGAAAGCTGCAAATGCCTAGCATCATATTGGGTAATTTCATGCCCGTTGCCCTTACACGCCTATTTGTAAGCTCCTTTTGGGAAAAGTGTTATAAAGTTGGTATGGCCCACAACTTTGTCACTTTCCATCCTGTATGAATTGAAAATTGCTGTCTTTTTTCAGATGTTATACTGGGTTTTGTTAATGGGAAGTGCCACTCACTTTATTGTTCTTGGCTTTTCTTTGCGAACGAAGATTCAGGAAGGATTCATCCCACACTTTCTACAAGCGCATTGATGATTCGGAGGTTGGATGTTTTCCTTCGAGCTTGTGCAATGGACACTTCTGGTGGAGCACAGCGTACACAGAACTGGCTTCACCCTTTAAACCAAAGGTTCGTCTGCCGGGGCCTAGCAAGCTGGGACGGTGGCAGCGAGGTCCTCAGATCGTAGGTTTGGTTTGAGTTTCCTTCTCTTATATGATTGACCTTACAGGGTTAGACGAGCACCATCTGCCCGGGTTTGAAATTCGAGTTTTCCTTCTAGGATGGTTGCCAAAAGACTAGAGAGCCCATCCTGCCCATTGACGCCCTTTGTCAGACCCTTCGGTTGTGACCTGTTGGGCATGGGAGGCCCTACCAATAGCCACCGCCAGCATAGCTCACAACTTCATTAGGGTACGCAAGCCTCTCCGCCCACAACAAGGGGGCGCCAACGGAGAGGAAGGAGTTGGAAAAATGAATTGCAAGACCCTTGTATTGTGCTATCTTGTAAAATATACTTCCAACAAGCTGTCAAAATGGCTAAGATTCTAAAAGCAGAGTTTTGTTCCAATCCTTCCTTAGTCATTTCACCAAACACTAGATTAACGGGAAATCAGTAGCTTAGTTGGGCCTAGAAAGTAGAGTCCATGACATGCAAGTGTGGAGAAAAGCAAACTACAGATCACCTACTATAATGCAGCCTGAACCCTGCCACATGCACAATGGAGGACCTCCTTATAGCAACACCAGAGGCACTCCAAGTGGCCATCTATTGGTCAAAGGACATTTAGTATAATGCCAAGTTTTTAACTTTGTGTTTTAAAACATATTACGGCTGTACCCTCAATTTGTTTCTGACACAATAAATAAATAAAATAGTAGCTTATTTGTGCCACTTCTCATTAATTTTAGGCATGCTGGGTATCTCTCAAGTTCTAAACTGAACAACATTAAACTTTGAGTTATCTAGTCTGTTGATTCAGTAGAAGGGTGTATTCCTGCTGCATTGGCTGAATCTGAACATGAAACTTACAGATCCATGATTTAAGAGTATCCTTGTCATCTTAATCACCAGATATTACTTGATTTTATTTAAAACCCTGGTTGAAAACTCTTTTGTAACTTACAAAATAAAATAAATACAACTGTAACATGATTTGCCTTGTGAAGCATGTTCTCTAACATGATCAGAAAAGGCTTCCAGAATTGTCACGCTAAGAATGGAGAAATTACTGTATCTTCAGCATCAGGCCAAACTTGGAAACTACACAGAACACTCGCTTGACATTATTTGGTCCATCTTGGGAGTTCCCTTCGTACTTAACTTGGAACTGGAAGTACTTGCACACCAATTTCATTGCTCATGAACGATCAAATTTTAAGACGTTGCAGATCGGTCATGGGGTAAGTCTGGCGCCTCTTAGCTGCAATCCAGAAGGCTGAGGTCAATCTTGAAGTAGACATAAGGGTAGTAGTCTTGACTGCTTAGCTGTAAGCCTGGGATGTCCATAGAAGACTAGAAAAAGGGTTAAATACAACAGAACTTTCAGGTATGTGAATGCAAGAGCTTTAGGAGTTACAAATAAAACTATAGTTTTATTTGAGAGGAATCACTTCACTGCACTCATGCTAACATGAAGTAACTATAAATGCACTTTCTACGTAAGTAGGAGAAATACATGGTTGTTAAGACGTCAGGCTACAACTCCTATTACCCCAAGTTGTAAGGGCTGATGAGAGTTGTAGTCTTGTCCAGCATCCGACAAGGCACTTGTTCTTCACTTCTGCTGTAATTACAAAGCATTACATGCAGTTGTTCAGAAACCAAACATCTTGGGTCGAGAGCACACACAGGCAAACTTTGGCACTCCAGGTGTTTTTGGGCTTCAACTCCCACAATTCCTAACAGCTCGTAGGCTTTTAGGAATTGTGGGAGTTGAAGTCCAAAACACCTGGAGGGCCAAAGTTTGCCCATACCTTGTCTAGAGAGAGGCATTCTCACAGAACAAACTTTGGAGGTTCAGTTCTCACAGCTGTGTCAATATGGGGGTCATTGAGAACCCACAGAGGACAAAAATGTGGGAAGTACTTAAGAGAGGCGGTGAAGCACTGAGACGCACTTTCAGTGTTTTAAAATGGTAGGAGATCTCGCCAGCTCAGTTTTTGACCCAATTCAAGATAATAGTAAACCTTTGAGAAATCCAGAACTTTGAAAATCATTTCAAAAGTAATTAGCTATAGTTCCATGGGTCCTTCCATCTGCCAACCACCATTATAGAAAAATGTTTTAAAAATAATTTAGCAACCAAAATAGTTAGCCAGGATTTTTTTTTTAAAAAAAAAGAACACTTATTCTAAAGTTGCCTTTTTCATCACCTCAATACTCACAATGGGTCCTACATCCTACTCAGTCATGGAACAGCACTCCAAATAAGATATTGCATATTAGCTCTGTAGTAAGACCACCCTGCCAAAGCTAAACTATATATGGTAATATTGCACTCATGTGCCATTTCCCTTCCCACTTAAGTTTCCTGAGGGGTCCAGTTGGCAAATGGATGAATTTCCATTCCATCTCTATACCTGACTGACCCCCATGTATTTCAGCTACAAGGAAGTATATCATTATGCATGAAGAAAGGATTTATTGATAGTATAGCAAGATATATATGTTTTTAATTGAACAACTGGAAGCAAATTTTCACTGCATATGATACTGCAGCCAAAGTTTTTTTAAGCATCTTTAAGGTAAGTTATCAGCGAAGTATCACCTATGAGGAACAGCTTAAGGAGCTAAGTATGTTTAGCATGGGGAAGAGAAGGTTAAAAGGGGACATGACAGCCATGCTTAAATATTTGAAAGGATGTCACATTGAAGATTGAGCATGCTTGTTTTCTGGAGGACAGAGAGCAATGGATGGAGCCCCCAGTGGCCAATGAATTAAACTCTTTGCCAGCAGGGATGAAGACCGACAGGTCAGAGGCTTGAATCTAGGGAGAGCACGGATGAGCTCCCTATGTCAGCTCCAGTTCCCAATGCGGGGACATGAGAGAAGCCTCTCAAAAGGATGGTAAAACATCAAACATCCGGGCATCCCATGGGCAACGTCCTTTCAGACGGCCAATTTCTCAAGTCGCTCCTGACACATAAAAAAGAGCAAGGGATTCAAATTGCAAGAGAGCAGATTTCACAAAACATTAGGAATAATTTCCTGGTGGTTAGAATCAGAGTTAGAAGAGACTTCATGGGCCATCCAGTCCAACCCACTGGCCAAGAAGCGGGAAATTCGCATTCAAACCACCCCCAATAGATGACCATCCAGCCTCTGCTTAAAAACATCCAAAGAAGGAGCCTCCACCACACGCCAGGGCAGAGAGTTCCAATGCTGAACAGCTATTACACAGTGGAATATGCTACCTGGGAACATGGTGGAGTCTCCTTCTCTGGAGGTTTTTAAGAAGAGCCTGCGTGGGTGGTGGTTTGATGTGCTCTTGTATGACAGGAAGTTGGACTATATGGCCCTCTTCCAACTCATGATTCTAAGAACATGTAAAGTAAATGGCTGTGGCCAGCCATTACTTCAAAGCCTTATGTTTGGTGACAATATGTCCAAGGAGGCAAATATAATTCAGTTGACTTACTTCAATGTGTGTTTGTTTAGATTTGGCTCGAAATGTTCATAGAATAATAGAGTTGGAAGAGACCACATGGGTCATCTAGTCAAACCCCTGCCATTCAAAAAAACATAATCAAAGTACCCCTGATAGATGTTGTTTATTTGTGTAAATTTGGCTTTGAATCATAAGATTTCAAGGTAGCACACAGATAAAATAAATTTAAAATAATAGTCAAAGGTTTTCAAACACAGTTCTCTCCAGTATTCTGTGGTTTACTCTCTTATAGGGCAAGCCCAATCAAGAGGTGAAGTGAGATCATTGAATTAAGCAACAAATGCTCAAAGAGCTACAAAATATTGGGAGGACAGAACTGTGTGTACTAGGTGGTCTGGTTGGTATACCCAAAAATCCCCTCACTTGTCAAAGGAATATTTTCCTGTATACAACATTGAGAGATGGGCATCACCTTTTCTTTCATGCTGTTGAATGCCTTCAAGTCATTTCCAATTTATGGCGACCCTGAAGGGAACCTATTATTGATTTTTCTGGGGCTGAAAATGAGTGACTCACTCAAATTCACCCAAAGGGTTTCCATGGCCAAGAAGGGAATTGAACTCTGATCTCCAGAGACCAAACAACACCACCATGTTAGGCAGAAATATCTGATCTTCTCTCATGTTGTGATGTATGGCCCTGTTTGCTCCTGAAAGGCTGCTGCTTCTATAGCTACACTGTGTGATGTGAGAATCTATTAAAATTTCCAAAACCGTAGAAGACTGTGTTGTCAAAGGCTTTCATGGCTGAAATCAATGGGTTGCTGTGAGTTTTCTGGGCTGTGTGGCCATATTCCAGAAGCATTATCTCCTGACAGGCATCCTAAGAGGTTGTGAGGTGAGGATGCCTGCCATAGATGTGGGTGAGAGTTCAGGAGAGAATGCTTCTGGAACATGGCCATACAGCCCGGAAAACTTACTGAAAGTCATAGAAAAATGTTATCTGTTTTTTAAAAAATATCAGCTATTGGGTCTGTAAGGCAAACATTGAAAATAGATCAGACATTGTGTCTTCCTTTTAGTACTTACATCCATGATGCTTGCTGCTGCTACTTCATCCAGATGTTTGAAGACTGCATTAAGGACCTCTCTTAATCTCTTCGTAGACTTCTTGTTTGGCTGAAGTAGCATTGCCTGGAAATTCACTGGTAGTCCATACCTTTGACATTTGAACATATGTAATAACTTGTTAGCAAGTCTAATTTGAGAAAATTCAACATTTGAGAGAATTGTTCTCTGATACATAAGATGAGCCTTCCATGACCACAGAATCCATACCTGCATTTTCACTTACCCATACCTGGGTGGGAAAATGGTTGTAGGAATTTTCTAGGTCCTTTGGACAATTCTATGCTATACTTCCCTTGGAAGTGATCACAAAGTTGCTTTGAAGGACCTAGCAAATTCCAAGCGAGGATACCTCTCTAGGAATCTCTTGGTCCTCCAATGCAACACTGTGATACACAATTACTGGAATTCATGTTATTTAATGATATTTGTCACATTCACGGGGTCAATAACCCCAAACTAGCTAGCACCTCATGTCCCACCAATACAATATACTCATTTGCTTACCTGAGGACCGATTCAGAGAAAACTCTAAGAGCCTTTATATGAATCCAAGCCACAAATGCCTCACTGAAGTTCACTTTTAGCCAACGCAACAGTGGACCCTTGAATGAGGAAAAAAGAACTTATTTATGACATTTGGACACAATTTATATGCATTTAACTGTCACTTGCTATGAGGACTTATTGAGCGAATGTTTGTGCTTGTTATATTCCTCTAGCTCTCTTCCACACTGTCGATGAATCCCTTTTGTTTCTGCAGATAAGATGGCAGAATGAAATAGATAATTTACAATGAAGCCACACTGTCAATTATTTTATTGACTGCAGTGATTCCCTTTAGGAAAGGCATGACCTTTTAGAGACCATATCCTTTTGGAAAACCAGAAATCTTCTTATCCTTTTGGAAGTGTGAACCTTTTGGAGATTAATTGGCATTCACACTATTTGGAATAATTCTAAACCTTTTGTAAAGTATGATCCTCCTGAGAAGAGTTAAAAAAACCATTTGAGTAGTAAATATCCACTTGTATTGATGCAAGGCTAATTAGGTTACTCAGTTGTTAGACTGACATACCTCGTTATCTCTCTGAACTGTTAGGAACAAAGATATGCCAATGCACAAAATATATAGCAGGTCTTCAGAAATGTTATTTCAGTTGCCCAAAAAACACCTACCCTCCCATGAAATATATTGGTTTTTAAATCATGCTCTCTGGAGACCAAAAATAAGTAGTCTTTCTTTAAAGTAACATAGTTGATTTATTTACAAATTTCATGTTTTCAGCATACAGATACATTTCTTATTGGTTGAGAGTTTAAATAGTTAAGTTCTCTAAAGCAGTGGTTCTCGACCTGTTAGTCCCCAGGTGTTTACAATTCCCAGAAATCCCAGCCAGTTTACCAGCTGTGAGGATTTCTGGGAGTTGAAGGCCAAACATCTGGGGACCTACAGGTTGAGAACCACTGCTCTGAAGTCTCTCCTTTGTTACATACAGACTAACACTCTCTTCAGTCTAATACAGTGCTGTCCAACTTCTACCGGACCTAGGGTCGGAGTTCCAGTCACTGATGACCTGGGGGGCCGCTCCGCGCCACTCCGCCCCGGCCACACCCCCAGCCCCTCCTCCCTAAAGTGTCACGCCAGCCTCAGAAGCGCCGATTTTGCTTCTGAGGCTGGCGTGACCCTTAGGAGGAGGAGGCAGCCAAGTGGAGCCCTCCATGGCTTCGCCCTCTCCTAAAGTGTCACGCCAGCTTCCTCCTCTGTTCTGCCTCTCCGGCGCACTCGATCAGTGTGCCGGGAGGAGAGGCAGAACGGAGAAGCGCTTCCCTTCCTCCTCTTGAGGCACGCCTCCTCCCTCCCTCCCCCAGCGTTCCGATTGGTGCGCCGGGGGGGGGAGGCGGGATGGAGGAGGAGGAAGGGAGCAGGCGGGGCTGGGTGATGTCAGGCGCGGTGCCGGCGCCACGCCAGACCTCACCCAGCCCCGCCCCCCAGAGATCGAATTTTTTAATTTTTTAAAAAAAATATATAAATTTTTGCAGGGTAGGCGGGGGCCGTAGGGAAGGGGCTGGGGGGCCGTATACGGCCCCCGGGCCGCCAGTTGGACAGCCCTGGTCTAATACATTACTGAATGCTGACTCAATAAAGACTGGCTACTTACTCCCTGCGGCATATGGACACTACCAGCTGCATACTGTACTGTACTGCTTCTGATACAAAATGGCTTCTAAAAATGAAGTCTCAGTCTGAATAGTCCCAGATCTGGTCACATGATCTGCAGTCCCTCCCATAACCTCAAATAACATAGAGTTAAGGGGGAAACCACATACTAAATCATATACATGCAATATAGTAAGCAATCACAAATATATACAGTACATAACAAATAACTGGCATAGAAGGCTTGCAGAGGGTTGCTATTTCCAACATTCCTCTAGAGCAGTGTTTCCCAGCCGCTGTGATGCGGCACAATAGTGTGCCGTGATGGACCTCCTGCTGTGCCGTAAGAAAAGCTCTCTGTCCCCCTTCCAGGCCCGGATTACCCATAAGGCCACCCTAGGCCATGGCCTCGGGCAGCACTTTTGGGGGGGCAGCAGATCCGGTCCCCATTTTTTTAAAAAAAAATTCCCCCAAAAAATTCGAAAATAAATTCGAAAAAAATATTTTAAAACAGGGCGCATGCACGGGGCGGCGCAAGCGCCATCCACGCCAGCCCCTCCCTTTGCTCTGCTCCCTCGCTATGCTTTAGGAGAGAGGAGGATCGGCTTCTGACCGCCTCGCCTCACCCCGGCTCCGCCAGCCTGCCCCGCCTCCTCGTCGCTGAGCTGATCCTCCCCTCCTAAAGCTGGTCTGAAAGGGCGATTTCGGGTCGCATGGTGGCTTTAGGGGAGGGAGGAGCAGTGGGGGAGGCCCCGCATCAGCTCCCGGAGGTGGGCTTTCCTCCTCTCCTCGCCGGCAAGGAGGTGGGGGCGGAGCAGGGGGCAGGGAGGGGCGGAGCCGGAGCGGGGAGGGACGGAGCTGGGGCGGAGCCAGGGGGCGGGGAGGGGCGGAGCCGGGGCGGGGCAGAGACAGACCCTTTGGCCTTGGGCGGCAAAAGGGCCTGATCCAAGCCTGCTTCCTTCCCCCCTCCTCCTGCTGAACTGCTGCTTGGAGGAGGAGGAGGAAGGGCCGGGCGGCGGCGAAGAAAAAGAAGGCCGCCTCCTTCAGCCGTTTCCCTAGCCAGCCCATCCATTATTTGTCCCGCCTTGCCCCGCTCGAAGCCACACGGAGGAGGAGCCTCGCCCCACTGAAGCTCGCTCACCGCCATGCTCCCCTCCGCGGTTTCAGCGAGCGAGGGTGGGAGTCATGGCGGGAGAGCAGCGACGGCTATGACTCCCGCGCCTCCTCGCACTGCCCCTCAAGGCTGGAGAAGCTGTGGGGGAGCTGAAACTGGGGGAGGGGCGGGGCATGGCGCGCATGGCTCCGCCCTCCCCTGGTCATCCCTCCTTCACAGTTTCCAGCGCTGAGGACAGTGCCAAGCCAGTATTGTCTGGTCGCCACCGCTGGCTTGGCACTGCCCCCTCAAGGCTGGGAGAAGCTGTGGGGAGAGATGGCTGGGGAGGGGCGGGCATGGCATTGCCTGGCTCCTCCCTCCCGGCTTTGGCACTCCTCCCAGCAGCTGCTGCCAGAAGGCCACCATCCCCCAGCTGCTCTTTACTGTGTTAGCGTGTCATTTTGTGTCATTTTGGTTGGTGGTGTACCTCCGGATTTTTTTTAATGTTAAAAGTGTGCCGCGGCTCAAAAAAATTGGGAAACACTGCTCTAGAGTGTTCGAAAGGGGGAGGACAGAGTCTTTAAATATGGAGTTGAATTGGTCCTGTGTAGTTTGTAGGGGTTGTAGTTTGTTGGAGTCTCCTGGTTTGCGGGGAGATAGTTTAAATTGGTTGTGAGCCAGTAGAGTTGTGTGGATGCAGATCGCTTTATGTTCCCACGTGGAATGACTTGGTTAGAGGATTAGCTTCAGGGCTAGTTTAGTAAGAATGATGTTATCTCCTGTTGAGTCTGCCAGGAGCGTTGGTTGAGGATTGTATGGGTTCAGAGTGGATGTGTGCAGGATACCTGACAAGCGTTTGTGAATAGAGGAATATCTGAGTGTGTAGGAGTTCAAGTTTGGTGTATGAAATAGCTTTGTCCCAGTGTGTGTTCAACTGGAGTAAGGCTAAGGTGAGAGCTCCCTTCGCCTTGTGAGTTATAGAGCTGGTTGTGACTTTGGTGGATGCTGGGATAGAATTTAGATGATAAGAGTAGAATAGCGTTTTGAGTCCCTCTTTTCCAGGAGGGGAGAGGGGTATTCTGTAAGTGTCTGTCGAAAAGAGCTATTGGAGCTCTTATCTCATACCCTTCCAGCAACATAATCTCTGCCAGGTGTAGCCTTGAAGACGCACAGAGCTGGAAAGGAGCCTTGGGCCACACCACACCAACCTGGGAAGCCCCGGCATGAACATTGCTGACTCAGGGAGGATATGAGGAAATATCCACTGGACATTGTGAAACTGGGTCAAGGGGGATATGATGCACTCTCTGTTGGGCATTGCAAGCCAGGGGGTGGGTCTTTCAGATGAGGGACAGGTGAGGGGGGTGTGGTTAGTATATAAGTTATGTTTGTTCCTGGGGAAGCCAATTCTGGCTTCAAAGGTTATGAGACCTGGAATAAATCTTGTGGGATCGAATTGCTGTCTGCGCGTCATCCTTACAGATAATCTCAGCGTTCATTACAAGTCAAAGGTTTTCAAACACAGTTCTCTCCAGTATTCTGTGGTTTACTCTCTTATAGGGCAAGCCCAATCAAGAGGTGAAGTGAGATCATTGAATTAAGCAACAAATGCTCAAAGAGCTACAAAATATTGGGAGGACAGAACTGTGTGTACTAGGTGGTCTGGTTGGTATACCCAAAAATCCCCTCACTTGTCAAAGGAATATTTTCCTGTATACAACATTGAGAGATGGGCATCACCTTTTCTTTCATGCTGTTGAATGCCTTCAAGTCATTTCCAATTTATGGCGACCCTGAAGGGAACCTATTATTGATTTTTCTGGGGCTGAAAATGTGTGACTCACTCAAATTCACCCAAAGGGTTTCCATGGCCAAGAAGGAAATTGAACTCTGGTCTCCAGAGACCAAACAACACCACCATGTTAGGCAGCAAATATCTGATCTTCTCTCATGTTGTGATGTATGGCCCTGTTTGCTCCTGAAAGGCTGCTGCTTCTATAGCTACACTGTGTGATGTGAGAATCTATTAAAATTTCCAAAACCGTAGAAGACTGTGTTGTCAAAGGCTTTCATGGCTGGAATCAATGGGTTGCTGTGAGTTTTTTGGGCTGTGTGGCCATATTCCAGAAGCATCATCTCCTGACAGGCATCCTAAGAGGTTGTGAGGTGAGGATGCCTGCCATAGATGTGGGTGAGACTTCAGGAGAGAATGCTTATGGAACATGGCCATACAGCCCGGAAAACTTACTGAAAATCATAGAAAAATGTTATCTGTTTTTTTAAAAAAATATCAGCTATTGGGTCTATAAGGCAAACATTGAAAATAGATCAGACATTGTGTCTTCCTTTTAGTACTCACATCCATGATGCTTGCTGCTGCTACTTCATCCAGATGTTTGAAGACTGCATTAAGGACCTCTCTTAATCTCTTTGTAGACTTCTTGTTTGGCTGAAGTAGCATTGCCTGGAAATTCACTGGTAGTCCATACCTTTGACATTTGAACATACGTAATAACTTGTTAGCAAGTCTAATTTGAGAAAATTCAACATATGAGAGAATTGTTCTCTGATACATAAGATGAACCTTCCATGACCACAGAATCCATACCTGCATTTTCACTTACCCATACCTGGTGGGAAAATGGTTGTAGGAATTTTCTAGGTCCTCTGGACAATTCTATGCTATACTTCCCTTGGAAGTGATCACAAAGTTGCTTTGAAGGACCTAGCAAATTCCAAGCGAGGATACCTCTCTAGGAATCTCTTGGTCCTCCAATGCAACACTGTGATACACAATTACTGGAATTCATGTTATTTAATGATATTTAGTCACATTCACGGGGTCAATAAACCCCAAACTAGCCAACACCTCATGTCCCACCAATACTGTATACTCATTTGCTTACCTGAGGACCGATTCAGAGAAAACTCTAAGAGCCTTTATATGAATCCAAGCCACAAATGCCTCACTGAAGTTCACTTTTAGCCAACGCAACAGTGGACCCTTGAATGAGGGGAAAAAGGACTTATTTATGTCGTTTGGACACAATATATATGCATTTAACTATCACGTGTTATGAGGACTTATTGAGCTAATGTTTGTGCTTGCTAGATTCCTCTAGCTCTCTTCCACACTGTCGATGAATCCCTTTTGTTTTTGCAGATAAGATGGCAGAATGAAAGAGATAATTTAAAATGAAGCCACACTGTCAATTATTTTATTGACTGCAGTAGTTCCCTTTAGGAAAGGCATGACCTTTTAGAGACCATATCCTTTTGGAAAACCAGAAATCTCCTTATCCTTTTGGAAACGTGAACCTTTTGGAGATTAATTGGCATTCACACTATTTGGAATAATTCTAAAAGTATGATCCTCCTGAGAGGAGTTAAAAAACAATTTGAGTAGTAAATATCCACTTGTATTGATGTAAGGCTAATTAGGTTACTCAGTTGTTAGACTGACATACCTGGTTATCTCTCTGAACTGTTAGGAACAAAGATATGCCAATGCACAAAAAATATATAGCAGGTCTTCAGAAATGTTATTTCAGTTGCCCAAAAAACATCTACTTTCCCATAAATATATTGGTTTTTAAATCATGCTCTCGAGAGACCAAAAATAAGTAGTCTTTCTTTAAAGTAACATAGTTGATTTATTTACAAACTTCATGTTTTCAGCATACAGGTACATTTCTTATTGGTTGAGAGTTTAAGTAGTAAGTTCTCTAAAGCAGTGGTTCGTGACCTCTTAGTCCCTAGGTGTTTACAATTCCCAGAAATCCCAGCCAGTTTACCAGCTGTGGGAGTTGAAGGCCAAAACATCTGGGGACCTACAGGCTCAGAACCACTGCTCTGAAGTGTCTCCTTTGTTACATACAGACTAACACTCTCTTCAGTCTAATACATTACTAAACGCTGACTCAATAAAGACTGGCTACTCCCTGCGGCATATGGACACTACCAGCTGCATACTGTACTGTACTGCTTCTGATACAAAATGGCTTCTAAAAATGAAGTCTCAGCCTGAATAGTTCCAGATCTGGTCACATGATCTGCAGTCCCTCCCATAACCTCAAATAACATAGAGTTAAGGGGGAAACTGCATACTAAATCATATACATACAATATAGTAAGCAATCACAAATATAATACATAACAAATAACTAGCATAGAAGGCTTGCAGAAGGTTGCTATTTCCAACATTCCCACTGTTGGACCTTCAGCTGTTCCTGGATCAGAGCCTGCATAATCTCAAGCCACTGATCATACTAGCTCAATCCAAAATCCATGTAAAAGAATGCTGCCTGCATTCAAACAACTCTGTAAGTGCTTTTTGGACCTAAGTGCTGCAGTGGGGAAGCACCCCAAAATAAAATTAACACACACACACACACACAATATGCAAACAGATTTGTCACAGATAGCAACAACATGCAGGGTTTACAGTGAACTCTGCAGAAAATTGGTTGCTGTGAGTTTTCTGGGCTGTATGGCCATGTTCCAGAAGAATTCTCTCCTGACATTTCACCCACATCTTTGGCAGGCATCCTCAGATGTTGAGGGGTCTGTTGCAAACTAAGGAAGTGGGGTTTATATATCTGTGGAATTTCCAGGGTGGTGGAAAGAGCTCTTGTCTGCTTGAGGTTTTGAGAATGTTGCAATTTGCCACCTTGATTAGCATTTAATGGCCCGAAGTTTCAAGGCTTGGCTGGTTGCTACCCAGGGAAATCCTTTGTTGGAGGGTGTTAGCTGGCCCTGATGGATTCTTGTTGGGAATTGCCCTGTTTGTTGAGTCTGCAGAAATGTTTCAGTTGTACTTCACAAAAAGGAAAATCAGCCAGTTTAGCAAACCTTGCAAATGCTGATTTATTATCAGCAAATGTTTGATTTTATATACCAATATACCAATATATTTGGGGTTGAGTAAAGTTTCTTGGGTAGAAGAGACTGCAACTGCAAAAAGTATAAGAAGGCTCTAATCTACCTGCCTTTTATCCAATCTTAGTGAGAATGGGCCACGGTGGCACAGCAGGTTAAACTGCTAAGCTGCAGTACTTGCTGACCAGAAAGTCAGCGGTTCGAATTTGCGGGACGGGGTGAGTTCCTATTGTTACCCCAGCTTCTACCAATGTAGCAGTTCAAAAACATGTAAATGTGAATAGATCAATTTGTACCGCTTCGATGGGAAGGTAACAGTGCTCGATGCAGTCATGCTGACCACATGACCTAGAAGGTGTCTATCGACAATGCCGGCTCTTTGGCTTACAAATGGAGATGAGCACCACCCCCCAGAGCAGTGGTAAACTAGCTGGGATTTCTGGGAGTTGTAGGCCAAAACACCTGGGAACCCACAGATTGAGAACCACTGTTCCCTGTTCTCTAGTTGAGTCAGACTCAACTAGACTTAATGTCAAGGGGAAACCTTTTCCTTTATGTAAGTGAGAGTTAGGCCAAAGTATGCAATGTAATATCGTGTACTCACATACTGTTGCTTCTTATCAGAAGCTAATTTCCTCAATTCTTCTTTTTCACATTTCAGTTCTTTCTCATCAAAGTAAAATTCCCGAACCATGAACCTTAAAGCAAATAAAAAGGTATTCACTTCAGTAGCTGTGCCTTACTGAACTTCTGAACTGAGGAAACTGTTGCCTTTGCCTGTGTGTATGTGTGCATACTTAATCTAAAAGCTACATAACTGAAGCTTTGCTAAGAAGCAAATAATCTTCATAGTTTATGTAAACAAGTCACATAAGGAAAAAAATGACACAATTTTTAAAAGAAGCTTTTAGCTCTGAGCCATTAACAATTTTTCATCTCTGACGTGCCTGGATATTCACGTGGACCCATAAGTCCTGTGGAAATTGCCTCGTAAGGTTCAGTTGTATATTTACATCACAAAAGCTTTCTCATATTTCTCACGTTTCCTCCAAGAAACTGTGTGGCAAGTTCAATTTCACAAAATCTTTGTGAAATCAGTTGATTTCAAGATGGTGGCATCAAGGAAGCAAAAATTAGTGGCAATGTGGACTACAATCCTGAACAAAACAGACATAATTTTCAGAGAAAGATGCAAAATATTGCAACGTATTAAAAAAATTGGTACAGATAAGTCGACTTAATATTGGAGTTGCATTTTTAATAAGCTTCCTTAGGGTAAATATCATTAAAATAACTGGAAATCAGTTCTACAGCCAGATCATTTGATCTGGCTGTAGAACTGATTTCCAATTATTTTAATGATTTGGGCACTGAAAAAATTAAAATCCTATGTGAAAGCTAATCATTCTTTTTTCAGTAGCTATTGCTCCTTCCAGGAGTCCAAGTGGCACAGCGGGTTAAAGCACTGAGCTGCTGAACTTGCCAATTGCAAGGTTGGGTGTTCAAATCCGGGGAGCAGGGTGAGCTTCTGCTGTTAGCCCCAGCTTCTGCCAACTGTTTCAGTGGGAAGGTAACAGCGCTCCATGCAGCCATGCTGGAGACATGACCTTGGAGGTGCCTACAGACATCACCAGCTTAGAAATTGGGGTGAGCACCACCCAGAGAGTTGGACATGAGTAGTCTTAATGTTAAGGGGAAATCTTGACCTTTATTGTTCCTTGTAGAGTTCATTTGCTGACTTTTCTGATCATCAACCATGACCTACACAACATTTTAACACATTCATTTAAATGCACTTGGTATCCCTTTCTTAATTATGTAATGTGAATACAACTTGCAAGAATGGATATTTTTTCCTTTAAAAAGTCATTTACAACAATACCAGGGATGAAAATGCCCTTGAATGCATTTGAAACTAGATTAAAACATATAATGAAGGTATGCTCTTAAAGAATTCAGGAACGCTGGTGGAATCATGCACGTATCTTCCTGGCTTCATTAGGAATGGATCTACACTGTAGAATTAACACAGTTCAACACTACTTTAACTGACATTGCTCAATGCTATGGAATCCTGGGATTTGTAGTTTAGTGAGAGACATCAGCACTTTTTAGCAGAGGTGGCTAAAATTCTACAACTCTCATGATTCCATAACATTGCGGCATGGCAGTTAAAGTGATGTCAAAGTGCATTTACTCTACAGCATAGAGGTACCCCACAATGTATAAGAGGGCTTCTTGCATTAATCAGGCCCGGATTATCCATAAGGCCATCCTAGGCCACGGCCTAGGGGCACAGGCATGGGGGGAGCGCCCTAGACCCTCTGACGTGACACAGCTCACCTTCCTTCACTCAAGGAAGGAGGGGCACCCGGTGCGAGTGAGGAGGAAGAGGCAGAGGGAAGCCCCGCCCATAGGGCTGCTGCCGCGCATGCTCAGCATCGGCCCGGGGGTGTGGCTTCCAATGTGTGGCCTAGGGTGCCAAAAAGGGTTGATCCGGGCCTGGCATTAATCTTACTTTTCCTTTGTAATACTAATGGAAAATGAACAGTACTTGTTCTCTCTTGCTTTAACTTTAAAATCATCTATCACTTTTCGGAATAGTGTGACAGTGAAGAGTCCTCCCTCTGCATCTTCAGCAATCATCCTGTTGGCATAAAACACATATGTTGGCTTTTCCTCTTTTTAAAATCTTAATTTAATATTTATATATAATATAATAAAGTACAATCTGATTTTTAAAATGGTGATTTCCGGTCCAGTTTGCTTTCTCAGCAGAGTTATAATTAGGGTGTGCTACAAAAGTGTCACATACTAGATTGGATTGTGTTACATTACACAGGTTTCACTTTCTCCTCCTTGGGTTAGTAGGAAAGTATTTCCAAAAGCTAAAAACAAGCAATACATTCCCACCATTATGCACATGCCAGAAACTGATGTCTATTTCACTCACATGACTAGAGTTAATAAAAGACATCTTGCAACCCAAAGCAAAGGATAATATGGTGTACCATTCTGTTTCATGTTCAAATCTGATTGGAAGTTGTAGTTAATGTACCGTATATACTCGAGTATAAGTTGACCCAAATACAAGACAAGGCACTTAATTTTACCATAAAAACTGGGAATACATATTGACTTGAGTATAAGCTGAGAGTAGGAAATGCAGTAAATTTCAAAATAAAAATAGATACCAATAAAATTCAATTAATTGAGGCATCAGTAGGTCAAATGTTTTTGAATATTTACATAAAACTGTAAGTGGGAAAATGGTGAGGGTGGCCAGGAGCTACTGGCCTCTTGAACATTTTCCTGTCTCTGCAGAATGACCCTCAACCTATCCATAGGACATGTCAAAATCCATACTTTTGGTCCCCAAAACCTGCCCTCGATCAACACGTGAAGTTGGCTTACACATGGGTAGATATAGTATATCATCAGCATTTCCATACTATTCCCATTCTGAAAAGTCATGCTTGGAGGTAATTGTCTCATTTTGTCATTAAATCCGCTTATAATGAAAATGATGTCTATCCCAAGCAACTCCGTGTTTCTAAGAATGTTTGGGAGAGATGCCTAGAGAGAATGATGCTAAGGGATAATAATAATAATAATATATTTCTAACCTGCATCCATCTCCCCAGAGGGGACTCAGAGCGGCTTACATGGGGAACAACACATCATAAAACATCAACAAGATAAAAAAAATTAAACATAATAAAAGCAATGAACACAATAAAATACATCTGTGAAAACACAACAATACAGGAGAATCTAAAAACAAAACTGACAGGGCGGGATAGCACTCTTCCTCAAAAACTTAAAGCAACAGCAATTCTGCCCTTCGCTGTATCTGATCCCCCAAATCACTGTTCTTTCCTAGTTGAGTATCTCTCAATAAACCTTATTTCCTGGGCACCCTCCAGGAAACAGGTGGAAGAGCCCAGCTTTAAATGAATGATCCAAAGTGCTGAACCTATTTTAGTGGGATAGAATTAAACACCATAGATAACTCCCTTGAGAGTAGAGCAAATTCATCACCCCACCGACATGGAAGTCATGAGCCTTCATTGCTCCAGACAGCCATATTTCCATGATACTTGTAAGGACTCACCTGCCTTAAGCAGGGCCGAGGCCTGCTTAGAAGGGGTTTAGAACTCCTGTTTTGGTTGTGATGGCATCCATCTTGGAGAGGTGGCTGCAGCCAGCAACCATTAAGGGAAGGGAAGCCAGAGCAAGGGGGCGTGGCCTTGCAGGCTGGTGCCTAACTACAGTGAGGAGGCTGTGATTGGCTAGAGTAGAAGGGGAGGAGTTGGAGCTGGCAGAGTAGAAGTCCTGTCAGAGAAAGTTTCAGTCTGGAAGTCTGGAGTTTGGAGTTTAGAGCGAGGCTGTGCAGACGCACATCTCCAGCCTCTGCTGTTTAGAGTCAGGCTGTAGATTCAGCATCTAAGCCTGAGGCAGTCTTGAGCAAGGTTTCTGGGGGAGTATCACCAGAGCCTTGGCAACAGAGACTGACAGTCTGTCCTAAGCAATTCACCACGTAGGAATAGGCTGGACTAGTGGGAGTCACGACTCAGTTCTGACCGCCCTTAGGGCCAGTAGTCATTCTAGTGGGAACGCTTGTGGAAGAGTGCCAATTAGGACTGTTCTTGTGATAGGCAGTTGGGTTTACCTGGTCATCTCTGGAGATAGAGTAACAGGTAGTTGGACTCTTAGACTGTGTGGGTTACGAGTAACCCAGGAGTAACCAGACTCAGGGAACGATCTAAGTGTTTAGATGTTCCAGAAGTTTAGAACAACAACCATCTAGTGGAACTATTAGTTGGGAGACAAGGCCTAGTACTGTCTGTGGAACGGAACGTACCATCTGAAGAATTAATAGCCTTTTAATTAAGTAACCTCTACGCTCTAGCACCTATATATTATCTTGCAACCATCACGCTGCTCTAAGTCTATCATTGTTATAACCGTACGTTAGTTGCCTCTCAGTAGAACCAATACCATCTGTGCGTATTTAATAGCCTCGTTCTTGTTAATAAATCTTTTTATTATTAACTTTTATTAGAAGCCTTTGTCATCTTTCGGTCTCCTCAGTTTACATTCTTGGTGGTGGGTTGTTTTAAAGGCCAATGCTACAGACACTTCATTTTAATTAGAGTTTAATTGTAAAGTAAATCCTAATGACCCATTAGGTTGGTGGCAGACTACCGGTGAGTGTCAATTAAGTCAATTTAAGTGACCGAGATCGTCACAATACTCCTATCAGAAACATCCCAAAATGTTTCTGAGAAATTTAATATCATATTGAGTCCAGCATTCCCAAAGTAGGACATTCAGCCAGGAAGAGACAGCTGCTTGGAGAAAAGCATTCTGTATTAATCTGAATCCTAATTTAAGCCTATACATCTCCAAATCTATATACCTCTACCACGACAATTTTAGAGAACTTGATGCTGCCACCAGGATGACAGGAAACCTGCAGGTAACAGCTAAAAAGTAGAATCAATCCATTTATGATAATTTAAAATAAAGCTAACAACAAGGGTCAAGATATGATGCATAAGAAGCAAGCCTGTTTAGAAATTTCAACTTACTTTGTAGACCGTGGCACCACCATATCAGAAAGTGATTCATAAGTTTTCTGCCATTGTATATAGCTTGACCTGTAACAAGGAAGGGAATTTTTTCACAGCAATAAGTTTTATTTGCTAGGGATTAGTACCAGAAACTCCCACAAATACAAAAATCCACAAACATGCAAATCCTATGATATACCATGGCACAGCGGGTTAAACCACTGAGCTTCTGAACTTGCTGACTGAAAAGTTGATGGTTCAAATCCAGGGAGTAGGGTGAGCTCCCACTATTAGGCTCAGATTCTGCCTATCTAGCAGTTTGAAAACATGCAAATGTGAGTAGATCAATAGGTACCGCTTCAGTGGGAAGGTAACAGTGCTCCATGCAGTCAGGCCGGCCACATGACCTTGAAGGCGTTGGAGGCCACATGACCTTGGAGAAAACACTGGCTCTTCAGCTTAGAAATGGAGATGTGCACCATGCCCCAGATTTGAACATGACTAGACTTAATGCCAAGGGGAAACCTTTATCTTTCAGTACAATGATATCTCTTATATAAAGTGGCAAAATCAAAGTTTGTCCAATGATTAGTTAAATCCATGGATGCAGTCTGTAGATATTTGCACTGCCTGTACAATAACAGTCACCTTTCTTTACTATTTAAATGTTCATATATTGCATCCACTAAGTGTGCAGGGCAGTGGCTAACAAGTGAGTTACAAACCACAAAGGTCCCGGTTCAAATCTTGTGTTACCATGAACATAGTGGGTGACTAGAAATAGGTTTGCTTTCAGTATATCCATATAATGAGAATAGTAATACTGGCGTTCCCTGCAGGATTATTGAAAAGATAACTAACTTAATGTGTACAGATTGAGTATACGTTATCTGATTACTAACTTAATGTATTCCAATTGAGTACATGTTAACTCCAAAATGTGCAGATGCTTGGGTTTAGATTTTTTGGATTTTAGAATGCATATATTCGCATGTACGTATGTAAGGAGATATTTTGGAGATGGGACCCAAGCCTAAACAAGACATTTGTAATAGATAGATAATTCCATACAATATCTTTCATATTTTTGTGTATGAAGCAAAGTTTGTGTACATCAGAAAGCAATTATGTCACCAGCCTAGTCATACAAATTGAACGTTGGGATTTAGGAGTATTTTAGGATTCGGAATTCTAAAAGAAGGATGCATAACCTGCATAAAATATATTGTAGCCTGTAAAGCAGTATTGCAACATATGTAGCCCTCCAGATGTTGCTAAACTACAACTCCCATCAGACATAGCCAGGACAGCTAATGAACAGGAAGGATGGGTGCAGCAATCCAACAACATTTTGAGACCAATATATCCCCTATTCCTTCTCTAAAAGGTTATATAAATGTATCCAACAAGAGAGTCAACTTTTGCTTACTTGGGAACTACAACAAGTAGAGTGATGAGATACTCAGAATTCAACACAAAGTCTTCTTTGTTCACTATGTCTGCTAAAGTACGTGTCAAAAGATTTCCCCTAAGCAAAAGACAAAAACTTTCATTAGCAATAGTAGAGAAAGATGTCTTATTCAGTGCTTAGGATTCACACAGGTACGTATAAGTCACGCTATGCACGTGGGCCCAAAAGTCACCATTACACAAGAGAAAGATTCTGTCGCTAGTGACAGAAACGGTGATGCACAGACAGCATGCTCATCTTATCTTTGCAAGTTGCACATTGTGTGTTCTGGTTGTGCATCCTATACTTTGCACTGCAATTGTACACGAGGAGTTGTGCATTATATAATAGCACGCACTCATTGACATGTGTTGCACTATGTTGCTATTCTACATGGAAGTTACATAATACCATAGCCCATCTCTGCATACAGTTTTCTATGCTATGCTGTGGGAATGTCGAATTGAGGCTATTCTGTGGTAACTCATAGCAGAAGGTATTCTTATATTAGTAGTGAAAGAGGAGACATTGGTTCACAGAGTTGGGCTGCCTAAAGAGGTGGTGGAATCTCCTTCTCTGGATGTCTTCAAAAAGAGGCTGGACAGCAATCCGATTGAGAGTGCTTTAGTAGGAGGTCCTGCATTGAGGAAGTTGGAAAATGTGGTCCATGAGACCCTTTCCAGGTCTGTTATTCTAGGTTTCCACAACTGTAGGACATTATGGACTCCCATGTCTGCCACTAATAAATATACCTGCATTCAATGCCTGGGAAACAATCCCAGTCCCTTAAATTTTAACATTTCTACAAAATGGACTTCAATTTGAATCAAGTCTGCACAATGAATTTCTATTTTGCTTTTCTACCTTCAAATATACTGCACACCTAAACCAGTCCATATCACCAGTCTGCAAGTCTATATCTCATGTATTCAACATGTTAGAGTCTCGCCATTTCAATTAATGTCCTGGCTTGAGATCAGTATGTGTGGAAAAGATCTTGGAGTCCTCATGGACAACAAGTTAAACATGAGGCAATAATGTAATGCGACAGCAAAAAAAAGCCAATGGGATTTTGGCCTGCATCAATAGGAGTCTAGTGTCTAGATCCAGGGAAGTCATGCTACTCCTCAATTCTGCCTTAGTCAGACCATATCGAATACTGTGCCCAATTCCAGGCACCACAACTGAAGAGAGTTGTTGACAAGCTGGAATGTGTCCAGAGGAGGACGACTGAAATGATCAAGGGTCTGGAGAACAAGCCCTATGAGGAGCAGCTTAAAGAGCTGGGCATGTTTAACCTGAAGAAGAGAAGGCTGAGAGGAGACATGATGAAGGCCATGTATAAATATGTGAGGGGAAGCCATAAGGAGGCGGGAGCAGGCTTGTTTTCTGCTGCCCTGGAGACTAGGACACAGAACAATGGCTTCAAACTACAGGAAAAGATATTCCACCTGAACATTAGGAAAAACTTCCTAACTGTGAGAGCTGTTAAGTAGTGGAACTCTCTGTGGTGTGGTAGAGGCTCCTTCTTTGGAGGCTTTTAAGCAGAGGCTGGATGGCCATCTGTCGGGGTGCTTTGAATGCGATGTTTCTGCTGCTTGGCAGGGGGTTGGACTGGATGGCCCACGAGGTCTCTTCCAACTCAATGATTCTATGAATCTGTGATTCTACAGATGCTGCCCACTAGTACCTTAAAGCCCTCAAATATACTTACATGTTTTTCCTTTCCAGATTCTGGAGATTTCCTTTGATATTGTTGTACACAGCTGCTCGGCTTTTCAAGTCTGTTTCTATTTGTGTTATTTGCTAAATAGAAAAAATACAGATAGGTCCAAGTAAGAAATAGTAATTCTGCACAAGCCTATGTTAGCATATTTATATAGTTATCAGAAATGTACACATCTGCAGTGAATGTGGATTATTTTGTGGGGACAAGAGAGAAGGTCTTCTCGGTGATGGCCCCCCGGCTTTGGAATGCCCTCCTGAGAGAGATTAGGCTAGCCCTCACTCCTCAAGCCTTCTGTACACAATTGAAGACATGGCTGTTTAGAGAAGCTTTGGCCATATTTAGAAACCCTTAATGAGCATATCCGAAGACCCAGAGGTTATTTCACCGTGCACTTTATGAAACTGATATTGATTGCAGTTGTTCTATATCTGCAGCTATTGTTGCATTGTACTGATCTTACCAGAGGGGGTTTATGATGTTTATGTTGGTTGTTATTGCTTTTGTGTTATTGTCATTGAACTTTTGTATTTTGTGTGTTTGCACCTTTGAGCGATTTGTGAGCTGCCCCGAATCCCTCCGGGAGATGGTGGTGGGGTATAAATAAAGTTTTTTTATGATGATTATCAGTATTAGTATAATTATTATTATGATTATTATTAAATACAAAGACACATTTAACATCATAACTATTGAAGCCCAAAGTAGTTGTGATGCTAAATACATATTTTTATTTAATGTGCAGATTAGTGTAAACAGTGTGGAGGGATGAAAAAGATGCATAGAGAGAATAGGAGTGAGTGGGATAAGGGAAAATTGATTCAGATCTATGACTGGGGAATTAACCTTTCTTGGAGCCTTAAATAACAATTATAGTTAAAGATCAGTAATGGGAATCAACCATGTTTCCTGTCACACCACACACTGACAGATATCCCATAGTTATAAACACGAAGTAAGAACATAAAACAATCTGTGTGTGTGTATGTGTGTTGATTTGATTTTCTTTTTCAAAACACTCTAACAATTCTAATAGACATAGTTGGCATCCGCTAGGTCTGGCAGAGATAATGGAAGCCATCATAGCCATGGCAAAAAAGCTGATCGGGCAGGTTGTAATGGCAAGTTATTAGTATAGTAGATTTGACTTTCTGTGCAATATTTCACAAGAAGTACCCACTCAGGTTAAACCACTGAGTTGCTGAACTTGCTGACCGAAAGGTTGGCAGTTCGAATCTGGGGAGCTCAGTGAACTCCCGCTGTTAGCTCCAGCTTCTGCCAACCTAGCAGTTCGAAAACGTGCACATGGGAGTAGATCAATAGGTACCGCTCCGTCGAGAAGGTAATGATGCTCCATGCAGTCATGCTGGCCACATGACCTAGGCGATGTCTATGGACAACGCTGGCTCTCTGGCTTAGAAATGGAGATGAGCACCACCCACCAGAGCAGGACACGACTAGACTTAATGTCAATGAAAAGCCCTTACCCTGATTTAATTCTCAGTACTTATTCCCAAAAGTGCCTTAGGGACAACAGTTCAGGGGATTGCACATGAGCAATGCTTCTCAAACCATCTGATATGGGGGACTGACAGTCCCCCAACACCCAGTGTGCCAGGTACTAGTATCATAGGAACTGGTACAATATTTGTACCATTGGCTATAGTTTTTTTAATTTCTTGGAAACCCACTTCAAACAATGGCAACTAATGAATGGGCACTGTTCATGGATCCCTATGCTCAGCAGCACTCTAGCAGAGAATTTAAGAGTCTCTCAGCAAATTACGAATACCAGAATCGCACAGGATGGGGCAATGCAGTGGTAAAGTGATATCAAAGTGGTGTTGTGCAAATGCACTTATGCTCAGAGCAGTTCAACATTAAAGATGACTGTGTCGACCCAACTCAAGCGATTCTGTGAAAGTAATTATAAAATTTAATTATTTTAATATTGCAACCACACCTTATTCTCAGTCCTGGGAACTGGTTTTGTGAGGTTCTTTTTCCACTTAAAGGAGAAGGAAATGTTGCATTACCTTTGCTAATGTTTCTGAAATATTCTTCAGTGGCTGTTTTATGGGATACTTCGCCATGTCCCACTCAAACTTGGTCAGGTAACTAATCAGGTCCACTGCAAAGATAGGAATAAACCCAGTAATAGCACAGTTATAAATAAGAAAGAAACAAGAAGAAATCTAAGATAATGCACTGCAGCTGACATCTGGTGTGTTTTTTTCCAATCACTCCTGTGTTTCATCATGAGTCATCATATAAGTGGATTCTCTTAAAATTGAACTTAGATTTGATATTTTTAATGCAAGTAGTACAGTTCAGAGGTGGAATAATGTGGCCCTCCCTCTATTGTTGGACTTAATTTCCCAATAATAATAATAATAATAATAATAATCCACACTCTCTCCAAGAGGACTCGGGTGGCTTACAACAAAAGATTGCAAACATTCAATGCCAGATCCAATACATAAATTAAAAACATAAAGCAGTAGTTGATAGCATTGTTCTAACTTTTGATAGCAATGTTCTAATCCTGGAAATTTCCATCTCTGGTGTAGATAGTCTGTTGCATCTGAATCCAAGGAAAGCATCCTTTAAAAATCAATATTCTAAATGAAATGTCACACAGGGTTTGGTTTAGTGGTTTAAATTAGCCATTCCATCACATATAGTTTTGGAAGCAGAACATCCAACCTGAATTGAATTCCTTCTGGTATCATCTACAGATCTACAAGGTCAAAGTGCTACATTTACTGTAGGGCAATTCGATGAGTCCAGTCAAACTACACATATCCTTCTCATTTGTGATTATTCTTTCACCAAGGCTTTGCGCTCAGAAACACCATGTTATGATTTTTCATTTTTAAAATGAACTATATATCTAAACCAAACACCTAAATCATAATCAATTCAAATATAGAGAAGTTTTGTCAATGATCTCATGGTGGTGTGAATGGCTTCAAGTCTCCGCAACCCATTAATCTCCTCAAAACATGTCCCTATACCTGAGGAAACTTCAGTCCCAGAAATAAAATTTGGTAAGTGTTTATACACCGAATCAAAACTTAACTGAGTAAATTCTGGAATCTAATATCACATGGAAATGAACCAAATATGACGAGGAAAAACATGGCCTCCTGAACACTGTTGGTTCACAACTCGTTTTGCCTTATCCAGAAAATTTGGGGTGGCAAACTAATTTTACAGCTTACTTTTTAAGAAGTGTGAATGATCCCATGTTTCATCTGGCCCTCATTCGGTCAATGGTAATTAGCAAATAAGGGTTTGTTTGTTAATTGCTGCAAAGTCAACTTTAAAGCAACCTCATGAATAAAAGGTCATCATTGACCACCTTGCTCAGATCTTGCACTCAGGGCTGCAGCTTGAATTTATCCATCTGGAATGTGGTCTTCCTCTTTCCCTATTACCTTTTATCTTACCAGTTATTAGTGAATCATGTCTTCTCGTGTCATGGCCAAAGGGTGGCAGTCTCAATTTAGTTGTCTGGAGTATAACAAGTACTTTCAAAGTAAGTGTCACTCGATTAAACAGGAAATGACACTTTCAAACCAGGAACAGAACTTTTTTCAAATTTTGGTACATAATATAATCAATGTTTGAATAATAAAAATGTAATTATCTCATTTTTTTTCTATGTACCTACTATGGAAAACCTGCTTCTTTCGAACACTCTCATTGAACTTTGAATAGCCTCTTCTTTTATGACGTGAAACTTGTTCCCTTGCTCTATAGTATCTGTATAGTATCTGAATCCCTAGCTCTAGATAGAGTCACTTTACCATCTTAGATTTCCTGGATGTGGAAAGTCTAATGTACAAAAAGGCCTGGTACACAGAGATGTCATCTTCGCTACGGTTATGTAAAGTACGCATGAGATTGCCAGTTTCAGAGCACAAGAGAATAACTCTTGTGCTCTGAAATTGCACTCACTACATCAGGCTGGATGCTCTTGTCTCAGGCCCCCTTCTCTCTGTCTCTATCTCTCTCTCTCTTTCGCCATCCAATCCCTCCTTCCTTCTCTCTTTCCTTCCTCCTTCCCTCTCTTTCTCCTTTTGTTCCACCCTTTATTTCTTCCCTCTCTCCCTCTTTCCCCTTCCTTCCCTTTGTCTTCCTTCCTTCTCACTTTTCTCCTTCCCTCCCTCCATTCCCTACTACCCTTCCTTCCTTCCATCCTTCCCTTCCACCCTTTGTCCTTCCTTCCCTCTTTCTCCTTCCTTCCTTCCCTTTTGTCTTTCCTGCCTTCCCTTTTCCCTTTATCCTTCCCTTCCTTCCTTCCATCCTTCCTTTCCAATCTTTCCCTATTTCTCCTTCCTTAATTCTTTACCTTTTGTCTTTCCTTTCTTCTCTCTTTCCCTTATCCCTTCCTTCCTTCCCACTTTTCCCTTTTGTCTTTCCTTCCTCCTTCCCTCTCTCCCTCTTTCACCTTCCATCCTTCCCTTTCTTCCTTCCATCACCGGGAAGCCAGTGCTCCTAATGCTACCATGTGCCCCCCAAGTTAGAATGTTTGCCCATGCCTGCACGACATCAACGTACGTATATCCTTTTTGCACAATTCTGGCTGGCCAGTGTTCATGACATCCTACATCCTCGCCTTAGAACATATTTATAGGAGATAATTGAATGTGTTTCTTTAAATATGCATGGTGAAAATATGAGGTCTATGACAAATCCTAGAATTTGTAGTTGAGTGAGGCACCAGCACTCTTGAGCAGAGAAAGCTAAAGACTTTGTAAAACTACAGCTCCCATGACTCCATAACATGGAGATATGGCAGTTAAATCATGAATATGTCTAATCCTCTTTTAAAGGTCCGAGTTGGCCACTGCCATCCCTTGTTACCATGGTAGTGACATTGACAGTTCCACCATCTGCTATGAGAAGAAACCATTCCTCTGAGGATGCCTGCCATAGGTGAGAATGCTTCTAGAACATGGCCATACAGCCCGAAAAACCTACAACAACCCAACTGTTCCTTTCCTTTTCATGTGCATCTCCAAATATCTAGCTTTTTGAATGACCTGCTCTGAATGCTCTGGGCACTCCTTTGATGCCAGTGGATATTCGAGGCGTGTAACATAATGAGGTCATTGACAAAGCCCATATTAACCTCATCAACTCCTGTCTAGATTTTAAAACGCACATATGCAAGGCTAAACTAGACATTTTAACATTCAGTTGCCATCAAAATAGCAACAACAAATCTAAATCCTTTTGCAATACTGTTATGCAGAATCTACTCCGTGTCATTTTGTTCCAACTTTTTCTGCCCTCTGCCACAAACAGCCAATTACTGAAAGAGTTGGCAAGGGACCAAAAGACAACACGTTGTGATGTACGCTAGTTATTATTATTGGGAGGGAAAATAGATATAGCTGCCTTTCCCCCTCCGACAGCAACTATTTCCTGGCATGTCTAGTTTAGTCTCCAGTCATAAGTCTCTGTTTTTCTTTTTAAGTCTATGAATAAATGTTTGTACTAAAGCAAAACACTCTTTGGAGAATCAAAAGCATGTATATTTTATACGTCCAGGAAAAACTGATTATAGGAATGCAGTTTTCACTCCACACACATGCAGAGTGGTTAGAAGGGGAAATAAAGGTTAGGGTAAAGAGGAAACGAAAGGTTGGAGGAGTAAGCAAACCAGCTGTAATCTGAATCATAGGGAGATGGTGATCAAGCTACGAGGCTGTTACTAGAGAAATCCATCGTAACCTGATCACTGTACCCCTACAGTCCGAAGTAGAAGCAATTCTCTCCTTAAACACACCATGCACATGCTTGCAAAACACAACTGCCACCCATACTCAACATACTCCTTTGACATTTCACTTTATCCTTCGCTCCTGAAATATATTAAGTGCCATTATTACACTTTTCAAAACAATTAAAAATAACGTTAAGCATACCGTACACAAATAAATACAGGAGAATACTTTTTTAAAACCCCAAAGTCTGCTCTGGTCTTTCTGCTATTCCTTTTAGCCATTTTACACATATAGTCATGTATAAGTCAATCTCTGGTATATGGCTCAATGGGTTAAACTCTTAAGCTGCTGAGCTTGCTAACCTGAAGGTTGGCAGTTCACATCCACAAGACGGGGTGACCTCCTTCTGTCAGCACCAGCTCCTGCCAACCTAGCAGTTCGAAAAGGTGCCAATGTGAGTAGATCAAAAGGTACTGCCACGGCAGGAAGGTAAAAGGGCACCCCACAAAGTCATGCCAGCTACATGACTAGGTGGTGTCTATGGACAATGCAGGCTCCTTGGCTTGGAAATGGAGATGAGCACCTCCCCCAGAGCCGGAGATGAAAGGGGAAGCCTTCATTTTTGTCTATGTATTTGTGTTTCATTGTGCGTTTCAAAGGCATTGAATGTTTGTCTGTGTCTGCTTATATGCTGGAATCCACTCTGAGATAGCGTGGAATACAAATAAAGTGTCGTTGTTGTTAGATACATAACAAGATTAGTAAACAGCAAACAAGATCACTATGCTGGGTTTTTTGTATTTGATCACACGTCGGACACTTCTCAAGTGTCTAGGACTGTGTGAGGTATCAGCGAATATTGCGTGCAGATCCAAGTAGGGTGGCATTTTGCAGATGACAGATGGTAATTTTGTCAGCACTGATTGTTTTTAAGTGCAGGCCAAGCTCTTTAGGCACTGAACCCAGTGTGCTGATGACCACCGGGGCCACCTTTACTGGCTTGTGCCAGAATCTTTGCCGTTCTACCTTTAAATCCTCATATTGTGTAAGCTTTTCCAGTTATTTTCCAGTAATTATAATACTACTACTAATAACTGAAAAGAGTTTGGATTATTGATGCCGCCATGCCAGGTGACAGCCACATTGAGGAAAAACAACTGGAAAAACTCAGCTGTTATCAAGACCTCAAAATCGAACTGCAAAGGCTCTGGCATAATCCAGTACAGGTGGTCCCAGTGGTAATCGGCAGACTGGGTGCCATGCCAAAAGATCTCAGCCACCATTTGGAAACAATAAACATTGACAAAATCATGATCTGTCAACTGCAAAAGGCCACCTGACTTGGATCTGTGTGCATCATTCGAAAATACATCACACAGTCGTAGATGCTTGGGAAGTGTTTGATTTTGTGATACGAAATCCAGTATATAGATCTCGTTTGCTGTGACATACTGTGTTTTTGTGTGAGTAAAATAATAATAATTGTTATTATTATATTTGGATCCCAGAATTATGGAATTTGATGTGACCCATGTATAAGTTGAGGGTCATTCTGTGGAGAAGACAAAGCATCAACGCTGCCTCGGGGTGCTAGCTACCCCTTACCAACATCTCTATTTTCCCATTCAGGCATTCAAAAAGGTCAGAAGCAATACTATAGTAAAGACAGTAGGGCTTCTTTTATATTCCCCAAGACAGACTCGTCTTTTGCTATTCTGCTGGGAGAAAAAGATAGTTCCTTTTTTCATAAGAGTAAAGATGTAGTACTTACATTGACCTGTGAATAAGCTGACCCAGCTTTTGGAGGATAATTTTTTGACAGACTTATACATGAGCATATACAGTAATTAAGTTTTCTGTCAGAAAGGATCATCAGAATACATACATATTGAGTGCTTAGAAAGTGTTTAAAAGTTGAAATTAAAAAAATCAAATCACTCCATCTACTATTAATGGCACATATTTGCCCTTATGATACAAACTGACTACTTGGGATCATTATTATCATAAGTCAGTTTCCAGACTTATGAATGTGTTCATTCCCTCTGTTTTCTGTTGGAAATTTGAGTGAAAAAACACAAACAAAACATCAAGAATATCCGAGTTTTGTTTGTTCGACATACCTCCGTTTGCCAGTAAGTTCTCCTGAACTTTATCTTTCGAATCTTCCAGAACTTCTCCAATGTACTGGGCGATTTTCTTTATTACACTTAGGGGAAGGACAGAAAGATTAAAAAAAACAACATTAAAATGAATGAGAAAATCATGAAAAGACTAACAATAAAATACCACAAAGCATAAACCAATACTTTTTTTAAAAAAGGGAGAGTGATATGAGGTGTGTGTTGTGCATCATTATAGGCAAAACAACAGTCTTGAGTTGGATTATTTTGCAGAGACTAACATGAAGAAATTGCTTCTGTGCATGATCTATGCATGTAGTTTGAGCCAAAGTTTGTTGGGATTTTTTTAAATTAAGAAGCCTTTTGATGCTGCATTCCCCTACTCATCAGGTTTCTCTGTTCCCTCTGAGCTTAACTGCAATTTGGGAGGGATATATGGATTTTCTAGCCATAACATATTGTTGTTATAAGATAGCCTTATTACGGTGCAAAATATTTAGGAGTAATGTGTTGTTGAAGGCTTTCATGGCTGGAATTACTGGACTGCTGTGAGTTTTCTAGGCATATTCTAGAAGCACTCTCTCCTGACGTTTCACCCACACCTATGGCAGGCATCCTCAGAAATTGTAAAGTCTGTTGGAAACTAGGAATGTCCAGGGTGGGACTTAGGAGTAGTTTGGTCTTGAATAGTCAAGGATGACCCATTAGCTTTACAAAACATCTGCTTCTGGTGGCAATTGTTAGAACTGTTTTGTCAGTATGGATCACACAGTATAGATTCCTTCCAAAGATATGGTTAGGGGGATTTTCACGAGTGTCTGCACTATGGAATTTATTGTGTGTTGCTGGAGGCTAAGGCCATACCTGGCTCTTTAGAAATATGAAGAATGGGAGAGCTGGAAGAGTTTTGAAGAGTACATGGAAAAGGTACTTCTTTGAACTAGAATGTGCAGATCCACTCCACCAACATCCAGCACAGTAATAATACCATAACAAGTATTTTTCTAATGGAGTTTTTTGTGCTGAATTCAGATCTAAGTTTTTTTTCTCTATCATGTGTAGTTTTTGCTATGAGGCTAATCAAATAATTAATGCATTTACACACTGATATCAATAGAATCTAATATATATCTGTGAGTAAATGCATTAATAATTCGATTAGCCTCATCACAAAAACTACATGTGATAGAGAAAAAATAAATACAGATCTGAATTCAGCACAAAAAACACCACAAGAATGATCTAAAATTATATCTGACTAGCTTGGGGACCCGGCCCTGCCCGGGTTATTTGTGAAGCGCAGCAGGATGTAGAGTGGGTCATGGGGGCTCTGTGTGCCAAGTTTGGTCTTGATCCATCATTATTGGGAGTTGCAGTGGTATCATGAAATTACTGAAGGTAGTGCAAGTCCCATCATCTCTGTCCCCCCCCCAAAAAAGTGTAGTAGGATGTAGATTGGGTCAGGGGGGCTCTGTGTGCTAAGTTTGGTCTGTATTGGTGAATGGATGAGGGATGCATTCTTTTTCGGAAGTGAGTGAAGGTACTTCAAGTCCCATCATCCGTGGTCCGTCTCACAGTAAACTGCACCAGACTGTGGAGTGGGTCATGAGGGCTCTGTGTGCCAGATTTGGTGTTGATCAGTCATTGGATTAGGTTTGTAGCAGGATTGGGAAGTGAGGGAAGGTACTGCAAGTCCCATCATCCATGTTCTGCCCCCCTCCAAACTTCAGTAGGATGTAGAGTGGGTCACTGGGGCTCTGTGTGACAAGTGTGGACTTTCTTGGTGTTTTTGGGGGGCCACAGTGGTCTGTGGGAACAGAGGGGTGTGAAAATACTACAAATTCCATCATCCATTGTCAGTCCTCCCCCGAACATCACCAGGACGTGAAGGCAGTCATGGGGGTTATGTGTGCCAAGTTTGGTCTCAATCGGTAATTGGATGAGGGTCGCAGCAGACTTGGGAAGTGAGTAGAGGTACTTCAAGTCCCATCATCCATGGTCCACCCTCCTCCAAACTGCACCAGAGTGTAGAGTGGGTCATGAGGGCTCTGTGTGGCAAGTTTGGTGTTGATCAATCATAGGATTAGGTTTGTAGCAGTCTTGGAAAGTGAGGGAAGGTACTGCAAGACCCATCATCCATGTTCTGTCCCCCTCCAAACTTCAGTAGGATGTGGACTGGGTCACTGGGGCTCTGTGTGCCAAGTGTGGTCTTTATCAGTGTTTGTTGGGGGCCACAGTGATCTGTGGGAACAGAGGGGTGTAAAAGTACTACAAATCCCATCATCCATTTTCAGTCCTCCCCCAAACCTCACCAGGACGTGAAGGCAGTCATGGGGGTTATGTGTGCCAAGTTTGGTCTTGATCAGTGATTGGATGAGGTTGCAGCGGACTTGGGAAGTGAGTAGAGGCACTTCAAGTCCCATCATCCATGGTCCACCCTCCTCCGAACTGCACCAGGACGTAGAGTGGGTCATGGGGGCTGTGTGTGCTGAGTGTGGTCTGTATTGGTCCTTTTTGGTGGCCTCAGTGGTCTGTGGGAACCAAAGTGTTGGAAAGTACTACAAATCCCATAATCCGTGGGTCATGTCCCCCGACCCGCGCCAGGACGTAAAGGGGGTTAGGGGGGTTATGTGTACCAAGTTTGGTGCAAGTCCATCGCCTGCGCTGGTCGCTGTGGCCTGTGAAAGTGGCTGCCACATATCCGCCCTGGCCTGTGAAAGTGGCTGCCACATATCCGCCCTGGCCTGTGAAAGTGGCTGCCACATATCCACCCTGGCCTGTGAAAGTGGCTGCCACATATCCGCCCTGGCCTGTGAAAGTGGCTGCCACATATCCATACACACATACAAACATTCCGTTTTATAAAGGTATACAGATACAGATATACAGATGAGAAATACTGGCTGGCTTGTGGTTAATTAGACTTTATTGACATCAGTGCATAAATGCATTAATTATTTGATTAGCCTCATCACAAAAACTATACGTGATAGAGAACAAATAAACACAGATCTGATTTCAGCACAAAAACACTATAGGCATGACCTAAAATTATATCTGATGAAAAATACTTGTTGGCTTGTGTTTCACAAATATGATGTGAAATGTGCAGGCATTGCAATAGTTCATTGTAATGTACAATTCATCATATTTTTAAAAGTTGGCATGATGGGAAAAAATAAAGGCATATTTAAAATCAGCATAAAATTGAATTAAACTGTGCTGCTCTTATTTCTGATGATTACAAAAAGTTTGTAATTCTAGCTGTGGGAAATTGTACTGTTACACAGGGACCTGAAAATCCTAAAGGCACGAGATTCTGTCTGAACTTAAGTTAAGCAGGCTCAGTTTTGTTTCCTACTTGGATGGGAGACTGCCAATGAATACTAGGTGTTGTAGACTACATTTCAGAGGAAGGAATTGGAAAAACCACATCTAAGTCCCCTTCTATACTGCTATATAAAATCCAGATTATCTGCTTCAAACTGGATTGTATGTCAGTGTAGACTTGTATAATCCAATTCAAAGCAGATATGTTGGGTTATCTGATTTGATAATCTGGAATTATATGGCAGTGTAAAAGGGGCCTAAGTATATCTTGCCTGAGAAAACTCTATGAAATTAATGGGGATGCCATAGGTTGGCAAGCAATTTGAGAGTGCACACATACACAAAGTTTCACAACTTGATTCCCTGACCCAGTTCTTTAACCTACTACTTGTCACCTGGCAATTTTAAAATAGGGTCACAAAAGGAACAGGAGACATATCGAAAACAAATGGGTAGAAAGCATCAGAAGGCCACATCCTCCTTCACAGTGACATGGAAAAATACTCTGTCTCTCTGTGTAAATAAGTAATAAAAGTACACGGAAACAATAGACCCTGCAAACTCTTGCTGTCCTGCCCAGAAGCAGCGCAGACAGGTTTCTGCTGCCTAGCTAGGTTTACCAGCACACCTCACATGTGTTGATCTAATAACAGCTCCACCAAGAGCCCCTTTCCCAGGAGCACCAAATGCACATGCCTAGCACACAGTCCCACAGTCCGGTCTCGGAGTTCAGGAGGTCTACGATATTAATTTTTTTTGCAAAAACCTTTATCAGCCGTCTCTCTTGCCTGATCATTTGCTATACCTTTTGGGGCCTTCTTTACAGTTTGCGATGCTTTGAAAGCTTGCATGATATATTCTCTGTGTTTTGGTTAGCTGACAAAAATATCATTTTTTTGGTGAGTTTTGGATTTTGTTATATTTTACCACACAGTGATGATAACAGCATGTTTGGTTCTCATCATCACTTCTTACAGTCTCACAATTTGTTTCTGTATAAGAAAACTCTTACTTAGAAACAAGGGAGCTGGAATCACTCCCAAGAAGCCTATTCAGGAAAGGAGTCTGGGCATGCATCTACAATTCATCCCATTTAACACCACTTAAAATGCCACAGCTCAGTGTGATAGAATCCTGGGATCTGCAGAATTGTGAGGCACCCGCACTATTTGACAGAGAAATTTAAGTAAAGGTAAAGGTTTCCCCTGACATTAAGTCTAGACGAGTCCGACTCTTGTGGGTAGTGCTCACCTCCATTTCTAAGCCGAACAGCGGCTTTGTTCGTAGACACCTCCAAGGCCATGTGGTCAGCATGTCTGCATGGAGCGCTGTTACCTTCCCGCAGAAGCAGTACCTATTGTTCTACTCACATTTACATGTTTTCGAACTGCTAGGTTGGCAGAAGCTGGGGCTCACAGCAGGAGCTCACTCCACTCTCCGGATTTGAACTACCAACCTTTCAGTCAGCAAGTTCAGCAACTCAGCTGAGCCACCGGGAGGTCACCAGTGAAAGTTAGAGACCTCATAAAACCACAACTTCCATGAGTCTATAGGACTCTGGGAGACAACAACAGCTAAGGGGCAAAGGCCATCACAACATCCCCAGACAGCACTTCCCCAATTCACACAGTTCTGGCTGACATAATTAGGTTGTAATAATGGCACCTGATAATGAGATAAGAAGACACTGGGCTGACAGAAAACCTATTCCTACAATTAAAGTCGGGTCACAAGTAGAAACCCTTTAGATAAGACATTTGTGGGGATGAAGAGCTGCAGGCTGACATCCACTTCTATAAAACAGTTGTTGTTAAGTGCCATCGAGTCGACTTATGGTGACCCCATGAATTAGGCACCTCCAAGTCACCCTATCATCAATAGCCCTGCTCAGCCCTTGATTGAATCTATTCATCTGGAATGTGGTCTTGCTCTTTTCCTGCCGCCTTCCGCCTTTCTAATCATTGTTGTCTTTTCTAGTTAACCACATCAACACAGAGGTTTTCTTGCCGCAATCACCAGGGACCTTTCACATATGTGTAACATACTAACCTCCTTCCTGCCTCAGTTATTCTGTGTGGACACTTCTCAGTTTACAACAGCACAATGAAGAACAGAGTAAAAATAAATAATAATCATCGTCATCATCATGGGTTGCTGTGAGTTTCCCGGGCTGTATGACCATGTTCCAGAAGCATTCTCGCCTGACGTTTCACCTGCATCTATGGCAAGCATCCTCAGAGGTTGAGAGGTCTGTTGGAAACTAGACAAGTGAGGTTTATATATCTGTGGAATATCCCAACAGGGGATATCAACAAACTTCCCAACAATGGATGCCTCCAGGCAGCAATTGGAGAGGCGTTGAAGCTACAAGGCAATTCAATGTTAATCAAGGTTTCCAGTTGCAACAGTCACCCTTGTCTCAAACAGACAACAGTTCTTTCTCCCACCCTGGACATCCCACAGATATATAAACCTCACTTGAGTAGTTTCTAACAAATCTCACAACCTATGAGGGTGCCTGCCATGGATGTGGGTGAAACGTCAGGAGAGAATGCTTCTGGAATATAGCCGTACAGCCTGGCAAACTCACAACAATCCAGAGATTCTGACCATGAAAGCCTTTGAGAACACAATGATAGTAGTAACAACAACAACAACTACTACTACTACTACTACTACTACTACTTTATTTTTATCCCTCCCTATCTCCCCAAAGGGACTCGGGGTGATTTAGTACAATATGTATAGGATGCATAGTACAATGCTGTTACACAGGGATATGCCTGCTTGCTTCCAGTGTGAATGCAGATTCTTAAAGAGTTCTAGTATTGCTGTCAAATTGGGTAGGGAAGGCTTTGACCTTATTAAGGGCAACCCTTCTTTATGCAGAATAGAGTCAGACCAACCCATCCTGGCCAAATTCTATGGATGAGCTTAAACAAGTCAGAGTTGGATTAGTCCAGGAACACTGTGTCCTGTAAAAACAACACCCACTTGATGTTTGTGTGTAGTAAATAAAACCTATTTTACCTTTCAGCAAAGGCATCGAGTTTCCCCAGCTCATCTGAGAGGCCAACCAGAGCATCCAGCGTTCCCACCTGCAGACAGAAGCACAAGCCCACTCAGCAGGAGCAAGTCAGCTGCCGGACATATTTGAACAGGCTTGAGAAGCATATTATCTAATTTGAGAATACATTCATTGGAAACACAAGAGGACTTTTTCCTTGAATGGAAAATGCCTGCAATGTATCCTATGCAGTGTCTATTCTAAATAAGGAAAGATGGTGTGTTTTTGCCTTATGACTATGAGAAGTTGTGAAGTTCTCTGTTTTTTTCCCATTCCTCTTTAACTTAAGTCCCTTTCACACAGATGAATAAAATCTCACATTATCTGCTTTGAACTGGAATATATGGCAGTGTGGACTCAGATAACCCAGTTCAAAGCAGTTATTGTGGGATTTTCTGCCTTGATACGTATTCTGGGTTACAGGGCTGTGTGGAGGGTCCTTCGTTGCTCAAGATATGAATACTATTAAATAAAACTTTGAGCTACTAAAGTCAATACCAGTTGGGGATCCCTTAATTCAAATGTTTGGGACCAAAAGTGTTTCAGATTTCAGATTTTATTGGATTTTGGAATACCTGTATTTGCATATATATACACATGAGATCTCTTGGAGTTGGGAAATAGAAAATTAATTTATATTTCATATATTTATTTATTTATTTACTATTTATTTACTATGCTTCTATACTGCCTCTCTCAGCCCGAAGGCGACTCGAGGCGGTGAACAAGCAGCAGTAAGTGCTCGCATACAAACACATCATATATGACAAAAACAGTCAGATAAAACCATATAAATTAACAGTTAAAAACTACAAAAACTACAAGATACAAATCTCAGCACATCATTCTTAAAATCAATTTCCATTGCATCGTCGTAATCCATTGGTCTCGATTAATTAAAGTTCGTCTGCAAATGCCTGCTCAAACAGCCAAGTCTTGACTTTCTTACGAAATGTCAGGAGGGAGGGGGCTGATCTGATGTCACCAGGAAGGGCGTTCCAAAGGCGAGGAGCCACCACTGAGAAGGCCCTGTCTCTCGTCCCCGCCAGACCCGCCTGCAAAGCAGGCGGGACCGAAAGCAGGGCCTCTCTGGATGATCTTATTCTTAAACATCTTGATGGTTCATAGGGAGAGATGCGTTCGGATAGGTAAGTTGGACCAGAACCGTTATATCTTATGGGCATAGCCAAAAAGCAATTTTAAACACAATACTTTGAAATCATGTTGTGCAAGAAACAAAGTTAGTTTGTCTTTAACCATCAGAAAGGAAAAGTGTCAGTATCTCAGTGACTGCAAGGGAAAACTTCAGACTTTGAAACATTTCAGATTTCTAGATGAAGGATATTCAACCTGGACAAGGCTTGCTGCCAATGTAAATGGGAAGAAGACAAAAACTCTTATCCTTAACCACTACTATGCCTCCTCCCAAAGCTAACTAAACATGATCGATAGATGTGCTAAATCTACTGGTCACTTCTGTTTTTCTTAATATTGCTACAGCTTCCCGATACAAATAGAGAAGTTCGTTTTAACACATGACACATCCCTTCTGTCATAGTCACATGCTTATAATACCATTGTGTTTTACTGTAAGTGAGATGGTTAACAAGATATGTGCTCAGACAAAAAAGCTAGAAACTAGCAGGAAAAACCCATATTAATATTAATATTGAGATATTTGCATACTGAATAAGGAAATTGAGATGCTCCCTCAAAGAAAAGGTTTAATCATTAGAATATATTTGGGCATTTCCAAAAATACAAGCTTTCATTTAAAACTAAGTAAACCGATGTGCCCCAAAGCTGAATAAACTCAAATTATGCCTCAATTGTATTAAGATAAACAGAATTTTAATAAACTAAGAGTGTAACTGCTCTTCCTCGACCTTAAGTATTTGGACTTCACTTCCCATTATTCCTGTCTATTGGTCATGCTGTCTGGGAGTTATAGGTCAAGATGTCTATAGAATACCTAGATAGGAAAGTCTGTTACACAAACTTACTTGGAGGTAATTTCCAAAGACTTACTTCTAAGGAAACATGCATATTGAAAGTGAGTCACCTTCTACACAGCTGAATAAAATCTCACATCTGCTTTGAACTGGAATATATGGCAATGTGGACACAGATAATCCAGTTCAAAGCAGATATTGTTATTATTCTGCCTTGATATTCTGGGTTATATAACTGTGTGGAAGGGCCCTGAGAGATGGGCTAGGAATGGTATGGCGCCCCAGAATATCAACTCCCAGCATTCCTTATTGCAGTCGTTCTCAACCAGTGGGTCCCCAGATGTTTTGGTCTTCAGAAATCCTAACAGCTGGTAAACTGGTTGGGACTTCTAGGAGTTGTTGGCCAAAACACCTGGGGACCCACAGGTTGAGAACCACTGCCTTACTGTGTTAGTTAAGTGGTACTGGAGATGCAGTTCCTTAACATCAGGAAGGCTGTACAATTCATATCCATGCTGCAAGATGTCTACACAAGCTCCATCCTGTACATATCTGGTCAGACATAAGTCACTCCATCGCTCACTTGGAAGGAATTGGGAAGGAGACAATTGTATACATGCCACATTAGGAGAAAACTTTACTGAATCAATTACAGCATGACAGGTACTGATACTTCATATTCAAGGTATCATTACCTGTGATTTCATCTGCCTACATCCCACAAATTAGGTCCTTTCTAGGAATTTACTGGAATCAATTACAGCATGACAGGTACTGATACCTCATATTCAAGGTATCGGTGCCTGTGGTTTCATCTGCCTACATCCCACAAATTATGTCCTTTCTAGGAATTTTCTAGGCCCTCCAAATGATTATATGATAGTCACATTAAAAGACATGGGAAATTCCTAGATATTCTTCTATGAATTTTATAGGTCCTCCAATTTGACTCTATGGTAACTACCAGTTCATTTTAATAAGGTTCACTATTATCCATAATTTTTTGTTTCCATTGTAAATTCAGGAATGTAGCCTATAGAGCAGGCATGGGCAAACTTGGGCCGCCAGGTTGTTTTGGACTTCAACTCCCACAATTCCAGCTGTTAGGAATTGTGGAAGTTGAAGTCCAAAACACCCAGATGGACCAAAGTCGCCCATGCCTGCTCTAGAATCTATGTATATGGGGGCTGTATTATACATGATGCGTAAAAAGTTGAAAATATTTGAGCAATCCCTTCTAAATTCCTCTGGGGATGGCTCAATATATTCAGAAAGGAAGAAGCAAGAAGCACAGTCTGTCATTGGTTAATTAGGACTTCTTTCCCTAGCAGGAGTTCTCATAGGGTGATTTTGATTACAAAACAGATGTTTGATTGCAAAATAAGGCTTCCAACAGATAGCAAATCCGGAGGAAATCAAGGTAATGATCTCATTTTCTCTACTGACAATTAATCCATAGTGTAGTCACACAAAACAGGAATCTGCCTTCACTCTGACGTCACGGCACCTCAGTCATTGCATTGACCCTTTCTGCAGTCATTTGAACAGGGCAGTACAGGTACAGACCAGGTAGAAAGGTGATGGGGGAAGAACCATAACTGCCCAACCCTACTCTCTTTCTGCCATTGCTGTTCTGGTTTTGCTCTCTTCCCAGCTTTTAGCCCATCTTTACCTTGAGGTCAGGGATGATGAACTTGCTGTTGGTGGACAGGTTGGCTTTGGATGTCACCGTGTTCATCCTGTCCCAGGCCACCATGTTTGCCTTGTCCCCAGGTGCCGAAATTAACCAGAATTCGGACATGGCGCCAAGGGTCCCCCTTAACTCTGAAGTCACTGCAGTCTAAAAAAGAAAAAAAGTGGAAGAGGGAGAATAACACACAATTAGATTAGGGCACTAACAACCCTTAAATGTTTCAAAATAAGTAGAAAGATGTGTAGTTTGAGAAAGAATTAAATCACCTTTCAATGTGAATGATGAAGGAAATATCACCTTCCCCTGAATGTCACTGTAAGGCTGTCGCAGTTGCTTGTTTCTCTGCTGTGGGTTGATTCATCTGGCCTGCGGGGAGGAGTTTGTGGTCACAAGGTCATGGACGCCTAGAGCAAGTCACCACGTTTCCAAAAGGAATGACCCAAGATGTTATCGGCTGCCCCAAAAGCAGTTGCATTGGATGTAATGCAACTACTCTTTGGATAGAGAAATTAGGGTACAAATAACAAGAAGTCATGGCAGGTAAAGTGGTTTCACACTTCATTCTTTCTCTCTCTCTCTCTCTCTCTCTCTCTCTCTCTCTCTCATCATTTGGGAGTTGTAGTTGCTGGGATGTATAGTTCACCTACGACCAAAGAGCATTCTGAACTCCACCAACCATGGAATTGAACCAAACTTGGCACACAAGACTCTCATGACCAAGCAAAAACACTAGAAGGGTTTGGTGGGCATTGATCTTGGATTTTGGAGTTGTAGTTCACCTACATCCAAAGAGCACTGTGGACTCAAACAATGACGGATCTGGACCAAACTTGGCACAAATACTCCATATGCCCAAATATGAACACAGATGGAGTTTGGGGGAAATAGAACTGGACTCAGATAACAAAGGGCCCTTCCACACAGCCCTATATCCCAGAATACCAGGGCAGAAAATCCCACATTATCTGAGCGTGGACTCAGATAACAAAGGGCCCTTCCACACAGCCCTATATCCCAGAATACCAGGGCAGAAAATCCCACATTATCTGAGTGTGGACTCAGATAACAAAGGGCCCTTCCACACAGCCCTATATCCCGGAATATCAAGGCAGGAAAGCCCACATTATCTGAGTGTGGACTCAGATAACAAGGGGCCCTCCCACACCGCCCTATATCCCAAAATATCAAGGCAGGAAAGCCCATATTATCTGAGTGTGCACTCAGATAACAAGGGGCCCTTCCACACAGCCCTCTATCTCGGAAAATCAAGGCAGGAAAGCCCACATTATCTGAGTGTGGACTCAGATGACAAGGGGCCCTTCCACACAGCCCTATATCCCGGAATATCAAGGCAGGAAAGCCCACATTATCTGAGTGTGGACTCAGATAACAAGGGGCCCTTCCACACAGCCATATATCCCAGAATATCAAGGTTAGGAGATCCCACATTATCTGAGTGTGGACTCAGATAACAAGGGGCCCTTCCACACAGCCATATATCCCAGAATATCAAGGTTAGGAGATCCCACATTATCTGAGTGTGGACTCAGATAACAAGGGGCCCTTCCACACAGCCCTCTATCTCGGAAAATCAAGGCAGGAAAGCCCACATTATCTGAGTGTGGACTCAGATGACAAGGGGCCCTTCCACACAGCCATATATTCCAGAATATCAAGGTTAGGAGATCCTACAATATCTGCTTTGAACTGGGTTATCTGAGTCCACACTCAGGTGGGCTTTTCTGCCTTGATCTTCTGGGATAGAGGGCTGCGTGGAAGGGCCCTTTGATAACCCAGTTCAAAGCAGGTCCTGTGGGTTTTCCTGCCTAGATATTCCGGCTTGTTCTAGGGCTGTGTGGAAGGGGCCCGCCCGTAGTCTCCTCTGCCCAAAAGAGTTAGTAGTGCCTGGTCAACTCACAATTCCCTGGGAGGATTCCATAGCCTTGAGTCATAGAAGAAGGCAAAGTGATGTCAAAGTGCCTTGCCTCTCCAAAGCGCCTTCCTCCCTGGACTGATCCGCTTTCCCAGCCGGTGCCCCGCTGCCTCTCTCAGCCACAGACCTGGAGATCTTCCCAGGCGCCCCTGCTTTTCCTTACCTGGCTGGCGAGGGATGTCCTTTTCCCAGCGGCGGGCGCTGCAAGGGATGGGGATGCTGCTTGGCGCGCTGCGTTTTGTAGCGCCCAGGGATCACCTGGCCGCCCACCGGGCGAGGCCGCCTGAGGCTCCTCCTCCTCCTCCTCCTCTCCTACCTTCCTTCCCTCCTTCCGATCCGTTACTCCCCGCCCACGCCTTCGGCTTACTGTCCCAGCAACTGCCTTCCTCTTGCTCCTTCCCATCGCCAGGGTCCTGAAAGATGGAGGTGGGCAAGTTGGAGACTAGTCTATAAAGGGGGATGTCTTAGTAGGACTGAAGGGGTCATGACCTGAAAAGTGACACAATGGCACACCAGTAAAATCGATAATAAATATATTATTATTATTTACTTGGGCTTTCAGTGGCTTAAACTGCTGAACTTGCTGACCAAAAGGTTGGGAGTTCGAATCCGGAGAGTGGGGTGAGCTCCCGCTGTTAGTCCCAGCTTCTGCTAACCTATTTTATTTATTTACATCATTTATATTTCGACCTTCTCACCCTGCAGGGGACTCAGGGCGGATCACAATGCACATATACAGGCAAACGTTCAATGCCAGAGACATACAACATATATAGACAGACAACGAGCTACACAATTGGTCGAGAGCTCACCCCGACCCAGGCAGGCCTCCAACTCATGACCTTCTGGTCAGTAGAGATCTTATTTATTATTTATTTATTTACTACGCTTCTATACCACCTCTCTCAGCCCAAAGGTGACTCGAGGCAGTGAACAAGCAGCATCAAGTGCTCACATACAAACACATCATATATGATGAAAACAGTCATATAAAAACATAAGTTAAAAACAGTTCAAATCTTATGCAGCTGACTCCCAGCTTCTGCCAGTCTAGCAGTTCGAAAACAGGTAAATGTGGGTAGATCAATAGGTACTCCATCTGCAGAAAAGTAATGGCGCTCCATGCAGTCATGCTGGCCACCTGAACTTGAAGGTGTCTATGGACAACTCTGGCTCTTTGGCTTGGAAATAGAGATGAGCAGCACTCCGCCCAGAGTCAGACACGACTAGACCAAATGTCAAGAGAAACTAGAGCAGGTTTGGTACTTTTCCGTGCAAAAAAGTACAGTCAGAGAGTGATGCTACATGCGTGTTTAGCTTTGAAATGCGTGTTCTTGTGCCAAGAATCAGACTGGCACTTGCAAAATGAGAATAACACTGTGATTGAAGCATTCTAATACACCCTGTGCCATTTTTGAGATAACATAGGCTAGATGGGTGCATACAGTACACATTGTGCTAATGGGAGAGCTTAATGCGACAAAAGAAAGCACTGCGCATGGCAGAGAGTCTGGCCCCCTCCGTTGCTGGCACGGAGCCCAGAAGTAAAAGTTTCAATTTAGAGAACATCAGAGGCTCAAGATTGATAGCTGTACTGTGAGAAAGGACTAACTCATAAATGACTATTGTTCTCATTCAGAGATGTGACTTAAGATGTGATGCTAATGAAAATGTACTGTTTATTGGATTAATGAAATGTCATGAAAGCAACAGTAATCACCAGCCAATTATGTTTGTTTTTATCCATGAAGAAGGGGTGGGCTTAACTGGAATGACTCCATTGAGGTATAAATGTCTTTGTATGAAAAGTGACGGGGTCTTTTGCCCCTATCTGCAGCCGTGTTCTGCTGGCAGAAGCCCACCAGCTGGTGAGAATAAATCCTTTTGATTTTCACCTATTTCACAGTTGTCGTGTGTTCTTCCTCACCCTTGCGCCCGCACGAACAGGTGGCTTGGTAAAGTAAACTTGGTACTTGGAGTTCCATAACTCCTTAATTTGGCTGCTTCAAAACCTTTACCTCTACTGTTATTTATTTGATGTACAGTGTTCCCTTGCTACTTCGCAGTTTGCTTATTGCGGACTTGCTGTTTCGCGGATTTCAAAAAATATTAATGTAAAATATATATCATGGTATTTTCACTGTTTTGTGGGGTTTTGCCTCTGCCACTCTCCAAGGCGTTTTCCCTCCTCAGTCCTCCCTCCCTCCCTCCCTCCCTCCCTCCCTCCCTCCCTCCCTCCCTCCTGCCTTGAAGGGCCTTTCCTTCCTTTCCTTCACTTTAATTTAAGTGTATAAAGTGTATAATAAATATAACTACTAAAATAATGTATAAATATTCAAATAAATAGAGCGTCCCTACATCGCAGTTTTTCACTTTTTGTGGGAGGTCCTGGAACCTAACCCCAGCAATAAGTGAGGGAACGCTGTATACAGTACTTTGCTTTTCTCCCCACGGGGAATCAATAGGTACCGCTTCTACGGGAAGGTAACGGCACTCCATGCAGTCATGCTGACCACATGACCTTGAACGTGTCTACGGACAACGACGGCTCTTCGGCTTAGAAGTGGAAATGAGCACCACTCCCCAGAGTCAGACACGACTAGACCTAATGTCAAGGGGAAACCTTTACTTTTATTATTACCTACTTGATTTATACTCCGCTTTTCCCCCCATGTGGACTCAAGGCAACTAACAATCCCAGACTTTGGTCATCGTTTTAAAAGCATACTACAAAATTTAATAACAGTGTGGATTACAGTAAAAAGAGTTTAAAATGCAATACACTTAAAATAGCCTTTAACCCCCTCCCCCGCGCCCCACACACACACTTCCCCAGCAGCATGATCCTTATTCTTCTCCCAGTGTCTGCTGGCAAGTAAAATATGTTAATAAATAAATATTTTAAGTATTTGTTTATTATTACCAATATTTAAAAGCTCTAAAATCTGGATAGTAAATAAAGAACAGCACTCAGGAAACAGGGGAATTCCAGACACGAATAAATCAGGGGAGGCTAACACATCTCAACAAATGATTCCCTCAGGCAGGAAGCAGCCAGGCTTTGAAGCTACAAATCCATTCAGTGCTAATCAAGGTGGCCAATTGCAACATTCACACCTTCCTCAAACAGACAAGAGTTCTTTCTCCCACTCTAGACATTCCACATATGTAAACCTCACTTGCCTAGTTTCCAACACACCCCTCAACCTCTGAGGATACCTGTAATAGATGTGGGTGAAATGTCAGGAGAGAATGCTTCTGGAACATGGCCATACAGCCTAGAAAACTCACAGCAACCCAATAATAAAAATATAAATAAGAGCATTATGTTATGATTAATAAATACTATTAATAATATTTAATAATTTATTCATATGCATTAATTTAATTTATAATGATAAAATATAAAATATTTATTTATGATAATGAGAAGAATGACAAATAGGATTGGTCATGTCATTTAATAAATATTAATAATAACAACACATAAACACATAGGATTGGCCATACCCTCCATATTAATGGGTTCTGTATTCATTGATTCAACCAAAATGTGGATTTCCCCCCATCCCAAAAAAAGCAAACTTTTTACTGAGCACTAAGCACTATGCTGATGCATAGGAGTAACCTGTTGCACATACTGCAAACCCACCACGTTTCCATTTCTATGTGTGGTTGTGGAAACTGGACAGGAAAGAAAATGTATAGGAAAATAAAAATCATTTGAACTGTGCTGAAGTCGAGTTCTTTAGGTTCTGGATCGAATCAAGTCTGAACTCTTCATGAAGCCAAAATGACTAAACAGAAGCTGCCATATCTTGGATTTAAGCCCCTGGTAGCCCAGTGGGTTAAACCCTTGTGCCAGCAGGACTGAAGACCAACAGGTCGCAGGTTCGAATCCAGTGAGAGAGTGGATGAGCTCCCTCTGTCAGCTCCAGCTCCCCATGTGGGGATATGAGAGAAGCCTTCCATGAGGATGGTAAAACATCAAAACATCCGGGTGTCCCCTGGGCCACATCCTTACCGAGGACCATTTTTTTCACACCAGAAGTGACTTGCAGTTTCTCAAGTTGCTCCTGACACGGAAAAAATAATATTTTGGATATTTGGTGACACAACCCACAGTAAAAGATTATAATGTTTGTTAAAGTGGAAGAGGGTAGAAGAAGAGGAAGACTGTGCTACAAGGTAGATTGATTGATTGATTCAATCAATCAATCAATCAATCAATCAAGGATGTCATGGCTCTCCATTCGCAAGAACTGAGCAGAGCTGACTGAGGTCTCTCATTCATAGAATCACCATAGGTTGAAGTCGACAGTAGTTAAGGAGAACAAGCTGCACATGAAATAGATTCCGGGCTTATCTACACCAGCCCTTTACTTTGAATTGGACCAGAAACTGAAGCTGTATGTTCAGACAACATCTAAAGACTCCAAGTCCTTAATCCAATTTAACCCTGCAAGTTGGGAAATGCTCCAGACTTTTATGTGAGTGTGAACAGTATGACTGGTGCACAGGTCAATGCCACTATCCCCCTTTCCCGGTGCTCATTGACATCAATAGATTTTGGGTATCTATGGGGGACCTGGACCCAAGCCCCAGCAGATACTAAAGGTCCACTGTGTTTCTATTGCACACATTCTATGGCTAACACCTTCATTATAGTGTCCTCCAAATTCAGAGCAGAGGACAGAAGCCAAAACATTTTGTTGTGGCATTTTAATATTTCTGTTTTGTTGGATACTGTAATATCTATATATTCTAAGGTTGCATCTACACTGTAGAATGAAAGTGGTTTGACGCCCCTTTAACTGCCTTGGCTCAATGCTTTGCAGTGATAGGATTCGCAGTTTGGTGAGGCACCAGCCCTCTTTGACAGAGAAGGCGAAAGACCTCGCAAAATTATAACTCCCAGGATTCCACAGCATTGAGCCATGGTAGTTAAAGTGGTGTCAAACTTCATTCATTCTGTAGGGTAGATGTGCTCTAAATGAGGAACTGCATTCTAGAATTGATGGCAAGTTTGAATAATGTGGCATTAGGTGCTTTTGGAATGGTCTTTGTCCATGACATAGGTACATGGCTCCAATCCAACCAGATGTTCAACATGTGTGTGTTATGCTGTATAACAAAAATGGGGGGGGGGGGGATATGTTCCTGATTTGAAAGTGTTATTTCCTGTTTAATTGTGCAGCATTTACTTTGAAAATAGTTGTTATATTTGGCTGCCACAAACTATATTGAATTAGATCAGACTTGATGAGATACTCATTGGAAAACTATAGCAAAACGTGCTGCAGGATGGCCTGCCAAAACAAAGTTTTTGCAGTTTAATAAACTTTTGTCCTGTTTCTATGATATAACCAATTAGGAAATGACATTTATAACTCAGGAACAAAAATCGTGTTAAATTTTAATTTATTGGATCAGAAGCGAATTAAGAATACAATTATAAAGCATAAAAAACCCACAAAGTTAAAAACTTGGCATTATACTACATGTTCTTTGACTAGAAGCTGGCCTCTTTGAGTGTCTCTGGTGTCACTGTTTTCAAATATATATATATATATATAGAGAGAGAGATTTTTTTGATACATTACAATGGGGGAATGGGATAGAGTGGGGTGGGGGTGAGTGGGTTAAGGAGGGTAAGAAGGTATGAACGAGTGTGAAGGTGTAAGGGGGTAAAAAGACTTCCCAATATCATCCCAAGGATTAAAGTCCAATATTTCAGTATATATTTTCCAATAATGATCAGTTTGAATATTTACGGAGTCATTTCTTCACACATCGTCTAAATCAATAATCAATTTTGTTCCATTGTTTTGTAAAAAATCTTTAAAGCCCGTCTTCTTCTTCTTGTCACTGAGGTGTTTTCCAACCAGTGTGCCGCGGCACGCTAGTGTGCCATGAGCGATCATCAGGTGTGCCGTGGGAAATTGGCACTCTTCCCCCTCCTAGCAGCTCTTTCTCCCTCTTTTCCTCCCCAAAGATCTTCCCCGAGGCAAAGAAAGGGCTCCGCCGAATGCCAGGGCCAGGCCCGCCTTGAGGAAGCCTTCAGGAGCCTCGACTCAGCATGGCTCCAGCTCCTGCTCAGGGCTGCTTCAGCCTCCCGATGCTCCTATACGTTTCATAAATTGGTGTGGCCTCTTTCGCTACCTCCCTCCTCCCTCCGCAAAAGCAGAGCACTGAGCAGAAGTGATTGAGTCGGCGTTTTCACGTTGGCTTGGATTTCTCGCGAGAACAGCCAAAGCCGGAAGCTCCATGTCGGTGAATTGGGGAGTGAGCGAACCTGGGAGCATCGGGAGGCTGAAGCATTCACAGGTTTCCAAGAAACAAATTGAGCCTCTCCGCTTGGAAATGTGTTTTTTTTGGTACTATTTTACTGGATTTTTCGAGAGTTGCCCTACCACCACCACCCCCAACGAGGAACTGTTTATAATAGCTTCATGACATCCATAGTTAACTGGAAGCAAGTTTCACTCAGGGTGAAATTTCACAAGGCTCTGGAAGACAAGCCCTATGAGGAGCGGCTTGAAGAGCTGGGCATGTTTAGCCTGAAGAAGGGAAGGCCGAGAGGAGACATGATAGCCATGTATAAGTATGTGAGAGGAAGTCATATACATGTTGTGTTCATTGAAACAGGCCCAGGTTTCACACTGACTGTATAAATACATTTAAAAACATATGAACTATATGTATTACTGTGTTAGAGTGTCATTTTGTGCCATTTTGGTTGGTGGTGTGCCCCAGGATTTTGTAAATGTAAAAAATGGGCCGCAGCTCAAAAAAGGTTGATAAACACTGGCTTATCTTTTGTGAGAGGTAGTCCATTTGGATAACATCAAAAAAAATTAGGATCAATTCTTCTGTATTTGGAATAGTATTTTGTTTCCTTTTAAAAACTAGGTTCAATCTAGTTAGTACTCATGAAAACCCATTTTATCTTGATTTTCACTCAGTTTTGAATCGGATATTCCTAATAAAAATTTCTCTGGAGTTAAAAGGTTGCGCATGTGACGGGGCTCAGACAACATTGTAGTAGGTGGTGCGTGGCTTGCTCTTCTCCACACTCACATGTCGTGGACTCCACTGTGTAGCCCAATTTCTTAAGTTTGGCTCTGCATCTTGTGGTGCCAAAGCGGTCTGTTCAGTGCCTTCCAAGTCGCCTAGTTTTCTGTGTGCCCAGGAGGGAGTTTGTTATCCACTCAGCCAGTGATTGAGGTTCTGGCTTTTAGCCTGCCACTTTTGGACTCTCGCTTGCTGGGGTGTTCCTGTAAGTATCTCTGTAGATCTTAGGAAGCTGTTTCTTGATTTAAGGCAGTGTTTCCCAACCGATGTTCTGCGGCACACTACTGTTCTGTGACGGATCATCTGGAGTGTCGCAAAAAACATCTCCCCCTCCCCTTTCTCACCCTCCTGCCGAACTCCTGCTGCTTGGGGGAGGAGGAGGAAGAGGAAGGGCCGGACAGCGGCGAAGAAAAAGAAGGGGCCGGGGCGCCGCCTCCTTCGGCCGTTTCCCCAGCCAGCCTCCAATAGAGGGAGGGAGGAGGGAAGGGTGACGTCGCTCGGGCCCCGCCCCCTTCCCAGTGGCAGAAGCTTGCTCATGCCTGATTGAGTCAAGGTGGGAGTCATGGCGGAGAGCGGCCCCCGTCCCCGCTCTTCGCCATGACTCCGTCCCCTTGCTCGCTGAGGCCGCGCGGTGAACAGTGGATGGGCTTCAGTGGGCGGGGCTGAAGCCCGTCCACTGTTCATGCCCCTCCTCCTCCGCACGGCCTCAGCGAGCAAGGGGCCGGAGTCACAGCGGAGAGTGGCGCCAGGGACGGGAAATTGCTGCCTTTTCGCTCTCCCCCACCGCCCCTTTCGCCCGTGAGCCGCTACCCGTGGCAATGGGAGCAGCTGAGGCTGGCGGCGGGACCCTGGGCAGGAGCCTGGGCTTGGTGGCGGCCCTTGGCGTGCTCTACTGCCTGAGGGGCCCTCTTGCCAAGTTTGGTCCAGATCCACCATTGTTTGAGTCCACAGTGCTCTCTGGATGTAGGTGAACTACAACTCCAAAACTCAAGGTCAATTAACTATATGTATTACTGTGTTAGAGTGTCATTTTGGTTGGTGGTGTGCCCCAGGGTTTTTTTTAATGTTAAAAGTGTGTCGCGGCTCAAAAAAGGTTGGGAAACACTGATTTAAGGCATGGGTGTGCTGGCTGACATCCGAACGGAGGATGGGCCAGAGATGTCACTGCCTTGGTCCTTTCATTACTGGCTGCCATTTCCTGGAGGGTGTCAGGTGGTGCAATCCCGGCAAGGCCAGGCCTGGGCCAACTTGGGCCTTCCCCCTCCAGGTGTTTTGGGCCTCAACTCCCACAATTCCTCACAGCCTCAGGCCTTCTCCTCTTCCCCTCACAAGGAAAGGGCCTGGGGCTGTGAGGAATTGTGGGAGTTGAGGCCCAAGACACCTGGAGGGGGAAGGCCCAAGTTGGCCCAGGCATGAGCCAAGTGGTATAGTTTCTCCTCCAGCAGTGCAGGGTGTGTTAGATGGGGTCAGCTGGTATTCTGAGAGAGCCCAGAATACCAAGGCTGAAAATCCCAGATTCTAAATAGGGGTATCAAAATTTAACCATTTCCGCCCGGAAGTGGTTTCCCCCCGTGACCCGGAAGTGAAGCCCCGGCTAGTGGCCTTCCTCCAGGAAGAGGAGAGGAGCAGAGCACCATGCAGGTCTCCAGCCTCAACGAGGTGAAGATCTACAGCCTGAGCGCCGGGCGGAGCCTCCCGGAGGTGAGAACGTTGCGGACGCCCCCTCCCCTCGCCTCGCGCCCCTGTCAGTCGCGCGCCCTGATAGAGCCCACGGGTCGCCATAGCAACCTGCAGGCCTCAAGCCCCCAGTCGGCCTGGGAAGCTCAGAGAGGCAAGGCCTTGCTTGGGAGGGAGGCCAGTCGCAGGAGCTGTAGTTCAGAAGAAGGAAAGAGCCAAACAGAGAAAGAACCCGCTTCTGAATATTCCTCTTCGAAGGCCCCTTCCTCATATCTGTGCAAAATCCACACTGCACTGGATTATATGGCAGTGTGGACTCAGATAACCCAGTTCAAAGCAGATATGGTGGAAGGCCTGCCTTGACATCCTGCCTTGACATCCTGGGTTATAGGGCTGTGTAGAAGAGCCCTCAGGCACCACTTCCACTGGGTTTTCTTAGGGTCCTTCCAAACAGCCCCATCTCCCACAATATCAAGGCACAAAAGAACTGGATTATCAAAGGGCCCTTCCACACAGCCCTGCATCCCACAATACCCGCTTTGAACTGGGTTATCTGAGTCCACACTCGGGTAATATGGGGTTCTCTGTTGTGACCCCTTTTACCCTGCCATATAAAATCTAGATCAGGCCTGGGCAAACGTCGGCCCTCCAGGTGTTTCGGACTTCAACTCCCACAAATCCTAACAGCCGACGTTTGCCCAGGCCTGATCTAGATTATCTGCTTTGAACTGGATTATATGGCAATGTAGACTCCTAATCCAGTTCAAAGCAGATAAATGTGGACCATCTGCTTTGATAATCTGTATTATATGGTAGTGTGGAAGGGGCCTGAGGCTGGCATCTTTGCACCGGGAATGTGGCGCAGCTGGCTGGGAGTCAGCTGCATAAGATCTCTACTGTAGTAGAAACACGGTAAGTATGAGAAACAACAATTATATTGTATCGGATCTATATTCATTTAGCATCTATCAAGTCACATAAATAGTTACACATAATATAATTAGTGCAAACCCAACACATCTAATAGAACACATTCAAATATTGGTAGAGGACGAAAAAGTCCCAGGATATAATGGGAGTCAGTGGCATAAGATCTCTACTGACCAGAAGGTCATGAGTTCGAGGCCTGCCCGGGTCGGGCTGAGCTCTGGACCAATTGTGTAGCTCGTTGTCTGTCTATATATGTTGTATGTCTATGGCATTGAATGTTTGCATGTATATGTGCATTGTGATCCAACCTGAGTCCCCTGTGGGGTGAGAAGGGTGGAATATAAATGATGCAAATAAATAAATTTACAGGATCTGATCCTCTGAAGATGCCAGCCACAGATGCTCGCGAAACATCAGGAGAAAATGTAGCTGGAACACGGTCGTACAGCCTGGAACCATAAAACACTTCAATGCTCGTGCAGTCTTGCACCATCCATTTGGCATGGAAAGTGTATTTGAAAACATTCTGGCTTGTTTCAGCGTGTGTGTGCACACACACATACACAAATATATGCATACACACACTCAGGGCCCTTCAACACAACCCTATAGCCCAGAATATCAAGGCAGGAAATCCCACATTATCTGAGTGTGGACTCAGGTAACCCAGTTCAAAGCAGATGTTGTGGGATTTTCTGCCTTGGTGTTCTGGGATATAAGGTTGTGTGGAAGGGCCCTCACACACACATATTTACAAGTATATGTGTATCTATCTATCTATGGCCAGGGACACAATATTTAAGGTGTTCCAAAGGCCACCTTTTAAACAAATCAAGACATGAAATCTGAGGAACTTTAACCTGAGAGTAAAGGATAACGAAGGCTGGATCTACACTGTCCTGTATTCCAGGATCTGATCCATGATTATCTGATTTAAACTAGATTATTTGAGTCTACACTGCTAGATAATATAGGATAATCCACCCAGAACCAGTACCAGATTATCTTTTATCCCAGATTACGTATCTGGTTGTGGAGACTCATGTAATCCACTTCATAGCAGCCTGGGATCACATCTTGGGATATAGGGCAGTGTAGAAGTGACCTAAGAGTGTCCTGAAGGGATCAGATTGAACCATGTATTTTCAGGATGAAGACTAATCGGCCCTCTATATCAGTGGATTCTGTACCCACAAATTCAACCATCTGTAGCTTGAAAATACTAAGAAAAAATCCAACCCTTGATTTTGCATGTTATACATCAGGGCTGTCCAACTGGCGGCCCGGGAGCCGTACACGCCCCCCCAGCCTGTTGGACACGGCCCCCGCTATGCCCCTGGCCGCTATTTTTAATTTTTTTTTTTTTAAAAAAAATCTATTTTTAAAAAAATGGCGGCGGGGAGGGGGAGGCGGGGCAGGGAGGAGGAAGAGAGCTAGCTCCTCCTCCCTGCACCGCCCTCCCTGCGCCCGAAAAGGAGCAGTAGGCGGGGCCAAGGGCAGCGCGTCACGCCAGGCCTCTGACGCGCTACCCTTGGGGCTGCACCTTCTGCCCCTCCCTAGGAAGGGCCGACTCCCCTCCCTAGGAAGGGGCGGGAGACAGGCGAACGCGAGCAGTTGGCGGCGCTTTTTGCCGGGGCAGGGCGGTCACGCCAGGCCTCTGACCAAGGGCAGCCGTCACGCCAGGCCTCTCTGCTGCCCTTTTGCTGCTCCCCCCCTCCCTAGGAAGGGCGGGGGAGACGGCGAAAAGGAGCAGTAGGCGGCATCAAGGGCAGCGCGTCACGCCAGGCCTCTGATGCGCTGCCCTTGGTGCCACCTTCTGCTCCCTAGGAAGGGCGGGGAGCCAGCTCCCCTCCCTAGGAAGGGCGGGAGACGGACGCGCGAAAAAGGAGCCAGCAGTAGGCGGCGCCAAGGGCAGCGCGTCATGCCAGGCCTCTGACGCGCTGCCCTTGGCTCCCGCCCGCCCCCCATGCGCCCTCTGCTCACTGATCACCTACGGCCCCGAGGTGATCAGTGACATTTCTTCCGGCCCTTGGGTCGGAAGAAGTTGGACAGCACTGTTATACATAAAATGATACACCATTTTACTTTGCCATTACAGTGTTCCCTCACTTATTGCTGGGGTTTCAGGTCCTCCCGCAATAAGTGAAAAACCACAATGTAGGGATGCTCTATTTATTTTAATGTTTATACATTATTTTAGTAGTTATACACTATTTAAAGTCTTTATAAACTTAAAATAAAGTGAAGGAAGGAAAGGCCCTTCAAGGCTGGAGGGAGGGAGGGAGGACTGAGGAGGGAAAGCGCCTTGGAGAGCAGTGGCGGTAAAAACCCCACAGAACAGTGGAAATACCATTATATTTTAAATTAATATTTTTTGAAATCCGCGAAATGGCGAGTCCGCAATAAGCGAGGGAACACTGTATATATAATGGGACTTGGGCATCCATAAGTTATGGTGTCTGTGTTTCAACCCCAACCAAATGCAGTACATGCCAAGGGTCCACTGTTTGGCCTGATTTCTCGCCAATTTCTCTATTCAGTGTTTTTTAAACTCTGCTCCTCCAGGTATTTTGGATTACAGCTCCCAGAAATCCCAGCCAGGTTACCAGCTGTTAGGAATTGTGGGAGCTGAAGTCAAACACATCTGGAGGACCAAAGGTTGAGAACCACTGATCTTTGCAGTCTTAATATTCTTCAAACTTCGTATATGGGGTTAGTTGTCCCTAATTACTTATTACCACTCTCATATTTATTGGGATAGAACAAGTAAGCCCATTGTTCTCTTTGCTGTCATTTTACTCCCCTGAGTAAGTCCTGCTGAAGAAACCCCACAAAAGATTTGCTTGAGGGTAGCCAGAGGCCAGAATTGACTTGTAGGTCTGTGACAATAACAAACAAGGAACTTTCAGTCATTCTATCCAAACATTGGCACCCAGTTTATCAACCTTGATCAATTTCAGCAGTACATTTTGGTTAGTGAAGTACATTATATTGTAGTTGCCATTAAACAAGAGGGAGAAGGTCATTTTCTATGAAGGGAAATAATTTCCTGCCTCTGTTACTGAGTTTTCTGGATTGTGCATTCAGTATCTATGCCAGTGTTTCTCAACCTTCTTAATGCTGCAACCCCTTAATACAGTTCCTCATGTTGTGGTGACCTCCCAACCATAACATTTTTGTTGCAACTTCATAACTCTGTTTATGAATTGTAATGTAAATATCTGATAGGTAGGAGGTATTTTCATTCACTGGACCTAATTTGGCACAAAGACCCGATACGCCCAAATCTAAATACTGGTGGGTTTGGGGGGATTGATTTTGTCATTTGGGAGTTGTAGTTGCTGGAATTTATAGTTCACCTACAATCAAACAGCATTCTGAACTCCACCAGCCATGGAATTGAACCAATCTTGGTACACATAACTCCTATGACCAACAGAAAATACTGTGTTTTCTGATAGTCTTTGGCGACCCTTCTGACACCCCTCACGACCCACATGGGCATTAACCTTGAGTTTTGGAGTTGTAGTTCACCTACATCCAGAGCGCACTGTGAACTCGAACAATGATGAATCTGGACCAAACTTGGCATGAATACTCAATATGCCGAAATCTAAACACTGGTGGAATTTGGGGGAAATAGACCTTGACATTTGGGAGTTGTAGCTGCTGGGATTAATCTACAATCAAAGAGCATTCTGAACCTTACCAATGAGAGAATTGGGGCAAACTTTGCACACAGAACCCCCATGACCCAACAAAAAATACTGTGTTTTCTGATAGTCTTTGGCGACCCTTCTAACACCGCTCACAACCCTCCATGGGTCCCGACCCCCAGGTTGAGAAACACTGATCTATGCAGTATGACCCACCTATATCTTTTGAATATATCCATGGTTTCATTTTTCCACATCTGACAAAATATCTCCTTTGTAGGCATTTTCTCTGTCTTCTAGTGTGAGTGTATGATATTCTTGCGTTAGAAACCTTTAATTTGTAAAGGGTTCACTCTTACCTGTTGTTGCTCATATACACATGGATAAAGGGGTCATACTGTATTTAAGAATTGCCCGGGTTAGCATACTTCACATGCTTTCAGTTCCCTTAAAAATAAGGGAATTCCATCACAGTCTCATTTTTAAAGTCCCATAAAGTATTTTATCAGATTGTTAGGGCATTGAATAAAGTTCCTATTTCCTTGTGTATATAACTGTTCAATTTACATTAATGCTTAGTGTTACTGAATGGTCTGTGTTTGAGGAAAGGATATTTTAAAAAATCAACTTTCCTTACTTATAATTTTAACACTGTTGGTTTATTTGATGTATTATTTCTATCAGATCACATTTACTGATTTCCCCCCTAAATATATAATTAGGATTTCTGGAGCATGTGATTCTATTTGTTGTTTTATTATATTTCCAGTATATACTTCTATCACTATTCCTTTCAACTCAGTTTTGTTTTATTTTTTGTTTTGTTTTGTTCCAGTGGCTTTCTGATAGGAAGAAGAGAGCATTGCAGAAGAAAGATGTTGGTGAGTGTGGCAAGAATATCACATGTGGTTTCTGTCTTCCAAAAGTAGTCTGTTTTGTAGCTGGAAGTGTAAAAGCCATAGTTCTACAGCTCATAAACTCCTACTTGTTAAAGTGTGGGTCCTGACCAAATGGTGTCCCCTTAGCTCACTGTTGAGGTCTTGGAAAAATTGGCAACAGTAAAAAGTTTCTGAACGTCACATAGTGGCTGTTTTAGACATTTACATGAATATATTTTGCAGTGTTTATAGTGGACTCTGTAGACAATTGTCAGCTGTACTTCCTAAAAAGGAAAATTAACCTGTTTAGCTAATCTCAGAAATTATTTTTAAAAATCAGTAAATGTTTGGTTTTTATATACCTGTGGCCAAGTCAAAATTTTGTGGGCCAAAAGTGGAAAAGTTTAAAAATCCCTGCTATAAATAACAGCTACTGGAACATTCAGTAGCTGTGTTTTTTCAGCAGAATGTTTTCTGTTTTTAAGAAAGTATTCTTTTGTTATGCTTAAGTGATGTGCTGTTTTAGGATGCTCACCTTTATCCACATCTTATTTTTTAATCAATCAAGGCCATGACAATAAACTTTAAAATATAGAGGACAGTACATTTAAGGTAAATAAGATTTTTGTTTATATTGTGGGTGAAAATCATGCTGGAACGAAAATGACTGGAGAATTAAGGCCCAGTACAAGTGTGAAAAATAAAGGGACTGGTAACTTCCAGTTGATGCAGAGAAGAGATAAACCATTTGAAAATTGAAAAAAAATATTCTTATAATTAGTTCAATGCATTTCACTGTAGTAATATTTAATGGCATTCTTCAGGGGCTGTTATGATTCAATGGTTGGTTTGCTCTGACGGTATGTTACTGGAACAAACTGCAGACTTAGAATATACTACTTGAGCTAAAATTAAAACCAACTTATTTCTCTGGTACTATTGTGTCTGTTTCTTTCTTATTGAAATCAGTGGTGCTTTGGTTGTGCCTTGTGGCCAACATCATTAAATAATGTACTCAAATATTATTCAACAAGATGGAGCAAAAATCCCCACAACATTTTCACATGATTCTTTCTATGTTCAACTGATGTGATTGTGCAATTATTTGGATCATTTATTATAAATCCAGAATCCGAATTACCACAAGCAGCAAGGAGGCATTTCAGCTGCCCCATTTGAAAATCTGTCCCTGAAAATTAAAACTCTGAACTGTATTCTAAGAAGTTGTAAAAGCAGAATGGACTGGCATAAGAAAGACATTGCCATCTTGTCCTATGGAAGCTAGATCCCATTTCAATATCTGGCAGGATATGTGTTTGGGAATGAAGTCTCCTTAAATCATTTAAAAATCATACTCTTCTCATGTCGTCAGTAAAAATTCTTGTTCTTAAGTGTTGACTAAAAAATCTTTCTTATGTTTATATTTTTTAAGATATTCGCAGGAGAATTGAACTTATCCAGGATTTTGACATGCCTGCTGTTAGCAACAAACTCAGAGTATCAAGGGATGGCCAGTACGTGATGGCAACTGGTAAGTAGGCCAAGAGTTAAATATTTTCAGATGTTTGCATGCCCTTTATAGTTGTTTAATGTATCTGCTTGAATTGTACTGGGCTGGTACCAGAGATGATACAGCTGGAGAAGACAAAGCACTAAAAATTGGATTGGATTCTCTTCTTGTTGTGTGCCTTCAAGTCATTTCTGACTTATAGTGACTTTGTCACAAGGTTTTCTGGGCAAGATTTGTCTATAAGGGGTTTGCTTTTGCCCTCCTCTGAGACTGAGAGAGCGTGACTTACCCAAAGTCACCCCATTGAACTCCAGAGTTCATTCAAACCCTTATCTCCAGAGTCATAGTCAAGTGTGCACATCACTAGTTTGGCTATTATACTGGACAGTAGACTTAGTAATTGGCAAAGAATGAGATAGCAGGAAGTCAATATGTGTTAAAGAGGTAAGGCCAGGGGCAGGGAAAATGCATCCTCCCAGATGTGTCTGGACTACACCCTTCATCAGCCCTAGCCTGATGGGATGATGGGCATTGCAATCCAACAATATCTGGCAGAATTCAAGTCCCCTCCCCCTGTTTCAGTCAAATCCTACTTTATATATTTTGTATTATTCAGCCTTTACAGCATCAAGGCAAAATTTTGAAATATTGCAAGTAAAGTCTGGATTCCAGACTGAGCTGTATTCTAAGCAACTGTAAATTATCATCACCATTATTGGAAATTCTGTAGTCACACATTGTATTGTAAAAAGGAATAGCACATGGTTAGTGCTTCAGGGCTGATAAAACTAGTGGTGTTTAATGAGTGCTGCTGTCATTAACGAAGTTAAGCGCGAGTAAAGTGTAATTTTATATCCTTTTTAACATGCTTTCATTTCTAGAACAAACCTTTTTTGAAATCTGAACCATTATTTGTCATGAGCTAAATGGACTAAATAATACTACAGCAATTTCTTCCACTTTTGTATTAAATATAGTATTTTGTTTTTTGAACAGGGACATACAAACCAAGAATCCGTTGTTTTGATACCTATCAGTTATCAATGAAGTTTGAGAGATGCTTAGATGCTGAAGGTTAGTAAATAATTTCCATGAAAACTATTTATTTACTTAAACATTTCTATCTGTTATGATGTGTCAGGTTGGCATACACTTAAAACCATGGAAACATTATAAAATAATTAACAATAGAAGCATACTAAAATCCTGGGATAAAAAGTTCTCAAACCACGTAAATACTGCAGAATAGTCCCAAACAATAAAAGCTCACTGCACTGTTTGCCCTGCATTGGAAAGTGAATTAATATGAAAAGAAGTATTAAAAAGAAAATTTGGTTACTATTGCACCTGTACTGCATGCCATCCTACATTTGGGACATCTCCAATAGTTAAAATGAGAAGAATTGATAATTTTACTATTTAATTTCAGTTGTGCTTAGATCTTTCCATGCAGATTGTTTGGCCAAAGACCTTTCATATGTGTCTGCATAATAAAATGATCTTGGAGATAGTCCTTTCTGAATTTTTTTATTATAGACCATTGCTTCTTGAACTGTGAGTCCTGATCCCACATAGTGTCCCCTTAGATCAGTTGAATTCACTTAAAAATTGGCAACAATAAAAAGTTTCTGAACACTACCTAGATATTTGCACAAATCTATTAAAAATAATCTTCAATGTTTATAGTAGATCCTGCAAAAATGCTTCAGCTTACCTCCACAAAAAGGAAAATCAGCCTGTTTGACAAGCCTTACAAATGCTGATTTACCAGTTTTTATATACTGTATTTTTTGGCATATAAGACTACTTTTTAACCCAGGAAAATCTTCTCAAATGTAGGGGGTCGTCTTATACACCGGGTGTAATCTTATAGGGTGGGTTATGAAACTTCCGAGCCGGACTGGAGAATCTGCGGTCACGACATATGGTGGGGGGAGTTAAAAAACGGCTGCGGCTGCATCTCCACCATATGCAGCAACTGTATGAAAGTAGCAAGGGTGGCACTCTACAAGTATGGTAGAAGAAAATCCACTCACCAGGATTCGTGGAAAGAAGTGACTTAATGGTGTCCCGGTGACAAGGTGAGGGAGTGCCTCACCAGGAAGGTTTAAGTGAAGGGTGGAGCAAGCTGTAGGCATCTGGGATGCCCTGGTATGGAAAAAAGAGATAGCGGGCCGCTGTGCCCAGAAAAACACGCCTCTTGTGCCCATACCTCCTTCTCTGCCTCTCAGATCTCACTCCTGAGGACTGCAGTGAAGCGGTGCAGGCTTGCATGTGCGAGATCTGGGAGGCAAAGAAAGAGGTACGGCAATAGGAAAATTACCATATTGAAATCAAATCTGATGTTTTTTAATTTGGTGTACGTTGGAAGATGGGTAGTCTTCTATGGCAAGTATATCCCAAACTCTATATTTTACCTGGAAAAGTTGGGGGTCGTCTTATACACCCAGTTGTCTTTTATGCTGGAAAATATACAGAACTTATATAGCTGTGGTCACATGAAAATTTCTCAGGCAAAAGAGGGGTGTTGCATGGAGAATGTTCAAGAAACCCTGTTATAGATAATTCCTTGATATATGAGTATATGACTGTTGCCCTCCAAGTTTTGGAGCAGCATTCTTTTCCAAATCTATTTGAAGATGCTTTGGAATTCACCTATGATCTCCTGCATGCAGAGCACATCGTCGCCAACTTGCCAAAAACACCTATATCCCAGGATCTGATCCCAGATTTTCTGTTTATCCCAGATTATTTGGCACTGTGGACTCGTATAATCCAGTTTAAAGCTGAAAACCTGGAATCAGATCCTGGGATATAGGGCCTGTCTGGAAGGGCCCCTAGATATAAATCAAAAACAGTATTAAGATACTGCTCTCCAAACAAAGCAAACCCAGAGAATTGCCAATGGCAGCATCTGCTTCAGTTCCTTGCTGGCCTTTGACTTTGAAATCACAAGTATGGCAGACAGACAAGATTGCTTTGTGGAGCTTGACACCATTCACACAACAAATGTTTTAGCTATGTTTTTTTTATTTCATTTCCCCAGTGGTTACATTCGACATTTTATCAGATGATTACTCCAAGGTATGTATGCTCTTGATTTTGAAACAGTGCTGTATTTCAGAATTTCTAAAAAGATCCAGTTTTAGTGTATTAGAGCTGGCACCTGCCCTGCCCTGTCCAAATGTCGTAAAGGCACCAGATCCTGTTCAATCTTGGAAACAAAGCAGGAGCAGGCTTGGTTAGCACCTGGATTGACTACCTACATTTTGCAGATGGCTATAGGAAAGAATTGGCAAAACTGCCTATGAGGTTTGCCTGAGAAAACCCACTGAAATCTATGGAGTTGCCATAAGTTGAAAGGTGATTTGAAAGTGCATACACACATGCACACTTGAAAGAAAGGCATTTGGCTGGAACCAGCTCTGTGAGAACGAATATTGCTAGTAGTAAGTGTCTGTCCAATCTCAGATTAATTCGTAGCATTTTTTATTGCTTTTTGCCATATAAGTGCTAGAATACTGTTTTCTCTGGACTACAATTGAAATACCTACACTTTGTAATCACAGCCAGTTGTCTCTGAAAACAATAATACAAATGTAAGACAACTCTATGCTAATGTGTGTTCACTAATCTATATCTGTTCTGTTCTTTATTCACTAAGTTACGCTTTTTTAGGATAAATCTATAATTATTTTCTTTTAAACGAGCAAATGTATTTGTTCTGATAATGATCCCGTGCCTTGTATTTTTCAGATGGTTTTCTTGCAGTGCGACAGATATGTAGAATTTCATTCGCAGCATGGCCGTTACTACAGAACAAGAATACCAAAGTTTGGTAGAGATTTTTCATATCATTATCCATCTTGTGACCTGTACTTTGTAGGAGCAAGGTATTTGAGATGTTCCATATTCTTATTTGATTGTACTAAATTATACTTGTTATGACTGATATTGTAGTAAAAGATAACTTGGTAGTTCCCAATATCGTTTTAAAGTTCTCTAACAAAACAGAGTAGTATATATTGTATTAAAACTAAGTAGAGTAAATGTAATTATTGCGATTCTCTCAAAGTTCAGTTTGGTTTCTGAAACATATGATGACATTACATTTTATTAATGAGTTTTTGAGATGTAGGTTACATTTGGTAATAATAAAGAGCAATTAGTAACTTATGTTGTTTTTGTTGTAGTTCAGAAATATACCGGTTAAATTTGGAACAAGGAAGGTATCTGAATTCTTTGCAGACTGATGCTTCGTAAGTATCTGCATTTTTTCCAAATTCATCTCTTTTTTCCCCCAGCAGATGGCACTGCATGTCTGTTTTTTATTGCTACAAGATCCATCTTGAGATCCATCCGACCTGCATTCCAAACTGCATTTAGAAATAGGAGTTATTGCTGTGGTTTATATCTTAAAATACAATCCAGCGGGAAAACTGTCATAATTTATTTATGGGTGGCATCTGCACGTGACACTAAGCTAAACCTCTCTAATAAGGCAGGATATGCATGTGCAGTACAGACATGCACAGAGCTCTTTTCCTGCTGTTTTGCTCTTTGCTTCAGCTTTAAAGTATAACTTCCCATTGTGCCACAACTCAGATTTCTGCTCGTGCAAAGGAGGAATAAAACTAAATACATTACATAGTTTATTAAGTACCATATGTACTTGAATACAAGCTGACCCAAATATAAGCCGAGGCACCTAATTTTATCACAAAAAATCTAGGAAACCGTATTGACTCAAGTATAAGCCAAGGGTGGCAAATGCAGCTGTTACTGGTAAGTTTCAAAATAAAAATAGATATCAATAAAATTACATTAATTGAGGCATCAGTAGGTTAAATATTTTTGAATACTACTTCAGCATATTTTGAGAACCATTGGCTTAGTGTGATGTGTTGTTTTGGGGCTTTGTTATTTTGAACAGACTTAGAATAGGCAAGTTACTGATTTTTAAATAGCTATAGTTGCTAAACAAGCAGAACAACATTTTCCATGGTATGGAATTTCTGGATTTTTTTTATTTGCATACTTACCAGTATACTATCTATTTTACAGCAGTTCAAATATGCAGTGTCTAAAATAAAGTATCTTCAGTTTTGACAACTAAGAACTAAGAGTATATGTCAAATTGTATTCATTTTTCCTGACCAAGGCAAGTTTTAATTAAATGTAACACTCTATGCAAATTTCACAAATGTATTTATTCTAACATTGTCTATCCCTTCCATCAATTTTGTTTTGATTTTCCAGGGAGAATCATGTCTGTGACATAAATTCAGCACATGGCTTATTTGCTGCTGGAACAATTGAGGTAAAGTTTGCTTTTATGGAACCTAATACTTTTTTCTTTAAAAATGCAGACACTCCAACGCAATAGTTCTCTGAGTGTGGATCATTATTGCAGCTGAACTGGCAACATCACACACACAATCTTATAGTCAATGAGATATTAGTGAACTTGGATAACCAAGATCTGACAAAAATATAGGGGAAAACAATATTTAGGAAAAACTCTTGAAGTATTGACATTTCAGACTGAATGCTAACAGACCTGGAACCAGGAGGAAGAAAAATTGAGTGGTGGTGGGAGAATCTTGGGAAAAGGTGTGTCTGGCTTGTTGTCATGAATAGGGCTTCTCCAGTGCAGTGGAAATATTTTTTTATTATTCTTATTAAGTGCTATAACACTATATAACAAAAATTGGAAAAAATCTGTTCCTGCTTTGAAAGTGTTCTTTCCTGTTTAATTATGCGGTCCATACTTTGAAAGTAGTTGTTATACTCCAGAAACTTCATTTTTATGGCTGCCACAAACTGTTGAATTGGTTGAGACTATTCATTGAAATTTTTTAGCAAAATGTGCCGCAGGATATCTCGCAAAAACAAAGTTTTTGCAGTTTAATAAATGTTTTCTATGGTTTTTTTATAGGACTAATTTGGAAATGCCATTTATAGCCCAAGAACAAAAAATGTTCTTACATAGTGTAATCACTTTATTAGAAATTGGACTCCTTGAGATTTTCATAATACAGATGATTTAACACAGACAGATTTGGTTTGGGGGGGTGTAGGAAGGATGCAAATAATATAAATATTTAGAAACTAAGCATGTACATGGTAGGTTTAGTAGAAACATGTTGACATTTGCAAATGATGCTGTTTTGTTAAATAATTAAAAGTGACAGCTGTGACAATGAAGAGAAAATAATATAATATATTGTATATACAAATAATATTGATAGTAATATAATGTAATGCAATATAATACTAATAATACAATATAATAATTGTATATTATATATTACATGTAATATTACTAATAATATTGCAGTATAGTGATAGAGTACAATATAATATTATATAATACTAATATTGTGCTATGCGAATAATATATATTGTATGTACTTATAACTTGTAAGCCACTCTGAGTCCCCTTTGGGTTACAAGGGCAGGATATAAATGATATAAAGAAAGAAAAAATAAAAGAGACCTTCTCCTGTCAAGTTGTGGTACAGCTATGGCATCTGTTCTTCACTTGGCCGCTGGAGTCTGTTCTTCACTATGCATAGACTTCCTTTGGTGAAAAAAAGCCTATCCACAACACATGGCTTTATTAAATGAGTAGAAGCCATGGGGTGTAAGTCTAATTTGTTGCCAATCTCCTTTGCTGGTTAACAGATTGCACTATATGCCGGGATGCTTCCCGAACTGCTCCCTTGCTGGTTGATAACTGATAGTTAAGAGGGTCATCATTTACACTGAGAGTCCATTGACATTGAATCAGTAAAAACAAGTAAATGCCAACTGATTCATTCCAGGAGAGGGGCTTCTAACCCCACTTCTCTAAGATCAAAGTTTCCCTTTTTCATGCTTATATTCAAAGTTGAAAGAAAAGAGTGAACAAGCTTATGTCTTCATTGTCTCAGAAAAAGTGGCAGAGATGCCAAAAAGAGTGTATGGGGAGTGTGACTTTGAGGTTTTGCTACTTCTGCCCTTGTCTGCTATTTTCCTGTTTCTTAATTGAAGGATCCTCTCCATTGGCGCCCCCTTGCAGTGGGGGAGAGGCTTGCGTACCATAGTGAAGTTGTGAGCTATGCTGGCGGTGGCATAATAGCCGGCGGTAGGGCCTCCCATGCCAGACAGGTCACAACCGAAGGGTCTGACAAAGAGCGTCAACGGGCAGGATGGGCTCTCTAGCCTTTTGGCAACCATCCTAAGAGAAGGAAAACTCTGATTTCAAACCCGGGCAGATGGTGCTCGTCTAACCCTGTAAGGTCAACCATCTAAGAGAAGGAAACTCGAACCAAACCTACGACCTGAGGACCTCGCTGCCACCGTCCAAGCTTGCTAGGCCCTGGCAGATGAACCTTTGGTTTAAAGGGTGAGGCCAGTTCTGTGCACGCTGCGCTCCACCAGAAAAATCCATTGCACAGGCTCGAAGGACACATCCAACTTCCGAAAAAGCCCTGTAGCGATAGGCGAGGGACGAAACGGTAGGTGTAAAGATGCACTGGAAGCCGCAGACCCAACCCTGCATACAGGCAGTTCAGGACTTTGGTCGCTCGAGACTGACCCGGGAGATGACAGTCTTGTTCGGCAGCATCCTGAACGACCAAGCAGCCTTTTTTAAGGAGAGCACTGCTTGCTCCGTATGGAGAGGGGCCTAGAAAAGGTGGTCTAACGAAAGCTCATCCCCGTCTACCTGGTTGGCTAGCCGCGGCCAACGGGCATCTTCCGATGCGGTCGAACAAAGACAAAGAAACAAAGGCCAACACCTGCCTGCAAAGGTGCAAATAGACTGACACTTGCATGCTGGAACATCAGAACCATGCAAGATTCTGCAGATAGTGGACGTCCTGAGCGTCGTTCTGCTCTAATAGCCCATGAACTATCACGGCTTAACATTGACATCGCTGCTCTTAGTGAAGTTCGTCTCCATGAGGAAGGCAGCCTTAAAGAACATGGTGCCGGCTACACACTCTACTGGTCTGGCAAACCCAAAACTGAGAAACATCTTTCAGGAGTAGGCTTTATGATTAAAAATTCCATCGCCTCTAAACTCGAGACGTTGCCGACAGGTCACTCTGATCGCATTATCTCCTTATGCCTCCCACATGCTGTTCTCTTCAGTATATATGCCCCAACTATGCAAGCTGACCCTGTGGAGAAAGACAAATTCTACTCAGACCTACGTCACCTCATACAAAAGGTCCCTGCAGAAGATAAAATCATTATTCTTGGTGATTTCAATGCCAGAGTAGGAAAAAACTTTGAAGCCTGGAAAGGTGTATTAGGCAAGCACGGTGTTGGAAACTGTAATGATAATGGGCGCCTTCTGCTAGAGTTTTGTGCAGAACAGCAGCTGACTATTACAAACACCATCTTTCAGCAGAAAGATAGCTTGAAGACCACCTGGATGCATCCCCGATCCAAGCAGTGGCACCTCATTGACTATGTTTTAGTGCGCCAGAGAAACATTCGTGATGTCCGTCATACTCGAGTGATGCCCAGTGCAGAATGTCAAACAGACCATCGCCTTGTAAGATGTAAACTAAATCTACACCTTAAGCTCAAACCTAAGAGGGTGGCATCCTAAAGAGGAGACTCCAAGTCAACAATTTTCAACAGGCTGTTGTGAGAGACAACTTCCAGGCAAATCTGCAAGCAAAACTTGAAGTCCACCCTACAGATTCTTCTCCTACAGCGCTTTGGCAACACATCAAAAACAGTATCCTGCAGTCTGCTGAAGAATCCCTAGGATTCTCCCTTAAGAAAAACCAAGACTGGTTTGATGAAAACCACCAAGAGATCCAGGAGCTGTTGGCAAAGAAGAGAACCACTCACCAGGCATACCTCGCCCAGCCATCTTGCCATGTAAGAAAAGCAGCCTTTCGTCTCGCATGTAGTAAACTCCAACAAAAACTCAGAGACATCCAGAATAAGTGGTGGACTGATTTATCAGAAAAGACACAACGCTGTGCAGATCTCGGTGATCACAGAGGTTTTTATGAGCTCTCAAAGCAGTGTTTGGACCTACGTATCAGGTCCAAAGCCCCTTATACAGTACAGATGGTCAAACACTAATTACTGATAAAACCTCCATCCTGAACCGATGGGCTGAACATTTTCAGGGTCTCTTTAATGCCAGCCGAGTAGTCCAAGGTTCAGCTATCCAACACATGATACAACAACCAATGAAAAATGAACTGGACACAGCTCCCACTCTGGAAGAGACCATTGAGGCCATACAGCAGTTGAAGAATGGCAAGGCAGCCGGGATCGATGGAATTCCACCTGAAGCTTGGAAACAGGGAGGTCATGTACTGCATGCTAAATTCCACGAGCTCCTTGTGAGTTGCTGGGAAAAAGGTGAACTGCCATCAGATCTCCGAGATGCAGTTATCATCACCCTGTATAAGAAAAAGGGAACAAAATCCGATTGCTCAAACTATCGAGGTATAACACTGCTCTCCATTGCTGGAAAAATCCTTGCAAGGATACTCCTGAACAGATTAGTTCCGGCTATTGCAGAAGAACTTCTCCCTGAAAGCCAATGCGGCTTCAGAGCAAATAGGAGCACCACAGATATGGTTTTTGCCCTTAGACAACTGCAAGAGAAATGTAGAGAGCAGAACAAAGGACTCTATGTAACATTTGTCGACCTCACCAAAGCCTTCGACACTGTGAGCAGGAAAGGTCTGTGGCAGATCCTGGAACGTCTAGGATGTCCCCCCAAGTTCCTCAAAATGATTGTCCTGTTACATGAGGGCCAGCACGGTCAAGTCAGATATGGCGATGCTCTCTCGGAGCCCTTTCTCATAACTAATGGAGTGAAACAAGGTTGTGTTCTTGCACCAACCCTATTTACAATCTTCTTCAGCATGATGCTCCAAAGGGCTACGGCAGACCTACAAGAAGAAGACGGCATATATATACGCTATCGTACTGATGGTAGCTTGTTCAACTTAAGCCGTCTGAGGGCTCGCACTAAGACTCTAAGCTATCTAGTCCGTGAGCTACTTTTTGCTGACGATGCTGCCCTTGTCGCCCATTCAGAAGCAGCCCTGCAGCGCCTCACATCCTGCTTTGCAACAGCTGCAGAGCTGTTTGGGCTGGAAGTCAGCCTGAAGAAGACAGAAGTCCTCTACCAGCCCGCACCACAGGAAGAACACCATCATCCTCACGTCAGCATAGGCACATCTGTGCTTAAGTCCGTTCAGCAGTTCACCTACCTGGGAAGCATCATCTCTTCAGACGCCAAGATTGACAAAGAGATAGATCACAGATTATCAAAGGCATATAGTGCATTCGGAAGGCTTCACAAAAGAGTCTGGAGCAACAAGCACCTGAGACAAAGCACCAAAATCAGTGTGTACAGAGCTATCATACTGTCCATTCTCCTCTATGGGTCTGAAACATGGGTCACCTATCGCCAACACTTACGACTCCTCGACCGCTTTCATCAGCGCTGTCTTCGCACAATCCTAAATATACACTGGACCGACTATGTGACGAATGTTGCTGTCCTTGAGCAAGCAGGGATCACCAGCATTGAGGCCATGCTATTGAGAACACAGCTGCGCTGGGCAGGGCACGTCTCTAGGATGGAGGACCACCGCCTCCCAAAAATACTACTCTATGGTGAACTCGCCACGGGTCAGCGCAAGAGAGGCGCCCCCCAAAAGAGATATAAGGACTCCCTGAAACAACATCTCAGGCTTGGCCAGATTGATCACCAACAATGGTCCACCCTGGCCTCACATCGGGAGGCATGGAGAAGCACTATCCACAATGCTGCAGCCTCTTTCGAGAAGACACGCCGAATGGGTCTCGAAGAGAAACGACAACGCAGAAAGAACCGCAACTTGGAAAAAACACCACCCAAGGAGACTTTCTGCTGCGCTTTCTGCAACCGAACTTGCCTATCTCAGATTGGCCTTTTTAGTCATCAACGCGCTTGTAAAAAGCGTGGGATGAGTCCTTCCTGAATCTTCGTTCGCGAAGTAATGCCGAGAGAGAGAGAATTGAAGGATAATTCAGCAGTATGCCTCCTGTGCTTTGGCACATAGTTTGGCTCCCTCATATTCTCCTGCAGTGAACTGATTCTGACTTCAGTCTAAATCCACAAGTTTTGATTGCCACCAGTTGTTCTCAGGAATCACATTTGTTCTCAGGAATCACATTTGTATGATCACATCCAGAATTACTCAGTCCTGAATTCTTTTGAGCGCAGCAGACAATCGGAAGGATAGAAATAGATCTGGCATGACTTGAATCAACCTGTCAGTTCTGCTTAACCATTGAAAAGTGATAAGTAGATAAAGCCTGCAGAATGACTGGAGAACATGAAGTGGTTTAAGTTTTCTTTGTCTTCCTTAGGGGAAAGTGGAATGCTGGGATCCGAGAACAAGAAATCGAGTTGGGGTGCTGGATTGTGCCTTAAGCAGTGTGACAGCTGATAAAGAGTATGGAGGATATCTATTCTTCTCTCCCCAGAACTTTACTTTTCTCTCTAAAATTTAGTGTATTGTTGCTGTAATCCATAACACAAAGTTTTCAGATCTTTATGTTGTTAGTCTCTCTTCACATGTCAATTGTAGCAATATTCAAAGGGGTAACTATGTTAGGCAGCTAACAGCATAGAAAGGAAAATTGGATAGAAGAAATCTAGTCATACCTTTTAGACTCGTAATTTCAGCATGAGCTTTTGTGGATTTGAATCCACTTTTTGAGTGCACATTTATTATAACTATATCTTCACAATTGCACACGCAACAACACTTCTCAGAAGTTTCTGACTTAAAGAGAGCTGACTTTTGGTAAGCAAGCTTTCATACCTCACACCCATATCATCTTACACAAGTCTTTGAAAGTTTATGGCTTGGGCCTCAAGATGCATCTTTTGTATCCTGTTATATTCTGGCCCTCCCCTAGACCGTGAGGCTTTATTATTAACTCCATCAATGCATCTGAAGAGAAGGATCAAAATACTTGGTGAAAATTTTAAATCAGCTGCTTTCCAAAAAAAATCCCTCTTCCATTCTGTACAGATTTTGGTTGACTGCCTCAGATCCATTGCTATGATGTTTAACTGAAATCAGTTGTGCTTAAATCATTTCAGGGTAGAGGGGCTGCCGTCTATTTCAGCTTTGAGGTTTGATGGAGCTTTGAACATGGCTGTTGGAACATCCACAGGGCAGGTGACTATGCTTTCAACTCACTATAGGGATTGAGTGAGATTCCTGTGCTGAATAATAGCAGAGTGTGTCTTTTGTCAGCTTTTTTTTTAGTTTACCAGAAATGAGTACATCTGCATGGAGAATCCCAAAAATATAATTATGGATCAGGGATGTGGCTAAGAAATGTTAAACTGGATATGCATGTTATCAGATTAACTGACATTCCAACATCAGCTTCTCGTCCTAAAACACCTCCTGACTTTGTTATGTAAATGTTATAGTTTACAGTTTCAAATCAATACAAAGTTCATTTCTTTTCTCTGCATTGCTTCCCTTGTTTGGTAATTGGTTATCACTCCTTACCAAATCTCATTGCAAGGGATCCCTCATAAAGAGAGCTGATTAAGATATTACCTGATGACGTACTTTGCATGTTTAGGCTATTACTTTGATTCTTCAAATTTTTAAAAATTGAATGAAGGACAATTGTTGGATGTAATTATAGTGCATTAATCCAGAATTAATCTGTCAAATTAATGGCCAGATAACCCAATTTAGCAAGTCACAATCTGACAAAAGCCCCAATTCTAGCCATCTCTGAACATACAATCATGCATGGGTTTTGTCAAACATTTGCTGGAATTAAAAATTGTCTTTTCTTCCATGTGTTAAAGAAGTCCAGGTTATGAGTTAATGCTAAATTGGATCATTGAGAATGTCTACCCCAGTGGCCCGTAATCCGCGACAAAGCACTGCACTTTCATCCCATGCCCTTGGTTCATTGGCTACAACTTGTACTATTCCATTCCCTTGTTATTGTTTACAGTTGGCCATGTTTTACGACAGTTCCCACCATAGGTTATTGGACACTTTTTTGAGTTTAAATTATTGTTTTATATGCTTTTGGTTTTATTTTGTACTGTACTGTGTGTTTATTTTATACATTTTTTTAGGCACATTGTGCCATATGTAAGCTGCCCCGAGTCCCTTCGGATAGATGGTGGCGGGTTACAAAAATAAAAGTTATTATTATAATTATTAGCACTGTTTTTAAAGATCCTGTTGCTTAAAAGCTACATTTCAGAAAAACCAGAACAAAAAGCATAATCTCCATGCACACCACTTCAGCAACACTCAATTTCAAATATTCTTTGATTACTGTAATCTATTTAAGTGTTTAAAATGTATGTTTAAACCTGACATTTTATTAAATCGGTTTGAATATTGAACTAAGTACTATATGTGGGATGTTTTTGTTTTTCCAGGTTTTGCTTTATGATCTCCGATCAAGTAACCCGTTATTACTGAAGGATCATCAGTACAACTTGCCTATTAAATCCATCCAGTTTCACAATTCTTTAGATTTAGTTATTTCTTCTGATTCTCGGATCATAAAGCTGTGGAATAAGGACACAGTAAGTATTTCATTCGTCTTTGTATACTGAACAACTTCTAGTTTCATTATTTCTAATGTGTATCTGGATGATAAATATGTTTTGTGTCGATACTGCCTTTTCACGGAGAATATGTCTCTTTGATTTGTAATTTTATTTGTGTTCTAGGCAGACAGTCTTTTATTTGGGGTAAATCCTGAGTAAATTCTTAAGATTTTGTGTTTTAGAAAGTGAATGGAAAGACTATCATGGGATTGATTTTGATGAGCATGCATTTGCAATCCTCACTATAGAAAAAACATAATGATACACTCCAAAAACAGCCAATTTTAGATTAAATAGTTTTTCATGTTATTACTTCAGTCTTGTAAAACCAATATCTAACACTTGTTCCCCTTCCTTCCTTCACTTGGGTATTTCCTTCTACTGATGATAACTTTGATTTTGGGGACAGGGTCCTGCAGACTAGTGTCGGTCCAGCACATAGCTAAATGGATTTCTGCTTATGCTTAAATGCATGTAAATTGTGGATTGTGCCATCATGCTGTCCTGGTTCATTGAAGAGCATATGTTAGATGTAGGATCATTTGTCATTCTTTCCCTTAAACTGTGAGATTCAACCACCAGGATCTGATGCTAAAGTCATATTCTGGGACCAAGATTTTGCTTTGAGTACCAGAATTCAATGAAGCTAATATTCATCCTACAAAAAAGCAAACTGTTTTTACCCTCCCCTCTCCCTCCAAGCAGTCTTAATTTTTTTGATTCCTTTGGGTTGGATATGCATTTAGAGACCTGTAACTGGATTTGAAAAAGGGAGGCATGTTATTCCTTGTCCTCTTACAGAAGCATCTCAAAGCCTTGAAATTTCTCCATAGGGACTCAAGGACATTATTTCATGTGGTTCAAGATACCTTGATGAATCGAAGAACCATTCCACCCATAGAAAGATGGATCTTTGATCTGATCACGATTGTTCTACTGAAAGTTAGAAAATCTTTGCTGATCTCGGTTGACTCAGCAAGAAACCTACCAGTAATCTCTCATCTGTGTCTTTAGTTCATCCCTTCCTACACAATGATGCTACCCCCCATACCTGTTGCTTTTTAAATGACATCTGCAGCAGATCTTCAAAATTGATGTGTGGGATGGCAAATGATGAGATTTTGTTGTGTTGCCACTGACATTTCCTTCTCTGAGTCGGGCTTCTAACTATTTCTGGCTGGCAATCAGTGGAAAATGAAGACAGCAGTGAGGCAGAGTTTAACACTAGATTTGTCCGCAGGCTGGGGAGCATCCAATTCTTTGTTTCCAGGGAGTGGAGGTGGGGAAAACCCTTTCTACTGTTAATTATCAAGGAGGAAGGCAGGAGAGCCGGGTGGGGTGGCAAAATTAAGCAGGGAGGGAAAGGAAGTATCCAGGAGAGAGGTTAAGCTGCTAGAGAAGCCAGCAAAAAGGGAGGGGTCCAAAGGAAAACAGTCCCTCGCCCTCCCTTATACTTTTTCAAAGTCAAGCTTGTGGTCACACTACCAAGATACCAATGCCATTTTATTTATTGAATTGGGTGAATCACTCTGAACTCAAGATGAAGGAGGTTAAGTCTGGTTCTGTTGACTAGTTACTTGTCTGCTTAGCTGCAGGCCTGGTGCATTTTTTTTTCCAAATCATTGGAATTTTTTTTTGATTTTATAGCTCCCAGAATTTCCCTCCAGCATAGCCTTTCCTTGGATTATTTAATTATTTATTTCCTGCATTTATAAGCCACCCTTCTCTTCCCTGAAGGGGGACTCAGGGCGGCCTCACAGCAATCACGATTGGTGATTTCACATTATGTGATTTTAAAATTATGTTTAATGTTTTATTGTTTTTAACTTGTTTCATGTATATGTCTATTTTCTATTGTCTGTTGATGGCATCAAATTGCTGCCGATTATAAGGCCACCCTGAGTCCCCTTCGGAGTTGAGAAGGGCGGGATATAAATATAGTAAATAAATAAATAGCCATTGGAAACAGAAGGATTCTGGGAGTTGTAATTCAAAACATAACTTTTCCAAGATCTTGAGGAAACACAACAAAGCCTGTGGAGAAACAATTAGATAGCTGGCCACCCCAAGCTTTGGGCCCTCTCCTAACAACAGAGAGCTCAGGCCTGGTTCTGTGCCACATCTAGGCCTCTGGGTGTGTCTCTTCCTTTCTAGACTTACCATAGATCAACACCTGTGGCATATATCACAGCTGTCATTTACCATTTCAACTTTTATGTGGGATTACAGTTGCCTGAGTCAGAGCTGGAGAAGGCTTCTATTTCTTTAATGGATGTATAGAAGAGGAAATTGCAGTAGGTGTTGCTATCTTAAGTAGCAAGTCAGACCTGCTGAAATTCCCTTTTCTACTCAACCATCTCCAGTTTTCATTCTGGCAACTTGTATGCTGGAAATACTGGTTGTGGAAGTTGGGACAAGGAAATAACAAGAAGGGCTGACAGGATGTGAGATACAGCCAGCAGAGAGGAAAGCTAGGAGAGGCAACAGTTTTCTCTCTTCAAAGTAATTGCTCTTTTTCCCTCTTCCATCATTCCCTTTCCAGTTTCTAAATTAGGGCTGGTTCTGACCAAACATCTTTTTCCCCTACGTGAATCCTCTGATGTGATTCCTCAAGAGAGAAACATGTGGAAAATGTTACAGTAGAGTGGAAAAGCCATTCACTTCCCATGAAAGGGGGAAAGAAAAATTACAGGTTGTTTTTAAAGGCCCAACCACTATTCTGAAATTATGGGGCAAGCTAAAGAAAGAGTCAGTTCCTCTGTCAGTTAACAGGAAGGGGCCTGACTTAACAAAGAATATCATTGGAGTCCATTCATATCAGCAACTCAGAATATGAAAAACCTCTCTGTTTTGTGATGTTTCTCCAAATTACATCTGTATTCCTTTATTTGTATTAATTTGCAAACCTTTGTTTTCTGATGTACATGCTAAGTTTACCGAATGCAGCAGTTTGTAAACATTATGATATGGTGAGCTGGCAAGGCAGGTATCCCAAAATACCAAGGACCAACTCCATATTTGTTTGCATTGACTACAACTGTTTCTTTCATTCCTGAAAGTAGCCAATAGGGACCACCATACTCAATAGCACTATAGTGTTTTTCTCCTTTGATTGTAGCATTTTTGTGCATTTTGAAAACATTATACACATTTTCCAGCACTTATAAATGTACGTGCTGTTTCATACATATTTAATTTTTCCAAAACAACTGGCAAGGCTCATTAAAAAGCTAGGATTTTTAGGTGAAGTGAGTTTCATCTTTTAGTGACCTTTGAGAGCTTGAAACACCTATTTGCAGTGAGGATCTTATCTATCCTTATCGGCACCTGCTGAAGTACAGCTGGTTAAGATTTTTTTTATCCAATTGAGGACCCCCACAATAATGTATCAAGGGCTGCACGCTGGTAGTGTTTCAGAGGCAAAAATAGCCTGAATGAAGTTAAGTGTTTTCTATAATATGGGTTTTTTTTTAAAAAAAACAACCAAACAGGCTTTTGTGAAACCATAACAATTTGAGTTGGTTACAACTGGATCATATTTATTGGATCTTTTAAAGTATATTGCAAGTTGTAAAACTACATAATGTCTCATTTTATGTCTGAGAGAAGCATTTCACAGAGGCATATTCCACAGTCAGGCCACTTTGATGTTTCTTTTACATAAGGATGTGACGAGGCTACATAGAGCTTACATGTTCAAATGTTTCTGCCCAAGCAGCTAGAGTGGCAGATAGTTGGAGGCAACTGATGTGGCCTCACCCAGATTACATAAAAAAGGGAGCCTGCTGCAGGCGTCTGCATCATGCGTGGAGAGCACCAGACCGGAAGAATGTGTGTCTTGACATGTTTTCTCCTAAACGGAAAAAATGAAAGGCCCCATCCTATCATGAAAATGAAGGACCAGTTTATGCAGTATTACACAGGAGAGGAATTAAGAGTCAGCATGATCCAGCCCAAACCAGAAATCTCGAGATTCTGCTTTCAGTGGGAAAGGTTTGAGATGCTTGATTCTCCTACTGAAATAAGTGGGAGACAGAAGTGGTTTAATTTTGGCCTGAATTGTGCCATCTTATGTGTCCTTCTGCTCTTGCGATCCTTTCTGTTCCACTTTTATTTTCCAAGATATCACCTTATTTGAAAGGATTATCTCTGTGTGTTGGTCTGGTCTGCAGTTCCATCCTAATCATTAATCACAATTCTCTCACACCAGAAGCGCCTTTCAGTTTCTTAAGTCACCCCTGACATGAAAAAAAGTCACAAAGAAAATGTTATCATCATCATTATCATAATCATCATTTATATCCTGCCTTTCTCTCCATGGGCACTCAAGGCAGCTAACATCTATCCACAATAAACTGTTTTAAAAGAGCAATACAAAAGTTAAAAAACAATTAAATAATAACAGTGTGGTAAAAACAAATTAAAAAACAGCAAACACATTAAAATGGCCTTTAAAACTCATATCCCCCCCCCTTCTAATCCCAACATGCTGATAAAATCTAACCTTTTTATAAAAAATACTGAATTTGTGACTGGAAGTGATGTCAAATTTAGTTGAAAGTAAGGTTACTAAAAGTAGGTTTAATTGGGGGTACTGAGGACACTTAGTTGGTGTCTGGTAGCATTCTTTGACTTGGCATCAGGTGCAAAAAGAATATATTCCTGGGGTGGGAAATTTGTAGATTTCCAGAGGTTGAGCTGCAATTTTTTCCCCAATTCTAGCAAAGGGCAAGGGATTTTGGGGCAGAGATGCAAGATTCAGAGGACCACAAATTGTTTTCTTTTTTTTTTTTGTTAAACCATCTTTATTAAGAGTTTCACATTATAAGAAGTAAAGAGAGTTACACAAACAAACAATGTGTGAACGTTCCCCAGGGTTGTTTCCCCTGGGGACGTGGAGAAAAAAATAAAAGTCCATGGAAGAAAGAAATAGACAGAGTGGTAAAGTAAAAGAGTGATGCAAAGAAAGCTGTGTGCTGGACAAGTGAAGGTTTGGCGTTGGTCCTTTTCCTTGCTTCACGACTTCCACGGTCAGTTCATCCTTCTTTTAGCTCTGAAATAGTTATGCTCTTTTGCCGGCTCAATCTATGTGTGAAAGAGAGCATATTTTATCCCCGCCAAACATTTACTACAGAGGCTATATCTGAATTTTCTATCCGTGCTTTGCTACCTGCCTCACTATTCTTTTTGCATCCCCCCTACCCTTATCTATAGTTTATGTTCTACCCGCCCTTTACCCGAAGTTCTATGTTCTTTTCCTTTCTAAAATACTCTATTAGTCCCGACCAATCCCATTTTTTGTTTCTAGTTCCTTTTTTTTAATCCTCTCTTAATACATCGGTCAAGGCTTCCATCTGGACCACATCAACTACCTTGAGGAGCCATTCCTCCATTGTGGGTTCTTCCTGGGACTTCCAATACTTAGCATATACCATCCTGGCAGCCGTGATAGTCAAGTTCAGGATTTTTTTATCTTTGAAATCCCACCCAGGGTCTACAATTCCTAATAATAACACTTCCGGGGTTCTCGGCAAGTCCTTCTTCAGTAATTTTTTCAGTTCGATGTGTACCTTCCTCCAAAATCTATCAGCCTTAGGACAGAGCCACCACAGGTGGAAATACGTGCCAGCATTTTTTGCTTTACAATTCCAGCAATCTGGGCTGGAATTTCTGTATATTTTGGCTAATTTGTTTGGAGTCAGGTACCACCTGTATATCATTTTCATCCAGCTTTCTTTGTAGCTGTGGCAGTAGGAAACATCGACATTATTTTTCCAAATATATCTCCAAGTATCTTCTTTTACCTTAAATCCCAAATTTCTCGTCCATTTCTCGTCCATCTTATGTGTCCTTCTGCTCTTGCGATCCTTTCTGTTCCACTTTTATTTTCCAAGATGTCACCTTATTTGAAAGGATTATCTCTGTGTGTTGGTCTGGTCTGCAGTTCCATCCTAATCATTAATCACAATTCTCTCACACCAGAAGCGCCTTTCAGTTTCTTAAGTCACCCCTGACATGAAAAAAGCCACAAAGAAAATGTTATCATCATCATTATCATAATCATCATTTATATCCTGCCTTTCTCTCCATGGGCACTCAAGGCAGCTAACATCTATCCACAATAAACTGTTTTAAAAGAGCAATACAAAAGTTAAAAAACAATTAAATAATAACAATGTGGTAAAAACAAATTAAAAAACAGCAAACACATTAAAATGGCCTTTAAAACTCATATTCCCCCCCTCCCCTTCTAATCCCAACATGCTGATAAAATCTAACCTTTTTATAAAAAATACTGAATTTGTGACTGGAAGTGATGTCAAATTTAGTTGAAAGTAAGGTTACTAAAAGTAGGTTTAATTGGGGGTACTGAGGACACTTAGTTGGTGTCTGGTAGCATTCTTTGACTTGGCATCAGGTGCAAAAAGAATATATTCCTGGGGTGGGAAATTTGTAGATTTCCAGAGGTTGAGCTGCAATTTTTTCCCCAATTCTAGCAAAGGGCAAGGGATTTTGGGGCAGAGATGCAAGATTCAGAGGACCACAAATTGTTTTCTTCTGGCAGTGTGGCTTTTTGGTTTAGAGCTGTGTTTCTTCCTTTCAGCTGTGCATTCTTCTATTACAGGGCAAAATATTTACCTCAATTGAACCTGAACATGACATTAATGATGTTTGCTTATATCCTAATTCAGGTATGCAAAACCACAATTCTCTATTATTACTTTTGCCTCCATTATTAAGTTTATGTGTTATGTGTTTTCAACTGATGGTTCATGTTGTATTTTAATATGTCTTTGTCTCCTGCCTCTATCCACGGGGAGAAGAGGATAAGCAATAAATATTAATGTTAGATCATAATGTATCTTTGAGAATATTGAAGAAAATGATGTCTTTGGGGTTTGTTTTGTTTTTGTTTTAATTAATTGCCTAAAGATTGAGGCCTTTGTTGAGAGAGAGAGAGAGAAAGAGAGAGTCTCATCCTGAATTTTCTTGCAGATTATTTAAACGAATGTGACACACGCAGTCCAGCACAGATGCATAATCAGGTTAATCTCAGGGGAGAGGTACTGGGTGTACCCCTCCCCTGTAAAAAAAAAACTAACCAAAGTTGACATGTACAAATGGTATAGATTCCACCCCCACCTTGATTTTTTCCTTGGTAAGTATCTAGTTCAGGGCTGTCCAACTTCTACTGGACCTAGGGCCGGAATTCCGGTCACTGATCACCTGGGGGGTCCAAGCCCCCGGCTCCACCCCTCCCCACCCCGCCCCTCCCCGGCTCCACCCCCACCCTCCCACCCCTCCCTTACCCTATTATAATTATTATATCTTATGTGAGTTTAATAATAATAATAATAACAATAATGGGTGGCTGTGAGTTTCCTGGGCTGCCTGGCCATGTCCCAGAAGCATTATTCTCTCCTGGTGTTTCTAGGGCAGCATGGGTATTTCTGTAAAATGTTCAGCCAGGCTTTGAAGCTGCAAGGCCATCCAGTGCTGATCAACGTGTCCAAGGGCAACCTTCAAACCCAACTCAAGCAGACAAGAATTCCTTCTTTCTTTCTCCCACCCACACTGGCCAAACCCCAACAGACCTCTGAGGATGCCTTTTTAGCCATAGATGTGGGTGAAACGTCAGGAGAGAATGCTTCTTGAACAGGGCCAGGCAGCCATACAGAAAACTCACAGAAACCCATTATTATTATTATTATTATTTTTCCAAGCCTGTCCTTAATATGCCCAAATATGAACACAGATGGAGCTTGGGGGAAATAGGCCTTGACCTTTGGGAGTTACAGTTTCTGGGATTTATAGTTCACCTACAATCAAAGAGCATTCTGAATTACAATGATGGAAAGGACCCTTTCATTCCACCTTTGGTGTCTGAGGCCTCTTCTGTGCTGCATCTAAAACCAGATTCTCTGCTTTGAACTGGATTATATGAACTGCCAGATAATCTGGTATAAAAGCAAACCTTGGATCAGACCCTGGGATATAGGGCCTGTCTGGAAGGAGCCTTTTATTCCACCTTTGGTGTCTGAGGCCTCTTTGGTGCTGCATCTAAAATCCAGATTCTCTGCTTTGAACTGGATTATATGAGTCCCCACTGCCAGATAATCTGGGATAAAAGCAAACCTTGGATAAGACCCTGGGATATAGGGCCTGTCTGGAAGGAGCCTTTTATTCCACCTTTGGTGTCTGAGGCCTCTTCTGTGCTGCATCTAAAATCCAGATTCTCTGCTTTGAACTGGATTATACGAGTCCCCACTGCCAGATAATCTGGGATAAAAGCAAACCTTGGATAAGACCCTGGGATATATGGCCTGTCTGGAAGGAGCCTTTTATTCCACCTTTGGTGTCTGAGGCCTCTTCTGTGCTGCATCTAAAATCCAGATTCTCTGCTTTGAACTGGATTATATGAGTCCCCACTGCCAGATAATCTGGGATAAAAGCAAACCTTGGATCAGACCCTGGGATATAGGGCCTGTCTGGAAGGAGCCCTTTTATTCCACCTTTGATGTCTAAAATCCAGGCCTCTTTGAACTGCATCGAGTAAAATCCAGATTCTTGGATCAGACCCTTTGAACTGGATTATATGAGTCCACCCCCACTGCCAGATAATCTGGGATTAAAAGCAAATCCTTGGATCAGACCCTGGGATATAGGGCCTGTCTGGAAGGAGCCTTTTATTCCACCTTTGATGTCTGAGGCCTCTTCTGTGCTGCATCTAAAATCCAGATTTTCTGCTTTGAACTGGATTATATGGCAGTGTGGATTCAAATAACCCAGATCAAAGCTGAGGATGCCTTTTTTAGCCATAGATGTGGGTGAAACGTCAGGGGAGAATGCTTATTGAACAGGGCCAGGCAGCCATATGGAAAACTCAAGGCAACCCATTATTATTATTAATATTATTTTTCCAAGCCTGGCCTTAATATGCCCAAATATGAACACAGATGGAGTTTGGGGGAAATAGGCCTTGACATTTGGGAGTTACAGTTTCTGGGATTTATAGTTCACCTACAATCAAAGAGCATTCTGAACTCCACCAACAACAGAATTGGGGCAAACTTCCCCCACAAAAATCCCCCACATCCCCCCTGCTCCGTGTTCGTGTGCTGCTGCCAGAAAAGAAAGGGGTGACACAGGAAGTAAGGAGGAGACGAAGAAGGGATGGATGGAAGGAAGGAAGGAGGGAGGGAGGGGGGAAAAGGAAGAACAGAAGGAAGGAACGAAGGAAGGGTGGGAGGGGGGGGGAAAGAAAGAACGGAAGGAAGGAAGGAAAGAAAGAAGGCAAGGCAGGCAGGAAGGAGGAAGGAGGGAGAGAGGAAGAAAGAAGAGAAAGGGGAGGGAAAGAAGGGAAGGGAAGAAAGATGGGAAGTATGGAAGAGGGAAGGAAGAAAGGGATGAAGTAAAGAGAGTGAGGAAGATGGATGGGAGGGAGAAAAGCCCCTGTACCTGCTTGCCAAGAGCTTCGTGTCCATGCTGCTGCTAAAGCAGCCCTGGTTGGAGCTGCCTCTGGCAACGCCCCTCCCCCGCTCTTGCTGCAGCCCTGCTCCTTGCTTCTCTTGGTCTCACAAGGCCGCAAGGAGACTCGGGGGAGGCTTTTCACGCCTCCAGGAGCGCTCCTCCAATCACGAGTGGGGCCTGAGAGACGTCACTCCCCCCCCCCTCCTCAGGAGGAGGGAGCCAATGGAAAGCTAAGGGGCGGGACCAAAAAAAGGTAATAAAAATAATAAAATAATAAAAAAAAATAATTTAAAAATATTTGTAATTGAATTTTTTTTTAAAAAAAAATCTTATTTCTTGCTGGAGGGTAGGGGGCCGTATCCAAGGGGCTGGGGGCCGTGCCCCAAGGGACACGAGAAAGCAGTCTTCCACCTGTCCGATTCTCGCACCCGCACCATATGGAAGGCATTTATAATATCCAGCTTTGTGAAATACCTGCCTTTCCCCAATTGCCCTAATAGATCCTTGATTAAAGGCAATGGATAACAATTAATGGTACTTATCGCATTAAGACCCCTATAGTCGATACACAACCTTAATTTCCCATCTTTCTTTTCCCTAAAGAGAACAGGGGCTGCAATAGGGGATTCCGATCTTTGGATGTACCCTTTCTTTAAATAATCATCTATCTGCTCCCTTAACGTAACCTTCTCCTTCTCAGACATAGGATAAATCTTTGGCTTAGGGAGTACTGCCCCTTCTTTCAGTTCTACCTTGCACTGTACATTCCTGACTGGGGGCAGATTGTCGGCTAATACAGGGTTGAACACATCTGCTAAGTCAATATATTCCTCAGGAATCTGTGGCTCACCTCCTTTCTTCTCTTCATTCACATACACACCACCATTCGCCACAGGCCGGCACTCTAACGTACCTGCTTTCCAATCTATGATTGGATCAGCCTGTCTCAGCCAAGGCAATCCCAATATAATTTCATGTTCCATAACAGGAGCCACTACACAATCCAGCTCCCCCTCCCAAGTATCAACCTTTCCCTTTAACCCTTTCGTTCCCAATGGAAAGGGCCCTCCTCCCACAAAAGTTCCATCCAACTGGGCAAAATGTACAGGAGCTGGTAATTCCTGAATTTCACATTTCAAATCCTTAACTAATCCAGGACACATAATGTTTTCAGAACACCCGCAATCCACCAATGCTTTATGCGTTTGATATTTTCCTTTCTTTTCCAATTCGATTTTACAAACAATACTTGGGGCCCCTTTTCTCACCCCATCCGCACTCTCCATCTTTTCACCCAGGGCACCTCGGGCAACTTTCACATTTTTGGTATCCGGTAACTTTCTTAGATGACATTGGAAGGAATAATGTCCCGGCTTAGAGCAAATGTAACACAAGCCTTTCCCCACAGTTGGCTTTCCGCTAACACTACTCCGCTGGCTCTCGCTTCCGGTTACACGTCTTGTCCCTGGCCGAAATCGCCTCGTAGGTCCTACTGCCGACTTCCGCCTGTTGCACTTGGGCCAGAATACCTTCTACGTTACCAGCCAATTGGATCCATCCATCGACATCACCAGGGTCTCCACGATGAAGGCACCACTCCAACAACTCTCGTCGTAATCCGTCTTTAAATAGTTCAAGGAGGGTTGCTTGAGACCACTCCGCTACCTTGCCCGCAAGGCTCATAAACTCCTCCGCATACTCCGTTACAGATTTATTGCCTTGCGTTAACCCCCTCAGAGCTTCTTTGGCCTTTACTCTCTCCAGTGGGTCACGAAATCTGTTCTTCACAGCCCGAAGGAACCCTCTCAATGTCCCCAAACATGGATCCTGTCGATCATGGCACTGCACGTACCAGTCCGCAGCTCTTCCTTTAAGCACAGCTCCCACAGCACGCACTCTGCTGCCTTCACTTGGGTACAAGTGTCCATAATCTTGCATGTGATCGCCAACTGCCGCCACAAAAAGGCCACTTTACATGCCTCCCCATCAAACTCCACACGGAGCGGCTCCTTCCTTGGACGAACATCACCCCCAATTGGGGTCTCCATTCTCCTGCTCCATCTCTTCCGGGCATCTGGGCACCAGGCTGGGGTCTCCACTCTCCTAATCCATCCCTTCTAGGCATCTGGGCACCAGGCTGGGATCTCCATCCTCCAGATCCATCCCTCTTGGGCACCTGAATACCTCTTCCCAGTCCTACAGCTTTAGGCTGGACTGAAACCCCTTCATTCACCACTCTCAGCCTGGCACCACCATATGCTGCTCCTCGCGGAACTCCTGACTGGGCATCAACCCCCACACTCCCGAAGGAGATCTAGGATGGGTTTCAACCCTCTCACTGTCCATCCAAGAATAACGCGTAAAATCGCCTCCCTCAGGCGGCCCCCACATAGAATCTTGGTTCTTAAACATCTGCTGGGACATTCGCTGCAATGTCTTCTCCAAAGCTGCAACTTTGCATCCCAACACCTCCACTTCCGTGGGAGAACTCGGCTCAGTAGTTTCACTCCCCCGAGTCGCCTCTCTGGACTTACTGTGCACCGCCGCAGCTGCACCCTGAGTCGCACTGGATCCACATGACAAGCTTCTCTGGATCCCTCACGAAGAATATGTCCCTCTGGAGCAGCCGCACGCCATGCTGACGCCGTTTCTCCGACCCGATCAGGGAGGCCAACCTCATCCATAGTATTCCACCCCCATTCCAAAGTACATCTTTCATGGACTGCTCCAGTAACATAATCCCAGCTTTCCACATATTCCTCCGCCTCTTGCATAAACCTCTCCATTCCTGGGAAAGTTTCAGGGGCTTCAGCTTCTGTCAGGAACTTCAATGCTTTCCAGTAAAGACGCTACAGAACTGCTGCTTCTTCCAGTGGTAGTTTATTGAAGACACAAAACCTATAAAGCTGAAGCACCCGCTTCCCATCACCACAATCCTTATATACTAATCCCTCCCCCATGCAATGCCTGGAGAGGGTTGCACCCTGACTCAGCAATCCCAGTGAGTCTTTGCATTACCCAGAGTTCCCTGGGTATTACATCATACCCCAGAGTCTTATCTAGACCAAAGGTCATAGTCCCAGTATATTCAACTGCAAAGAAATAGAGCAAAGTTCATGGTTGAGTCATCTCTCTCTGACTCAGCAACTCAGGTGAAAGTAGTAGGCTCATGGCAGGCTGGAATCTGTCTCTGGCCCCAGGCATAGAGATTCTAGCCCTGACCACCTGTTGGGCAGTCCTGATCTAGTTGTAGCCCACATGTTGGCACCGCTGCAGTTTGAGGACACACCCCATCAGTGGGAAGCTTTTTCTTTTAAAATTGAATGAAATCTTCCCTCACCTGCATGAACTGATGAACAAGATTACTTCTGTATGGATATAAAGATGTCCTTCTGTTAGAAAAAAGTATTTTCTACATTCAGAACAGCTGTTTCTGATGTGGTAGTAGAACACTAAGTAAGGCTATCCTTAAATGCAGTTAATATCTTTTGTTTGTGCGTGTTGTTTTTTTTTCTTTTTATTGCCTTATTAATCTTTACCAGTATGATTGTAAAGTTCAGAAATTCTCTGGAGGACAAACAATTAAATTGTGGATGTCATAGTTTTAATAATGGATGTAATCTTTTTACTGTTTTAATGTGTATTAATTTTAATCTTAATTCAAATATTTAATTGTATGTTGTTTTTAAGGCATTGGGTAGTTGCCTGTGTGTAAAGCCACCTTGAGTCCCCTTCAGGGTTGTGAAGGGCGGGGTGGAAATATGGTAAATAAATAAATAAAACCTACAACAAAACCATGTCACCCCATTAAAACTAATAGTAATTTGTCCATTGATGTCAGGAAAGAAAAAAATGCTCTCGTTTTCTTTTTCTTTATTGACATAAGAAGCACATGCTCTTATTAAAAATACTTGGATTGTATTGAGAATTTGTGTGATTAAAATGGAATTAAAATTTATTCTCTGAGTAAAGTACCATGTACATTCAATTGCAATACACCAAATTAAATAAGGCAGCAGATCCTGTCGATCTTGGAAGCTAAGATGATTTAGCATTGGGTAGAACTTGGATGAGATATGGTCAATGAATACTAGTGCTGTATAGCTATATTTCAGAAGAACGAACTGTCAAAACCCCATTTGTGTATCCCTTGTCTAAGAATACCTTGCATACACGCACACTTGATTGTGTGAGGTTGTACTGTATATGGTGCTTGGCTTGGGAAAGCAAACGTCCTTGGCAACTGTGGGCCTTAGATAGTAAGGGAAGGAAGTTGGACCAAGTCAAAACTGTCACATTGATGGTATTTTGTTTTGTTATGGACCTGAGATACATAGTATGCCAAGGTTGTTTTTACTAAGAACCTAGTTCACATGGAGGAGGGGAAAAAGGGGGAAATAACCCTCTACTTTTCTCTCAATTTTGTAATTTATAGGAATGCTGTTCACAGCCAATGAAGCTCCCAAAATGAACATCTACTACATACCGGTGAGTTATACACGTATATTAACTGTGGTACTCAGTACCCTGTAAACTTCAAATTACCCTTATTTTACTTCATTTCATTTGTATACCATTCTTCTCACCCTATTACTTTTTGTGTATTTATTAGAATTGTTATTTTTGTCTAGGTGTCTGTCCTTGTCTCTTTCATTTTTATATTTATGTTTTGTTAACTGCAATAGGCATTTAATATTTTGGGAAATGGCATTCATAACCTTTTAGAATAAACACTTTTTGGAAATCATGACTTTTTTTAAAAAAAAAAAGCATTACCTTTCAAAGTAGAGCCAAAACCTTTTAGAGTAGAATCTTATCTTGTAGTATACAACCAGATATAATTATACTAGACAATGGTTCCAGCTGTTAGACTGAATAACCTGTTATCTCTGATTAGTTAGGAAAACAGAGATTTTGCCAGTGCATAAAAACAAGCAGTGCTTCAGAAGTGTTTTTCAGTGCCCAAAATATGTATACTCTCCCATAAAACAACTTGTTTTATATCATACATTAAAGAGACAAAAATGAAGTAGACCTTGATGGAAATAACATATTTGTTTTACTCACAACCTTAATGTGTTCAGCATATACAGGTACAAAACGTTTTAGTCCAGTTTCAGATATGTTTGAGATCATTCTCTGTGCCATCCAGGCAGAACATCTCTTACAGCAAAACAGCAAGCAAGTATGTGTCACAATGCAGGGTCTCGGCCCAGCCCCTTAATCACACACACAGAGACGGTAATCAGCTAACTATTTATTGAATAATGAAAAACAGGTGAAAAGGTAAATTGTCCATAAAAGTATCAAAAAGTTCAAACAAAATGGTAAAGAGTTCGTAGATAAATCCAAAGGCAAAACTTGGCAAAGGCTCCGCAAAACAATGCGGATCAAACAGACTTGGTCCGTAGCAATTCAAACAAGGCAAGGTACAAGGAATCCAAGGCCCAAGAAACTTCTTGGCAACCACGAGCCTAGTCCTGGCTCTGTGGATCTTCACTCGCTTCACTCCCTTCAAATCAGAAGTGGCCGAGCAACTGAGGATCCATTCCCACGGATCCTATACTTAATCCCCTTGGTGAGATCTACGCCACTCTAGGCTTCGGCGCCAATCTGTACTACGGGACCTAACGCTCCTCTGGCGCTCTAGGCTTTGGTGCCATTCCCTCCTGCTGGACTCAATGCTCTGTTTCCTATCAAAGCTCCGTCCTTGCCTCCCAGCACCTGGGTCGCTATCTTCGTGAGAGCCAGACTCCCTTTCAGCTTCCATGGGCTCATCCTCCGCTATCTCTCTAACCCTTTCTTGCGAACCGAAACCACCTGGTTTCTCATACTGATTATCTGAATCAGCACTTTCAGTGTCAGCCTGACTTTCCCAGCTTTCATATCCATCGGGCCAGCCATCATCCCATTTCAAGCTCTCTGTGGGAGATGAAGGCCCAGCTACCTCATCATCCTCTTCATCTATCCCCCCATCAGCTGCAATTGGCCCTAATGCAAGCAGGACCCCCGGGGCCGCCCCCTGCCCCCCAGGCACAAAGGAGAACGGGGTTGCTACAGTATGTGATCTGAGGTCTAAAGTGATCATGTGATCTGCCGCCCCTTTTGTAACTTCTCAGGAACCACAGAGTAAAGGAAGCTGCATACCAGAACATACATACAAACAGTAAGCAACAGGATCATAAATAAATATTACTAGAGAAGGCTTGAAGAAGGTTGTCATTTCCAACATAGTATTAGGTTAGTGTTCGTAATTGTTCGGATTTAGATAAGCAGTTATTTTTTTAAAAGAATTGAATCTTACAATTTGTGTAAGCATGCTTTTGTTTGTGTGTGTGTTCTTTGGTATTTAAATAAAAACTATAAATGTAGAACATTTCCCTGAATTTTCAAAGCAATTCTCAAGTTATTTTGAGAAACCCTGGTTACAAACTGTTCAGGCCCGCTGCTGACCGATACCACTAAACATGTCAGGGTGCCACCGGCACAATATCAGGCTGTGTTACTTGACACCCCAAGGAACTACCGGACCTCCCCCCCCCCCCCATGCACTGGATGGGGGAAGAAAACCAAATCCAGGGCCCGTGCCACACGCCAAGAAAAGTTGTGATGGGATAACAAAACCAAACCAATGTTAACATTAACCAAACCAAATTAGCATGCAGGGAGGGTGGGATGGCAACTTGAAGCAGGCACAGTGCCTGCATGTGCGCAGGGCAGCCCTATAAGGACTGCAGGACGGAGGGAGGAGGCCGGCCCTGGCCAATCAGCTGGCCGTGCAGGGCCAGCCACTGGTTGGCCAGCCGGCCAACTGGCGGGAAAAACTTACCCCGCGCAGGGGGCTTCTGAGAACCAACATGGCCGGCAGGAGAGTGCCCCCTGCCACAACAGGCATCGCCTGGTAAGTCAGGCAATTCATTTCTTGAGAAGAAAGATCAATTTGGCATGTGAAACTTGTCATGTAGCTGGGCTCATGTCATATTCCAGAGACCAAAGCCATGGTTTGTGTCTTTTGTGTGATTGTGGTTCCCCTTAATGAAGAGTTTTGCCCAAGTATGGAATTTAAATTTGTGGCTCCCTCTACTTTTTATATTTTATGGAGACATTCCTCAAATGATCAAGTGTGTCAGTCGAGGAAAGGGAAATCAGATAAACAATTTTTCAGGCATGATTTCAAAGAAGAAACACAAATCGGCATGCATGGAAAATGAAGATGCTCTTACTGCCAGTATGTTTTGATATATTTTAGCTTCAAGTCACTAGGTTTGTTTTTCTTTCTCTTTCCACTGGCTTTGATAAAACTTGAAAACATTTGAGGGAATTTAGTGCTGCTTGTCACATCCTTCCTTGATGAGATAGGCGAGTGCTGTGAAATCACCCAAATAACTACAGTCATGCCAACAATCAATTTATGCATTATTTTTTGCATAATTAAAATATATGATCAGGAAGCTAAGATCTGCATATAAAGGGAACTTGTGCTGTTCATAACAGCTAGATCTGGCATATTAACTCTCAGAAATGAGCATCAGTGACCTGTGTGCTTATGGTGAATTGCAACTTCTTTCAGCTGTACCCAGCATAGCTATCAGTGAGATATTCTAGGAGTTGCAGTCCAACAAAATCTGATAGTCCTCTCCTGCTGTAGAGCTATGTTTCTTTGTGTGCCATTCAACTGATGGTTAGATATGTCAAACTTCCCATCCTTTGACATTAACAAAGTGTTTACTTTCCACCAAGTATGTACAAACTCTGGGTTACCAGTTGTCTTCTGGAACACGATTGGGGAAAAATCCTATGGAGATGAAGTGGCTTTTATCTAACCCTGATAACAAAATTTTAACTTGTGGGTATATTTGTCTTATATGAGGCAGTGGTGTTTTAACTGGGTTTCTTTTGAGGTGTTCGCTGATGAGTCTGTCAGTAGTGCAAGAATTAGACTTGATTTCTATCGAATTTCAAGCAGTGTTCCAGGCCACAGGTTGTAACTATGGATTAATATTAATAGTACTCTCCATATACTGTCTAGGATGTAAGTAGTTGCTGTTAGCAGAGAGCAGTTTCTTTGTGGTTACTTCCAGGCTTTTGGACACAAGATGTCTGAGAAATCTCAAATTTTCAAGAAGTAAAGCAATTCCGTTGCAGATTTTGAGCTGATTGTTCCTCTTTCAGTTAGTTACTAGGGCTGCTAGATTGATTTTAATCCATTACATTTTTTTATTCAGGCAAGATTTCTTTAAAAAGAAAAACCACTATCTAAGACTAGAAATTTTAATCAAAAATTATCATTTTGAGTGTCTGCAAGGAAAAATGGCAGTGATGGCCTCTTGAGGGACTTTTCACTCTTCATAGAAAACCCCCAATTTATCCATGAATCAAAATCCATAATTTTAGCCGTCAAACATGTCCTCAACATATGGATACAGACCAGTACGACTTCTGTATCCATGTGAGATAAATTCCTGGACTTTGCTTGGATATTCGAAGCCTATTGAATTGAAGGACTCCTGGCTCGTAAACTCTAAGAGTTGCATTAGAGGATCTAGAAAAATAGAGCCTGGATGTTCTCTGAAGTGAATAAATGAAGCCATGGGTACTGATCCCACTGATACAAGGATTGTATTGTAATTACAAATAAAATTAAGAAGGCAATCATCATGCTTCTTTTAAGCTGAAGTTGACTTGAACATTCTCATAGATAATATAAACAAAGAAAAAAAGTAATTTTTTTTTAAAAAATCCTTTCGAACTGTAATTTGCAAACTTGCAAATTCATGCCGAGTAATGGCCAAATGGCTAAGATTTCTCTGTAGCTGAGTGACAAGCTGTAGATTTGTTTTAACTTGTTTCTGAGGCTTGTTGCTGAGTCTGAGGTATCCAGCATAAGACAGATGAGAATCTCTTTGGGATATTTTAAATGATAGTACCTTACAGGCAGCCCCCAAGTTATAAACATGATAGATTCTGTAGGTTTGCTCTTAAGTTGAATTTGTATGTAAGTCATAACAGGTATATTTTAAAGTATAACTCCAGCCATATATGCACTTTGGATAGCATAGGTGCTTATTTTGGTGTTTGTGGTGTTTATTTTGCTGTATGTGCTCCTGTTCAGAAGATTTCACCTTACTTTCTGTCTCTGTGATAATTTGATTTTGAAAAAATTATCTTGGTATGGAAAGAAGGATTGGTGATCAAGCTTCAGTGGAAATGCCTTTTCCTCATAATAATCCTTCCAGGAGTGAATTTCCATTCTTTGGGGTAGATTTCTCTCACTTCCTGTTGTCTCATCCCCATTCGTAACTATGAGTCATTTGTAAGTTGGATGTTTGTAACTTGGAGGCTGCCTGTAGCCCCTCTACATTTGCAGTTTTATTTTTACTGATTTTATTATTTGTAGATTTGTTCTCTCTATGAATTTCTAGTTTACCAATGTTCTTCTTGTCATGCTGGAGGACCTGAGATTTTTACAGAGAACACTTCTTTGGGAATCTCTATGTCTTCTAGTACAATTCTGTGGCCAGCTTCCAGTGGATGTCAACCACTGAATCATGTTGAAAGATCTTAGAAAGATGTTTCCTCAGGTTTAAAAAAAAGCAAGGTTTCCCACCCCCACCCCTTTCATGTGGGTCCTGTGCTTCTAACCCTTGTATTTCTTAGACTACATTTAAGGACAGGATTCCACAGCATTATATTTTAAACAATTAGAGGAGAGGTTCTAGTTAATGTTGTGGATGTTTGTCCTGTGTTGGCTAGATTGTTTTTCATAAAGAGTTTGAAGCAGAATCTTGGACATTGAAAAATGATTGAAATCAGTCTTCAAACTATGCGGAGAAGAATCTAAGTCTCCCAAGAGCACTGTTTTGAGAGAAATGACTTCAATAATACAGTTTAAATATTCCTTATCCAAAATGCTTGGGACTAGAAACCTTTTGGAATTATCTGTTTGGATTTTGAAGTATCTGTATTACTTATAATGAGGCTGTCTTAAAGATGGAACTAAACACATTTATTTATGTTTCCTATACACCTTATGCATAGAGCCTGAGGAGGTGTTTATGTACCTATTATTTTTAATAATTTTATGCATGAAAGTTGGTGTACATTGAACCACCAGAGGGCTAAGGTGTCAATATCTCAGCCGTCCATATGTACAATTGGGGATATTGAAGGATTTTGGATAATGGAATTCTAGGTAAGAGATGCGCAATCAGTGTTTATATGAAGATCAAGAAAGAGCAGTGGAATTTTGTGGCTTCATCTTGACTTTTTAAAATATTATATGACTTTACATAAGCCCAGGGGGACTATTATGTAATTTCAAAGGCTCTGTTTGAACATAAGAATAAGCCTGGAAGCTATGGGAACCATGGCTTATCAAGTATGTGTGGTATGCACAGAGACACTGTCTGACTGGTTTGCATTGGAATCAAATATAAACAGATTCTAGAGCTGTGCTTTGTGGTTTATTTCTTGTTATATCTAAGCCTGGTAACAGTTAACACTCTGGTTTGTTTCCCACTTCCCCATTCACATCATTACAGAGAAAGTTCTGACAAGCCAGTTCCCATCTATCCTAAACAGCCAGAGGCACAACACAACTAGGAAAGCACCATGGTTTATTTAGTTGCTCCCAGTGCAAGAAAGGATCAGACAGGCACGCTGGTTTTATTCAGAATCTCAGAGGTCCTGCTGTTTAGTGGTTTATCCAATGCAGCAAGTACAATTAATTCTCTAGAGTTGCTTCAACCATTCGAGATTTCCTAATACTGTCAGATCTCTACATTTGCTAACGTTAGGGTGGCAGAACTCCTGTGAAAATGAAAAACTGAAAGAATAAATGTTTTTTTCTCTCTCTGGGAATTTTTCATTCTTCCAGCATGACTCTATAGTGATCTTCCCTTGTCAGTTAACCATAGAATTGCATTGGAGTACTTATAGAGGTGTTCTCTTTTGAAATCTCTAGATCCTCCAGCATGACTGAGGAAGTTGTCCAAAGACTGACGCAGGAGGACCTAGAGATTCCTGGAGAGACCATTTTTAATCAGAACCATGAATAATCAAAACCGGAAATATGGAGAGTCAGTGGTAACATTCTCTCCTTTCCCACTATCGAAAGAACGCCACGGCATCGGAACATTTTAATACTAAAAACTGTTAGTGTTGAATTTTGTTTGAACAATACTTCAACTGCCTTCTCCCTTCTTGCTCCCCTTCTCATGCACAAGTGACATGTTTCCTGCAGAAAACTACTAGAATGGAAATAAATATAATATAAATTACTTCCAGCTTCATTAGCATGACAACACTGAGAGAGTTTACACAGATTTTTACATTTTAGGGTCTCTATTTTGGATCCGTCTATAATAGGATGGATTCCAAGTGAAAGGCCATGTCTCATCCACTCCTTTTTTTAAAGCATATAATCTGTTGAAAGATTGCCATGTCTTCACAAAACAGGAAATGTGTCTTTCCTATCTGTTTCCAGATAAGCACTCTCAATCTGAAAAGTAACACGTTGGGCTAACTCACAACAAAGGAAATCCTCTGCTTCCCATCATAACATGTTGCCTGAAAGGAAATGCGCGTGTGCGGGCATAGGTGCGGAAACCATCCAATGTGTGACACTCAGGAAGTAATTTTGTGGCCATCCTGTAGGATCTTTTAACACATTTTTATGTTGGATTGAGGGCCCCCTGGGTGCCTGTGGAACAGATGCAGAGTTTAGATACTTCCGCTGGAAGTGAGACACTGTATCAGTGGTCAGGAGCGCAAAGTACCCTGCTTAGATTGGAGCTGAGGAACCCTTTGTCCCTTTCTAATGCTCTGTAACTCTAGTTCCCATCAGTCCTAACTAGCCTGGGTAGTGGAGAGATGTGAGATGTGTTTAAGTACAACATTTGGAGAGCCAACATTTCCCAGTTTCTAAAGTAGAGGCAACTTGTTGGTAGCTGCCACAGTTTGGGTTAAATTGAATCACTCTGAATTAATTGGAGATCTTCTGGGCTTAAGAACTTAAGAAAATGTCCAGGAGAACCAGATGTTTTGGGTTGTAGGCCCCCAAATCCTTGACCATTGAATATGTGAGCAGTAGTCAAAAAGTATTGCTGCTATAGTCCTAAGA